>OY757908.1:0-1207014 GCA_963585895.1 Sepioteuthis lessoniana | reverse complement strand
CCCAACCCCAACCCCAACCCCAACCCCAACCCCAACCCCAACCCCAACCCCAACCCCAACCCCAACCCTAACCCAACCCCACCCAACCCTAACCCCAACCCCAACCCCAACCCTAACCCCAACCCTAACCCAACCCTAACCCTAACCCTAACCCCAACCCCAACCCCAACCCCAACCCCAACCCCAACCCTAACCCTAACCCTAACCCAACCCTAACCCCAACCCCAACCCAACCCCAACCCTAACCCTAACCCTAACCCTAACCCTACCCAACCCTAACCCTAACCCTAACCCTAACCCTAACCCTAACCCTACCCAACCCTAACCCTAACCCTAACCCTAACCCTAAACCCTAAACCCTAACCCTAACCCTAACCCTAACCCCTAACCCTGCCAACATTACCCTAACCCTAACCCAAACCCTAATTATTTAGTTATAAATCAAATCCCAATCATAAAATGTGCTATAAAAACCAATAAAATGAGTCAGAAAATAATTGCAATCAAAGAGAAAATATAAATCATTAAATGTGATAACAAGCAATAGGAAAAGGCTGGCTGAAAAATAAATTTAACTCAAAAAGGATAAACAAGGCTAATATATGAATATGCATAATTAAATTTTCAAATAAATTATTAACAAATGAACCAACCAAGGTAAGTTCACTTGCAATATAACATTAATAACACAGGGAAATTTATTCGTAAATGTTGTGACACTATGGATCCTGGGTAAAGAGATTTTTGAAGGAGTTCCCACATCTATAGTATATGTCAATCTAAGCTAATAGTATAACTGAAATATTTCTCAATAAATCAAGTGTTCAATCCTGTATAAAAGCCAAGACATAAATCAAGTTAGAATATACTAAATTGGAAGATTACCATGACATAATCTTTATTTTTCTTGTTAGTCTTGTGCAGTAGATGACCTAGAAACATTTTTTTTCTCATTATAGCAAGGTTCCACGACACATCTATAGAGAAAGGAACACAGGGTATATTTATCACTTTAATATTAGAAGTTGGGTTAATTTAAACATGATGTTGGGCATGAATACATAACAATCAAAACTATCCTCCAATCACAATTTGAAGTCATTTTGCTTTCTACTCAAAACTAAAGCATCATACATCTTTCTATCATAAAAAATCATTATGATGTGCTGTTTTTGCTGGGTCATGATCATATGAATTATAGGTATATGTTTGATTTTGAGTCTATTGCTGATTTCTAGATAAAATTGACTTCTGCCCATAATAAACAAGTTTATGAACAGTCTGCTGTATTGTTATCAATTTTGCCCCACTTAAAAACTGCCACATTGTAAATCAATGTAACCACCTAAAAAGGAAACTCAATTTATAACAAAAATTTACTGATACAGATAAGCTAGATAATTTCAAAACCCCTTTTTTAATTTAAATTCAAATTTGTATTTATCTTAATTTTCCGGCTTTTAATTACAAATTTCAACAACATTGAAAATATACATTATTACGTTATGTCACATTGTTAATAATACTTCATATTAATACAACTATGCATACATTCAGTGAGATTTAAAGGAGTACAGCGTTATTGTAAGCAGTTAAACACTTTTTACTGGAAATAGTAAATAAGGATGTTCTTAATATTTACATATCACTTATATATATCAGTATAAACTTTAATATTACAAAGTTTTTCATTTACTGATTCCACTAAAAAAATTCATTAACTGTTTATGATACTATTATTCATTATATAAACTTCTCGATAATACACAAATACAAATTTGACATGCAATTTAAAAAAACAAACTGTAATTGTAAAAATGTTTCATTCTTACCTGGATGGAAAATTTTTGCCTGGGTTCTGCAACAGGTTTCAACATTGAATTTAAAATTTAATGGACAAAATTAGTCTGATGAATTTGGCATCTTTATGTTTCAATAATATATTCTTTTGAGTATCAGTCCGTTTTAATTAAATTTCATTTCCTTAAATTCACTGAAGATGAATATAATAAAATCATAAGCATTCTTATATGTTGTATTTGGAGATTTGTATATAATTTTGTGATCATTTTTTCTTCCTTGGTAAACACCTATTAGGAATCTCATCAACCTTAATTCACAAGTGGTCCTTTCAGTGATTTCCATATCTTTGCTGCTTTCATATTACACTACAAAAAATAAAATTATTCAATGAGTTTCAAATCAGTCACATAATAATTTTTAAACTTATTTATTCTATTCAGGTCACAAAAATATTTCTGCATACACTTTAAACAATTTGCTATCAAAATAATTTATCAGAAATTTTTTTCAATTCATTGGAATTTATATACTTAACTGGAAAGCAATATTTAGTGTGAGTTGTAATTACAATATAAGACTTGTATTTTCAAATACTATGATGTTGACAAAGTTTACATATATTCCCAACATAAATAATGTAGAAATATTTCTACATGTTTCATACATTATTGTAAAATATTTCTACAAATTGAAATCAGTCACAAAATGTTTGTATAACATTTTTATTGTAATGCTTTCTCTTATTTCATTTTCTTAAAATTCTGGCAAGTAGAAATAGAACATGAATAGTACTCTCAATTTTCAACAAACTCTTTTCAACCATAACAATTCTGCTTTTCCTGCTTTCATAGGAATCATGAATTAATCTCACTTTAACACTCATCTTTTAACCCTTCCATTAATTGCTTTACTTTGTCAACATTTTTGGGTTTACTGGTTCAATTGGAGTGTACTATAAACAAAACATTAGCTTAATTCTTTTTAAAAACTTAGCATATTTTCTAATTGAATTAGAACAATTAATTGCATGATAATGATTTAGAAAATATATACATAATCTGTTATCAATACTTTCAGATTATCAATTACAAATAAATACATGCCAGAACATTGCATTATAATTATTGTGCAAAGTTTATCTAAGTTAATCCTCATTCCATGTAACATACTCAAATTTATTGCAAAGCAAATGCATATTTTTCTTTTCAATAAACAAGTTTCATCAAATATTAATGATTTCTTTAAAATTACTTCATTCAATAAGGAATGGAAGCCAATAATCTTACTTATAACGAAAATACTGAAAGAAGTTTCACATTTTAATTTATAGATGAAGGTTTAGTAACTTAATCTCTAAAGAATTTTGATATTAAAGTAAAAAATTGTCTTTATTTTCATTATTACCTATTCTTTATATCTTTATAACATTAGTAAAGTTTATTTACGGTAGTTTTTATGTGGGAGGGATTATTTCATTGGTTGCTATATAGTTAATATTAAAGTCAGGTAGTTTTTAAATTCAAAGGGATCTTTTAACCTTTCTTTGAATGTTTTTAATATATATATATATATATATATATATATATATATATATATATATATATATATATATATAAACCCATCAGTAAATATAACAAAACCATCAGATATATTTTGGAAGAAATTTATAAAAGTTAAAAATAAGAACTATAAAGTTTTCATGGTAATTACTACACAAAACTACTATTATAAAATACATGGAAAGATTTTTACATTTTATTTTAACATTAACAGTAACTTATTTCAATTTATTTTTCTTTCAAAATGATCATATTAAATTATCCATTTAAATATCAATCTCAATGCATTCTGATGACATACATAATATATTAACATTTAGAAATATTTCTATATTAAATTGCTACACATCTAATTTTTTTTATGATGCACATCTATGAACTGAGATTGACTGAATGATTAAGGTTATGGTTTGAAGTTTTCACACAGTTCTTATTCATTCATGTATACATCCTTACAATTTCAAATAAGATTAAGTTCATTGTTTAACAAATTACCTACATATATGACACACATTACATATAATAGATGTAGATAGCAACTTAGCAAAATCAGAAAATATCATTTTTATGAAATATCCTTCTGGATATGCTAAATCTTGCTTACATTATATATATATATATATATATATATATATATATAATTGGTAAGTTTGTGGGTAACATTTTCAAATGAGCCAGAGCTGATTTGTTTACACTAAGTAAAATAGTTTCAAATATTTTTATCAAACACTAATACATCGATTTCATATTAATCATTCAGTTTCGCACTGTCACATGGTTTCAAATATTGCTATTTATTGTTCGCACACAGATACGTGGTACCTTCAATAAAATTCAAGACTTGTTTTTGTACAGGCATTTAAAATTTTCATAGACTCTTGAAAATTCACTATGTTATTGCTATACATCTTATGAGATGACTGACCCATTTTTATGATTTCAGCTTCAAATGAACAGCTACAGCAGGAATTGGAATACACCCTGATAAAGCCTAATTGTCACAGCTTGTGAATTTCAACAATGCAATCTGGGCGTAAGGACACTTTAGAAGAATGATATGCAATAAAATTCTTTTTTAAACTTGGAAAAAATGCCACAGAAACATATGGAATGCTTCAGACTGCTTTTTGACCATCTTGCATGAATCGAGCACCAGTTTTTGAGTGGCATAAGAGATTCAAGGAAGGCAGGGAGTCTGTGAGGGATGATTAGAGGTGTGGGAGGAGTAAGGAAGTCAGTACACCAGAGTTGCTTGGCCAAAGGGTTAGGGTTACTATGTTGAGGTTTTAAGGGAGTTCAGGAAGATATTCCGTTGGAAGAGACCAGCACTCTTAAAATCGGGTCAGTGGCATTTCCACCAGGACAATGCACCAGTTTACAACTCCATCCTTGTCACAGACTATTTGACCAAGATGGGCATCAAAACAGTTCCTTACCCTGCCTATAATCCAGACCTAGCTCCCTGTGACTTTTGCTTATTCCCTAAGTTCAGAGGCTGTCATTATGAGACAATTGAGGAGATGAAAGAGGCTGTGACAAATGTCATTGACACGCTCACACAAGAGGACTTCCATGGGGCATTCCAGAAGTTGTTGGAATGGTACAACAAGTGAATTGCAGTTGGAGGAGGTTACTTCGAAGGGGACTAGAGTTTTATGGGTGCACTATCAATAAAAGTGCCCATACGAAAAAAGTCTGGAAACTTATTTAATGATCCTTGTACATGGTTTCAAGTATTGCTAGTGAACTTTTATATTACAACTTAATATTGATCATAGTTTACACACAGTTAAATAATTTACCACCCTCCCCTACCCATCAGTGTAGTAGCTACTGAAAAGGGAGCCTTCGAGTTACCCTCAACTATGGTTACCAACTTTACTTACTATTGCTATTTAACATTATTATTTCTATTTATCAAGTCTTACAATCTTACATAAAAATTATCATTTGTTTTCACATATTTACATTTTAAGTGTAGCCATTTAACACTAATATTTCGATTTAATATTGATAATAATCCCAAATAAAAAGTTGAATATTTCTATTTGACCCATAAATGGGTAATACCAAATATGGTCAAAGTGGACTTGAGAGTAATGGTAATGAAGGAGTATTCTACATTCCAGAAACTGCAAGACTGGAATATCAGATGCAGTTTAATGTCATATCCAAAACAATAAATGATTTCAAAGATAGCTATCTAACACTGATAATTATATTCAACATTATTCATTTATTTGCGCAGTTAAATGGTTTAAAGCATTGGTACAGAATACTAATATTTCAATTTAACTTTTGCACAAAGAGAAGTCATATATAAATGATACGGTAAAGGACTAAATACTTCTATTTTACTCAGGGACACAAACAGATACTACCTCTTTGGGTCAGAGTGGACCTGGGACTATTAGCCATGAGGAGCCACTCCACATTTTCAAAACCTCCAGGACTGGAAAATTACTATCAGATAATTTAATGACATACCCAGGACACATGTTAGTGGGTTGGACAGCTACCACTCAAGAGAGATACAGTTGGCATAGTCTATATCCCCAGTTAACAAGACAAGCAGGTATTCTTGCATATTGTTCATAAACATATTCTAAGAGGAAATTAAGCATCAACATACAAATGTTAAATTATCAGAATTTATACTTTCAGTCTGACTTTGAGTAAATTCTTTGTGTTCAAAAATCGAATTTTACTCAAATATTTTCATAATCTATCATTATTTTTCAACATTAATGACAAATTATATCCCAAATATTAGTTAATATGATTAAACATAATAATCACTGCATAAGATCATTTTTCAAAAATAAAAAACACTTTTCTCTAAACAATAGATTTTATTTTATGTTTTACATAGTCTTGCTTTCAAACATAATAGTCATGATAATTTTCAGTCACTCAACTTACTAGTTCCTGGTTCAATTTAAAAGAAAATATAGTGTGCTTTTCAACAGCTATTACATCTCATGATAATTTTGAAGTCTGGGCTGGTCTGCTTCAGATCTTAGTGATATAAACAATTTTATCAAATTAATTTCTTACATGTATAATTATTTGTATTTTGAAAACTATCCAGATATTATATATACATATTCCACCTAATGAATAATCATAAATTGTTTGCAGTATACATGCAAATATTTATCTTTTCTTTTACTTAAGTAATGAAAAACTTCATTTTGTCAATTTATAAATGTATCTTAGTTATCTCCATTACATTTGTCCCATGTCATTATTAGTGCCTTCTGCAAGAAAACTGCATATGTCTCAATCATTTATTGCATTTTTTAAAATCTGTAAGCATACATTTTATTTCTTTTGTTTTTAACACATTTACATGGTATGCCACTGAAAACTTTGAAGTGATATGATTTTAAATTCTATCATCATAATCTTTTTTCTTATTAATTAGACATCCTTTGCATATTAATTATCAAAATCAAATAGGAGTTTTAATTCTATTCAACAGTCCATATGCTATTTATATTGTCAATCTAATTTTATACTAATTTCCATTAGCTAAAAAGTTGGTATATCAATAATGGTATAATGAGAAAACATACTGAAATACAACAATAAAATTACAAATAGTTGCTTAAAAACAAATTTAATATGAAAATATAAGATATGATTTTACATAAAAATGAAGTGTTAACACATAAGTTTTTAAAAGATTATCAAAAATACTTTCTGTGTGTCCAATAATTCTGAGTAAATTGTTTTTTGTTTAGCATCACATTAGCTTACAATTCAATTCAGCATATGAATTCTTACCTGTATAAGATTTACTTCTTAATCATTCACTGATAGTGTTTCTGAATAGCTAAATGATATTTTTTATTTCAGTAAAGAGTTCTGAAATCTTGCTCATAATATGCTATAATTTAAGTTTATACAAATCAAAGCACAACACCAAAGAAGGTGATTATGTTGAGGTGAATGTATCACTTCAACATAATACTTCTGTTTAAAATACAATCATAATCTTTATATCCTCAATGTATTATATAACCAAATAAACACCCAATAATATGCATACTTTTTAAAATTTTGCCATAATGATTTATGATCATTAAAATCTTAAATCATTCTAATTCATTTTGGTCATTAAACTAATTTTTTTAAGTATATGTGTGTGTCTGAGTTCTTATTAGTGATAGAATTAACCAAATACTCA
This sequence comes from Sepioteuthis lessoniana, assembly GCA_963585895.1. Lineage (NCBI taxonomy): Eukaryota > Metazoa > Mollusca > Cephalopoda > Myopsida > Loliginidae > Sepioteuthis > Sepioteuthis lessoniana. The sequence goes on along the minus strand of OY757908.1, from coordinate 1,199,460 downwards.
TGGTAAAAAAAAATATTTGTATATAGAAAATAATACTAAAGTTGTTTGTAAAGAGTATTAAATATAAATTTACTTGCAAATATTTTTAAACATTAACTTTCAATTTTTGAAAACAAATGGGTTTATATTAATTTTTCTTATTATTTCTTGCAGAAACGGACTATGAAGTCCCTTGCCAAAATAAATTTATTCACTTTTTGCCAGATGTTGGTGTTTGCTGGTTGGTTGGGTTTTATGACATATCAACCTTTGTAGGTTATTTAACGCCAAATCCATTTTTATGTAAATAATCAGTTCTATTTCAAGCAAATCAGTTTAGCATGAGTACACAGTTTAATTGTCAAACACATTTCTATTTCAAACAATTCAGTTTTTTCAAACAGTTCTAATTCAGCTAATTCGGTTTAACATAAGTACAGATTTTCTTTACACAGTAAAATGTCAAAACAGTTCTATATATTACAATTCGGTTTAGTGTAAGTACAGTTTCAATGTCAAAAAACAGTTCCATTTCAATTAATTCAGTTTAACATAAGCATGCAGTTTAAATGTAAGTACGGTTTAATTGTCAAAAACATTTCTATTTCAAGCTATTCCCTTTAGTCAAAAAATTCAGTTTAGCATAAGTATGCAGTTAGATCTATTTAACCCATAGATAGGACCCTTATCAGATGCTACAACTCTGGGTCACATAGGAGCAATGGCAATAAAATGTACTCCTCATTCCCCAGAGCTCCAGCATTACTGGAACCTCATCATCAGATTGTTTTGTGTCATATCTAGGACACTCGTTAGGGAGGGTCTTACCCCTCAGCAGAGGTGCAGTCAGTGTATTCTACAGTCTTAGCAGACTGGGCAATACAGAATTAAATGTCAAAACAGTTTTATTTCAGATTATTCAGTTTAGCATAAGTACACAGTGTAGACGTCAAAATAGAGTTCTATTTTGAGCAATTCAGTTTAGCATAAGTACGCATTTTTAATGTCAAAATAGTTCTATTTTAAACAATTCAGTTTAGCATAAATACACAGTTTAAATGGAAAAATCATTATTGTGAAGGAAGCACGGTTTAGTTCTATTTAACCCACAGATAAGACCCTTATAAGTTGCTACCACTTCGGGCCAGAGTGGACCTGGGAGCAATAAAGGGGTACTCCACATTCCCCAAAGCTCTAGCTTTACTGGAACCTTACCATCAGATTGTTTAGTGTCATTACCAGGAAACTCATTGGGGATATCTTACCCCTTTGCAGAGGTGCAGTCAGTGTATTCTACAGCCCTAGCCAACTGAGCAATTGGTGTTTGCTTTTTTTTTCTCATATAAACGTTCTTTATATAATGATTGCTTAATATGAAAATAACAAAGTCAAATTTATTTTCTGTTTCAAAGTATGGTAGTGATTGATTATAATGAAATAATGGAACATATATTGGACCTAAAAAATGTGGTTGTTGTCCCTAAAAGTTAAAATGCATTTCACATATACCAGAAATGATATATACAGTTACATATGATTAAAAATTCCTCTTAAATTTCTCGGCTTACATTTTGAAATGACAGTCTTCTTCATTCAATGTTTATTTCATGTGTTTAACTTATATAAAAGTTTATTGATAGTAGCATAAGGCAACATTTCTAAATAACATAAAAGATAACATTTCCCTATTTAAATGACTTTGAAGATTAATAACTATGTATCAACATGGCTGCTGATATATCTGCAACTTGTCTGAAGTTATTCTGCAAATTAAATTAACCTCAGTAAATCAAAATGTTCTTAACCAGTATTTCTTAAATTTAATCTCATTCATTTACACCTTTAGTAAAATATTGGACCAAATTGTCTGCCATTTTTCATCATTAGTTTTTGAGATATTTTGAATTTACTAAAATGGACTGAGATAGGATAATACAAAAATTCAACAAATATTAGCTTAAGATCTCTGACATATGTCCATTATATGTTGAAAAATGTGTAAAGGGACAGACCTAACAATTGCTGAAAAACAGAAAATAACAGAGTTATTGAGTGAGAAAATGTTCCCTTGGGAGATATCAAATGAGCTTTAAAGAAATCATCAAATGATAAAGAAGGCTGCTGAAAATATAACTAAGTTGAGAACTCAAAGCAAACGAAATGACTTTAAGAACTTACTTCCTCAAGATGAATACAAAATATAGTGACTTATAGCAAAACAATCACTTTGACAAGTGCACAAATCTTTGAAAAACCTGAAATTGAAGGAATCAAGGACTAAACAAGTAAAATACTTTGTGAATTCGGATCTGCAAAAAAACCCAAAAAACAAACTAGTAATGCAAATATTTTCATATGTCAAATCTGGGCCAAGAAATACATGAAAATTGACTTCACAAAAGTAATTTTCAAAAACTAATCAAAAAGTGCATTTGATTGACTGGAGGGCTGGGCCAAAGGATAGTTTTTGTTCAATTCACACATGCTAGCCGATAAAAGAAAACAAGGAGATGGTAATGTGATGAAATAGACTAGAATTGTCAACCAAACCATTATTAGATCATTCAAAGTTGATGAAGGAGTTAAACTGAACAGTGTTAACTATTACAATTTTATGAACAAAACTTACTTTGTACAATGGCAATATGACATACTTACTGGTACTAAAACCTTATGAAATAAATAATACTTTTCTTTAAACACCAAGAAACAGTAATTTTTTAAAAAATATATCAGAATACTGACTTATTTATATTTTCAATACACATAAAAAAAATTCAAAAGTCGTTTTAAAATGTCAGTGAAAAGGTGCATTCTGTAATCCAGCAAGATGCCAAAATAATCAAAATAAGCAAGCAGCAAGAATATTATTTAGGGTCTGTTATTGCATTGACCCATTTAAATTCAACATTATCATCATCATCATGTCATGCTACTAGCACAGATTTCCCTGATTCTTTCTTGCCATTCGTCTCCATCATCCACCACTTCCGGCAGGTCTTCTAGACTATATCCTGTATCAATACAGAGCTGTTGTAGATAAGTTCTAGTAGGTCATCCAACACTTGCATGTCTGTGTGATGGGGACCATAGAAGAATGTCACTTATGAGTCCATCCTTACTTCTCCAGCAGTGTCCTGTATGTCTTGTACATCTTATTTGGACAGTTTAAGAGATGGGAGGTAGGTGGTCGTACAGTTGCTGTTTTGTGGGATGTTGCTTCCAGGATTTGTTCAATATAGCTTGTAGCATTCTTTAGCAATTCCCGTCTACCTTTTTCTCAATACACTTAATCATAGTCCATGTAGTGCATCCATTTACTACAATTGACACAACCACTGCTTCTAAGAAATTGCATTTTATTTTATTAGTTAAGTTTGACTTCTATATGTAAATACATTTGTGGATACAACTGAACAACCAATGACTAAATATGTTTGAAATATGATTTTGTGATGCATACTATTACAACAATAATCAATGGCCTCTGAAGAAGTACAATTAATCACTTTATTATATCACTATAAGAAGACATTAGAAAAATTCAATAAATTTTCTATGGATGATGATGGTGCTTTCAAAAGAATTGTTTATTATCACAAACAAATCCTTCATTAGATCATTAATATATAAGTAATTGAGTTCCCCATGAGTCTATGTTGTTTTGGTGTTCAACAATTAATCTTTTCTTAGCTTTTATTCCTAAAGAATTTTTTCAAAATTATACTATCATCATCACATAACACACTTCTCATTCTATCTAATATGTTATGCTGCTTACATGTTCTTTGCATTGTGATATTTTGTTATGAATGACTTTTGCTAATTCGTTTTGTTAGTAATAACATAGTTCATTACATATAAACTTCCCCCTCAATAAAAAATGGTCATCATTATCTTTTTTATTCTTTAATCAAAGTTTGATAAAAAAAATTAGTTATATAAAGCCCAATCTTTTTGTTCATGCTAATAATGAATTGGAAAAAGAGATGAATGTTACTATACTTGAGTAAATCAGCAGCCTGGGAATGAAATCCGGGAATAGCATTTTTTTAAAATTTAAGTATGGAAAATTTTAATTCATTTCTCTTATTGTGATTTAATAGTCTTTGACATCATGTCATGTGAACATAAAATTGGAATGATTCCAAATTTAGTGAGGACTGCTCCTTTTGAGTAAAAGTAAGAGAAAACCATATGTGAAGGGTGCAATATAAAATACAAAAGATTTTCACCTTTGAAGAAGAGTTCCATAGAGAGAGCATGAAGTGACCACTAGATTCATGTCACTCTGGGCAATAACCTTAAACCATACTGTCCAAAGTGGAGAGGCAGACAAAAGCCATATTTACATATTACTAAAACATAATGTAGTCTTACTAATATACCACACTATGAAATAAGCAAAGAAAGACTGAGTTAAATGGTAATAAAAACTCATAGCTTCCTTCAATCAACTTCTAGTTCTTTACAATTATTTTAAGTGTTTGTATTTCAGATTTCTTTTAATAACTTTATGAATATTCTCTACAAAGTTAAAAAGGAAAATGTAGAACAATTTTTGAGTAGAAAATAAGGTTCTGGTCATCACTAATGTATGAAGAGATCAAGCCATCAAGTAAACATCTTTGTTTATATTTCTTTTACACTGATTACCACTTTTCTTTGCAAACAATTATCTAAGAAAACTCCACCTATCTATTAAGTTTTTGTAGGGTGGGGATGAGATGAAACTCCTATTTAAACCATCAATGGAAATGCCAAACACCAACACAAAACACACACATCAACAAACCTGATATGGCAGAATAGTGAGACGAGTGATGTGACAACATCATGAAAGAATTTTCTCTTTTGTTAAATGATTAGCCAAACTCTAGGTACATTCTTTTAAAAAAAAGGAGATGGTATGGCAGTGAAATAAAATCTCTAAATAACAACTGAATATTACAGATAACATATACTTATATGTTCTTATGAAAGTCACAAACTTTTTCAATTTTGTAGCTTTTGAGCAATAATAACTTTTTATCCTATATAATAATAGATTAAATCCTTGTTATTGTCTTTATTGGGAATCCTTTTTTTGGGATGAGGCTTCTTAATCTGATTATTAATTTTATAGTGGACTTTTGTCCTCATCTTGGTAAGTATTACCCCCACCCCACCAACACATCTTTAACACAGTAAAACTTAAATAAAGGATAATATTATCATCAAATTTTTGAACCATTTAAAGGGAACATTAAAAAAATTCTTGATGATTTCTTAAAAATTTTTTAGCCTATGGAAATAATGAAAATTAAGGACAAAAACAGTGTTCACTTCTTTCAGACCATTAAATCTTTTGAAATTTAATGTGGCCACATAAAAGTTATGCATACAGTCTTTTTTAAAATTTCATGAAAAATGAAATGAATGGGAAATTTTCATGAAAATTTGGATACTTATTCACTTTTTGATGAATTTATGTTTAAAATAGGTTTTTCCTAAAATATATTTGGGGAAATCCTTTTTGTTACTTTTATTTGTCTAACTAGGCAAGGTGTTCCCACCCTTAATTTGAATCAACAAGCAAAGGGAAACCCAATTCACTCTGACTTCCTTTCATGAAGCTCCTTTAATCTTTGAATTCTCAGTGAACAAACCTGTCATAGACTTTTATTAATTATTTCTACATAATTGAATACAATATTTATGCATAGTCTGCATTCAAATGCAGCTTTCTTACAAGTTAGATTGTAGAGGATCCAATCATGTCACTATTTAACTTCCTTGTATTCACTTAGTAATTCAATTAGTTCAAGTTAGCTAACATTCTGATCACAAAAATTTAACCACATTCATCCCAATAAATAATAAAAGAATGACCACACATTAACTCTCAAAAGAATATCACCATCACAAAACATTAATAAACACTAAAAAGCCTTTTTTGAAATTTCTTTTGTAGTGAGATAAAGACAATAGCCTTAAAAAAAAGGTTTTATTATACAGGAATCAAAAGTGTTGCTTGTTCCTTTTTGCGTCCTTGTGGTTGTGACAGGAATTATTTTCTTCAGAAATAGTGATTCCTTTCAGCATGGAACCCAGCCTAATCAATACCCACAATTGGACCTTTCTGAGGGCACAGGGCACCACTATTCGGGTCAAAGATTTCACAATGTGGCAAATAGTAGTGGTTCCTTCAGCTCAACAAAGGGAGCCCATGTGATTTTATTTCAGCCAAAACTGCCACAGAGAGATGAGATACAGCGGCTGGCAGCTGAGTTCTACATCAGAAATCTGTCAAGTTATATCTTTCTTTTCATCTATATGCATATTTTCAGTTTGCTGAGCATTAACTGGACCAGAATAAAACTGGAATTTGTACCTTCCTTTCAGGATTATGTAAATCAACTTCCTTTTCAAAAATTATATAAGCTTTAACAATTGTACAAAACAAAGAATTTCTCATTCCTATTCATAGAGGAAGAATAAATGTCTTATTAGAAAGGTTGATACTTATGGAAAAGATGATCTTCAAAGGGGTATAATTATAACACTTTTATTCCTTCATAAACAAAATAATATCCAATGAAAAACTATGTAAAATAAAATCATAAAAATATTATTCTTGTAAATATGACTGATATGTTGAAACATATCAGTCATTTTTATTTAGTCATCAGTGTTAGACTTTTAACTGCAATAACTCAGTCAGTTTCAGCAAGTGAAAGTATAAAAACAGGAATTTTCAGTTAAATAAATTAAATCTCTAAAGAAAAAAATTTTATGTATACTTTGTTTTCTTCTTATAAACCAGTGATCTAAGATATAAGTTAGAAATTTAGGCTAACAAGTTACCTGAAAGAATAAAGCAATCAACCAAATAAAGCAATCAACCAAATAACCAGCAAGCAATAAGCTAAATAGTAAAAAAGTAATGTAGTCAAGGGCAACTCAAAGGTTCCCTTTTCCAATAGCTACTACAGCAAGGTGTAGAGAAGAGCACCTACTCCTTTCTTTGGTAAGCCAACAAACAAGGAACAAAATAGCAAACCTATCAAGTAATTAACCAACCAAATAGCCAAGGAATCAAGCAACCAGCTAATCAAGGAACTAAACCCAAACCCTTATCCGTACTCAAAGCTAATCCTGCCGAAGATGATTTGTTTAACCAAACTCTTTAAAGGAACTTAGACATTTCTTAAAAGCATTTCTCATTTTCCATTGAACAAAGATAAACATCAAATATCTTTTAACGAGGAAGAGTAACTTTCCCTTACTTAAAAAAATTTTAATCGTTGCTATATCTCCACTTGAAAGTGAAATCTATCTTTTTTAAAAAGAGTTACCCCCCTGTATGTGAATCTTATTTCTATGCAACTTTTAAAATTGAGTTATTTCCCTTTATTTTACTAATATTAATCATTGTTTTCCAGCCTGGCAGCAAAATCATTATTATTTTAATGGACTAAGATTTTTTAAAAGATAAAATAAATACTTCAATTGATAACATAAGTTATTTCCCTAGTAAGAAATAGCAGAAAATGTATGGGGCTAACTTCCACTACAAATCCCAACACATCACTCTAAAACCAAAACCTGTCAACAATAAGTTTGATATTGATATATATATATATATAACGTCAAGACTTTCTTTAAAAGCCTATTCAATTAAAGTCGGCCAGTAACCATACCCAATTTATTTCTGGATTCTTGCAAACAAAACCACATCCCAATCATGAAAAAGCAATGAGTCATAATGATAGCAATCAGAGAAAATACATCATCAAATGTGACAGAGCAATAGGAAAAAATTGACTGAAAGAAAAAAATTAATTTTGAAAAAAGGATAAACAAGGCAAACATATATGAATAGTTCCAAAGTAAATTTACGCACACAATTAAATTTAATCCTATATGTTGTGATACTATGAACCCTTGGTATAGCGATTTGGGGGGAGTTCCCACACCAATAGTATATGTCAATCTAAGCTCAGATTATACCTGAAATATTTCTCAATGATCAGTGTTCAATCCTGAATAAATGTCAAGACAAAAATTCAAGTTACACTCAACTAAATTGGAAGCTTGCCATGGCATAATCTACATTTTTCTTGTTTGTCTTTTGCAGTAGATAACCGAGAAATTCATACTAGATGACCTAGAAAACATTTTCTTTTCTCATTAAAGCAAGGCTCCATCACACTTTCATAGAGAAAAGAACACATGGCATATTTATCACTTTATTTTTAGAAAATGGGATAATTCAAACATTATGTTGGGCATGAACACAGATCATATCAAAATTATCCTCCAATCACAATTTGAAGTCCTTTTGCTTTATTCTCTGAACTGGAGCATTATACATCTTACTATGATAAAAATCATTATGATGTGAACCTTTTTGCTGGGTCATGATCAAATAAATAAATTATTGGCATAGATTTGCTTTTGTGACCCTCTCTGAATTCTACATAAAATTGACTTCTGCCATAATAAACAATTTTATGAGCAGTCTGCTGTATTGTTATCAATTTTGCCACACTTACAAAATGACACATTGTAAATCAATATAACCACCTAAAAAAGGAACTCAATTTTTAACACAAAAATTGACTGATAGAGATAAGCCAAATAATTCACAAACACACTTTTCTTACTTTAAATATGTATTTATCTTAATTTTCCTGCATATTGTTATTTATTCACCTATTTCAATAAGAGTAATAATATACATCATTACTTTATGTCACATTGTTAATAATACTTCATATTTCTGCAATTATGCATATATTCAGTGAGATTAACAGGAGTAAAGCTTTATTGTAAGAAGCTAAACATTTTTTACTGGAAACAGTAAATAAGGATGTTTATAACATCCAGCTATCACTTATATATATCTATATAAACTTTAATATTATAAAGGTCTTCTTTAATTGATTCCACTAAAAGATTCTTTAACTGTTAATGATACTATTATTTATAATATAAACTTATTAATAATACACAAATGAAAATTTGACATGCAATTTTAAAAAAAAACAACTGTACAAATGTTTTGTTCTTACCTGAATGGAAAAGTTTTGCCAGTGTTCAGCAGGTTTCAACATTGAATTTGGATTTCAATGGGCAAAATTAGTCCATGGATTTCAACATTTATGTTTTGAGAATATATTCTTTGCAGTACTTTTTTACATTTGAGTATCATTTAGTTTTACTTAAATTTGATTTCCACAAATTCAGTGAAGATGAATATAATAAAATCTTAAGCATACTTACAAGTTGTATTTGGAGATTTGTATTTAATTTTGTGATTTTTTTTTTCCTCAGTAAAAGGAACAATCTTACTTTATAAGTGGTTGTTTCAGTGATTTCCTTATCTTTGCTGTTTTCTTATCACAATTCATTACACTGGAAAAAAATAAAATTATTCAATGAATTTCAAATCAGTCACATAACAATTTTTAAAATCATTTATTCTATTCAGGTCACAAAAATTTTCCTGCACACACTTTAAACAATTTTCTATCAATATAATTTATCAGAAGTTTTAGCAATTCATTTTGAATTTTATTGATTTAACTGGAAAGTAATAATTAGTGTAAATTGTAATTACTTGTTTAATATACGACTTGTATTTTCAAACACTTCATGTTAACGTTTACATATAATCTCAACATAAATAATGTAAAAATATTTTTACATTTCACATATTATTGTAGAATATTTCTACAAATTGAAATCAGACACAAAAATCAACAAGTTCAAATCTTTTTAAAACCATTTTTATTGATACAATATTTAATCTTTTCTGTGTTATTTCATTTTTGCAAAATTTTGGAAAGTGAAAATACAGAATGATAAATACTCTCAATTTTCAATAAAGTTCTTTCCAAACATAACATTTCTTCTATTGATTTTCCTGCTTTCATTGGAATCATTAATTAATCTCACTTTAATGCTTATCTTCTAACCATTCCAATATTTGGTTTGCTTTGTTGACATTTTTAGGTATTACGGATTTAATTATAATGTACTATAAACAATACATTAGCTGAATTCTTTTTAAAAACTCAGCATAATTTCTATTTAAATCAGAAAATTTAATTGCATGATAATGATTTAGAAAATATATACATGTCACGTGATAGCTCACGGAGACGAAGAGGTAAGACTGATACTATCCTCCCCGTGTTGAATCAGAACTATCTAGCAGTCAAAAAGTGACCGTTAAAAGAGAATGTGTGTCACGCAGGGGAGACCAGGTGTTCGCACTTAGTGACCTCAGGTCGCCAGACATCGGAAGGGGAAAGAGAGAGAAGCCAAATGAGCAGGGTTCATAGTGGGCAGACGAACCATAGCCATTTTACTCCAGGCTGAAGACAAAAAGATTAACTGAGACATGAGAGACCCGAGTCCCTCAAGCCAGTACTAAAAACAGAACAAAGTCTAGTAGCCCGTGAAAGAAGAAAATTTTCCAGTGGAACCCCGTCGAAAATAAGATAAGTAACTTTGGGGACATTTTTCCTTTACACCCAAATTTCGTTTACCACTCTCTCTCTCTCAATTTGAAGAAAGGATAAAAGTCAGAAAAGACATTTATATTCGTGGACTGCCTAATTATATGTTTTTGACACTCTGAACGTGTATATATAAGTAGTAAAGGAATTTATGTATTTTCATTTTACCATGTGGTCTATGTTGTTGCTTCATGCTTTCCTTTCAGCCTCTATTCGCCTTATGTTATCTTGCTTGGAATTGTCCTATTAATTCCTAAAGTATCACACGGGAAACCGGAGTTGCCGACTACTACAATATTAATATTATTACGACTAAGACCTATAGGCCCGTATTCTTCTATTATCTAAGGGAAAGAAGTTTAGCGGCCTGGTGGGTGTGTGATAGTGTGAAATTTGGAACCCCTTTGCCAGCGGCGGTCAGTCTGGCCCTAAATTATTCCCTCAGGTAATATGCCAGTTCTTATATGCCTGAGAGAAAAACTCTGAACAGGACTTATTCTGTAGGGGATCAAGTGCCAACCTGCCCCGTCTTCACACGTGCGAAAATAAAGTCCCGTTTTGGGATTTTAGTCGATTTGCCGTCACATACATAATCTGTGTTCAATACTTTCAGATTATCAATTACAAATAATTTAATGTCAGGAAATTGCAATATAATTATAGTGCAAAGTTTATCTAATTTAATGCCCATTCCATGGTACATACTATACTTTACTGCATGGCAAATGCATATTTTTCTTTTCAATTAACAAGTTTCCTAGATATATCAGTGAATAATTTAATATTACTTCATTCAATAATGAATAGTAGCAATTGATTTTATTTATAACAGAAATACTGACAACAGATTTAAATTTTAATTTATATATGAACTTTTAGTAACTTAATCTCTAAAGAATTTTCATATTAAAGCAAAAAATGCTCTTTACTTTCATTAATTCCTCATTCTCTCTTTCTTTAAAGATACAGTATAATGAAATTAGTAAACTTTTATTTTTAGTTCAGTTTTTATGTGGGGGATTATTGCATTGATTGCAATATACTTAATAAGGTAGAATTTACATTCAAAGAAAGGATTTTTTAGCATCATTTGAATGTCTTTTAAAATCTAACATATACATACATATATGTAAATATTTATATATATAACACCAGTAAAAAAAATATCAAATATATTTTGGAAGAAATTTATAATAGTAAAAAAATATAACATTTTTATGGTAAATACTACACAGAAATATTATTATAAAAACAATGGAAAGATTTTTACACTTTATGTTAACATTAACTGTTAATTATTTCCATTTATCCTTCTTTCAAAATGATCACATTAAATCATCCACTTAAAAATCAATCTCAATGCATTCTGATGACATACATAATATATTTACATTTAAAAATATTTCTATATTAAATTGTTACACAAAGTTTTCTTATGATACACATCTATGAACTGACATTGACTAAATCATGAAGGTTATTGTTTGAAGTTTTCACATACTTCATTTTCATTCATGTATACATCTTTACAATTTCAAATTATATTCTTATCATTGTTTAACAATTTACCCGTGTATGTAAAACATTATATATAATGGATATAGATGGCAACTTAGAAAAATCAGAAAATTTCATCTTTATAAAATATTGCTGCAAAAGAGAATGGCATTTCGTCAATTAAATATATGCAGGTATCCTTTAGTTTGGTTGGGTGGTGTTTTATAACATATCAACCCTTCTGGGTTATCCAATGCTAAATCCTGTTTATATATATATATATATATAAATGGAAAATTTGTGGGTAACATTTTCAAACAAACCAAATCCTATTTGTTTACACACAGTTAAGTAATTTCAAGTATTTTTATCAAGCACTATTACTTTTATTTAATATTAATTATCTAATATTAATATTAATCATTGTTTACACACAGTTAAATAGGTTCAAGTATTGCTATTTAACATTACTATTTCTATTTATCAAGTGTTACTATCTTACATAAAACTTACCATTTGCTTGTACATATTTACATTTAAAGGGTAGCCATTTAACACTAATATTTTGATTTAATATTGATAATAATCCCAATTAAAAGTTTGAATATTTCTATTTGACCCATAAATGGGTACTACCAAATATGGTCAAAGTGGACTGGAAAGTAATGGTAATGAAGGAAGATTCCACATTCCAGAAACTGCAAGACTGGAGTATAATATGCAGTTTAATGTCATATGCAAGACAATAAATGATTTCAAAGGTAGCTGTCTAACATTGATAATTCTAAGAATTAATTTTTATTTATTGCGGACTTTTTGTCCTCATCTTGGTAGTTTTTTTGTTGTTTCTTCTCACTACATTTCGGCCAAATTTCACCTCTGGCCTTCTTCAGGTGATTAACCGCGACCTCGGATAAGAATGCCGAGTCTTGTAACAGTATCCCCAGTAATTACTGCCTTCCATAGTTGTTGTCTATCTGATGATTCTATTCAACATCATTCATTTATCTGCAGTTAAATGGTTTAAAGTATTGGTATGTATTACTGATATTTCTATATAACTTTTGCACATAGAGACGTGGTATATAAAAGATACAGTAAAGGACTAAATACTTTTATTTTACCCAGTGAGACTAACATCAACAACTACTTTGGGTCAAAGGGGACCTGGGAATAAAGGAAATGAAGAGGTACTCCACATTCCCCAAACCTCCAGGACTGGAGACTTACCATCTGATGGCTTACTGACATACCCAGGACACACGTTAATGTGTTGGAAAGATAACACTCAAGAGGGATACAGTTGGCATAGTCTATATCCCCAGTTAACAGGGCAGGCAGGTATTCTTGCATCTTGTTCATAAACATATTCTAAGGAGGAATCAAGCATCAACTTATAATTGTTAAATTATCAGAAATTATACTTTCAATCTGACTTTGAGTAAATACTTTGTATTGACAAATGGAATTTTAATGATTTTCATAATCTATCATTACTTTTCAACATTCACGACCAAATATATCAAAAATATTAGTAGATATGAAATAGTTACTGAATAAGCTCAGTTTAGAAAAAAAAACAAAAAACAATGAAGAAATTTGAAAATTCATATCTAACAATCCTATTAAGATTTTTCACTTTTCTCTAAACAATAGATTTTATTTTATTATGTTTTACATAAGTTTCCTTTAATAGTGATGATAATTTTCAGCCACTCACCTTACTAGTAAACAATTTATAATTTTTTCCTCCCTGTTCAATTTAAAAGAATATATTGTGTGCTTTTCAACAGCTATTCCACCTCATACTAATTTTGAAGTTTAAGCTGGACTGCTGCAAATCTTAGTGATATAAACAATTTTATCAAATAAATTAAATGAGTGTATCGTTATTTGTATCTTGAAAACTATCCAGATATTATATATAATTATTATACCTAATGACTAATTATGAATTGTTTGCAATATACATGCAAATATTTATCTTTTCTTTTACTTGAGCACTTAAAAACTACATTTGGTCAAGTTATATATAGGTATCCAAGTTACCTCCCTTACATTTGCCCCATGTCATTCATTACTGCATTCTGCAAGAAAATTGCATTTTAATTTTAAAAAGTCTGATGAATGTCTCAATTGTTTATTAAATTTTTTTTAAATTCTGTCACAATAAATTTTATTTCTTTTGTTTTTAACACATTTACATGGTGTGCCATTGAAAACTTTAAAGTGATATGATTTTTAATTCTATCATCATCATCTTTTTCCTTATTAATTAATTTTAATTAGTATTAATTCTATTCCACAGTCTATATGCTAGTTTTGTTGTCAATCTTATTTTATATCAATTTCCCAAAAATATACTTAAAATACAACAATAAAATTAAAAATAGTTGCTTGAGAAAAAATTCAATATCAATTATATAAGATACGATTTTACATAAAAATAAAGTGTTAACACACAAATAGCTAAAAGATTAACAAAAATATCTTGTGTGTCCAATGATTCCGAGTAAATTGGGGGGTGGGTTGCATCACATTAGCTTACAATTCAATTCAGCATGCAAATTCTTACCAGTATAAGAATTACTTAATCATTCAGTGATGGTGTTTCTGAATAACCAAGTTATATATTTCATTTCAATAAAGAGTTCTGAACTCTTGCTTATAATATGGAATGATTTAAGCTTATAGAAATCAAAGCACAATATCAAAGAAGGTGCTTGTGTTGAGTTGAATGTATTACTTAGTTTTTGATATATTTCGAATTTACAAAAATGAACTGAGATAGGTTAATACAAAATTCCAACTAATATTAGCTTTAGACATCTGAAATATGTTTAAAAATATGTAAAGGGACAGATCTAACAATTACTGAAAAACAGAATATAACAAAGTTATTGTGTGATAAAACATTCCCTTTATATATATCAAAGGAGCTTTAAATAAATCATCAAAGGATAAAGAAGGTTGCTAAAAATATAAGTAAGTTGATAACTTGAGGCAAACGAAATTACTTTCGAAATTTGCTTTCTCAAAAAGAATATAAAATTAAGTGAGTTACAGAAAAACAATCACTTTCGACAAGAGTTCAGATCTTTGAAAAACATGAAATTGAGGGAATGAAGGACAAAACATGTAAAATACTTTATGATTTGTGATCGGCAAAAAAATCTAGTAATGCAAATATCTTAATGTGTCAAATTTGGGCTAAGAAATACATGAAAACTGACTTAACAAAAGTAAGTTTCACAAACTAAGTAAAAAGTGCATTGGATAGACTGGAGGGCTGGGCCAAAGAATAGTTTTTGTTCAATTCAGACATGCTCATGAATAAAAGAAAACAACTAGGAAATGGTAATAGTTGTTGGCAACAATAATCTAGGACAACGCAAAGGTTCCCTTTTCAATAGTTACTACACCAAGGTGTAGGGAACTACTCCTTTGTTTGGATTGCGCCACTTTACCCTTAATACATACCCTATAATCCTGAGTGTTAAGAAATGAGATATGAAGTACCATTTTTTGACTCTTTCATATGACTTGACCTGGGATTGAACCCTGGTCCTCCAGGCCATTGGAGAACACTCTACCTAATTGGCGAATGGGCCAGTCCACTGAACCATTATTGGATTATTCAAAGTTGATAAAGCAGTTAAACTGAACATTCTTAACTATTACAATTTTATGAACAAGACTTACTTTGCATTATGGTAATATGATATATTTACTGGTGCTAAAAACTTATGAAAAAAATAATACTTTTCTTTAAGTCAGGAAACAGTAATTTTTTTTTTTAAATAAAAATATCAGAATACAGACTTGTTTACATTTTGAGTACACATACAGAAATTCAAAAGTGATTTTAAAAGGTCAGTGAAAATGTGCACTCTGCATACCAGCTAGTTGTCAAAACAATCAAAGAAAGCAAACTGCAAGAATATCATTTTGGGTCTGTTATTGCATTGACCCATTTAAACTCATCATTATCATCATGTTGTGCTGCTAGTACAGATTCCCCTGACTCTCTCTTGCCATTCATCTCTATCATCCATTGCTTTTGGCAGATCTAGTAGACTACATCTTGTATCCATACAGAATTTTAGTAGATAAGTTCTAGTTGGTCGTCCAACACTTACATGTCCGTGTGAAGGGGATCCATAGAAGAACTTCACTTACGAGTTCATCCTTACTTCTCCAGCAGTATCCCACATGTTTTGTCCATCTTATTTGGATAGTTTTAGAGATGGGAGGTAGGTGGCTGTACAGCTGCTGTTTTATGGGGTGTTGCTTCTAGGATTTGTTCAATATAGCTCAAAGCATTCTTAAGCAATTCCCGTCTAATTTTTTCTCTATATGCTTAGTCAATATATATGTGGTGCTTGGAAGAAAATGCATCTTATTTTATTGGATAAATTTGACTTCCATTTGATTTGATACCAACCATATAAATCATTTTCTAAAAGCTAAATTATTTTTCTAACACTTTTTAATCAATGAGAGAAGTATTACAAAGTTGTTCCTAGTTTAATTTCAAAGTTATCATTGAAATTTCATTCATCATTCAATCACTCATTCATTGTAAAACAACTGAACAACGAATAACTAAATATGTTTGAAATATGATTTTGTGGTGCATACTATCACAACAATAATCAATGTCCTCTGAAGAATTGCCCAGTCAGCTGGGGCTGTAGAATACACTGACTGCACCTCTGAAGAGGGGTAAGACCCCCCCCCAACGAGTGTCCTAGATATGACACTAAACAATCTGATGGTGAGGTTCCAGCAGTGCTGGAGGTTTGGGGAATGTGGAATACCCCTTCATTGCCATTGCTCCTAGGTCCACTCTGGCCCAGAGTGGTAGCACCTGATAGGGCCCTATCTATGGGTTAAATAGAACTAACAGCATACTTATGCTAAACTGAATTGTTTGAGTAAACTGAATAGCTTGAAGTGGAAATGTTTTTGACAATTAAACCGTACTTACATTTAAACTGCGTGCTTATGCTTAACTGAATTATTTGAAATAGAACTGTTTTTCAAAATTAAAACCATATTTACACTTAACTGAATTGTTACATGTAACTGCTTGAATAGTTTGAAATAGAAATGTTTTGGACAATTGAACAGTGTACATATGAAAAACTGAATTGTTTTAAATAGAACAGATTATTTACATAAAAATGGACTTGGCATTAAATAACCTACAAAGGTTGATATGCCATAAAACCGAACAAACCAACCAACAACCTCTGAAGAAGTACAACAATTAATCACTTTATTATATCGCTATGAGAAGACATTATAAAAATTCAATAAATGTTCTATGAATGATGATGATGAAGCTTTCAAAAGAATTATTTCTTATCACAAAGAAATCCTTAATTTGATCATTACTATATATAAACAGTTGTGTTCCCCATGAGTCTATGTTGTTTTGGTTGTCCACAATTAATCTTTTGTTTGCTTTTCTCCAATGACTTGTAGGTTTTCATCATTGACAATATTCATCAAAAACATTTTTTTCAAAATTATACCAGTCATCACATAACACACTTCTTATTCAATCTAATATGTTATGCTGCTTACATGTTCTTTGCATTGTAATATTTTGTTATGAATGTCTTTTGCTAATTGATTTTTTCAGTAGAGGCACAGTTCATTACATATAAACTTCCACCTCAATAAAAAATAATTATCATTATCTTATCTATTTTTTAATCAAAGTTTCTAAAAAAATCAATTACTTATATAAAGGCCAGTCTTTTTGTTCATCCTAATGAGTTGTAAAAGACATTGAATGTTACTATACTCAGGCAAACTGGTCTTTTACTTGTTTCTTTGAACAAATTATAGATGATGGAAAACTTCCAAGGTTTTCTTTTCATCATTGGTCTTAGATTGATTCTTTAGTACAAATATCTTGTTTTTGTCTTAAATAATAACTAAATGTCACAATAAAGATTTAGTTGATATTTCAATGACTCATTTTAAAGCTAAAGTAATTGCAAGGTATGAGTATTTCAATTTTTATCATAGAAAGTAAAAAATAAGGAAAACTTTATCAAAGTTCATTGCTAATGTTTCGGTTGGCAGTTTGATTGGTTGGTTTTATAGCATATCAACATTTGTAGGTTTATTAATGCCAGATCATTTTCATACATATATATATTATATATATATGATTTGTAAACAAAAAGTTTGCAGGTAAGATTTTAAACAAGCCAGAGCTCATTTGTTTGCTCACAGTTTCATGGTTTCAAATATTCTATCTAATGTGACCTTATAGATCAGTCAAGGAAATTTATTGACCATAAAAATGAGAATTAACCAAGGCAGATTATAGAAGAATGAAATCAGGACATTGTCAAAAGTGAAAATTAATGAAAATCTATTCAGAAGGAATAAATCAGGAATATGTTGTTTGGACCAGAAAGAGAATGACGGGAAAAAAAAATAATATTGAAAAATAATAAGAGGATTGTTACTCATTTGTCCACATGAATCAGAAACTCAAACAGGGGTTGTTTTGACTACAAGCCAGGGTAAGAAGGAATCAGCTCAGAGATTTGACCTGAAGGCCTGGGCTTGTCTATCAGCAACCTGGTAATGAAATACATGAATAGCAGTTTTTTTTTTTCTAAATTCTAATATGGAAAATTTTAAATCATTTCTCTTATCCTTGTGATTTAATAGTTTTTAACATCATGTTATGTGAACATAAAATTGTAATAATTCCAAATTTGACGAGGACTGCTCCTTTTGAATAAAAGTAAGAGAAAAGCAGATGTGAAGGGTGCGATATAAAATACAAGGGATTCTCACCCTTAAAGAAGAGTTCCATGGAGAGAATGTGAAGTGACCACTAGATTCATGTCACTCTCAGCTCTAGCCTTGAGCTATACTGCCCAAAGTGGAGAGGCTGACAAAAGCCATATTACATATCCCTTAGATGTGATGTCGTCTTATTGATATACAACACTATAAAAGAATCAAAGAAAGACAGAGATTAATGGTAATAAAATCTCATGGCTTCCTTCAATTAACTTTTAGTTCTTCATAATTATTTGAAGTGTTTGTGTTTCAGATTTTTTTCTATAAATTTATGAATATTCTATACAAACTTTAAAAGAAAAAATGTAGAACAATTTGTGAGTGGGGAATAAGGTTCTGGTCGTCACTAGTGTACTAAGAGATCAAGCCATTTTTACTTAAACAAGTAACCTTCTTTGTTTATATTTCATTCACACTGATTACCACTTCTCTGTGCAATCAATTATCTAAGAAAACTCAAACTATCTAAGTTTTTGGAGGGTGGGGATAGGATGAAACTCCAAAGTTAACAATCAATAGAAATGTTTATGTGCCAAACACCACTGTAAAACACACAGATCAACCAATCTGATATGGCAGAATAGTAAAATGAGTGAAGTGATGTTGAAAAACATTAAAATTGGTTAAGAAATTAAATTTTAGCAATGCTGGAGCTTTTAGAAAAAGTCTCTTTACATCACGACAGAATTTTGTCTTCTGTGAAATGATTAGCCTAACACTGGTTACATTCTTTTAAAAAAGTAGATAGCATGGCAGAGAAATAAAATCTCTAAATGACAAATAAATATAACAAATAACACATTTAGACTTATATGTTCTTTTGAAAGTCACAAACATTTTCAAGTCTGTAGCTTTTGAGCTATAAGAGCTTTTTAGTAAATTTAAGTTAGAATCTATTTTTTTTTAATATATAAGTTAACACACTGAAATATTAGGTTATTTTAAGACATTTTGTATGTGCCTATCCTAAAAAGTGTCCCATGATATATTGGAAAATCATATATTTATAAGTGATAAATGACATATTCAGTAGACATGCACCATTCTCAGTCTGCTTATATCTCTCTTTTCATTTATCAAGATAATTTTCAGCTTGCTAAGCATTTGCTGGACCATAAGAAAACAGAAATTTATACCTTCCTTTCAAGATTAGGTAAATCAAAAGACTAGTAAATAAACTTCTGTTTCAAAAATTATATGAACTTGAACGATAGTACAAAAGAAAAAAGAATTGCTCATTCTTATTCATAGAAGAAGAATAAATGTTTTATAAGAAAGGTTTATACTTATGAAAAAATGATTTTCAAAGGGGTATAATTATAACACTTAAAATCCTTCATAAGCAAAACAATATCCAATGAAAATCTATTTAAAATACAAAATCTTCTGAATATGATTGATATGTTGAAACACATCAGTCATATTTATTTAGTCAACAGTGTTAGATTTTTAATAGCAAGAATTCAATCAGTTGCTGCAAGTGAAAGTATAAAAACAGGATTTTTCACTTAAATAAAATAAATCTCTGAAAGATAAAAAAATTTCATGAATACTTTGTTTTCTTCATATAGACCAGACCTAAAATATAAGTTAGAAATTTAGGCTAAAAAGTGGCCTGAAAAAGCAATTTCTTAATTTATTTTCCAGGTTGGTTTGGTTTGGTTAGGTTTTTTCTTTAGTCAAAAGCAGCACATTTATATGAAACCATCCGACTTTGTGTATTAAAAAAAGCAAACAGATTTTATTTCTATTGGGACATTTACTTGGGTAGAAAATCAATGTTCAATATTTTGTATGAGTAAAACAAATCAAATTAAGGAGAGAGTGTATCCATGAAATAAAGCCTCATAAATTTGGAATATAAACTCCTTTCAAAACACATTTTATTTCATCAGATAAGTATCAAACATTTTCTTAAATCCAATAATTGATTATTTCGTTGAGTTTTAACATCGTAGTGTTACTGATAATATTTTGCCTAAATACTTTTTTTCATAAAAAATTCAGGATTTGGTTTGTTTACAGTAACTCAATTTTCATATTTGTGTGTTTGATCCACTTCGTGCACATGGAGTGATGTAGCAAAAACATGGCAGATGTATGACGGTAGGAACTGAAATAGGCATCCTTTGTAGAGAAAGTAGACTTGGGTTGGGTTGCTTCTCTTGGAATTTGGATCATGTTATGACATTTCCCAACATTCGTGATAATGTTTTGTTTTTTGATTGGTTTTATTTTTTCTATTTTAGTTGGTGGTGTTTCTCATGTAAGTGCGTTTATATATATGTATGTATCTAGTTATTATGTTATAATTGTATTATGTCTTTTAGTCCTTGAATTTTTCTGTTATCTTGGTGACCCTTCCTGATCTCGTTGTGCAGCTTTGTAGCTGGTATATTTTCTGTACTGTTGATGGTCTTTCTCTTGGTGTGGTTGGGTATTCTGTTGGATTTTTTGTGTGTTTGATTCTTTGTTTGCAGTTGCCATCGTAATAACCTTCCTTTTTTTGTGTTGTGTCTGTATTGGGTACTGGAGATAGTGTCTCCTATCTTGGTATGTTGATTATGTTTGTGGTAGGTCTTAGTTTGAGGTGTTCCCTTGTTCTTTTGTATACCTTACCTCTGACATTTATGAGGTATGTCTTTGGTTCCCTGAAGGATTGGGATCTATCAAGAACTGTGCCAGTTATCCATATGTTGCTTAGTGTATCCCTTGCATAGATTGGCTCCATGATGTCCAGTATTTCTTTTCCCTGGCTAGAATGTGTGTCATAATTCTGTTTCTGCTTTGCTTGGTTTGGTTCATTTTTTTTTGGTGGTGTCTCCTTTTCAGAGTGGCAAGATTGTAGCCTCCCCCTTGCTGTAGGCAACATTGTTCTGGGTTTTCTGCTAAAAGGTAGTTCATATGAGGATGGCATATCATTATTTTTTGGGGGTGGTTCTATACATCCATAATGCTGAGTACAGGCACTTCTTTTTCTGTTGGGCCTTCTTCAAGAGAGCCTTGAGTGTTCCTATAGTTCTTTCCACTACTCCATTTGTTTGGTGGTGGTATAGTGAGCTGGTTTTTAACATTATGTTTGAGTTGTGGAATTCCCTCTTAAACCTTTCACTCGTGTATTGTGAGCAACGGTCAGACATGATAGTTGGTGATAATCCATATTTTGTTAATACCTGGGTGAACTGCTCACAGACAGTAGTAGCCAATGTGTCTGAAAGTGTTATGAATACTGGGAATCTTGAGTAGTAGACTACCACTAGGAGATATTTACATTGATCTTGCTCACAGATGTCCATACCTATTGTTGCCCAAGGGTGCATCAGTTGTAGTTTGGGTTGCACTAGTTGATATTTGCTGCATATGGTGCATACTTTTACCATGTTTTTGATGCTCAGATTTATCCCTGGCCAGAATATAGACTCACTTGCAAGTAGGCTGCATTTTGTTTTTTCCTGGTGGCATGTGTATAGTATTTTAATGACTGAGTGTTTCAGTGCTTCTGGGACAACAATTCTGTCCCCCTTGAGGATTAATCCACCTTCTAGGATGATGTTGTACCTGAAGGTCCAGTATTCCAAAATTGTTGTTAGGTATTGTTTTCTGTATTATGGCCATCCTCCGTATATTGTATCCTTCAACAGGGTTCATTGTTGGGTCAGCTATTAATGTCTCTTTTACCCGTTCTGTTTATTATTTTCATGTTTGTCATTATGAAGTTGGTGTTGTGCTGTTGTGGTGTACCTTTTCTATTTTCAGTGAAGCATACTCTTGACAGGGCATCTGCAACTAGGATTGTCTTCCTTTGGTTTGTATTTGACTTGGATGTTAAATTTTAGGCTCTTAAGTATGAACCATTGAAATATTGATAAGGTCACAGATTGATTTTTCTCAAAGATTTGTTCAAGTGGTGAATAGTCTATTTCTACTGTTAGCTTTCACCTCAGTAGGAAATATTCAAATTTTTGTAAGCCGTATGTGACTGCCAGGCACTCTTTTTCTATGTTGGAGTACCTTGACTCTGTTGGAATGAGACACCTTGACTCCATTCCTACTATTTTTTTAGCTACTCTTTCGTTGATCTGTCTTATTCATGCCCCCACACCGAGGGTACTGACATCACATTGAAATATTGTTGTTGCGTTGGGGTCTATGACATAGTAACTGATTATCTGTGCCTTGCACAGTTCTTTTTTTATTTCTTTCAGGGCTTCTTGAAGTTGTTGCCATAAGAAGTGCGCATTCTTTTTCATCAGTTCCCAAAGTGGTACAGTCATTTGTGATAGTTTCACTGAAAACCTATTTAGGTATGTGATCGTTCCCATCAGTGTGTGGAGTTCTTTTGCATTTTGGGGGGATTGAATGTCTTTTATAGCTTGAAGCTTATCTTCTGTGGGTGATATGCCATATTCTGTGATAGAGGCTTACTCTTTTTTGTTTATACTGGAGTTTATCTGGATAATATCCAATGTTGTTCTCCTTGGTTCTTTTCAAGACTTTGGTCATCACTGTGTTATGTTCCTCTTTTGTTGATCCTGTTACCAAGATATCATCCATTATACCCGTGACATTTTTAATTCTGGAAAATACTGTATCCAGGTTTTGTTGGAATATGTCATGGGATATAGTTAAGCCAAATGGTAAACGTTTGAATATGTATCTTTTAAATGGCATGTTAAAGGTGCATAGCAGGCTAGATTGAAGGTCTAGTTCTTAGTGCCAGTATCTCTTTTTTATGTCTATGACACTAAAACATTTTTCCATGTAGTAAGGGTAGTAGCTCATCTAAGGTTTTGATTGGATAGTGTCCCCTTTTTATGTTTGTGTGCAGGTTCCTGGGGGTCCATACATAGCCTGGTTTTGGATGTTCCATCATTGATTGTGGTTATCTGATAGATGATGGAGTTTAACAAATCTGTTGGGCTTGTAACTTTGCCTATGATGTCCTCCTTTTCCATTTTTCCCAACTTTGATTTGTAGAGTAGGAGGATGTGTATAGGGCCTGATCGAGGTGGGTGTATCACTGGCCTGAGATTTTCTATAATTTTTATTTGATATTTCTTCCCTGGGAAACATCCTATGTTAAAGCAGATTTTGTGTTTTTCTATAAATTCATTTTTCTTCAGTGTTTCCAGCCCTGTTATGCTGTCTTTTTATCTCATTTAAGTTGATCATAGTTCTTGTGTCTACCTGCACCCAAGAACAGAGGGCTGCTTGGGGTGTTTTTATGATGTTCAATCTTGTTCTTACAAATTATTTTTAGATCGGTCACCACAATGTTTGTTATTCTTGAACACTCATATCTCTTCAGTATTCTATTGGTTATCCTTATCTTTAGTTTGAAGAGTAGCAGCTGCATTTAATTTTCTCTTAGGATGCATGTGTCTGCCCCTGTGTTCACTTTGATCTTTATTGAGTGGCTTGCAAATATCTTGTCTGTATATTTAGAAAACGAGTGTATACACTTGCTGCTTGAGCTTATCATCCCAATGCTGCTTGATGGTTGTTCTGGTTCATCTTCCTCTGATCTCGGACTTCATAAAGTTGTTGCTGTTTTTTTTATGCATGCTTACAGTACCTGCACTGGGCTGATCTAGCAGGACATTGGTTTCTTTATTAGTGGTTTCTTCCATATCAGTAACATTCTTTGCCTCTTGTTTCAGGTAAATTTGGCTGTCCACTGGCCTGATTCTTGTTTTGGGTGGAGTTGTGCTTTGGGGATGTGGTCATTGCTGTTTGCCCAGGACTGCATTTGATTTTGTTGATAAGGGTTTTGTCCCTGGGGTTTATGGATAGAACTTCCATTTGTGCTATGGGGCTCTCCTCCATTTTTGCAAAGTTGTATATTTGTTTATAGGTGAGGGTATCACCTGTTTTGATGGCGTCTCAGCAAACTTGAACAGTTTCTACACCAAACATCACTGTATACCTCATAATTTTGTCTTTCAGCTTTTCAGGGTACCTAGTCTCCTTGACCAATTGTTTCTCTTTGGTGACAAATTCTTCTCTTATCATTTTCCATTGTTTGAAGCCTCTTATGTTGTACCTGATAAGAATTTGGTTATTTTGGGGTTTGCAGTAGTCTCCAGCTTTTCAAAGACTGTGTTGATCCTTACTCTAACCTTAGGGTTGTTGAAGGTGGCTGTGTTGTAAATTTCCAGCACCTTGTCATCAATCCAAATAAGCATTTGTCTTACCTTCCTCACCTCCTCTGTATCATATAGTGGGCCCTTCAAAATCAGCTCCCATTTTTATTCAAATTGTTTGAATATTTTGTGAACGTCTCCTGGACTTATCCAGTCCATCTTTGGAGAGGTAAATTTGTCTGCCATTCTCACACATTATTGTTTTGTTAAGTACAAGGAACAAGTTTTGTTTATTGATACAAGAGTTCAATATCACAATGTGTATGTTGTAATGTATGATTTAGTTACTTATTCTTCTTTTTTGTTGTTTTCTTCTGAGGCCGTTTTCTGGTTCTCCAAGGTCCTTGTTCAATTAGGGGTGTTTTAATTAATTCCACTTCTGACACTATATTGTGTATTTTGTCCACTTCAAGCTTGAGGAGAGATGTGGTAAAATCATGGCACGTGTATGACGGTAGGAACCAGAGGGTATCCTTGGTTTATCTTTATAGAGAAGAAGGAAGAGTTGCATTGGGTTGCTTCCTTTGGACCTTAGATCATGTTATGACATTCATACTATCATTATCACAAATATTTCTGCTTCTATAAGTTGTACAGAGATTATCTTTATATGAAAATTGTCTTTAATTTCTTTTCTTGTTAATGGCATAAACATTATTATAACAATTACATTTCATGCAGATTTGGGAATGTGTGTGTGTGTGTGTGTGTGTGTGTGTGTGTGTGTGTGTGTGTGTGTGTGTGTGTGTGTGTGTGTGTGTGTGCCAATTATTCAGGGGAAAATTTTTCATCACACAAATTCTAATGATGCATTAGAGTGACATGAAAATCTTCTACATAGTCTAGTTTAACAATGAATGATGACTTTAAAATGTAAATTTTATTATTGAGTCAAAATATGCATATATCCTTCTTTATTTGATATAAGAACTACAATAATATATTCAAGATATTTTACCAAAGCTAAAATCATCCAAAACTACAAATAATATGAAACAACTAAGAAGAATTCATTACACATTGGCTAATGTTGTTATTATTATCATCATCATCATCATATCGCGCTGGTAGCACAGATATCCCTGACCCTCTCTCGCCACTCCTCCCTATCGTTCATCGCCCTAGGTAGGTCTTCAGGACAACATCCCGTATCCTCACATAGCTGCTGAATGTATGTTCGAGCTGGTCGTCCTGCTTTTGCACGGCCATGTGTGGGGATCCATAAGAGTACATCTCTTATGAGTTCATCTCTGCTTCTCCAGCAGTGTCCTGCATGGAGGGGTCTGAACACTATGGAGGGGATAGAGTCAGTAAATTCTAAGCCCTATCAACAGTGTGATTGTTTCGAGAGAGGAAAAAACAGTAGTAAAATAATAAAATAGAAAATCTTTAGCTACTGTCCTTTCTTCTTTCTTTCACATACACACATCAGACACCAACACACACACATATACATGAACACAGACTCTCTCACACACACTAACACAAGTACGCTCTCATAATACTGAATAAAAGTTGCATAGTCACACAAATATCCACATTTTATTTCACCTTTATCTTAGGGGAAAGAACACCTCTTTATGGACAAAAACAAATTTTTTATTTGAATTCAAAAGCAACTTTTGTTAAAGTATTTTATCATTTATTTTCTTATAACTGGTAAAAATATTCCTTAAAATTATTAAGAAATCATCTTTACACACAACTTCAATTCTACATTATAACTATATTAAATATTTCTTTCTTTTTTTTTTTAAATGATGAGCATAGGCAAAACTATTTTAAATCAAGTTTCTACTAAAAAGAATATTCACTTTATTCTCAGAAAGAAAGATGGAAAAATTTATGTCTAAGTTTGCTTAATAACTGTGAGACATATATACCAACTTGTAGAGATGAGTAATTCCTAAAATAGAAGAAAAAAAAACAGACCTTAAGCAATGGAGAATAAAACGTAACATGAAGAAAACAGTGAAATGAGATGGGGGGAGGAGAGATAAGCCTTCAAAGAAATGCCATTAATAGTAAGTTAAAGTTTCATGGGTTGCTCCATCAATCAGGCTTTGTGCCACAATCTATTGCAGCTTAATGAATAATTAACAGGAACAAAAGGTACGGAAGTTTGTAGTGGATGATTTGGTTATCGGATTTTTATTTTGTATCTCTAAACTAGAAATACTTTTACTTTAAATTTAGTCAGAGATATCACTGCCCCTAACAATCCTCCTAATACATTAAAGTCAATATATATTCCAAAAGAACAAATTAGAATATTAGAAATATTAGGTCTTTGATGGGCATGAAAAACAAGAAAATAACTACTCACCAATTAAAGAATTTATAAATATCTAAAGTTTTATGTAGAAAAATTTTAAATAGTTATCTTACAATGAAAGTGTTTACAGACAGTTAATTGTTTTTTTTTTAGTTTTAAAATGAGCTGGTTTTAGAATTTTTGTCTTGTACACACTAAGTCCATTTAGTGAATCATAAATCTGTGGATTTACATTCAGATCGAGCAGGGATATTTTCCATTCAAAGTTCATTTTTTTTTTTACTTTTAGTTTTTCTCTACATTTACATGTCCAAAGTAAAAAAGCAACTGACATTGCAAAAGTCAAAGAAAAATCATTTAGCTATCATCAGATATTTTATGCTGTTATAAAAGAGAGGCATTTCCTAGACAAAAATTGACAGCAAGTTTCTTTATTAAATTTCAATTCTTATTGCTATTAGCCATTATTATTACTATTATAATTTTACATGTATATATATTTACATATTTCTGAACATTTCAAATTTGAGCACATATATTTTCATGACAAAATAATTTTACTCTAATTTCTTTACGTGACTGTAACAAGAAAAAATGAATCGATAAAAACTATTATGTTCAATCCTTAAGCAGTAGGTAGGATCATCTGTTATTTACAAAGCTAAGATTATTTATTGCACAAGGCCAGAAGTTTGGGGCACTCACTGAGACTTGAACTGACTATTAATGGTTTGCTAGTCTATTTTAAAAACCATAACACTAAAGTACTATAGTAGGTGTTCACTGTTACTATGAATATGAACTAGTTATTTAGTAAGCTTAACTTACTTGTGGCACAAGGCTAGAAATATGGGGCACATAGTGAGAGTGAAAGTCACAAGTTAATGTCTGCATTAATATACCAGAAAATCTAACAACTGACACCAGAGTAAGTAAATAAATAGATACACAAAAACTTTTAAAATATAATCTTAGCAGCAAATACAAATATAACAATAACAACAACAAAAAGGATTTTAATGAAATTTTCATGAATTTAGTTGAAAAAATTTAACTCATGTCCTTTTATTTTTTTCTAAAATATAACAAATTTACAGCATTTTTTTTATTTTGTTGTTAGTAAAAATATTAATTTATTTCCTATAAATCATTTTGTTCAAAAATTCATAAGGAAAGAAAACAAAAATTATGTCAAAATACTTACATTTTTTTATTATAAAAATTCCGGATATCTTTCTTTTCAAAAAATGTATTTTTTCATTGTTAGCAGCTGACAGATCCTTCTTGATGATGATGATTTGAGTAACTTTGCAATCTAACTTTGTCTTGGGCAATTTAGAAATATCTAATAGGCTGTAATTATTTCAATGCATGAAGTTGAAGTAAATTTCATCTTCAATGATAGATGTGCACCGATCAAGCAAAACTTCAGTCAATTGTTTAGTTCATCTCACAGAAGAGAAAAAAAAATGATGTCAGCATGTTTCATCTGCTTCTAATGAATTTCTTTCTCAATGTTTTAAATGTTGTCATTGAATTCCAAGAATGAATAGACAATTCTGACAAGTTTTTATCGAACCTGTAGATAATGAGATAGGTAATGAGTTAAATTCATTGATAATCAGTGAGTTATATGGATAAATAAGAAATATTTTCAGAATTGAATGTGACACATACCAACATAATGAGTGAATAAGATAAAAACTATCCATTTGTGTGGATCTTCTAATGTAGTTAGATTTAGTAAACTTTGAGATAATTCCATGTGGAAAAAAATTAAAGAATTTTCAGTTATTTTAAACCATTAATGAATTACCAAAAATTCAACTAATACTCTTCCTCAATTAAACTGTGACTACTATAGTAAAAACAAAAATTACAAATAAACAATGATTTCATTTCTTAAGTGTCAAGAATCGTAAAAACTGTTAAGATATAACATTTGTTTGGAAGACACTAAGTATTTCAGTTCTAAAAGAGATTTTATTTTTTAACAATTTCAGGAAATTAGATAAGAATGAAAGTGACTGATTTAACAAATATCTGTCAAGCAATATTTTCATTGAGCAAACATTTTGACAAGCATTTCAAAAATAAAATTAAATGTTTTTAAGTCAGATGGCTTACTTCTTCAATAGTTAAAAAAGTGGAAAAATACTGATACATTGTTTATGAACAATGCTAGGCCATAGAAGTGTATTGGTCTAATATTCTTTTGTCCCTATTGCTTATTCAGCTTTAATTTGCTTTTTTCCATCCAACCCCAATTTGGGCCTTGTGCCATTTTTATGAAAGCTTTTACAATAATTTCCTAAAAGAAAAGATAAAGCTTGGAAAAAAAATGTAGAATTCTACCTATTATGGAAAAGTGTCATAATGCTTTAAGTGAAACCAATCTGAAAACAGGGAAGCAAATGAAAAATTGGAATATGAAAATAAAATTGTAAAGCATTATTCAATTATGTAAAATCAACAAATTCACAAACACATTTGTAGAGTAAAAACCTGATAAAACAGGTTACAAACACACCAATTGAAACAGGTGTATGAGCATTATTTTTTCAATCTGATCATTCTTTGGAAGAGTTTCATCTATTACAGCAAAGTTGTTATGAGAAGTGTAAAAATTAAAATTATGGATGAAATAATAGTACAAGCTAAAGACATAAAACTAATGGTACCAGAGAAAATACATCCTGTTATATACAAGCCTGTGGTTGCAAGAAAAATAAGACTGACAGGAAGATTTAGTTTATTTTGTTTATTGAATAAATAAAATAAACAAGTGAATGAAATATCTAGTTGGCTGACAGGCATTTATCTGGTTGGCCACAAGCGGTTGATTTGATCTGGTCTGACGGTGTTGTTAGGTGACACTCTCAGCGACAAGTGGGGATTCAACTGCCTGTGTGACTTCCGCTTGCCCTATTTATGTGTTCCCAACTTCAAACACCAACTCCAGAAAATACTATTTGTGGAAAAAGAATGATTGGTTGAAAAATAGACCATCTTTTATAACTGAGAATTTTCTGGGGATTTTGAATAGACTATGCACGGAGCCTATGCGCAGAAGCCATGATTTTCTCAGTTTGACACTGGCCGTTGTTGGGTCAACATCTGGTAGCTGTTATTTTCTTCTGCAATGTCAATGTCTGTCGGTCTGTGTTTGGTGTGTTCTCATAGTTAGGGGTGTGAAGAGTTAAATGGGTGCATCAGAAGAGATTTGATGTATTTTACTATAACAATCCTAAAATATTTATCATCAAAGGAAGGTTTTAACAATGTACTATGTAAAATGTTTAAGAATATAAAATGATTCCATCTATTTAGAAAACAGCAATCAGAATACCACAAAATAAAATACATTTGGAAAGTATTTAACGACCAGTTTCTTTAACCTTATTTTCTAGCGGATGGGTTTGGTAATCAGTATTTTATTTTGAAATCTCTCAACTAGAATTACATTTTATACTAAACGGAGTTAGATATGTAATCACAGCTAACAATTCTCCTAATACTATTAAGTCAATATTTATTCAAAAGAACAAATTAGAACATAAGAATCATTTGGCTTTTGACAAAAATGTAAAACAATAAAAATAAACAATCAAACAAATATAAAAGAAATTTTAATATATAAATGATTAATGAGAGAAAAAAAAAGAATAGGGATTATAAATAGTTATTTTACAATGAAAGGTTCACAGACAGAGGTGAATGTGTTCTTTTTTAGTTTTTAAAATGAGTTTGTTTTAAAAATTTTGTCTTGTACTCACAAATTCATTTAGTGGCTTTTAATCCTGTGGATTTATATTTTAGATCATGCAGGGTTATTTTAAATTTAAAGTCCTTTATATTTTATTTTATTTTTTGGGGGTGGGGTGGGGGATGTTTACATGTCTAAAATCAAGACAACTTTGCAAAATCCAAAGAAAATCAAAGATACAAGGACCATGACAGGTGGTCATATATCAAGATTTATTTCAGATAATTTGTTAAGTCCTTTTTAAACAAATAGCTAGGTCTTTTGTTTGATAGGCATCATATGAGATCAAAGAGTTTTTCTTTGACATATAGTGCAAATTTTCTAGCATTTTATTGAGAACAAGTTATGGCAAGAGTCTATTCAAATTCAATTCTTATTGTTATTAACTATTATTATTTTTTCTTTCTTTATGTATCTATATTTATGTATTTCTAAACATTAAAAATTCTAAGTTCCACATATCTTTGTGTAAAGTTTCTGAAAATTAGTTACATATCACATATTAAATTTTATCAAGGTTGATATAAGTTGTAATTAAGAAGGTTTCTTCAATAGTAAATCATCATTGTCAAAAATTTCGGAATGTAGTGATTATTAGATGGAAAGGGAATCTGAGGATAATATATTTTCAGGTTTTAGAAAGGCATTTTATACAGTATCTCACTATAGTTTACGAGGGAAAAAGAAAAAAATGGGCGGTTCTAAAATGACATCAAATATTGTAAGTTATTTTTTTATTACATAGAAGTATAAAAGTCAAAATTGGTAACAATTATTCTGAAACACAGAATATACTCCTAGTGTTCCTCAAGGTTCAGTACTGGGGCCATCATTGTTGAATAGAAATTAAGCAACAGGGAAATCAAAAAAGTAAACCAGGAATGAAATGTAACAATTGACTTTAATGCTTCATTTAAAAGGTGTCATTCATATTGTCTTAGTTGTATCAAGGGCAAATGGAATGATTAGCTAGATGGTGAATTTCATTTCAAGGGAAGCAAATTTTGTTTTAGAAATATATAAAACCATAATATGACCTTATATAGATTACTGTACACAGGTTCCAGCATTGTAACATTGTGATTGGAGCAATAATAAAGAAAGATGATAAATAAAAAAAATTTAAAAAAAAAAAAGAAACAGGTAAGGATCAATTATAGTGGGATTAGAGAAATGAGGATTCACCACTAAAAAGAACAATGAGAGGTGATCTAATTGAAACTTTCAAAATAATTTGTGGAATTTCTAATTATGGGATAGATTTTTTCAAGATTTTTTCTCACAATTTAAATTTACTATCAAGACATATGTTAAAAATTAAGTCTACTAAATAAGTGGAATTTCTTGGCTAATATATTTTTGAAAAAAAAATGCCTAATATAATGAAAAACAGCAATAAAGTAGACAAAAGATTAAATAGGATGACTTCAGAAAAAGTGCTTAGAAAAACAACACAAGAAGGCATTTTGGGGAAATATCAGTTAAATTTATAAATGGATTTGCAACTGCATATAGATTTTCTGTGAAAGAGTCTCTTTCCTTTATCTTAAGGTTTATGTAAGAAGATGGAAGACATGGCTAAGGAGGCATAAAAACAAATGAATAAACAAATAGCAACTAAATATACAATATCAAGCAAAATTAGTTTATCTCATACAGAAGGATAAACCTGACTGCTGTTAATGAAAACTAACATATCTTTTTCAAAATTATTATTATTATCTGGCCCAGTCCTCCCCAATTTTTTAAGGGTTAGGTAATAAATACAGTTGCTATATCTTCTACAGGTATAATATCAACCGCTATTTTTAAGAAATACAAATATCTTATTTCCTTTCTTAGAGTAGGTGAGAAAGACATTTTATTTCTATATTGTCTTCAGTTTTAACCTTTTTATTATATATATATATATATATATATATATATATATATATATATATATATATATATATATATATAAAATTATTTCTTGCTTTTTTTTTATTACATAGGATACTTACATGTCATCTACATGCTGAATATTATCCATAGTTGCTTCTTTTATTGTCTATGTATCAGTGTTGGAGTATTTACCTTACACGACTGAGTTCTTATATTCCAACTTTTATGATCACCATAATATATCTCTGTAGCAAGAGAAGAAACTTACCTCCTGGATCAAAGCGTGTAAGACTATGCTTTGTGTGTCAAGCACTAGAAAATATGTTCACTTCTGGAGGCAGAAGTTATAGTGGGCCGATCTCGTCTCTCACAAGAAGAAATCTACAATGCATGTAAATTTCTATATGCCGGTACTTGCATAAAAGAGCATGCCAGTGGGTCGTTGTTGTTCTTTGCAGACTGCTTTTTTTGTCTGACTAAAAGAACAAATGAGTTGACCAGAGGTATACTGAGGAAGGGCTGCTATTCACGTGTGTTGTGATTTTAGTCAACTGAGGCTACCCAAATGTCTGAGGACCAGGCTACTGCTCTTGTTTGGACTAGTTCTACAACAATCTCTTGTCATTCTTGTCTGCATTTTATGCTTGTGTTCAGCTTTCTTTTGCCTTTGACTTTAGAAACTGGTTTACTGAAGTTTTTTTTTCTGCTAATCCCATTATACATTCAGTGCACAATGTGTCTATCAATATTGTTTTGTTTCTTTTTTTTTTTTAATTTCAGTGTCCTTCCTTGGCTTGATATTCACATATGATATCAAATGCTGTAGTGGCTCATATTTAATTACATTCTGGTCAATATGGTGTATAACATGAACCAGGTAATTCAGTATCTTAAGTAGATTGCTGTCAAATGGGAAAACTTTTCTTATTCTAAACATTGCTATGTGTGTGCTTGTGAGGGCCTGAGGATTAGATTTTCATAAACATCATGCTACCTTCAATATTAAAAGTACCCTTCTTAGGTTATGTAACAATCAGCCATAGCAAGTAACTATTTTAGCAATTTTTCAAGGGATACTGTAAAATCTGTCAGTTGCAGCTTATGGCTCGGCTTGTGGGAGGGATCATAAGAGTGACAACATTGTTTTTTGACTTGTCAATCAGTGTCGAAGATATGAAGAATTTATAATCAATAATGAACATTAGAGTGTAATGTGAATATACAATATCATGCTTCTATGTTTCAAAGATATCAATATTTATCCAACCACTGGAATTGATTTTGCTTTCTTCTTCACATAATATCTGTCATATAGACCAAAGCAAGATGATGATTGTAAGACCCTATGACACCATCTGGTTTGAGACAGAATGCAAGTCTATTTTCTCATCAAAACACAACTAAATGCATACTTGATAAATTACATGCATAATACAAGTTTTATCAATCAACATCAATGTAGCAGTAAGATGAATTTTAAAAGTGAAAGTTTTACTTAATATGCAATAATTAATGATTCAGTTAATCAGAAAGCTGTCTGGATATCATTGACTAACTAATAGCAAAATATTGTATTTTTGTATAGATTTTTATTATATACTTTACTCTTTTCTCTTTAAAAAAAAAATTTGATAAAACTATAATTATCCAAGTTGGATGTTAGTAAAGAATGGTACCAGATAGAAAACATCCAGAAATATTAACATATTTATCATCAAATGAACGTTTTATCAATGTAATATGTAAAATCTTTGAAAATATGAAATGGCTCGATCAATTTAGAAAACAGCAATCATAAAATCACTAAATAAAAAAGTTTAATACATTTAGAAAGTATTTACCGACCAGTTTCTTTAACCTTATTCTCTAGCAGATGGGTTTGGTTATCGGATTTTTAATTCAATATCTCTCAACTATAAATACATTTTATATTAAACGGATTCAGATATATAATCGCTGCTAACAATCCTTCTCATACAATATATATTCAATATTTATTCAAGAGTTAATTAGAATATAAGAATCATTAGGATTTTGACAAAAATGTAAAACAATAAAAATAAACACAACAATAAAAGTATTTGTAAATATTTACAAATACTTTTATTGTTGTGCTTATTTGTGTGTAACCCGGATCTAAGAGAGTTGTCGGTGCCGGAGAATAAGTATCTTATATCCGTTTTGGTCTATTTTGTTTAGGTAACACAGGCTCTAATTTGGGACCAGATAAAACCTCTCTTATATCCAGGTTACACTGTACATATATATATATATATATATATATATATATATATATATATATATATATATATATATATATATATATATATGTTTATGTAAAGGCCGAATAGGGACTTGTAAATAGTTATTGTACAATGAAAGGTTCACAGAGATGAATTTTGTTTTGTTTTTATGTTGTGTTTTTTTTTTTTTTAGTTTTTAAAATAATTGAGAAATTTTTGTATTTTACTCACAAAGTCTTTAAGTGGATAGAAATACCGCAGTATTATATCTTAAATCATGCATGGCTACTTTCAATTTTAAATCCTATGACTTAATTTTTTTTTTTTTTTCCGACGTTTACATTTCAGAATTCGAAACGAAACTGACTTTGCAAAACTCAAAGAAAGTCAAGTCAAAGATACAAGGACCAGTGACAGAGGGGATTAAAATTATCATTTCTTTCAGACAATTATCTGGTCTTTTTAGAAAAGCAAAGCATATTGTTTGATAGGCATCAAACGAGATCAAAGTGTTTTTCTCGTGGCCTCCGCGATATATATTACCAAGGCCTGTCATATGATTAAAGTTAACTTTAAGACGTCACTACTAGTGGATATCTGTTTTATATACTACACGGCGTATTTCAGCGTTGACTCAGTTTTAGAACCAAACATGCCTTCCCCTTGTATAGTACCAAAGTGCAAAGGGAATTATAAGAATGGTCCGAAAGTTCATTGCTATTGGTTTCCAAAAAGTAACCATTTATTTGATAAATGGAAACATGTCATTAAAAGGGAGAATTTTACCCCAAGTCCATTTAGCAAAGTGAGTAGTTAAAATTTTAATCACCATTTATTTCAACAGGCGCTAAAATCAAAATTTGTTAAAAAGTTAGTTTTACCGTAGCACAAGAAAGAAAGCAGTTTTAAATTTTAAACTGAAGCCGAAAAAACACGTTAAACATTATATTTTCAAAAATATTTGAATTAATTTTTTTTATTGATATTTTATTTAAGAAAATAATGTTTTTTTCTCAATGAAATACTAAAAAAAATTCTTAGAAAACGATCGTAAAAACTTTTAACTTTTCTATACTTTAAACTTTATGAATCATTTTTAAACATGAAAAAATATTCCTGAATTTTTTTTTTCATTATTGATTAACCAAAAACTACAAAATTTATTTTTTAGTCAATTTTAAAAGAATTTGTTTCATTTTTAAGGTTTTTTTTATTTGAAAACTCTGTAAAATTATTTGTACGAAAACTCAAGTCACTATTGCCGAAAATTTAAATTTGAAAATGATGACTTAAACTTTGTTTAAACCTATTATTTCTGAATAAGTTTTGAATTTATTTGAAACAAAGGTTTAAATCACACCACCACACTTGAATTTTAAAACAATTTTTAGAAAATATTTAGCGCAAAATGAACACGCTAACACAGTCAAAAAATATTTTCCAAACATTTTTTCCTTTTTTGATAATTTGAAAGTTTATCATCGATAATAATCCGTAGAAAAAATTCGAAATAAAAAAATTAGATTTTTAACTTACGAATAATTTTTTTATGGTTGGCTTTGGGTTTTTAATCCTTATAAAAATTAAATAGTAAGTAAACATTTAACCAAAAAGTTTTGCAAAAAAATGATTTTTTATAATCTGTTTAACATCATAAATGAAATAGAAACGTTAATTTTTACTTTTTTTTTTCATTCATTTTTTACTATTAAAATATTTTTTAAATGCAATTGACTTACCAAATATCAAAGAATTTTTAATGTATCTCTTT
Source organism: Sepioteuthis lessoniana (assembly GCA_963585895.1). Taxonomy (NCBI): domain Eukaryota; kingdom Metazoa; phylum Mollusca; class Cephalopoda; order Myopsida; family Loliginidae; genus Sepioteuthis; species Sepioteuthis lessoniana. The sequence continues at coordinate 1,162,560 of OY757908.1, read as the reverse complement.
TTTTGAAAGGTAAAAATATCTTTTTATTTCATCTAGGAGGATTAACAATGGATTCAAAATATTATTTTAAAATTCGCACTCCGTTTTTTTTTTTTTTTTTTTTTTTTTTTTTTAGCAGAATTTCCCTAAAGACATTGTTTTTCAGATATATGAAGATATATTTTAACTTTAAATCAAAATAGGGAAATTCACTTGATTCGGTGGATAGCCAGACTTTGGAATAGTAATACGAAAGTTCGAATTCCAGTCTTTCCGTTTACGTTCACATTTGGATAATATCCTTAGGAAAGGTACTTGAACTTATTTAGTTTGAATTAATTTGATTTGAATTTAATTTGTTGCATTTTTAATATTTTTAATTAATAATTTTCGCTTATTGTTGTTTCTTGTTTGTTCCTAAATTCTAAGGATACTATTGTTGGTTGCTTGATTGCTATATTTGAGTGATTCTGATTTTAAAATTCTTGCAATTAAAACAAAAGTGATTGTGATTTTTCATAATTAAATAAAAAGTATGAAAATTTAAGCAGTGGTTGTTAAACAGTTTTTAGAATTTAGACTAATAAACGAAAAATTCTGTCTTTAAAAACGTGTTTATTTACAAATAGGACCGACAGTCAGTGATCTTTTGTTTATATTTTCTTATTAATTATTGTTTTTCTTAATTTTAATTAAAATTAATAAAAACCAGTATGAATCAAAACATGTCTCTTTCTTTTCTTTCTTGTTACATTTTTAAAAGTTTTAAAATCTTTATTTAATAAAAAAACGACTTTGTGATTATAATTCAACGTTGGCATGAAGCGAGAGATTCATGGCTCCACTAGCGTGACGTCACATTTCATCGCGCAGGCCTGGGTATTAGCGAAGGCCACGGTTTTTCTTTGACCTTTATTTTATTCGGGTCAGGGATGAGCGTTTATTTATGGGAGCCTACCTGGTGACTGATAATTTATTTTTTGCTTACAGCCCTTTAATTCTAAGAGTTGTCACACTAGCTATCTGCAGATAATTTATGCTCTTATAAACGAGTACCCTTTCCTAGAGAACAAGTGACAGTAAGTTTCTTTATTAAATTTTAATTGCCATTAACTATTATTATTTCATGATTTTTACCATTATGGTTTGCTAGTCTATTTAAAAAACCAGTACACTACGAGAGTGCGGGAGGTGCTCACTGTTACTATCAATAGGAAATAGTTATTTAATAAGTTTAGCTTAGTTGTGACTAGGCCAAAAGTATGAGGCATACGGTGAGAATGGAATTCACTAAATAACGGCTGCATAAATACACCAGAAAATATAACTATTGACACCGGAATAAGAAAATAGATAAACAAATTCTTTAAAAAATTCCATCTCACCAGCAAATACAAATATAAAAAAATACAAAAAAGATTAATTTTTTTTTCCTATTCTTCATTTGCTTCCATGTTTTCAGATTAATTGTGCTTACTTAAAGCATTATAACTGTTTTCCACACAAGGTAGAATTCTAAATTTTTTTCAAAGCTTTATCTTCTCTTTAAGGACATTATTGTAATAGCTTTTACAAACATGGCATAAGGCCAAAAATGGAGGTAAAAAGCAAATTAAAGCTGAATAAGCAATAGGGACAAACGAATATAAGACCAACTTCCATGGTCTAGCATTGTTTGGAAAAATACATGTTTTCCCTTTCTTAACTTCTGAAGAAGTAAGCCATTTTCCTAATCAACATTTTTACTTTATTTTCGAAAAGCTCGACAAAGTGTCATTCTCGATGCAATTTATTGCTTCACAAACATTTGTTTAGTCAGTCACTCTCATCCTTATATAATTTCCTGACATTTGTTTTAAAATAATCAATTTATTTGTTTCGTTCATCTCTTGCAAGAAAAAAAAGATGTCTGTGAGTTTAGTGGATTATAATCCTGTGGATTTATACTCAGATCCAGCAGGGATATTTTCCATTCAATGTTCTTTAGGTTTGTTTTTTTTACTTTTTCTCAGCGGAATTGGGGGTCATAAACTAAGATTTCTTCAAGAAAATTGTCTGGTCCTTATGGAAAAGCAAAGCATTTTGTCTGAGAGACATTACTCAAGATCAAAGGTTTTTTTTTTTTTGCGGGGGTTCAACCTATGGTGCTTATTGCCAAGCATTTTATTGAGGTAACAGTGTTGATGACAGTTATTTAATTAGTTCGAAGAGTTGTCTAACTAGCTATCAGATATTTCATGTTGTTACAAACTACTAACCTTTCCCAGAGAACAAGTGACAGTAAATAAAGTTAACGACCTTAATCGAAGGTGACCCGAAGGCTCCCTTTTTGATAGCTACTACACTGAGGTGTAGAGGAGGGCGCTACTCCATTGCCTGGATTGCTCCATTTTACCTTGATCCTTACCTTTATAATGCTGAGTATTAAGCAAGGTGGCATCAAGTACTATTTTTTGAGTTTTTGATATGACTCGACCTGGGATTGAACCCCGGTCTCCGAGACCATTGGCGAACACTCTACTCATCAGGCCATTAAAAAAATTGTGACAGTTATAAGAAAAAAAGGAAATATTAATCCTCAATCGATAAAAACACTTTCATGTTTAACCCTTAGCAATAGACAGGAAAATAGTTATTTAATAAGCTTAGGTTATTTGTGGCACAGTCAGAAATTTGGAGGCACCTAATGAGAATTGAAGTAAGTATGAATGGTTTGCTTGTCTATTTTACAAACAAGTACACTATGGGAGTACGAGAAGTGCTCACAGTTAATATCAATAGTAACTAGTTATTTACTAAGCTTAGCTTATTTATGGCACAAGGCCAGAAATTATGGGCACACAATGAGACTGGAAGTCACTAATTAACGTGTGCATTAATATACCAGAAAATATAACAATTAATACTAGAGTAAATAAATAATTAAAGAAAAACTTTTCAAATTTAATCTCACCAGCGAATACAAATATAACAACAGGAAAAACAACAAAAAGATTTTAATGAAATTTTCGTAAATTTTGGCGAAAAATTCTTTGAAAATTTTGGAGATATTTTTTGTGATATACCTTTCGGTGATTTTGTTCTTTTTAGTTTTTCTGTAATTATTCATCTATCAAAATCAAATATACTTTGAAAAATTGTCACTCATGGAAGTTTTCATTTTTTAAAATCTATGAATAAATCAATTTTGTTACTTTAAATAAAATCTACCTAGTTTCAAATTTGTTCGTTTCAGATAGTTTAATTTGGAAAGAAAAGAAACATTAGCAACAACAAAAGTAATTTTCATGCTTAATGTTGGGTTTTTGTTTAAATTTAAATTTTAATGACATGCTTTTTAAACTGATTTTCAAATAAAAGTTAAAGTCACTTGATTTTATTTATGTTCATTATTTTCTAAACGATAAAAACTTCTATTGTGTTTTCTTTTTTGTTGTTTTTGAAATATTACTTCATTCCTCATTAATCTTTTCTTTACAAAGAATATTCTGGAGAAAAGAAAACTGTAAAATGAAGTCAAAATACTTACATTTTCTTATGATGAAAATTCCGAATAGCTTTATTTTCGAAAAATTAATTATTTCATTGTAGACAGCTGAAAGTTGCTTGATGATGATCTGAGTGACTTAGCAATTTAACTTTGTCTTTGGCGGTTCAGAAATGTCTAATAAGCTGTAATTATTTCAATGCGTTAAATTGAAGTAAATTTCTTCTTGCCTGATGAATGTGCACCGATTTATTAGACCAGCAAATGTTCAGTCAATTGATTTGGTCATCTCTCAGAATAAAAAAAAATGTCTGCTCGTGACGTCTGCATCTAATGAATTTCTTTCGTTTTGTTGAATTCTGGGAATGAAAGACAATTCTGACAAGTTTTTATCAAACCTGGATATATTGAGATAGGTAATGAGTTAGACTGATTGATGATCATTGACAGGTATAAATAGAAAGATTGTCAGAAACTGTGTGGATGTTGTTAAGTAGTTAGATATAGTAAACAACATTCAGACATTTCCATGTGGAAAAAAATAAAGAATTTTCAGATATTTTAAACCATTAATGAATTGCAATAAATTCGACTAATACTCTAAATTAAAATGTGTCTACTGTATTAAAAAAAAGAATAAAGAATTTTTTTTTACAAAAAACAATGATTTCATTTCATTGCAGTTTTTGCAATTCAAAACACTTTTTAAGATTTAGTATTTGTTTATAAGACATGTCGTGGGGGAGGGTCAAAGTTTAATTGACGGACATGTATGCCGAAAAGGTGGTGGGGATATGTCCCTTAAGGGAGAAACTGATATTGGGAAAAAATAACTGGTACCTCTAAAGAGGGGGTGGGGTCCTAAAATAAAGTAACCAAGCGAATATCCGAGAGAATTTTTGTCATTTATCACTAGTAGTTTTAGGTAGTTCTTAGTCTGAGACAATAAACATAATAATTATTCTAATTTGCAATTAATTATTATTTTGAACTCCATAACTGCATCTATTTGCATGCCACAGTTAAATGTGACTGGTCAGGGTCATCCATCTTTATTAAATTCTGAAATGACTTGATGTGTTGTCATGAGTGAAAAGTTAATAGAAAAAAGAAAGAACTCAAAGTGGATTTTAGAAGAATAGAGAAATACATTACGAATGTGTTATAGCGTAATGGATTTTCGAAGGGTAGTGTCGGAAAAAAAACATGTTTTGTTTTATCACAAGAATTGTTTTTATGAAAAAGAATTCGCAAATGCTTTCATTAGAGGGCAAGTTGTCATAAGGGCTGAGTTAGGTTGATAACAAAGGGAATTTTTAAAAAAATTGTTGACAGCTGAAGGTTATCGGTATGGTTTCAAAACGATTTTTTAAGCTAAATTTAGAAGTGGAATTCGGCGTGAAATTTGGTCGAAGGTTGGTAGTTTTTTGAAGTCGCCCCCAGGTCGACCAAAACCCAGTTACGAGTCTCGGGAACCTATTGGCCAGAAAAACCACGTGGTTAGTGCTCACAACTACGTCCGCAACTTCAATTTTGTCCCGCGTTTTTGGAGCCTACTGCATGACAAAGATTTCTATAAATACTCACATCATCCAACACTCATTCACTTTCCATTGTAACTTCCAGAGAGAACACTCTCACTCTCTCCATTTCGACTAACAGAGTCAACACACTCTTCCTCTTTTTTACATTTGACTTCCAGCAGTCAACCGCCACGAAAATGTATACTCTCTGCAACCATTCTCTTTCCTGTTATACTCTTTCGGTACAGACCCGCATACAGACCAGGTAAGAAGGTAGAAAGGGGCGCGGTGTGTAGCTCCCAAAGACCTGAGCTTTATTTACTTTGTACCAAACAGCCCTGAGTTTAGAAAGCCGTCCAAAAACGACGCTGTGAAGAAAAAGAAACATAACCGCCGTAAGATTTCCTCGTTCCAAAATTCCCTGAGTGGAGAAAGTGAGAAAGAAATCCAAATACGACGCTGTGAAAAACAAATATAACTGCTATTTAAGATTGCCTTGTACCAAACTGCCCTGAGTATAGAAGACAGAAGATAGACTAAGCCTTGTGCGTGAAAGTGATGATCTCTAACCGAATTTATCGTTCATGTGAGAACTTTGAATGTAAAAACTTTGAACGTCATTTTTTTTTATATATACTAAATGTTGTTTTTTACTTATTAAATTGTGCAGTGGCATTCGTCTACTTGCTAACCGGCGACTCCGATTAGTGTGTGATTCGTTGACCGGATCTTAAAAAGCATGTGGGCAGATAGTGGATAATTTCGCGTTATCTGAGGATATTTCCGACGAGCAGAACATTCAGCGGTTTGAAGGTAAAATTACCTGTGTTTGGCGATGCCAAATCACATAACTAATTCCTGTTCATGAACTTTCAGGTGACTCTTAATTCCAGCTGTTGATTTACAAAACTTAAAGCAAATATGACTACGCGGTTTGAATTCCGATCAAGATTAATGGGACCAACCAGTGGATAATCCTTTTTATGAATCTTCACGTGTTTTTTTTAAATCTGGGACTTGATACACACACTTTATCACCAATAAAATATGCATTAAGATTATGGAGAAGTGGCAATGAAAGGTTATGAAATATGAGTTGCAAGCCACAAATTGATCAGCTTTGTTTGACCTCTTACAAAGTGGGATTTGTGAACCTGCCGCGACCTGTTCACAAACATAAACAGATCGGATTACTCGTTCGCCCTAGAAAAATTACATCCGGGTACGGCCGGAAATGATGATGCCCTTTTCGACCCTAACCTGCCGTTACAGCTAAGAAAAGGGAATTAATAACATTTAACAACATTTACAAAACACTTCTGCTAGAAATAACTATAAAAATGGAATTAATTATCTTCGCGAACCTATATCAGGCTAAAGAAGGACTTATTTTCTACGTCCATTTTTTTATAGAATTACGTGGCGTGGCAGAGTGTAAAGGCTTCGGCGGCGAGAAATTCGGAGGTCTCACGACGCTCTTTAGAGGTCATGTATGATCTTTCCTCTCCAGTTGTTGGGTCTCATTCGGTAGGCCGTTCTACCTCCGAACGGTTCTGTCAGGTGTGCCTCGGCACTAGAGATTTCCTCCGGCTTCAGGGGGCATCCCCCAAGGCTTTAACCCTCTTCGGAGGGGTTGGGTTTATCGCCCGGCGCCCCGAAAAGGGAAATGCTGACGGGGTCCGAGGCATTTTTGGAACTGCCTGACGCGTATGGGCTCCGGCCCTGCGACAGGACCCACCTTAAACGGCCTTGTGTCACATTCTTACGCTGGTGGGGCGTAGGATAAATAACGGAGGTCTCACGACGCTTTCGAACGCTCTCAGGAGCCCATTTGGGCTCTGAAAACGAACAATGGCAGACTTGAGGCCTTTAAGGCTACTAGTTTCGACTAGGTTACCTCCAGGTGGTCGAGCTGCATTTTTGTCTCATTGGAACACCTTGTATGGTACTAGACCTCGCGTCTAGTTTAAGCCGTAAACTGGCATACGTGCCCGGACCCATCCTTGGGCCCGTGAAACCACCTGGCTCATCAGGTTCACATAGCACTAAGAGAGCCGATGAGCAACACAGATTAGCAGGGTTCGAGCCTCGGCCTGTTCTCAACCTTCCCATCCCCTTTATCCTCACTTTAATCGGTCTTCGGGCTTTTGACCTTGTATCAAGCCTTGTCTGGTGGGAGACATTGGCAAATAGTGGAGGTCTCACGACGCTCTTTCAGAGCGTTCACAACCTTACCTCTCCAGTTGCTGGATCTCATTCGGTAGGCTGTTCTACCTCCGGACGGTTTTGCCAGGTGTGACTCAGCACTCGAGATTTCCTCCGGCATCAGGGGCCCATCCTCCCAGGCTTTTACCTCCTTCGGTGGGGTTATTGCCTGGCACCTGAGGCACCCCTAATAAGGGAAATGCCGACGGGGCCGAAGGTATTTTTTGCCTTGTCGGACGCGTGTGGATTTCAGCCTTGCGACCGGATCTTCCTTAAAAACAGCCTTGTGCCACATTCGTGCGTTGATTGGACGTATGATAAATAACGGAGGTCTCACGGCGCTCTCAGGAGCCGCTCTCAGTGGACTCCGAAAGGCTCGAATCCTACGTCATGTGGTTGCATTCGCCTTTCCCATCACATAGTTATGCATAAAAGGACCTTTTAAGGTCCGTAAGAGGTCACCTTCTGTGGGTTGGAGTATCTCTGACGGTCCTTAATGACCAGTCGAAGTAGACGGCCCGGAGGCACACATGAAGAGGACTCTAAGACCATCCGGTCTTAATCATTTCGATCGGTTTCGCTCTTCTGTTTGGCTGCGCAGCGCTAAAGGCACGGGTTAGCCTTTAGCTACCGCTTCGCTATCTGTGCAGCGCTAAGATAACACCAATCTTAGCTGCGGCCTCCTGGCCTGTTCGCTCGACAGTGCAGAGCTTTGGCACCGCAAAGCCTTAGCTACCGTCCCGACCGTCTGCACAGCTTTGGCGCGGCAAAGCCATAACTACCGTCAACGATACGCCCGCACAGCTTTGGCACGGCAAAGCCATAGCTACCATCAACGATAAGCCCGCAAAGCTAGGGGCACGACAAAGCCCTAGCTTCACCGATTCGCTCGCTTGACTTCGTATGTGTTAAGGCCTGGCAAACCTTGGCCACGGTTTCCCCGTCCGTTCACTTGGTCCGTAGTTCTAAGACACGGCTCAGTCTTAGTCACTAACTCGTTCGACTCTACACGACCAAGCTGCCAACATCGACTTCGACCACGACGCTCCAGCAATGCAGCATCCAGTCCACGTACGACTCGCTGTTACAGACTGCCCTAGCATTGCAACAACTAGCCTATGTATGACTCGCTGTACGGGCTAGCAACCAGATCGACACTCCTCGGTTAACCCACGTAATATCAAAACCGGGACATCGATTTACCAACCACGACCGACCTCAGCTTCCTGCAACGATCGTCCAGCTGCATCCTACGACTCGACCGACCTCAGCTTCCCGCTACGATTATCCTGCTACATTCTACAACTCAACCGACAGCTACCCGCATCAAACATCTAGCTGTATCTCCACGACTCGATCTACGACAGCTACCCTCATCGAACATCCAGCTGCGCACATCTATGACTCGACCATACCAGCTATCGACATCACCCATCTAGCTGAAGACCAAATACAACCGCCACGGACTTTACACACGCGCTTGTAAGCACGACAATAAGTTGTCATCTTTATTATATTTGTTACCTCGCCTTCGTTTCTTTCATTGTCTTTGACTGTCATTACTCGCACGCATTAAACTTAAATCATTTGCGGGGTTGACATGCTTTTCGGCTCCGCAACAAACCTACTCTTACAGAGTTTTTTTTTCAAGGAATGAATGAACTAGAATCTCTACTGAATGGAAAAGAATTGAAATTTTCAAATTTACCTGCCCCCTCACAAGGTATAGAAAGAGCAGTTAAATTAACAACGGAAAATCCACAGATTCTGCATGGACAGGAAGCAAGGTACAAACACAATAACCAAATCATTTTGGCCACCAAAGAAGACTAGCATTTTCATCAAAAAGAAAATACACAGAACAATTCAGTTCTATTGTTATATATATTATATTATTTTTATTTATTCTAGGAAATTAACTAAACAACATGGCTGCCATACGAGGTTTCTTTCCAGCAATTTTAGTCTTTCAAACCACATATTCACTTAAAGTTAATGTATTCTTCTCTAAAAGCAAAGAAATACGCTTGATGATTAACTTGATTTTTTTTTCTGGATTACTGTGACACCAAAAAAATAAAAATAAATAAATTAGTAAAATTTATCATTAAGTGTAATCTTTTTTTTTTAACAATTAATTTATTTTTACACTATTGAAATTTATTTTAATATTTTTCTCTGGTAGTTATTTATAAGAATATATAGATAAAATTTAATCTATCAAGCATTTAAAAACAAATGTTGAATTTTAGTTTGAAGCTTACGCTTAAAGATGTAAACAAAAAGCGAATTTAATGTTACAGAAAAGGTAATGGATTTTCAGAAGCCATTAAGCCGAATGATTTTTTTCTTGTAACAAAATTTGGGAGGAGTAGGAGTTATCTGACGTCATTAATTTTTTAATTGTCTTTTAAGACTTTCTCACTTGTCAGATCAGAGAAGATTAACGTTAAATAATCTGACGGGATTTTTTGGTTTTTAATTCTATAATTATGAAAGAGGTAAGACTTTAATTCGTTTTTCGTAATTATTTGGTGTTTAATAAATGTCTTTAAAGGGGTACGAAATTTTTCTTTTTTAAATATATTCTTTACTGACTGTTGATATAAAAATCAAATTATTTATCAGAATACTTCGTAATATTTAACTGAAAATTTAAGTTTTCTGTTAAAAACAAGTCAATTTAAAAATAACTTTTAACAAAAAACGAGAAAAAAAAGTGAAAAGGTATTTCATTTTTTTTTTTTTTTTTTATAACTTTGCTCTAAAAGTGTTTCGACTTTATTAACCTCCGAAAAGTGACTATAATGGTTAGGTCAGTCTTTTTTTGACTTTCATAGTGGCGGTTATTTTGATAGGGTTATGATTGTTTTTATTTCCAGGATATAATCGTCTGTGAATGTCTTCTTAATTGTTCATGAAAACCTTTGGGCCTCTACGGGTGTTTTTTTTTTCCCTTGTATATGTTTCCAAGAATTTACTCTGTGTTAGTGTTTGTATTTATATATAATTTTCATGGTTGTAATTACATTTCTTACTTGAATGTGAGGTAGTTTGTGTATATATTTGTGGGTGAAGTTTAGTTCTCTGTGTGTGAGAAAGACGTTAGGTTTGAATTATCGATGAGATTTTATTCATTTATTTTCTTTGAATTTTTTTTTTATTCACAGTAGAAGACGACTATAAAGCAAAGTTATAAAAATCTTAACAACCAAATTTACTTACGGACCTATTCATTTTATAATATTTACTTTTCTCTCGTTGGACCAACAAAATATATATATATATATATTCGCGCTTTTAAAGAATATGGGGAAGGGGCAAAATAACTTTTTTCTTTTTCTTTTGAGACACTTTGTTCAAAGTGTCAATTACTTTTGAAAGTGAGGAAAAAAGGGTGGTATTTGGTCAGAAACTGACTTTAATTTTAAAACATTTCAAAACTCAAAGTTCATATTAATGCCCAATTGAAAATAAGTCTTAAGATTCTCGGCTCACATTACTTAATTTAACAGAAAACATATTTCATTAAAATTTATGAATAATGTTACACACATAAAACTAAATATTGCCGGATAGAGATATATCAAACCGATGAACAAAAAGTTGAGTCCCCCCCCCCCAAAAAAAAAGAAAAACATTTGCTTTATCGTATAGTATAGTTGTCTGGAGAAAGACTGTAAAAATGTACACCAACCAAAGGTTTGTCTTGAGAAACCTTCCCTTCAACCAATATATTTTTGCTAAATAAACGATCACGTCTTCAAAGATTCTGCCTCTTAATATGGATATTTAACTGACTTCCCACCAAGGCAGAATGTGGCACAAGGTCATTTTACAGTAGGGAGCTACGCACAAATCAAGACTCATGCGCGGCTGGTCCAAACAATTCTTGGCCCCGTCGGCTTTATCTTTTTGGGGCGTCTAGCAATGAACTCAACTCTGCAAAGCAGGTAAAGCCTGGGCGGTGAGAACGGCCCCTGAGACTAAGCTTTCAATCCTCTCCCTGGCGACATAATGCCAGGGAAGTATTGTATTTACCACTGCCTCCCACCAGATAGGGCTTGACACAAGGTCAATGACCCGAAGGCCAATTATAGTGGGGATTTAGGAGAGGGGAAGGTCGGGCACGAGCCGAGGCTCGAACCCTGCTGGTCTGTGCTGCTCATTGACCCATTCAGTGCAATGTGGGCCTAATGAGCCAAGCTGTTTTTTGGACCCAAATCTGGGTCCAGGCACGTATGCCAGATTATAGCTTAAACTAGACAGCAAGGTCTAGTGCTATACATAGGAGACAAAGATGTCGATGTTGCAGCTCACCCACCTGAAAGTGGCCCAGCCAAAGTCAGGGGCCTTTTGGCCTCAAATCTGTCATTGATTTCAATACACCAGACCGCCCAGCCAAAGTCTGCTCTTTCATTCCCTCTCACTCCGATGTGGCTTGGGGTCCAGCATATAATTATTTCTTTTCTATTTGACATTGAGTCTAATCTACTCAACAGTTTGATGATGAGAGGGTTCTGAAATTTTTTATTTCTCAATGATAGTAAGACAGAGAGTGAGTCTGAAAATATTATAAATTGCTTATGCTTACTCTTTGATATGATGTTACGAGCTAGTTCTATTGCATGGGCTTCTGCTGTGAAGATAGAGCTTTCCCTTGGAAGAGCTTTATTAAGAACTGTTTTGTTCAAAACAGCCGCGCACGCTGCCCTACCATTGTCCTTGGATCCATCCGTAAAGACAGAGTGATCAGGGTGGTGTTGGAGAATATTGTAAAATTTCTCTTGATAAGTGCTGGGGTGGGTCTTAGTTTTGGAATATTCATTCAGTTCGAGAATTACTTTGGGAGTTTTAATGATCCAGCGTGATGTTTGTGGAAAAATGCTTTCATGTATATTATTTAGTGGTATTTTTTATTCTTGTAGGGTTGACATCATCCGAAGGCCAAAAGGTTTTATTTTTTTTCTTTTCTTTCAAAGTGTTGTTTGTATTTCGGGTTGAAGGTGCAGTCATAACCTGGGTTGGATGGGCAAGATTTCAGCTTTGTAGAGTATTGGAGAGCCAGTTTTTCACGTCTTAGTGTAAGAGGTAGTTCATCTGCTTCTGTGTATAGGCTTTCAATTGGAGAAGTACTGTATGCTCCAAGGGCTAGTCTAAGTCCTTGGTGGTGTATAGTGTTCAGTTCTTTCAACTATGTCTTTCTGGCTGCCCCATATATAAAGCAGCCATAATTGAGTCTTGATCTGATTAATGAGCGATATAATTTTAATAATGTTTCTTTGCTTCCTCCCCAGTTAGTGTGTGCTATAGTTCTAAGTAACTGTAGGGTTTTGTTGCATTTTATTCTCAAGTATTTGATATGTGGAATGAAGGAGAGTTTATGGTCAAAAATGATTCCTAGATATTTGTAGTGTTCAACAATTGGTATTTCGGTGTGGTCAATTTTCAGTACTGGATCTAGTTGGTTGCAGAAGTGAATGCATTTCATTTTTTCTTTTGAAAATTTTAATCCATTCTCCATGGTTCATTTGTGGAGCTTATCAAGGTATATTTGAAGTTGCCTTTCTATATGATTCATGTTTCTTGCTCTGTAGCAGATCAGGAAGTCATCCACATACAACGCACAGTTTGTTCTGCTATTTATGTTTTTCACAATAATATTAATTTTTATATTGAACAGCGTGACAGACAATACACTGCCTTGGGGCACACTCATTTCTTGTTGTTTTTCTTCAGAGAAAACCTCTACCATTCTTACTCTAAATCGTCTATCTTGAAGGAAGTTTTGGAAAATACTGGCATTCTGCCTTCTAATCCGAGGTTTTTCAGATCTTTTACATTGCCGTACTTCCAGGTTGTGTCGTATGCTTTTTCGAGATCGAAGAAAACTGCCACTAGATGTTCTTTTTTAATAGAAGCCTCTCTGATGAATGTTTCTAATCAAATCAGATGATCCATAGGACTTCTTTGGCTTCTGAAACCAGAGAGTATTCTGTTATTAATTTATTGGTTTCTAAGTACCAGATCAATCTGGCATTTACCATTCTTTCTAGTGTTTTGCAGACACAACTGCTAAGATTAATGGATCTGTAATTTTTGGCGTTTCTATTTTCTTTGAAAGGTTTAGGTATTGGTATAACTGTGGTTTCTTCCCATATTTTAGGTATGTCACCGCTGTTCCATAAATCATTGAAGATTTGTAGGAGGAAATTTTTAGATGGTTCGGGTAATTCTTTCAGGAACTGATAATGTATTTTGTCGGGTCCAACTGATGTATTGTGTGCCTTGTTGAGGGATTCTTTTAGTTCTGTTATAGAGAAAGGTTGGTTGTAAGTTTCAGTGTTTTTGCTTTGAAATTTCATTTTAACTTTTTCTGCTTTTGTTTTGATAATTTGAAAACTTTTGCTTTGGTGTTTGGCGGATGAATTTTGTGAGAAAGTTTCGGCAAGATGATTTACTATATCTTTCTCATCTGCGATTGTCAGATTATTCTGAGTGAGGTCTTTTGTAGGGGTATTGTTATTTTATCAGTTATTTTCCGAATCATCTGCCATACTTTTTTTGGCTTTGTGTTACAATTCATTTTGGCAACGTAATTTCTCCATGTACTTCTTTTGGAGTCTTTGATGATTTTTCGGGTTTTGGCTCAGCTGTTTTTGAAAGCGTTTAAATTTTCTCGTGTTGGGTTTATCAAAAAATCTTTTAAAGTTGCTTTACGTAATCTGACAGCTTTTTACATTCTTAGAACCATGGCCTATTGTACTTTGTAGAGGTAGAGCTTTTAGGTATATGCTCTTCAGCTATGTTTAACTGTGTGTTTGTAAAATATAAAATGTTTTCTTCATTGTTTTTATTGGCTTCTGGGGTTAGTTGGGCAAGGCATGAAGTTTTAAAACCATCCCAGTTAGCCTTTCCTAGGTTCCAGCTTGGAGTTTTTTTATTCAATTCGTCAGCGGTGTTTTGTGATAGAATCGGAAAGTGGTCACTTCCACAGGTGTTGTCATGTACTTTCCAAATGTAATCAAGAAACAAGGAAGGGTCACATATTGATAGGTCTATTGCTGAATATGTGCCTGTTGCTATTATAAGAAAGGGTCTTGGTAGTTGTTCTATTAACTTGTTCAGCTCCAATTCCTTGGGTTCTTCATTTAGGGGAATATATACTGAACACACTGTTATTGTTTTGTGGAGGGTTGCTGATATAGTGACTGCTTGCATGTTTGTATTTAGAGTAATTTCACTGTGAGAGATGATGTTGCTTACAATTATAGATGAACCACCACAAGGTCTATCAGTGTGCTGTTTAATATAGTGGTACGAATAATAGTTTTTCATGTTGATGGAGGTGTTGTTTTTGTGGTGAGTTTCTTGGAGTCATATGATTTCTGGGCAGTATTTTGTGATAAGTAGTAACAGTTCACAGTAGTTGACCCTTGCTCCTCTGATGTTCCATTGGATTATTTTATTCATTTACTTTAGATTTTTGTGACTTTTTTGGTTGAAATTTGTTGGTTGTAGTTTTATTTTCAATCTCCATTTCTTCAATCTCTTCAAATTTGTTTGGCATGATTATTGGGGTGGGCTGTGTTTGAGTAATTCTTTTAATTGGGTTTTGTTTTTTAATGGTAATATCTTTAATTTTATTTTCATTTATATCTTTGTTAATATCTTGAGGTTGTACTGGTGACCTTTGTCGCTTTTCTTTAGTTTGTTCAGAGGTTTTAGGATTTTTATCTGTGTCGGTATCAGCATTTACTTTCGTTTTTATACAAGGCTCGCTTTGTTTCATTTCAATTGAATGCATTCTTTTAAGGTTTTCTTGAAATGTTAACCATTCATTAGCTTTTAAATTTATCAATTTTTCTATTAGTTTTTGGTATTTATCGATTGAAGTGCTATCCTGGGGTGGTTGATTTACTTTTTGTGCTACATTAGCATATGTTTTGGTTCCCATATAGCTTTCAACAATTTTCCTTGCTTCAGGGAAAGGTATATTTTTTGTGTGCTTCATAAACATTATCTCTTTTTCTTTCTTATAAATGGCACAGCTTCTTGAAAAGGCAGGGTGTTCCTCATGGCAGTTTGCACATTTTATACTCTTGCATTCATTTTCCATATGATCTGGGTCACGTTCGCCACATTTGCCACATACTTGGCGTCCTCTGCATATTTCTTTGTGGTGTCCAAATTTTTGACATTTGAAACATCTCAGGGGAGCTTGTATATACTGCTCTACCCTTTCTATTGTGTAGCCAATTCTGATTTCTTTTGGTATTAATGGTTTCTCAAAAGTCAGAATGTATGTATGGGTCTGTATGGTTTCATTGTTTCGGCAAATAGTGACTCTTCTCTATTCTTTTATTCCTTGTTTTTTGAAAGTCGATTCAATCTCTTCCAGTGTTGCTAGTGACAGTTCTTTACTTCTCACAATGCCATTGGAGGTATTTAATTTGGTGTGAGGATAGTCACGACATTTGAGATTATGAAATTTCCCCATTTTTAATAGGTTTTCAGCATGCTTTTTACTTTCCACTTCCACAAGTAGGTTTCCAATTTGGAGTTTCTTTACAGTTTTTGGGTTGGATCTACTGGATATTATTTTTTTGATCAAGAAAGGTGACAGTTGATCTAATTTTACATCTTGTAATGATTCAATAATGATGAATCTGGGAAAATCACTTTCTGTTTCTGAGTCTGAGTCGGATAAATATCTTTTGAATTTTTTGAAAGAATAAGCCATGATTGGTGTATATTTTTCATTGGTCCTATGCTCCACTACCCACCACAGAGTTCAACTTGTGTTGGGAATAAGCCTGGGGGGAAAACCATTCCCCCTGGCTGAGACAAGGATTCATTACCAGTATACTCATATCAAGAGGAATAAAAATGGTTTTTAAAGATTTTTTTGTGTCTGATTTCAATTTGTAGAAATATACTACAATAATATATGAAACATGTAAAACTATTTCTACATTATTTATGTTGAGAATATATGTAAACTTTGTAAACATCATAGTATTTGAAAATAGAAGTCTTATATTAAACAAGTAATTACAATTCACACTAATTATTACTTTCCAGTTAATACATTACTCTATAAACCCCAGGCCTAACTAATAAAACAACAACTTTTAGGCAAAATTCAATGTAGTCTTCTTCTTCGGTGATACCTTTTTTGTAAAATGATTTGTCTTTGGCCTCAAAATATGCTTCAGTTTCAGATATCACTTTTTCATTGGAGCCAAATCCCTTTCCTGGAGCATTCTTTTGAGGTCTTGCAAACAGACAGTAGTTGCTGAAGGCCAGATCTGGAGAATAGTCCGTCCTGTCAGCTGGGGTTGTAGAATACACCTACTGCACCTCTGCAGAGGGGTAAGACACCCCCCTAATGGGGCCACCTGTTGGCTGTGGGCGGCGACCTGTAAGGCGCTAGAACAGGATCCTGGTGGTTGAGCAGTCACTGATCCGGTAAAAGAGTGGTCAATGGCTTGCAACACACCACTTTGGCCCTTACTTGGTCTGATGGGCGGTTGGATTGGGCCCGATCTGATTAATCAGCTGGTCTTGTCATGCCATAGCACCACTATGTTTTTCTCCTGAATGCACTATTCAATCTGCATTTGCGGAACAATTCCTAAACCTTTTATTTTATTGGTGCTAGAAGGCAGGGGCTGAGAGTCAATTGTACTGAGAGTAGAGTTTTGATCACTGTTATTTAATCCTTACTGTTATTTCATTTTCCTAAAATTTTGACAAGTGAAAATAAAGCAGGAATAGTACCCTCAATTTTCAATAAAGCTCTTCTCAACCATAACATTTTTTGCTATTGCTTTCCTGCTTTCATAGGAATCATGAATTAATCTCACTTTAACACTCATGTTTTAACCATTCCAATCATTGGTTTACTTTGTCAACATCTTTGGGATTATTGGTTCAATTAGAATGTACTATAAACAATACATTAGCTGAATACTTTTTAAAAATTCAGCATAATTTCTAATTAAATTAGAAAAATTAATTTCATGATAATGATTTAGAAAATATACACATAATCTGTTATCAATACTTTCAGATTATCAATTACAAATAAAATATTTGCCAGGAAATTGAAATATAATTATAGTGCAAAGTTTATATAAGTTAATGCTCATTCCATGGAACATACTCTAATTTATTGCATAGCAAATGAATATTTTTCTTTTCAATAAACAAGTTTCCGAGAAATATTTGTGATTTCTTTAACATTACTTCATTCATTAATGAATGGTAGCAATTAATTTTATTTATAACAGAAATACTGACCACAGTTTTACATTTTATTCTATAGATGAAGGTTTAGTAACTTAATCTCTGAAGAATTTTTATGTTAAAGAAAAAATGCTCTTTATTTTCATTAATTTTTCATTCTCTATTTCTTTAAATATATAGTATAATAAAATTCGTAAATTTTCAATTTTAGTACACATTTTTTATGTAGGGGGATTATGGCATTGATTGCAATATATCTAATATTAAAGTCAGGCATTATTCAATTTCAAAGAAGGGATCTTTAACATTATTGAATGTGTGTATATATATATATATATACTCACATACACATATGTATAGACATCAGTAAAAAAACAAAATCAGATATTTTGGAAGAAATTTATAACAGAAAAAAAAAAGGTTTTTATGGTAAATACTACACAGAACTACTATTATAAAAACCATGCAAAGATTTTTACACTTTATGTTAACATTAACTGATAATTATTTCAATTTATTCTTCTTTCAAAATGATCATATTAAATTAACCACTTAAAAATAAATCTCAATATATTTTGATGACACACACAAAATATTTACATTTAGAAATATTTCTATATCAAATCACTAAACATCAAAGTTTTCTTATGATGCTCATGTGTGAACTGAGATTGACTGATTGATGAAAGTTACTGTCTGAAGTTTTCACACAGTTCATTTTCATTCATGCATACATCTTTACATTTTTAAATAACATTCAGTTCATTGTTTAACAAATTACCTATGTATGTCAAACACATCATATATAATGAATGTAACTTAGAAAAATCAGAAAATGTCATTTTCTTAAATATTGCAGCAAAAGAGAATGGCATTTCATCACTTAAATGTATGCAAGTATCCTTCATTTTGGTTGGGCTCTGTTTTATAACATATCAACACTTTGGTGTTATTCAATGCTAAATCCTGTTTATATATATATATGACTGGTAAGTTTGTGGGTAACATTTTCAAATAAGCCAGAACTTATTTGTTTACACACAGTTAAAGAGTGTCTAGTATTTTTATCAGACACTAATACTCCTATTTAATATTACATATTCATTTTCACACAGTTACATGGTTTCAAATATTGTTATTTATTGCATGTTATGGTCGTTGCATATTTTCACCCAATGAGGATAACTTATCCTATTCTGCCCAGACCATTTTTCCCGGACAACATAATAATGGTGAAAGCCCGCCAAACTCTCTCTTCCTCAGAATTTTTCGAGTAGGACGGACATACTTTCTGTCCTCTCTCTTCATAGCAGCAGAACCATTACACCATGAGGAAAGCCATCTAATTTATGGACCCTTGAGTCTACCCTCCTTGACCAAAGTTTCCCAGTTGGATATAAATTAGAGTTATTTATCCCGTCACTTACAGGAACACTTTTATGTTGCCTCTCACTTTTACTATGTCTACAGTGACATGTAATTCCGCTCAGACTTTCAGCTATTTCATTCCTCCTAACTCTGTGGGAGATCATCATTCTTCTCTCTCCCACTGCTATAAGATTACGCTTATGGCTGACTACATCATTCCTGTTCTTATTCAGCAACAAAGCCTTTGCTATGACTGTAGCAATGCAAATCCCACACAAACACCTAGGTGCCTTATTCCATCTCTATTCTTATCTATTTTGAAGACATTTATTCCTCACCCCAAAATCTATGGGACTTAGAACTACTGGCTAAACGCCAAATGCCTGCTCATCACTTTTTAACTGTTTTCTACCCACTACAATGACCAGCACAAAGGCTACTTCTCAAGCCTTTATTAAACTTCTAAATCAAAAACTTTTGCTATCTTTGTTCGACTCATATATTTTTACTTTAAATATCATGAAGAGAGTAACTTAATCACCTTCTTCGTTATAATGGTTTCAAGTATTGCTACTGAACTCTAATATTACTATTTAATATTAATCATTGTTTGCACACAGTTAAATGGGTTCGAGTATTGTTATTTAACATTACTGTTACTATCTTACATAAAACTTATCATTTGTTTGCACATATTTACATTTCAAATTAAGCTATTTAACATTAATATTTCGATTTAATATAGATAATAATCCCGAGTAAAAAGTTGAATATTTCTATTAAACCCATAAATGTATACTACCATTTATGGTCAAAGTGACTAGAGAGTAATGGTAATGAAGGAGTATTCCACATTCCAGAAACTGCAAAACTGGAGCATCAGATGCAGTTTAATGTCATATCCAAAACAATAAATGGTTTCAAAGATAGCTATCTAACACTGATAATTCTATTCAACACTATTCATTTATTTGCACAGTTAAATGGTTTAAAATATAAGTACATAATACTAATATATCAATTTAACTTTTGCACATCCGGAAGTGGTATATAAATAATACAGTAAAGGACTAAATACTTCTATTTTACCCAGGGACACTAACAGATATTAACACTTTGTCAGAGTGGATCTTATGGGAAATTTGACAAAACCCCCATATGGGTCATAAGAAAGAATAAACAATGCGGTAAGACATTTAAATACGTTTATATAATAAGTGTGAAAGAGTTACTAAAGCATATTCCTTTAGTGGTCAATAGTCTTTAAGAGAACAAAGTTAAAATTATTATACACTGATCTGTGGTTGGTGAATGTCCTGTTGTCTTTCTGTATATTTTCTGGTTGTGTTTAAGACTGTTTTAAGAGGGTGTTGAACATTTTGTTTTGTAGGGCTCAAATTGTTTTCTGGGTTCTGTTTGTAGATTTGGGTAGTCTGCTAACACCTTCAGTTACCAGTCTCTCTTTAGCCACATCTTGCCTCATGGAACACTGGTCACTTCTTCATCTCTCCATGCCCTAGTCCCATGCACAAGTCCTCTCCATCCTACCCTCTCCCTCTGCTCTCAGCCTCTCCACATCAGGGTACACAGCTGTCTAGAAGATAACTCATAATTTTCTTATAACCTGGGACTAAAGGCAATGAAGGGGTACTTCACATTACCCAAACCTCCAGGACTGGAGACTTACCATCAGATGGTTTACTTACATATCCAGGACACACGTTAGTGGGTTGGAGGGCTACCACTCATGTGAGATACAGTTGGCATAGTCTATATCCCCAGTTAACAAACAGGGCAAGAACATATTCTTGCATATTGTTCAGAAACATATTTTAAGGAGAAATTAAGCATCAACATATGTTAAATTATTAGAAATTATACTTTCAATTTGACTTTGATTTTCATAATTTATCATTACTTTTCAACATTCATGACCAAATATATCCAAAATATTAGTTAATATGATTGAATATAAATCGTCACTGAATAAGATCAGTTTTCAAAAATAAGAGGCAATTAAGTAAATTTGAAATTTTCATATCTAATGATCCTCTTATAAAGAATTTTCACTTTTCTCTAAACAATAGATTTTATCTTATTATGTTTTACATAGGCTTGCTTTCAAACATAATGGTGATGATAATTTTCAGCCACTCAACTTACGAGTAAACGATTTAGAATTGTTTCCTCCTGGTTCAATTTAAATGAAAATATAGTGTGCTTTTCAACAGCTATTACACCTCATAATAATTTAGAAGTTTGATCTGCTGAAAATCTTAGTGATATAAACAATTTTATCAAATAAATTACATAAGTGTATCATTATTTGTATCTTGAAAACTATCCATACATTATATATACATATTCCACCTAATGACTAATGTTATAGTAAAATACATCAAATCTCTTCTGATTCATCCACTTAACACTTCACAGACCCACAGACATCGATACTGTAGAAGAAAATAACAGCTAGCGGATGTTGACCCAACAACGGTCTATGTGTCAAACTGAGAAAATCATGTCTTCTGCACATAGGCTCCGTGCATATTCTATCCAAAATCCCCAGAAAATTCTCAGTTATAAAAAAAAGTATTTTTCAACCAATCATATTTTTTCCACAAGTAGCGTTTTCTGGAGCCAGTGTTTGAAATCGGGAACACATAAATAGGCCAAACAGGGGCCACACGCCAGTTGAATCGCCGGCCGTCCCGTGAGTGTCACCCGACAACACTGTCCGACCAGATTAAAGTAACCGCTTGTCGCTGAATAGACAACACCCCACCAGCCGGCCAGATATTTCATCCACTTGTTCATTTTATTTATTCAATAAACAAAATAAACTAAATCTCCTCGTCAGTCTTATTTTTCTTGCAACCACACGCTTGTATATAACACTGGCGTCAGAAGCGTACAGCAAGAGAAATATGAACTATTCCAGCTTCACCTGCTCTGAACTTTTCACCCTCATCAGAGACTAAAAAGCAGCACTTCTCAACATGACAACGGGTTCGACACATCCATCCGAGGAGAAAATAAAAGAGACACAAGCCGACTTAGACAACATGGTGACCGCCCTGAATTCTGCCTCCATTACAACTCCGTCCGTAGCTCAAAAAGTGCCTACAACTACGATCTGGCAATGCAACAACAGTCACTTCGAGACGCAATGAAACAAAAAAACCCATTCTACCCTGGAAATGACGTCAATCAATTCATCACTGCCTTAAATAAGGTCTATATGATCCACATCATACCAAAACTTGCCTCTTATCCCAACTTGGAAGAAGAATTCGCCAAGGCTGCCCAAGACTTGCTCGACCAAGGCATATTTCAGCAGATGGTAGATTCCAAACAAGACTTATCCACCTTCGAAAAACTAAAGACCTATCTTATAGGAACCCATGGCAGCCAGATGACAAACTTTTTGCACCTAAGTTGAGCTTGGGATTTACAACGGCGGGATGGCGAAAAGTTAACGGAATTTGCTGGCCGACTCGAAAACACCATCAGAGAGGCCGCTGTCCACATAAAAAATAGATATAAGAAGGACAAGGTCGACTTGACTGTCGATATGGTTTTCTCAATCATGGGCGCAATGCTGATGAGCGAGAAAGTCAAAGATTGGAACCTGAACATATACCCTCACCGCATCAAGACAATGAACAGCCACTATACAGCGATTGGCATAGCCTGCGAAGCCCAACAATACGTTGATCGAGGTGTAAAAATAGACAGCATGACCTCACATGACACTGCATATTATGCACGTAGACCTCAGCAATCGAGTCAAATAAATAGACGAACGGAACCAAAACAACCACCAAGATCAAATAATCGACCAACGCACTTTCAACAGTCCAGCTACAGCAAACACGGCCGTGATTATCATCAGACACACAGAATGCACAACCGCAACACAGAACCCGCCATATTCAGGAACTATACCAGAGGCGTCACTTGCTTTAACAGACGCAATTGTCCATATCGTCACCCACCTCCTACCCAGGCCCAGATCCATGTCGCAGCAACGGATGAGGATACACCATCCACATCGAGGAATAGGATTTTCGGTACGAACAAGACGAAATGTAATGGCTCGTCCTCTGTTCTTCCACCCTAGCCATCACATATTCAGCCTTCAGAAACTCTCCTGGCACCGATCACCACCTTTACCGTCAAAGGCATCACATTTTCTGGTGTAGCAATGTTAGACTCTGGATGCTCCACCTGCATCGTACCAATCTCCCAACTGCTGAAAGCCAAGAAACGCGTGAAACGTTCTGACGTCCAAATAAAAGGAATTAATGGAAGCATAACTGCTCTCAGTGAGCTACACTGCAACATCAACATCGGAAACCGTGACTCGTCCATTTTTGAAGATATCAATGTACTGGTGACAACCCAAGACACACCGATCCTGATCGAAAAAAACATTCTCGCCCACAACACACTCGGGTCCTACGTAATTGACAACCAAAACACAACAGTTGAATTCAGATGCACATTCACATCAGGTTACACAGTACACACAGTCCCAATAATTCCAGCCTCGACATTACCACACGGTCCTGTGTATGGGGCACTAACTACCCACAACAATAACCAGCCTACCATCGGACCACAGCCCAACATCCAGACACTGGATAAAAAACTGAACTGGCTGAAACGAAGTGCGAGTCTGTTGCTACCAAATCACCAAACCATGATGAACTGGAACTCACAGCAGACCTACTCATTCATTACGCCGATTTCATCGGTACTGAAAACAGCATCAAAGGTACATTCATCCGAGCTGTCCATATATTGACTAACGGTCAATCTCGCGCCCAAAAACAACACCCAGTTGCCCAGGCCTTGGAAGCAGACATCGATGCCAAAATAAAACGCATGGCTACTGAGAGTATCGTTGAAAGTTGCACCAACCCCAGAGGCTTCAAAAGCCTGGTATTCGCAGTACGCAAAAAAATGGGTCGGTCTGCATGATTGCCAATTTCAAAAGAACTCTCAACAAGGTTCTAGTCGATCTTGACCTATACCCACTACCTCGGATCGACTAGTTGTTCAACAGTATTGGCGAAGGCAACAAATACTTTGCATCACTTGATCTCCACAGTGGCTACTGGCAAATCGAAATCGATGTGCGAGATCGCCACAAAACAGCGTTTACGTGGAGAGACCGATGCTACCAATACACAAGCCTAGCATTCTGTCTTACTTCAGCTGGACAGATCTTTTCACGCTGCATAGCAGAAGCCTGAGCCACTGTCACATCTCGTGACAACATATCGTCTTACATAGACAACAACCTGGTCCACGCCAAGACATTCGATAAATACATACTTGCCCTCGAGCAACTCTTCATTGCCCTCCGTAAATTCAGACTTTAGCTGAACCCGGACAAATGTATCTTCCTTACATCAGAGGTGAAGTTCCTCGGACGCATAGTAAACAGCAAGGTATTCAAGGCCGACCCTGAATACGTCCGTGCCATCAGAGAAATGAAGCCCCCAACATCAAAAAAAGAATTACAAAGTCTCATAGGCCATTTAGTGTGGATCAGACAATTCCTAGAGACTCAACTACACAAACAGATCAGATACGGCATGTTCTCAAGTCTTATGAGCCCCATACATGAACTTAACAAAATCAACAAGCCATTCACTTGGACTGAAAAGGTCGACAAGGCTTTTCAAAAAATCAAGAAGCGACTCTCTTCACCACCTGTCATCTCCTTTTCAGATTTTTCGCGGCTGTTCACACTCACCACTGATGCTAGCGATGTAGCGTGTGGAGCTATCTTAGTGCTGGAGGCTGACAACAGAAAGAAAAATATAATAGCAGTTGCCTCGCATACATTTAACCCCACAGAATAAAACTGGTCCACAGCAAAACGAGAGGCATACACTATAAAATGGGCAATATTGAAATTCGATTACTTCCTACGTTAACGCCCTTTCGTCATCTTTCAACACTATATAGGTGGCCCGCCAAGCAGACGATTCCTTTGTCTGTTTTGACGCGAAACTAGACAAAGGGTTTTTGGACTTGAAATCTCGGCGTGGCCAGAAGAGGTAACGGGACGCGAGAAGAGAGTTGGTTGGAGAAAGGAGCTGACAAGCAGTTGGCGACGGGACACAGAGAGATGCGGTCGACTCCGGACACAGTAGCAGAGAAGATAGGGTCCAGCGAAGAAGATCGAGTCAAGATGTTGCCATTCCAGTTGCTTTGTGGAATTTTCGCTAGTAATCCATGCTAGCGTTAGTCCATATATGCTATCGGAAATGTAGTGTTGCATAACTCCTCTTTTTGCTCTTGAGTTAACCCCAAGTGTTTGTTCGTTTGTCCTTCTATTTTCTCCAGCCCCCTCGATCGTATTCTTGTAGTGGCAAGAAATGTGCGTTGCCCCCCTCGGAACCATTAGTTGATCATTGGCCAAGAAGTGAAATGGTTAGAAGGTTGATGTAACGTATGTGTGTGGAGGCGTGGGGGGTAATGTTACAATGGTGCCGTTGACCAGGAGAAAAGAAAACCTGATGAAAAAAAATTGGAAATGATCTAAGGGCGAGGGAATTTAGAAGCTGACAGACGAACGGACGAAGAAGAAAGAAAAAATAATGCCATAAGGACCCGCAACCAGAAAAAAAAGAAAAGGAAAAGAAAGAACAAGAGATAGACGTGAGCAGAAAAGGAAAAAGAAAGAAAGACAAAAAAAGACAAAACAAAAGCAAAGAATTTCATCCTACACATGAAATGACTTTTTAAAAAAAAGAAAAAAAAAGGAAAGAAAAAAAAAATAAAGAAAACGAAAGAGACAAAAGGAAAAAAAAGTGGAAAAGAAAGAAATCTACAAAAGTAGGAATACACATTCCCCCCTCCCCCACTGCACTCGAATATAAGAACACAAAAAAAAAAGACTTTTAGATTAAGGAAATTTTAAGATGTAGGAAAAAAAACCCAAGTAATCTATTTCGTTTTTTTTGTGTGTGTGTGTGTGTGTGTGTATGTTTAACCCCTTAACTGCTGATGATTTTTGTTGTGTTTTTGTAGAAGGGAAGGGAAGGTTTTCTTCCTTTACCCCCTTTCCGCACTTATCTTGACTGTTAGTATTCAAAATGTTTGTTTGTTTTTGCCTAGAAGTTTTCATAGCATCTTTATACTTAAGTGTTAGAACCAGTGGCTTAAAAAAGAAAGTTAGTCCGTTCTGGGAAGTTTTATAGTATTTTCTTATGCTGGAATGGTGATGGGTCACCGATTAAAAAAAAAAGAAAAAAAAAATTTTTTTTTTGCTGTAAGGTTCACTGAAAGAAAAAAAAATTGTGGTATTTTAAAACCCCAGAGAAAGGGAAGATGAAACGAAAAATAAGAGAGAGAGTGAGATCGCTAAGCTAGGTTAAAATCGACTGGTCAAAGTCGGATCATTCCGAGTGCAGAGGGTAGAAGGGGGAGGAAAGCTTCTACCACAAAAACAAAAAAAATGGGGAAAAAAATGGAAAATTTAAACGAGGAAAGAGAGATAAGAACAGATAAAGAAATGATAAAAAGAAAATGTAAAATTGAAAAAAAAAAATGGCGAAAAATTTGAACAAAGAAAGAGAAGGAAGAACAGATAAAGTCATGAAAAAAAAAAAGAAGAGAGAACGAAAAGAGAAAGAAAGAGAGATTGCTAGGGAATTTTTGTCAGTGCATCCATGCCTGTCTCAGATAAAAAAAAATTTTAAAAAGGAGGAAGAGAATAAGTAAACTTTTGATTTTAAGAAAAGAAAGTTTTCGTTTTTCGTTTTTTTTATGTCGAGTTAAAAAGAAAAACGATTGGAAGCAAATGCTGTCACCTCCAACCATCCACCCAACCCAGACCCCCCCTGGGAGAGGGAAGAAGTTAAGTGGACAGGAGACAAGGAAAGAAAGAAGCAAAGAGAAATGGTGGATGCGTGACAGAGATTCTTTTGGCAATTGAAATTATTTTATTTTTATTTGTCTGTGAATTGTTTATTATTAATTTTTTTTTTGTTGTTTAATTTGTGTGGATTTTTTTGCTATCCTTTGTTTTTTTTTTTTTTTTTGTTAATTCTGGGGGATTGAGCTTGCCTTGTCATTTGCTTTGATGTTTATTGTTATTTGTTTATTTTTTTTTCTTCTTCTTCATGGATTTTCTGTTTTTTTTTTTTTGTTTGTAAGTTTAATTGCTCTTGGCACTTCTTCACTTCGTCTGATCGTGTTCCCCCTGTGGGGTTGGTTTCACAGGGCCCCCGTTTCGAGGACAGGTATCGAAGGGTAGTGAGTTATACAATTGATGATTTGGGAAAGTGAGTGCTCTGATTGACACGAATTGATGGACATGGTACCGAGGAAACGGTTGACCATGGGTTGGGAGGACGATGCCTGGGCGCGGGGCGGTGTCCGGTTGCTCCCCCCACTGGCTGGTCATGGCTGGACGATCTGGGAGATGGTGTCAATTGCTTTGTTTTTTTTTTCTTTTGAAAATCCATGGAGATTGCTGGCAAGGTGCTGGAATGGTGAAAAGTTCCTTGCTCAACTGTTACGAGGTTGGAATTACGAGGCCAGAGGCCACATATGCTGTGAACCCCCCACGAAGGTTTCTCCCGATGCAACACATAAACAACTGCTGAGATTGATGATGCTCACAATTGCAGGGAGCTCTCTGGGTATGAAGTATTGTTTGGAGTAGAACGCAAGATAGAGGTGTTTAAAAGTCCTCTGAGATAAAATGTAGCAGCAAGGTTGTGAGGGTCGGATATGTTTAGGCCCTGAGGGTGTTTAGGTCCTGACATAGCATTTGGCTAACCACAGAGACCATAATGCACATGACCCGTAAAGAGAAATGGTTAGCAGTCCCTTTCGACCAATTGGTTGAGAGTGGGGGAGCGGAGGAGCATGCCATCCCAGCACATTGCAGTTTGTGGTAATTTTGTGGAGTAACCTCTATTGTGTGTGTTTTTGTGAAAGAAACAAGGAGGGCTCTGTTTGAATTGTGAAATTATGTTTGTATTATACCTTTATTTTGTTTTATTTCTGTGTTGTAATTTATTGTGAATAAATGACAAGGGTAAGAGGGGGTGGTATGTAACACTATATAGGTGGCCCGCCAAGCAGACGATTCCTTTGTCTGTTTTGGCGCGAAACCAGACAAAGGATTTTTGGACTTGAAATCTCGGCGTGGCCGGTAGAGGTAACGGGACGCGAGAAGAGAGTTGATTGGAGAAAGGAGCTGACAAGCAGTTGGCGACGGGACATGGAGAGATGCGGTCGACTCCGGACACAGTAGCAGAGAAGATAGGGTCCAGCAAAGAAGATCGAGTCAAGATGTCGGCATTCCAGTTGCTTTGTGGAATTTTCGCTAGTAATCCATGCTAGCATTAGTCCATATATGCTATCGGAAATGTAGTGTTGCATAACTCCTCTGTTTGCTCTTGAGTTAACCCCAAGTGTTTGTTCGTTTGTCCTTCTATTTTCTCCGGCCCCCTCGATCGTATTCTTGTAGTGGCAAGAAATGTGCGTTGCCCCCCTCGGAACCACTAGTTGATCACTGGCCAAGAAGTGAAATGGTTAGAAGGTTGATGTAACGTATGTGTGTGGGGGGCGTGGGAGTAATGTTACAATCTTTACCGGCTATAGATCATTAACTTATCTGGATCAACGCGAGATCATCAATGCCAAAATAAGACGGTAGCAGGAAGAAATCTCATGCTACAAATTTATCCTTGAGTTTGTGGAGGGCGAATCAAATGTATGGGCTGACATGCTCGGCATAGGTTGCAGACACAAGAAGGTGAAAACATGCAGCAACCCAACCCCGGCAGGTAAAACATACAAGTTAGAAGGCTCCGACCTTCACATCTACGTCCCTTCATAGTATTTCGGCTAGGTTGACAGTTTGCGGCTTATCCCCAGAACTCATACACCACAGAACACCCGCTACCACAAGCGAATCACGAACGCATTCTTCGCTTACCACTCAACCTCTACTATCCCCACTGAGAGGATTTGCAACCACCTTGGTATCGCAGCCGAGCAGATGAAGGACAATGCCTTCTGGAAGATCATTAGAGCCCTAGAATCATCCGAATCACTCGATGAAATCGATGTAGATCCTGTTGACCACCGAGCAGCACTTTTAAGAAAACACTTAAACCAGTTTTTTATGGAACCAGGCACCACTGTCCTAATGATAAGGGACAGTAATCACTCTCGCAAATTAGTCGTGCCATACAAGCTCCACAACTGATACCTTCACCAAGCATACGAGGGCACTAACCACTCAGGTGTTACACGTATGCGTGAACTCTTATCCAACAACTGGTGGGAATTCAAAAATCGTGACATAAAATCCTACGTTGATTCCAGTGATACATGTGCAAAATGTAAAGGCAACTACGGGAAGCACACGCGTTGGCCAATTCATAGCTGCAAGCGAGGCAGGAGACCATTTGAACTCGTCTTTATAGACTTCGTCACAGTTCCTAACTCCAAAGGAAAGCCCTACATCCTGACCATTCTAGACACCTTCAGTCGGCACTTCACGGCCATACCATGTGCAAGAGACCGAGGAATCGATGCGGCCCGCGGTCTGTACCAATTCTTTCTTCGCCACAGAGAAATACCGCGCATAGTATCATCTGATCGTGGCACTCATTTTACCAGTGAAGTCTACAAACAATTCTGTGCCCAAATGTCCATATCACAGAAACTTCACCGCCGCTGGCGGCCACAAAACTCCGGAAACATCAAGCATCAACATCGCATGATGAAGAACGCACTCTGCATGCTATGTGAGGGTAGGAATTGTGAATGGACAGACATACTTGAATCCGTCACTTCATCCATGAATGCCACGATCAATAGCGCTACTGGTATATCCCCACACTATGCAATTACTGGTCGCCACCCCAACATTGGTTTGCCCTAACTACTCTCTAAGGAGCTTGCAAGCAATGATCCAGGAGGTTATGGTATGCAAATAAATGCTCTACTAAGGCAAGTTCATCATCGCATCGCCCTAGCTAACGACGAAGCCGATCACAAACTTGAAGCTAGCCTAAGCCGTTTCATCTACAAGAACCCAATATAAGTCGGTGATGAGTTTTTACTTTATCGGCCACAATCAACCTTTGCCCAATCATCAAACCTACCCTGGATAAGAGACTTTAAAGTCATTAAAACAAATGATGTGATAAGTCAGGTGCAGAACAAAAATGGTGACACGGCTTGGATCCACCAGGCACATATTCATCGTCTTAAATCGCGACCAGCACACCTATCTCACATACCCCCCCACTGTATCACACTCACCAAAACACTCAGGATCCCTCGTCTTCACCTCCGTTTGAGTCTCATAACCTCACATAGAACTCCATATCGAACAATATACCCTCACAATCACCACAAAATGAGACAAAACGAATGCCTATAAGACTAATACGGGGACAAATTTCCACACATTTTAAAGACTTCATCACGCAGTAGATCCTTCATACACACGTTTCCTCATACATACATTATAAATCAGAACGAGATCTGGGGGAGCCTTGTTATAGTAAAATACATCAAATCTCTTCTGATACACCCACTTAACTCTTTACACACCTAACTACTAAAACACACAAAACACAGACATCAACACTGTAGAAGAAAATAACACTGGCCAATGTCAAACTGAGATAATCATGTCTTCTGTGCATAGGCTTCGTGCATAGTCTATCCAAAATCCCCAGAAAATACTTAGAAAAAAAGTCTATTTTTCAACCAATCATTTTTTTCCACAAATAGTATTTTCTGGGGCCAGTGTTTGAAGCCGGGAACATATAAATAGGCCAAGCAGAGGTCACATGAGCAGTTGAATCGCCAACCGTCTTGAGAGCATCACCCGATAACACCGTCCGACCAGATCAAAGTGTAGCAGAAAGAACTTCATATTTTTTGGTGTGTAAATTAATTCGACCGTTATGGTCGTCACATATTTTCACCCAATGAGGATGACTTATCCTATTCAGCCCGGTCCATTTTCCTGGACAACATGAAAATGGTGAAAGCCCGCCAAACTACTTCTTCCTCTGAACCTTTTAAGCAGGACAGACGTACTCTAAAAAGGGTGACCTTATGCGAAATGAACACACAACCTTCATATACGAACATGCAACCTTTATAAATATGCAACTTGCAGACTTGAACGGATCGAGATATTGAGAAGTTTTTAGTTTTCCTGCCGACCAGGTTCCGAGAAGAAAGCAAGATGGCTGCGCGTAACCAGGCAGCATGGGACCTTGCTCTGCAGCCTCTTACTTCCTTTTTGAAACCACCAAGGATTACAACTATGAAGTTTGGACTAACAACTCACACAACTCCCCCAAACTACTACTACTACTACTACTACTACTGTTGTTCCTGATGCCACCTTTACAGGTCGTCAATTTTTTTCCAAGTGACATTTTGTTTAAAAAACGTACCACGTGGTACACAAAAAAAGGAAAATTTTGTAATTGCATGAGCTTATTTTATTTTCAGAGGACTCTTTTCCTTTTCTTAATAACACAGGTCAGTGTCAATTTCATACACCCCCGCTTTCTGGTTTTTATTGTGGCGTATTTTCTTACACTTTCAAGTTTAATTTAACCGCCATTATGTAGAATATGCCAGCATTGGATTTTGTTAGATTTGTCTACTGACGAATATTCCAGCTGTGCATTTTCATACCTACCACTTCCTGTCTCGGAAGCCAATTTTTCTCACACCCAGTTTCACTGTTTTGGCAATACTATTTACTGCCCCGTTTTTTGTTTTTGTTTTTTTTTACTATTTTTTTAAAAATCTGGTCTAATTTAGCAACTATTTTTAGACGTTTCCTCGGTTCATGTAATATAACTCAAAAACTGGGATGTCCAATCATCTAACAATTTCATCTACTGTACGAAAATTTTATTTACCTGGGATATTTTCATTCTTGTAGGCTCATTTGGTTGTGACATCACTAGTTGTCGTTCATGACACAACCAAATTTTTTAGCCCACATAGACTATTATTCTTTCCATACTATGCAAGTCAAATTAGAAAGGATGGTACAATAAGAACTGACCTGGACACTTTATTTGTTGTTACTTGCTTCTATATATGTATTAGTTTTCATTGTATTTTATACTTTTGTGCTGTGAGACTCGTAATTCTTTTCTTTCCTTTTCTTTCTATTACAATTAATGTTATGTATCGAATATCAAGTACACTGCACCTCCATTCTGGGGTGAAGCTCTTGTAGCAGAAAGAACTTCGTATTTTTGTTTGTCGCGTAAATTAATTCGACCGTTATGGTCGTCGCATATTTTCACCCAATGAAGATGACTTATCCTATTCAGCCCGGACCATTTTCCCGGACAATATAAAGATGGTGAAAGCCCGCCAAACCACCTCTTCTTTAAACCTTTCGAACAGGACGGACGTCTTTTCTGTCTGCTCCCTTCATAGCAGTAGAATCACAACACCATGAGGAAAGCCGTCTAATTTATGGACCTCTTGAGTCTACCTTCTTAGACCAAGGGTTCCCAGTTGAACATGAATTAGATGCATTTAATCCGCCACTTACAGGAACACCTTTATGTCGCCTCTAACTTTTGCTATGTCTATAATGACGCGCAATCGCGCTCAGACATTCTGTTACCTCATTCCTGTGCAACATTTTCTGGAGACTTTCATGGCTCTCTCCTACAGCAACCAGGACTACACATTTATGGGCGACTACATCATTCCTGTCTTTAAACAGCAAACACGACTTGTGCTACATCTACAGCGACGCATACCTCGCTCAGCATTGCCTTGACTGTAGCGACGCACATTCGCTCAGGCATTTAGCTGCTATAATTCCTTCTCAACTCAATAACTATTTCCTTCCTTCCTTCGAGACTTACAGCATAAAGGTACCCTTTATTCTGGCTGCCATTAAACCCTCTTGAAAATTTTACGGCATCTTCGTTCTTCTCTCTTTTATTTCCAACAATATAGCAAGGAAGTAACGTAACAATGTAACAATTTTCCTCGCTATAAATAACGTAATACTTCATTGCTAAAAAAGCAACCGTTTGTGATGTGCAAAAAAAAACCGGAAATTTTTATTAAAATCTGATTATTAGCCGATTATGTGGGGGAATTAAAAAGAAATCTACTTTAGTATGTGGATGTTTTTGCACATCACTAACAATATTTCATAAAATTTGTTAAATATAATAAATAAATATCGAGTATTGTTCAAGATTTAATATCAGAAAATAAAACACTTGAAGGGAAAATTGATGAAACTATTACACACAGAAATGCATAAACGATAGAAGATAAAGAGGTTTGAGGGAGTTATGAGTGGAGCTTCCATGAATCACGTTGATCATGTGACATTTCGAAAAGTGAGTTCTGCCCATTTTTTGTTGCAGATACCAGACGAAGAGGACGCATCTCTTTTATCTCCTTTTTTTCGTGCAGCACGTACGTGCAAATTATCCTGTGTGGAGCATTTCCCTACACTAGAAGGAATATAAGGTTTTTACCCGCTGCCTCTGCAGCATTTTTAAGCCTGTGCAACAGCTTATATACATTTTCTACACTTTCAGACAGTATGTCATCTTTCTTATTTATGTATATCATATATGTATGTACAATATATGTCATTGTAGTCTAAATGGACTGTTTTTCCTTACCGAAATATTCTGTGTTATTTTTCCTTTAGAAAGGCTAATGCATTATAGGAAAAGGCTGGTGGTGGTCTCAATGAATATCACACACGTCTATAAATTCCTATACCACAAATAAATGCTTATATTTGAAAATGTGGAAAATATCACAGATAAAGGGAAGTAAATTTTTGCTCGTGTGAAATGTTTTAATTACCAACTGAAAATGTTACAGAAAAACTGAAATACAGTTAAGATAAATGATTAAAGTAAAAATCACATTCATTGAATTTGTTACGTATTTCCTAATAACAATTATTTGTTCTTGTTAAACATCAACTTTAAGCAAGAATATTTTTTTAAAATCTGCTTTGAAAATTATGAATATTTTTTATTCATATTCAGACGCCAAAATGAATTTTCAAAATATTTCAATCGGAAAATGTGTGGACTTAATGAAATACTTTAGCAAAGTTAATAATCCAAAATAGATTATTGTTTTTCATTATGATTTTAATACTGAAAAAGAAAATTCAACAGTTTTTTTCTTTTAAAGAAACGTCAGCACCACAAAACAATAGGTAATAAGTTCGAATGTAGGAAAAACGTAGAAAATTCCATGGACGACATAGTGATTTGGGGAACTGACACAAAATCACATTTGCAAACGGTGAAGAGAGTGCTGGAAATTTATAAACGCAATAACGTAAATCTCAAAAGAGAAAAATGTCAAATTACCGTAACGAAATTAACATTCCAGGCCAACCGACTCACAGCCAATGGCTTGAAACCAGACCCAGCCAAAGTGAAGCCCATTGTAGAAATCACAACACCAACGGAACAAGCGGACGTTGCAAGATTTTTAGGCATGGTCAAAAAGCTTACCAGATATACAGAGAATCTTTCTCAAAGAACATTTCACATGAGAAATCTACTAAAACCTAACGTAATCTTCGCATGGGGACCAGAAGACTTGAAAAAATTCAATATTTCAAGTAATTCCAGGAGAATGGGATCTGATAAAAGGCCATCGTGAGGTCCGTGGTGAATATATACGCCCATTGGGCGATTTGCTGTAAAGTTGAGTTGACGTTGGGCATCAGTGCTGGTTGATGCTTGCTATACCGTCCAACCGCTGCAAATGCTCTGTTAATTGCCGAATGCCTACTTGACTAAGAAGGACGGGTTAAGGTACTCAACTGTTATGTCTAAATCCTCAGGGCGAGCGAAAACACCCTGTGACTCCAGTTTGTCAAACTTTTGTTGTAGTTCGTTCAGTCTGTTTTGGGGTACTGGGGTTGGCTTCCTTTGCGTTGGGGTGGTTGCATGGAAATGACCAGTATTGCCATTGCAACCTTTCAGGTCGGTGTTGAACGCGTTAATGAATTCCCGACCGAGGGCCTCACATGTAGCCCTCATATGGGTTGGAAGTATATTTGACGGGTCGAGTGAGACCATGTCGAATGAGGGGTGAATTTTTTCATATTTCCTTTTCTGGGTAATATGACTTTTGGTCTGGTCTCTAGGTATATACACGGTGTGAATTTGACTGAAATGTTTGTGTCGTCTCAGTATGTAGGGATCTGAGATCAGGTTGGGTATATGTATTCTGCCGGCGACACTGTCGATGAGATCCGGTAAGGGCCATATGTTAGTGGGTTGCAGGGTGCTGTTCGTTTCCGCCAAGTTCACCAGTTAACGCATTGCACAGGCGTTGGCTGTGGTCTGCCGAACGCTTTTTAGTATCACAGTTATCATTAACTCCCAAGCGGAACCACATTTTAAAGCTACTAGGCGAGTTCTGGGTGAATTATTAAAAGTCAACACAGTTAACTTGCTAGCTTTCCCCCTCGAATACAAGGTCTTCGACAAACACAGTTCTTCCACAAGAAAATAAGAACTCTGAACTGCTGTGTTTGAGTCAACAGGATTAATAACAATATTCTTTTATCGAATAAAAGAAAGAAACAAAGAAAACAAAACAATTCAGGTAGAAGTCAGGAGCGAGAAAGTCTTTCTGTGTCTCGGGGGAGCCTCCACTAAAATATCCGGATCCTGGACTAAGCCCACATAAAATATCTTTATCCCTGGACAGGTCCTCCATAAAATATCTGTTAATGGCGGAAGGTGAGAAGATAGTTCGATAACGATAGACATGGTCTGCTTTCCTGTAGACTATGGGATTTAATGGCAGAGGTCATGCTCCAAATCTCAAGTTTATCATTTCAGTACGAATGCAGCAAGATAAAGTTGAATATACTTAAATTGTATGTTCACTTACTTGAGATGCTGTGGGATTTATTCTCTTCTCTTTTTCCTCTCGTTATTGGGTTTCCATACCACGTTGGTAGAAGGATACACGTCTTATTTAAGATAAGACAAAGATTAATAAGTGTTCCTCTTCTCGTGGACAAGTCTTTTGAGTATTCGTTTAACGAGGCTTACCATACCTCGGAGTGCTGAGTTCATTTGAAGGATAAGCTTCTTCTTTTCTCTGCGTTCTCTGCGCAGCATTATTTTGGAATTTGGGTTTTTTTCATATCCCAAATTATGTTCTTGGTTTTTTAACGAACAAAGGCAACTCCTTATGCGCCTTCACCCTTTGAATAATAAATGGAAACTCATTATGCGTCTTCACCCTGTGAAGAATTAACGGCAACTAAATTATTTTCCGTTGTTTGAAAATTCACCACGTGTTCATTTTTTTGGCGGGCTCTTCCTCGGTACCAATCATGGTCGAAGGCCTGCCTCCTCGCCGACACACACATGGCTAATAGAGAGTGAAGCCCTCCCACGCCCACATCATCTTGTAATGATAGAGATGGTAGGAGGAGAGACGGCCTTTCTTTTCTTTATTCTGCATACTACTATCGTCCGCTGATTCTTGCTAGCTACTATAGTCGGTCGCCGGTTTCCTCCCCCCACAACTCGGCAAAAGTATTAGGGTATCATATTTCCTCGTCACACAGTGGAAAGACAGATCATATTCCCAGTAGCACCTGTATCAATTGTGATCCTTTGAGTTTGGTGGCCAAAGTAAGGGGAGTCGTGTGTGGTTGTCGTCCCAGTTGATCATTAATGGCTCATCGTCTACGTAATCACTGTCAACGTCGTCATCAATAACGTCTGTGATCTGTTGGGCTTAACCAGTAGCACCTGTTGTCTACGCGTAAATAGAGGCATTCACTCAGGAAATGATTGGTGGTGTTGTGAATAAAACGTAAGAGTCTCTCTTGAACGTGGGCATCCGACAGTGGACTAAAGCGTGTATGCTGTATCAAAAGGCCAAAGTTGCAAGACACATCCGCTCTCCTTTTGGATATTTTCCATCTGCTGATGAACGGTTTGTCCACGTGCATATGGACGTCACTGGACCACTACCCTTATGTGAGGGTCAATCACATCTACTAACTTGCGTTGATCGGTTCTCGCGCTGGTGTGAGGCTTTTCCCATGCCAGATATCTCTACATACATCACAGCAAAGACTTTTGTTGCAGGCTGGGCATCTTATTTTGGGGTACCTGCTGTAATTACTACGGACAAAGGGAAACAGTTAGAGTCAGACCTGTTCAACCAGTTAATGAAGTTAATTAGGGAGTAAAAGAACCAAAACCA
This sequence comes from Sepioteuthis lessoniana, assembly GCA_963585895.1. Taxonomy (NCBI): domain Eukaryota; kingdom Metazoa; phylum Mollusca; class Cephalopoda; order Myopsida; family Loliginidae; genus Sepioteuthis; species Sepioteuthis lessoniana. The sequence continues at coordinate 1,125,465 of OY757908.1, read as the reverse complement.
CTGCCTACCATCCAAAAGCAAATGGAGTAGTAGAGCGATTTAATCGCTCACTCAAATCAGCTCTGAGAGCTAGGATAAATCAGTCAAATTGGCTGAAACATCTACTTTTAGTCTTTCTGGGACTCCGCATGACAGTGAAAGACGACTTCAAGTGTTCATCTGCAGAAATGGTTTATGGTACCACGTTCAGACTCTTTGGACAGTTTTTTCTGCTACCCCCGCAAAAACTTTTAGATATGACTTCGTTTGTGGATTGGCTTACATGAAGGATGGCAAACTTGGCAGACAATTCCCCAACGCAGTGTCAAAAGCTCACTTACGTGCCAAAACTTTTACAGACCTGCACACAGGTTTTTGTGCAGGATTTAGCCAAGAGCCTCACACTGCAGCCTTCATATAGAGGACCTTCTAAGGTGCTGATGAGACACCCAAACTTTTTGAAGTGGAAATAAAAAAATCCCACAGAATATTGCCGTGGACAGGCTGAAACCCGCTTCTTTGGGTGCTACATGGCTTGGCATGGACACTTCAGGGACTCCCCCATCACCAGCACCAAACATTATAAAAGAGACTGTGACTTGGTCTGACCATCACGTGAGATGGCGGAAACATTTGTTGAGTTAAACGTATTATTTCCGAGTTAAATGTATTTTTTCAGGCCTGAACTTTAATAGCACTCTTGTGTAGAAATTTACTTTTCTTCCTTTCAGAAAGATTTTTTTTCTTTCACTTGTAGTGAAGAAACGTTGTATCTGCATGTTGTCCCATCCATATATTTGTTTTATTTTCTGGTGACTTTTCACTATTAATATATCCCACAATTGCATCCTTGGCAATGGCCTTATGCAGGTCATGAATCTGTCCATGAAGAGGATACTTGTTGGGAACAAAATGTAATTTTCTCCCTTTCTTGTGATTCATGGGCGGAGCTTCCGACAATCACATGACTGTTGATCACGTGACAATTAGAGAAGCAAGTTCCTCCCCTTTTCTGATCAGGAAGGTCTTATTGATATGATGTCTACTTCAGTCTCTGCTATGTGAGAAGCACATGCATACAAATTACCGTACGAGAACTCGCACTTCACCAAACCTATGTAAGTGTAACTTCTGTCACTCATTACCTTGTTCTTGGATCAACTATGGTTTGGGACAATTATTATTGTGTACCATATATGTAAATATTAAATGTTTGCAGTTTAACTTTTCGTTTCTTACAGTCTTTCCTTGCCGAACTATTCAGTGTTAGACAATCAACAAGATAGTCTTATGGATTATGAGAAAATGTGGTTGGTAGTTCAGGCCACTATCATATACCGCATAAAATTCTTTTAGTGTATTTATCTCTGGTGCGCTTGCAGATTGGATAAGACTTTAACGTGCGTGTCAAGCCTGTTGGTGGAGTCGACCAAACCTAGAACATGAGGAAACATGTGAACTGCAAGACGGAGGGATCCGCGACATCGCAGTCCGTGGAGTCGTGGACCGAATGAATCTCATCAAGGACTGACTTTAGTTCCTCAACCTCGCTGATAGGCTCACCGTTGTGGGATATCTCGCAAGTGATTGTGAAAATATTCTTTTCAACAAAGGAAACAATGCGTTGGTAGAGATCTTCTGGGCGTTCGTCAGGATAGAGACGAATCTCTGCCAAGTCAAGGGAGTGAGAGCTCGATGACTGAAAGACGCAGTGAAATCATATCATCATCATCATCATGTCGTGCCGCCAGCACGGATATCCCTGGCCCTCACGCGCCACTTCTCCCTATCGTTCATCGCCTCCGGTAGGTCTTCAGGGCTACATCCCATATCCTCATATAGTTGCTGTATGTATGTATGTTCGAGCTGGTCGTCCTGCTTTTGCTCGGCCATATGTGGGTGTCCATAGGAGTACATCACTTATGAGCTCGTCCCTGCTTCTCCAGCAGTGTCCTGCATGTCTGGTTCGTCTAACTTGGATAGTTTTCGTGATGGGAGGTAGGTGGCTTTATAGTTGGTGCTTTGTGGGGTGTTGCCTCCAGGACTTGTTCAATATTGCTCGCAGCATTCTTGTGTAATTGCCGTCTAGCTTTTTCTCCTGTCGTTTTGTTAGCGTTTAAGTAGTGCATCAATATAGCAGTATCGACACGACTGCTGCTTGGAAGAAACTGCGTTTCATTTTATCGGCCAGGTCTGACTTCCATATGATCGATAGCTTATCGATAGCTGTCCATGCCTTCGTTAGCCGCGTGTCGATGTCTTTTTCGGTTGATGAGACATTGCTTCCTAGGTAAGTGAACTTGTCTACCAGTTTCAGAGAGCTTCCGCCTAGTGTGGAAATGTCGCCTGTTTGATTAAAGCACATGTATTCAGTTTTGTGTGCATTGACATGGAGGCCAATGCCTGCGGCGGCTTGTTCCAAACTATGCAGTAGTGTTTCGGCTTGGTTGGGTGTATTTGCCAGTATCGCTATGTCATTGGCGTAGTCGGCGTCGGTAATTGTTTTTGCGGTGTACCTTCTGCTTCTTTTCTTTGTCAGCTCGAAGCCGTTTTCTTTGATTTTATCAATTGATGTTCTAAACCCGTAGTCTAGACAGATGATAAAGAGGTATGGGGCTAGCGTGTCCCCTTGTAGTACTCCTGCTACAATGTTGAAGTATTCTGTGTCTCCATCCGGTGAACGTATTTTCAATTTGGTGTTTCTATAGAGAATCGTTATTGCTGCGATGGTCTCTTTTGGTAGGCCGGATGCTAGTAGGATTTGTTCTATCTTCCCTCTTTTAATGGAATCAAAGGCTTTGGTAAAGTCGACAAATAGTAATGTCGCCTGTAGTTTTTTGGCCCGTACGCCTTCAAGGATTCGATGGATGGTCAATATTTGTGAGGCCGTGGATCTATTTCTTCGGAAGCCATTTTGGTTTTTTACTAAGAATGTTAATTTTGGGTTCTATGCGGTTTCGTAGTAGGGCATTGTAAATTTTGGCTGCTATGGATGCAAGTGTTATACCTCGTTAGTTCTTGGCTAATCTGAGGTCACCCTTTTTATAGCTTGCCATATGCTCTGAATAGACATGGAATTTCTATTGAAAGTGTTCCTTGGTAAAACAGGACAATAGTTTGCAATTTTTCCAAGCATTAATTCAATCTTGTTGACTTTATGCTGGGTAGTCTTGAACCTCGAGAGGAGAACAGAGTCTGTGTTGACGGTAAAACCCCATAGAGGAGTGGGTTTCGTCTTCTTATCCCGTCGACACTCCTCAGTCAGAAATGGGGCGAAGTTAGGATCAAGTTGAGAGAGTGTGCTGGAGATTTTGTTTCCAGTTCTGAAAGCAATTTATATTTTCAACCTTGATTAAACACCACTATTTCGGTGCACGAAAGGTCTCAGCCATGTTTAGCACTTGGGAACAATATTAACACTCGTTGAAACAAGAGTGCGATTGTAAGGAAATAAAACAAAGTTCGTTACTCCCAGTTTTACCAATTGAATTAATCTGCGAAGTATAAATCTGTTTCAAACCGCTGCCACCACGCCAGTGAAGATTGATAAAGAGAATGACGAAACAATTGCTATCGTCGAACAAGAAAGAAAGAACGCCGCCGGACTGATCCAGCCGTTAGCCTTTTTCAAAAAACCCGGCGTTCCCAAGGGATGTACGTAGGAGTTGTTCCCCTTCGTATATGAATAAACGCCATCCTGGCGTAGTTTGTTTAGTAAATAAAGTTATCTTTTTAAATCTTTTAAATTATGGAAAGACACTCGAAGTTTTGTCTCTAACAAAACCCTGAGTGAACTAAACTGCCCACACCTTTTTGAATGTGTGAAAAATGGAAGTGAGGGGAAAGTTACGACAGGAACAAACAAACATTTTTGTCAAATAAGAAAAACCCTAATACGACATTCTTTTGTTTATTTTAGTAGAAAGACTTATATTTACATTGAAGTCAACTTAGAGATCACAATTATATGGTTAAAAGTACGCCTGGAATAGAGATGAAATAACGGTAATTTTTCCCGCAAGGGACGAAAAATATTTTCATCTCCGTTTTGTTTTTGTTTTGCCATCAGACGAGACATTTTATTTTCTCCAGATTGACATGATGTTTCCATCATCATGCTTTCTGTTTCTTTGTGTCATTCTTTTCAAATTCGACGTTAATATTTGAATTTGAACAAACAAAAAGAAAAAAAAAAGATTCTGTTGACTGTGCGTGGATTGACAACAAAATCCTATCAAACTGCTCTAATTTAGCGACAAAATTTCGTTCACTTTCTCTTGCTTGAAAGGTAAGTGCAAAGATACGAATGAATTTGATTTTTATTTCAATTTAAAGAAATCGTTTTTTACCTCTTGGTTTCATAAGATTTTCTTTTTGTTATATATATTTCATAAGGTTTTCTTTTTGTTATATATATTTATTTATTTTTATTTTATCTTTATTTTTTGTCGACTGTTCTGATCGTAACATGAAGGTAAAAAAAAATGATTAAAGTTTGATTTAACTTTGTCTCTTGTCAGATAAATTTAATAATTTAAATTGTTTCGAACACATTGTATCTTTCCACATAAAAACAAAATAGAAATGGCAGGATTAAATCTGATTTCTGGAGGCGGAGGATCTCGAAAAATCCATTATTTTCATTAAAATCTACGTTTTCTCTATCGACTATACTAATTTTCATTTTCTCTTGTATTTATGAATCTATCAGGAAAATTTAACTTGAGTATTCTCGGAACTTTTTTTTATATTGAAAGGAAATCATAAACATTGTTTAGTTTGAATTAGAAATCCTTACAAATTTGTTGTGAATTTGCGAGCGAGTTGACGGGCATTTTGCTTTTTGTTTGTTGTTTTATTTTTATTTTGTTTTTTTCTTCAAGCTTTTGACTCTACTCAAACTCTTCCCATCCTCTGAAAAAGTCTCTGATATTTCGTCATGATTAGGGGAGAGTTATCTTGTTAGTTTCAGGTGATTTAGTGGCGCCTTGTTAAGGATCTGGGTGAGAGAAAAAATAAAATGACATACATGTTGATTTTAAAAAACGTAATTTTGGCATGCCTGACCATTCATGAATAAAGACATAAAAGAAACCTACTCTTATCTGGATTATGAATGTAAGTATTATTTTAAAAATTTATATATATTACTGCCAACATTTCATAAGTGTACTATTCTGGACAAACGCCGCTATTTATTCAAGTCATTTCTATCCTATGTAGAGGTTTCTTAAACTTTAGTGGTTCTCTGATGATCCTGACTGCAACTCTTTTATCAAACAGTAGCTGTACACAATAGAAATAAAACATTGTCCAATTCCATTTCATCCTCCAAATGATTTTGTATTGTTCACATTTCCTCACAAACCATTTAGATCCTTCAGTGCATATGTGGGGTTTAAAATTTTTATGAAGGTCAGTGGCTAAGGGCAAGACTGTGTTGCCGTAAGATATCTGACTCCATATCTTGGTTATTTAGTTTTACCCCATGTTGACTTGGCCGGTGCAATGCCTTGCCCAAAGAAGGTCCATAAGAAATATACAAAAAGGAAAAGATAAAAACAGATAAAAGACGAAAAACTTTTCTTTCATACTTTCCTTTATTTACCTGGTGAATGGACTAACCAACGCTACGTCTAAAGACATAGCGTGGTGCCCAAAACACCAGATAGTAAAAACGGTGTTGTCGGTTCGACGTCACTACCCGAAAAGAGGTCGGTTCACAGAAAACCTGAGTATTTATCTCTCTCTACCGGCTCCAAATTCGCCACTCCAAAATTCTTCTAATTTTGGCGCGACCGCTTCTCATTGGCTACTTTACATTTTATTATTTTTCTTTTTTCTGATTTTAACCGGATGGATGCGTGGAGCCTTATGCGTGGCGACGCATTTATACATTTCGTATCAGGCAGCCGACGAGTCAACATCCGGTTGGGAGTTCTTTGGTAATTCCTAAATCGCCACACATACACTAGGAATCTTCATTACTTATGATAGCACAGGCATGTACTACCCAATAATGGATGAAGGAATTTTCTACCAAATAGCTGGCTAACATTGCCCGTCCTATTTCAAACTGTAATTCCATCTGCTGAATCACTAACAATGCACATACAGTCCTGGCTACAATTATTGACACCAATGAAATTTCTGTACATAATGTAGAATATCTGTGGAAAAAAGCAAATCTAATGAAACAGCTTCACTTTGTTGACAATTGATGGTTAATAAATATTAGCAAAATGATAAAACAACAAGTTTATATAAATTTGGTTATTTTCCATTTATTTATTGTTATTCTGGCTGCAGTGAGACACACCATAAAATGTCTACTTTCCCAGTACTTTTTAACTGATTTTAAAATTGAATTTTTCAGTTTATTTAATCTTGAAGAATAGACTTTATTTAAATAAAGCATTTTCATGAATTTTTGTTAATGATATTTCATTTTCTTTTGTAGAAAATTCTGGTGAAATTGAGTAAATTCATTCAATTCAGACAAGTGATCATGATATAATAATGCAAACCAGACATTCTTTTAAATATAAACAAGAATTTCAAAATTCTTTACTGAGAAAACAAATCATGTAAAACTTTGGTTATACATTTTGAAATCTTGTAAATTAAAAAAAAAATACTCAAACATTAAATGTTGTCATTTCATGTTTTCAGTTCCGAAATAAGCATAGGATTTTCACTGTGAAAACTTTATTTACTTATGAACTCTCAAAAGACTTTCTTGTAAAAATATTCTGACAAGTACTCCAGGTCAGAGTAGACTTGGGAGTAATGTCAAAGTAGAGGTACTCCAAACTCCCCAAAGTTCCAGAACTGGAGTCTCACCATCAGATACAGTTCAATGTCATACCTAGAACACAAATCTGCAAATATATTAAGAGGTATGACTGAATTGCACTAATAATAATAATAATCTTTGTGAGACAAACAGATCACCTAATCCTGTTAATCAGAGCTGACCTAATTTTAATTAACAAATGAAAGAACTAATCATTTTGTGGATTTTGCCATTTCTGCAGATGATAAAAAGAAATGAAAAACTAGACAAATACTTTAAATTTGCCAGGGAAATGAAAAAGTTGTGGAACATGAAGGTAATACCAATCATTGTTGAAGCACTTGGATATTCACAAACTGTTCAAATGTATATATCCATCATAATAACCTAATTTTTCTCTTTTACAAAATTGCATTGCAATGTAGAAAAAATACTTTTCTTCACATTGTATTTTTGTGATATCAAATCAGTTTAAAACAGAATGGAATCATGTACAAAGAAGAAAAACTATTCTTGTGAAACTTGTGGATATGCATGTTCTAAAAGTTCCACATTGAAAGTGCACATTCAAATACACACTGGAGAAAAACCATATTCTTGTAGCATTTGTGCATATGCATTTTCACGGAATTCAAGTTTGAAAAAACACATGCAAATACACATGGGAGAGAAACCATTCTCCTGTACAATTTGTGGATACACATGTACAGGCAGGTCATCATTAAAAACACATGAACGAACTCACACAGGAGAGAAACCATACACTTGTGATGTTTGTGGATATAAGTTTTCATTTAGATCATCTTTGAAAGTACATAAGCAAGCACATGCAGGAATGAAATCTTTTACTTGTGAAGTGTGTGGAATAGCATTTTTATACAGTTCATCTTTGAAAATGCATGTAAAAATACATACTGGTGAGAAACCATATTCTTGTGAAATTTGTGGATATCTTTGTTCAATGAGTTCAGATTTTAAAAAAACATATTCGAATTCATACTGGAGAGAAACCATACTCATGTGAAATTTGTGGAACTGTATTTTCACAAAGTTCCACTTTAAAAGGACATATACAAACACACACTGGTGAAAAACCATATTCTTGTGATATTTGTAGTTTTTCATGCACAAAAACTTCAACATTAAAAACACATAAGCAGAGGCATACTGGAGAAAAACCATACATTTGTGAGATTTGTGGTTTTGCCTATTCTACAAGTTCAATTTTAATGAGACACAACCGAATACATACTGGAGAAAAACCTTACTCATGTGACATATGTGAATATGCAAGTTCAAGCAGTTCTTCTTTAAAAATGCACACACAAATACACACTGGAGAGAAACCATATTCTTGTGAAATTTATGGTTATGCATTTTCACAGAGTTCATCTTTAAAAAATCATATAAAAATACATACAAGAAAAAAATCAAGAACTGACAAAATTTCTTCTTAAAATTTTTGCATTATTTTTTGTTCCTGTTAGATGCTCAGATAAAACCAGACTGCTACCCATATGATCAGGCCATTCCAATCTATACATGAAGATTAGCAACATTTTTTGCCCAGAAAAGAAAATCCCCCTTTGTTGAAATCTATACTAGCTTGACTTGTATTTGCAATAACTCAGTGAACACCTCATTTGAATTTAATAACCCTACAGGAGGAAGTTTCCTCAAAACTGCAAAAACATCAATTAAATGAATCCAGATAGTCGGTAAAACAGGTTTAAAAGAATTTAACACTTCCATCCAAATCTTAGCTAGGAAAAGAAACCAAAAATCAGGTCTCTACAAGGAATATGCAACCATGGCAATAGACGGAAAGTTTTATAAAGAAAAACTGGTAGTTACAGGAAATGGAAAAAAGGGATTTTTATACAGAAAGGTAACTCTCAGATACTAAAGAAGAACTAGGATTATTCCACTTCTACAATACAGTAAATCAATAAAATATTACAGAAAACTCAGTGTCATCATGTACAGCAGTTATGTGGTATGCTTACCTGAAAATGACCCCAATCTCATTACGTGAAGATTAAAGTATTTCAGGTGTCATTAAAAACACATGCAAAAGAATTGTGGGACAGGGAGCTGAGTTCTATAAATGTAGTACTATATGCTAGAGAAAAACCATGGTGGATTGAGTTGATGGACAATGATAGCAGAAAATTGAAATTTGTGCCACTTGGAAGGAGCAAACTCAAGCACATCTAGTAGGGCTTAGAATTAGCAGTTATCAATTTAATTCTGATTCAGAAAACTGGCCTAAAAACTTATGATCCATACCCTAAACCAACCTCCAAAAATAATAAAAGTTACACAATCATTCAGGAGATTTGGTGCCTTTTTCTTTTCTACCATAAGACAGTTATTTCCCAGTTGGCTGGGGCTGTAGAATATACTGACTGCACCTCTGCAGAAGGGTAAGACCCCTTGCCCAACGAGTGTTCTGGATATGACACTAAACAATCTAATGGTGAGGTTCCATTAATGCTGGAGCTTTGGGGAATGTGGAGTACCTCTTCATTGCCATCACTCCCAGGTCCACCCTGGCTCGAGGTGGTAGCACCTGATAGGATGCTATCTATGGGTTAAATAGAACTAATCTGCTTATTTATGCTAAACTAAATTACTTTAGAACTGTTTTGATATTTAAACTACATACTTATGCTAAACAGAATTGTTTGAAATAGAACTGTTTTTGACATTGAAACTGTACTTACACTAAACTGAATTGTTTGAATAGCTTGAAATGGAAATGTTTTTGACAATTAAACTGTGTACTTACATTTAAACTGCGTACTTAGGCTAAATTTAATTGTTTGAAATGGAGCTGTTTTTGACATTGAAACTGTACTTACATTCAACTGAATTTTTTAAAATAGAACTGTTTTAACATTTAACTGTGTATAAACAAAATCTATACTTTTACCAAATTGAATTGGTTGAATTAAAATTGTTTGACTAAACTGAATAGCTTGAAGTAGAAATGTTTTTGATAATTAACCTGTGTACTTATGCTAAACTGAATTGTTTGACATAGAACTGATTATTTGTATAAAAATGGATTAGGCATCAAATAACCTACAAAGGTTGATATGCCATAAAATCTAACCAACCAACCAGCAAGACAGTCACTCCAGTGCTTGTGTTGGGTAATAGGCAATACAACAATGCATTTATCTTCTGGGCTTGAAGAGATAATATACATGTCCTGTTAAATCGAGTTTTATGATCAAGAAGGAAAATAAAAACAATTTTTCAACATTTTTATATCTGAGTAACTCATACAGAAGGAAGTTAGAGTTTTGGTGTGTACAAAAATATATATAAACAGTTCTAGCTGAATTTTGACTCTTGCCAGAAATTAATTCTTATGTTTAAGAATGGGTATGAGTCAGCAGTAATGATTACACCAAGTTAAAACGTGTGTGTATATATATATATATATATATTTGATTGTACATAATAGACATTTTTTTGTCTACATATCCTCACCCTCGATTGGAGTTTTGCAAAAAACCAATGTTATATATCAATTTAAATGTCCTTTAGGAGATTGTATCTCTGAAAATAATAATCTATATGTTGGTTTAACCTCAACTACCCTGCCGAGAAGACTTACAATGCACCTTTCTGATACAGTTCCATTGCACAGCATTTAAAAAAACATTCATTCTCAACAAAAGAATTACAGAAAATTCTTACCAAAAACACAATATTAGAACATCAAGATAACAAGCAAAAACTATAGATTCTCGAGACACTACATATTAAGAATATACAACCTTAACTTAGCAGAATTAATTTTGAAATCAGTGCTAATATACTTAAATGTCTTTAGCTACTGACGCTATTTATGGAAACAAATTTGAAAAGTAAACGCTACACAATACAACAGTACAGACTCTTCTTACAAAGTAGTAATGTACATACAAAAGTTACATCACTTTTATAATACATCCTCTCCTGATGATGGCCCAAAGTTGGGCAGAAAATGCTTCGGAAATAACTAATTATGGAAGATTTATCAACCAATTCCCGCTGAATAGCATAAGATCAATACAGAAATTCGAAAGGATTGAAAAAAAAATATGTAGACAAAAATGTCTATTATGTACAATCAAATATGTATTAATGAAGAAATTCAGCGAAAATATATATATATATATATATATATATATATATATATATATATTATTTGGTCCAGTTAAACCAGAGTCAGGAATAATTCCGTCAGGACAAAAAAATCATTCAACTATGAACATTTAAATTTTCCTGGTAAAGAGCTCAATGTAACTGACATCACAGAGCAATAATTTCTATAAGAAAAATAAAAACCGGTCACATTAGGATTATAAATTTATTTCCATCCTGTTATGGGTATTGATATGAATGAATATGAATTAATAAGAGCAAAAATAACAGGACTTCTTCAGATCTAATGGATAAAATAATTCAGAATAGACACAGGAAGGAAGGGTACTATTTACCAACCCCTCCGCTCAGGCAGAATATGACACAAGGTCAGTTTTTAAGCGGAGTTTAACAGGTTTGAATTCAGAGTTTTCCTTCTCCTAGACTAGTTGCCTCACCAAGGCTGAAGAACCTAGTCCGTCCTACTATTTACCCATAGCTGGAGGGAGAATAAGGGGGTTCATACCTTTCCCAAGGGTATTTGCCCGAAAGTGAACATAATAGCGCGACTGGAGTACGAACTCGCGTACTACGATTCCGCAGTTCATCGCTTTAACCATTACACCACGAGGACACAGGAAGGAAGGGTAGGAGGGGGTAAAAGAGGGGTGAAGAGTTTCCTCCCCATTTTGTCCACTTCTGGTTTTTTGGTTTTATTACCAGTTGGAATTATAGTAAATTAAATTTTTTTAATTTTTAAATTCTAAATATATTTCAACTTGAAACTCCAGATTTAATAATAATTTAGGGCAGTACAACATTCCTTAATAACCTTACATAAGAATACAATAATACTTATCTTAAATTAAATTCAAAATTTAAAATTAAAATTTTAAATTCAAAATTTACATTCGTGCCTATTAATTCAGTTACCCTTCCATTGAAAAGTATGTACACATCACATGGTATCTTCTCATCTTTTTATTTTATTTTATTTTATTCATTTCACCTCAAATCTCAAATTAAACATATGTTTTGGTTAATTAAACATTATCTATGATAATTAGTCCATAGTTTAAATTTATTCCTATGTCTACATCTAGCTATTAATTCACATTGCTGATTTAATAATTTTTCAGGGTCAGGGTATATCATTATTTATATTTTTTATTCTAGGCACAGATTACATCTACTGTCAAAGCATTTTGGAGTATTCGACTTTTTCAATATGGACCATTGAATCTCAGGGGTCATATATATATATATATAATAATCCCTCTAATGTAATAACTGTCTTTTTTTTTTGTTGTTGATTTTTGACAGAAAATCAAGTGAGAACCCACTTTAACATTAACTATGTAGTTATAGGTATAAAAAAAAACAGTCCTTATGTAAGAAATGTGGTTTATGAAAGTTATGACATTAGGATTTTTAATGGCAAAATATAATTACATGATTTTCTCTTGCTAGATGAAAAAAAATGCAGCATTTAACCATCATTTTTAAAGCAGTATATCTCATCCTTGCATAAAATTAATTCATCTATGTTGGAGTAGTGGAAATTAAGATCCTTTCCAGATTCTTTGGGGGTGAATTTTTAGTAATCATCTCATTTTAGGTGTTGATGTCAAAATGAAAGTGTGAGAGTACACCCAAATATATATAGATAAAAAATGATTAACCAAACACCGCATCAATTTTAGAAAACCATCAACATAAATGGATGTCTAGAAACCGTTACTTCAAATAGACTCAATGCTAAACTAAACCGCAAAAAATTACATTCTAACCCTCAAATAAAATGTTTAAAAATTCTTACTTTATTGACTGATCTTCATGCTAAACAATTTTGAGGAAAAAAACATTGGAAATTATTTATAAACATATATTGACATGTTTAAATTATTAAGCTAGGAAATTCAAGTTTCACTCACATGTTGAGCCAATCCTTTGGCATTTAGACACATTAATAATAAATATTAACAAATTTATACATACGTGGTCCATTCAATAAATTTCCAGACTTTTTTTTTTGTACAGGCATTTAAAATTGTCGTAGACTCTTGAAAATTCAGTATGTTATTGCTATACATCTGACTGACCAATTTTTATGATTTCAGGTTCAAATGAACAGCTACAGCAGGAATTAGAATACACCCTACTAAAACCTGATTGTCACAGTTGGTGAATTTCAAAAATGCAATCAGGATGTGAGGACACTTTAGAAGAACAATATGCAATAAAATTTTGTTTTAAACTTGGAAAAAATGCCACTGAAACATATGGAATGCTTCAGAATGCTTTTGAGGCATCTTGCATGAACTGAGCATCAGTTTTTGAGTGGCATAAGAGATTCAAGCAGGCAGGGAATCTGTGAGGGATGATGAGAGGTGTGGGAGGAGTAAGGAAGTCAATACACCAGAATTGATTGGCCAAAAGGTTAGGGTTAGGGTTACTATGTTGAGGTTTTAAGGGAGTTCAAGAAGAGATTCCGTCAGAAGAGGCCAGCACTCTTCAAATCGGGTCAGTGGCATTTCTACCAGGACAATGCACCAGTCCACAACTCCATCTTTGTCACAGACTATTTGACCAAGATGGGCATCAAGACAGTTCCTGACCCTCCCTATAGTCCAGACCTTGCTTCCTGTGACTTTTGCTTATTTCCTAAGCTCAGAGGCTGTCTTTATGAGATAATTGAGGAGATGAAAGAGGCTGTGATGAAGGTCATTGACACACTCACACAAGAGGACTTCCATGAGCCTTCCAGAAGTTGTTGGAATGTTATAACAAGTGCATTGCAGCCGGAGGAGATTATTCCAAAGGGGACTGGAGTTTCATGTGTGAACTATCAATAAGTGTCTATACAAAAAAAGTCTGAAAACTTATTTAATGATCCTTGTATATAAAAATGTTCTTCAATGAACCTTTATGTGTCTATTCTTTCATTCATATATATATATATATATATATATATATATATATATATATATATATAAAGAGAGAGAGAGATTGATTGATTGTCCACGTGAGGTTGGATTGTTAGGAGAATATTGCTCAGAGCTACAGTGAACTCCAATGAGATAATGCAATAACATTGGCTGGTAGGGAAAATAGTATTAATCATAGGACTGGTGATGAATATATTGTGGCCCAGTTCATGAATGATTAAGAAGAATTTCAAAATGATATAAGGTATGGAAGTCTAACAAAGCAAAGTGGACTTGATCAATGCCTACTCATGAGAAGTTAATAAACTCCTTTTTTATTCCTTTCTTTTAGTGGTTAAAACTCACTTTAACTTTTTTGTCTGGAGTTGGTGACAATGAAAGAACAGGGGAGATCCTTTATGCACCCAATCTGAAGAAGAGAGAGATTATTTTGTCCAATATTTAGAATGTTATACTGTTAACACTTCTTGTCATGGTAGATCAGGAATGGTGGAATATCATGAGTTGATATTTATTGTATATTTAGAAGATTGAGCTGTTTACACTTCCTAGGGTCAGGGTAAATGTTGAAAGATTTTGAATGAACACTTCCTGTTATTAGGAATTGGGATGATTATTGGTGAGTGATGCAAGTTGATACTTCCTAGATTTGGAATATTATGTTGTTAACATTTCTCTGCATGGGAGGTGGAGCAACAATTGGAAATGTCTTTTTGTTGTCACTTTATTTCAATGTTGACATTTTGTTGTTGTTTCATGCAAAGGCTTTTGTTTATTAGTAACTCAGGGTTCCCATTTGTGTCCTCTGTCTAAGAATATCTTTTCAACTCCTTTTAATTTTGGGAGTATCACTTCCTGTAATGGGCCAGTGAAATAAGCATATCCTCTGAACATGGTCTGTTTTGCTTCTTTTACTTTCCTTTGGCGTGCAGCCAAAAAAAAAAAAGCAGATATATTTTGCATTTAGTATATAGAAAGTAAACATCAGTAATATAAGTCATATATATATATATATATATATATATATATATATATATATATATATATATAGAAGTGAATAAAAGGGAATAGGAATAATTCCGTTTTTTAGGCATGCAAACAAATCGGGACTCAACTTGGATTTAACCTAGTCGGCTGGGGCTGTAGAATACACTGATTGCATCTCTGAAGAAGGATAAGACCCCTCCCTAATGAATGTCCTGGATAACACTTTAAGCCATCTGATGGTGAGGTTCTAGTTCTGGAGCTTCAGGGAATTAGGAGTACCCCTTCATTGCCACTGCTCCCAGTTCCCCTCTGGCCTGGAGCGGTAGCACCTGATAGGGTCCTATCTATAGGTGAAATAGAACTGTTTGACATTTTAGCTGTATCCAAACAAATGACTTATGTTTAATTGAATTGTTAGAAATAGAACTGATGTTAAAATATTATATAGCAATACTTGAAACCACTTAACTTTGTGCTCACAAATAGAATTATTCATATTAGATGAAAATACTTGAAACCACTTAAATTTGTGCTCACAAATAGAATTATTCATATCAGATAGATATACTTGAAACCATTTAACTGTGTGCAAAATATTAGCTAAGGCTCATTTAAAACTGTTATCAACAAAATGTTTCCAAATCATATACATTGAGTATATATGTATAAAGATAATTTGGTATTAAATAACCTACAAAGTTTAATATACCATACAACCCATCCAAACCAAATACATATATATCTAATATATATATACAAAGAGAATTTGGTATTAAATAACCTACAAGGGTTAATATGCCATAAAACCCAACCAAACCAAATCCTGTATATTTAATATATATATGTATAAAGAGGATTTGGCATTAAATAACCTACAATGGTTGATATGCCATCAAACCAAACCAAACTTGAATTGAAAGTTAAAACTGACAAGAAATTTGTTTATTTGAAAGTACAAAATCTACAAAATAAGTTACAATACTGAAGTAAGGAAGGTAAGATCCCAAATCCATCCAACATTGACTTTGTTAAGCGTTTATTCAACATCCAAAGAAAACAAAGAATAAATGAACAGGAGCAATTCAATTCATGACAGTAGGTGAAGTAGTCCTTAATAATAATTCTTTTTTACATTTACTGCTCCCCATGAAACTCATCATGTGTAATTTTGAAGAGGGTGGACATTTATTTCTTGAAATATGTCACAAATTTTCTTCAGAAACCCCAATGGAATTTTGTATTAGAGGCTCTGAGGGTCTATTTTGAACAATTACCTAGTGGGTAGAGTGTTCGTGAATGGTCCGGGAGACTGGGGTTCAATCCCAGGTCGGGTCATACCAAAGATTTTAAAAATGGTACTTGATACCTCTTTGCTTAACACTCAGCATTATAAGGTACGTATCAAGAGTAAAGTGGAGCAATCCAGGGAAAGAAGTTTCACCCTCCCCTACACCTTGGTGTAGTAGCTATTGAAAAGAGAGCCTTCAGGTCACCCTTGACTATGGTCGCCAACTTAGTCATTATTGAATAGACCTTCACAAGAGGCTGGTCATTTTTCTGAAAAGTTTACTTTACATGCAAGAAGCTTGAAAGAGTATTAGTTTTTCCATCAGGGAACTTTCTGTGGCCATATTCTGAGTTGAGTCTTATTTAGTATGTTGCTCTTGTCTCTTCCAATACACAGGACTTTTGTATTCAATCCAAAAGGGCAGTGATTGTGCAAAAGTCAACCTATGAATATGTAGGAAGAGTCATTCAGAAAGAGTACTATTAGTAGCTTTACATGGCAGATACCTTATTAAATGAAGAGCCTCAAATAGCAATTTCTCCCTTTGAGGAATATCTAAATTATGAGATTTGACTGCCAAAAGCATAAATCTCCAAATGATGCCATTCTAAAACTCCACTTGTCTAATTGCTCACAGATTACAAGTTGTGCAAATAGTCGCTACCCTTTTTTTTTAACAAGAAATCTTTCAATTCTTTATACATGAAGAAAGTACTCTATCTGAATGTACATTAGCATCTATTCTACATAAAATAAACTGTTGAGTTGAATATTTTTCTTAGAGAAAAGTAGATAACTGCATCATACAAAATGGATCTTGCTGAAAACCCCTGGCTTGCCAAGATTATCATGTAGAACCTTCAGTCTCTCATGATAGCTTGTCTTCAACTGACTATAAAATTGTGTTGGTTATTTTCTAAAACATGCACATTAATTGTAGAAGATAAGCTGTTTATGAAGGCATCCCTGATGTAACTGGTACAGGCCTGGGTAGCCAATACAGCGCCTTTATAGATGCAAAATCCTTTGCAAAAGGAGGTTCATCATTTTCATCATCATTGTCAAGTCATGCTTACAACAGGGATTTTTCTGACTCTCTCTCTCTCCACCCATCCCTATCATCCATTTCTGCTGGCAGGTCCTCCAAACTACATCCAGTGTCTACACTGAGCTGATGTAAATAAGTTATCGCTGGTCAGCCAATACTGGGGTATCCATGAGTAAGAGTCCCAAGAAGAATGTCCCTTGTGAATTGTCCTTGCTTCCAGCAGTGTTCCACATGTCTTGTTTACCTCACTTGGATTTTGAGATGGGGGTTAAGTGACCATACAGATGCTGTTTTATGGGGTGGTGCTTCTAGAATCTATTCACAACAGCACATAGCATTCTTGTGTAGTTCCTATCTAACATTTTCTCCATATTTTTTGTTAGCATCCATAATGTGGTGCATCCATACAGTAGTATTGACACAGCCACAGCTTGGAAAAATAGATCAAACTTTCATAGGATCAATAACCTATTGATAGCAACACATCCTTTCGCTAGGCACATGTTGACATCACTTTCAGTTGATGAGATATTGCTGCTGAGGTGTGTGAATTTGTCCACTAATTTTAGAGGACTGCCACTTTGAGTGGAGATGGCACCTTCTCATTTAAAACACATCTATTCTGTTTTATTTGCATTCTCAAAGAGGCCAAAACCTCCTTCTGCTTGCTCTAGGCTATATAGTAGAAATTCAGCTTCCACTGGTGTATGATAAAGAAGCACTAGATCATCTGCATAGTCTGTGTCTGCTATAGTTTCTGCTGGATATCATCTGCTTCTTGCTTTTTTTAGCATAAAGCCATTTTCTTTTATTACATCTAACAACATTTGAAGTAAATAGTCCAGGCTGATTATTAACAAATATAGTGATAATGTATCCCTTTGCAAAACTTCAATAACTATATCAAAGAAGTCAGTGTCTCTATCAGATGAACAAATCTTTGTTCTTGCATTTTTATAAAGCATCATTATAGTTGTTATAGTTTTTTTGGAGAGACCATTTGTTCTATCTTCCCTTTGTGTATGGAATCAAATGCCTATGAACAACAGTGTTGCCTTGAGATTTTTGCACATATTTCTTCAATGATTTGAAAACCATTCTGATTTTTCTTAAGAATTATCTTAATTTCAGATTTGACACAGTTGAAAAACCTTAACGGCTATAGTAGTAAGATTTATGCCTCTGTTGTTCTTTTATGCCTCTTTAGTTCTTTGTGATTCTGAGGTCACCTTTCTTATGGAAGGGAAGGATGCAGCCTTTTTTCTATTTCTCTATTATATTTTGTTTATAGACTGCATTGCAGAAGTGAAGAAGTATTACATCAAATTTCCTTCTCTTCCATTCTTCTGGAGGTATTTTGTCAAGGTTGGCAGTTTTTCTTTCAATTATTGTCAGTACTACGTTAGCGTTTTCCTCCACAAATTGTCCTTGCTTGATGTTTAGTTGGCTATTGATAATGTTTTTGATAGGTTTATCAGTGACTTTAGAGGAGTTTCCATGGAGATTCTTGAAATGTTCTTTTCACTTCTGTATTCTTTCTTCTTGGCTGACAGCTTTTAATTTCACTCGTGAGATGCCCTTCCTTCTGCTCATTTTATTTAGTGTCTACTATGCTAATCATGGTTATCTATCTTATACAGAGTTTCTGATTTTATTGATTTGGCCTTGAATGTATTCTTGTTGTTCTTTTTGGTATGTCTTCTGAACTTTCTTAAGTTTCTGCACATTGGTATTTGTTGGGTTTCTTTTATTATGTAAGGATGCTTTTTTCATCATATCTAATTTTTTTCTAACTACTAATGACTTCATGGAACTTTACATTTGTTTTTTTAAAGGAGCAGTCAAATGCATTATAACCAAACCAAGAGCAAGGAGTTTAAGTTATGGTCTGGGGACTCACCTGTGTTTAAAAGAAAAACAACATTGATTTTAAAAACCATCAAGACAACTAAATGTCATCAAGAACAGAATGACCATTTTGGTCAAACTAGCTTTTGGGAGAGTAGAATTAAGAAATTGCCTGAAAGATGGCTGATGATAGAGAAATAAACGTTTTTTTAATTCCTTTTATACTGAATGAAATTTTTACATTACATAATAAAGTATGCGATAAAAAAGTTTACTTTATAAGTAAATGATTTGTGTATATATATTTCCTTGAATATATATATATATATATATATATATATGTATATATATATATATATATATATATATATATATATATATATATATATGCCAAGCTCACCTGATACTCTCTGAGTGCTACTCAACAGATTTGTCTCCATGGCTTGAAGTATGGCATTAGAATCTATGGTTTTAGGCCTCCCTGATCATGAATGATTTTGTAACCTGAATGAAATTTCTTGAACTGTTCCTTCACTTTTCACACTACAAATGTTTTTGTTTGTTTCTGCCAGGTTATGACCCAGTTTGAACTCGTAGAATATAAATTCTGGAATTAGATTACATGTTCATCTGTTCAGGTTTCAAATCCCACACAAAGTGAAGCAATACTTGATACAATAAGCCATAGCGAGTACCTTCCATGGCTTGAATTGCTTTGATACATGCTGCAAAACATTTGATGTACCCTAGTTAAACATTTGATGTACCCTTGAGAATATGTGAAATTACTGAAAGTAGAAATGTAATAACATCTAAACACTTTAAAAAAGCTTATATCTAGAAAGCTCATCAATAAATCCAAAGCCTGACAAGTGGATTAGCTGAATATTGATCAGAAAACATGGAAATCTGCAGATCAAGGTCGTTGAAAGCTTGCCTGAAATAGTCATGAATAATTTCAAAGCCTGACACAGCTATCAACTAAATTCTGATCTGATGACATAGAGTTCTACAAATCAAGATTGTTGAAGCTAAAGAAGCATTGGGTTAAGTCTATTGGCAATGAAGGAAATCATGTTGAAAAAAGATTTTAGGATGAATTTTGTTCTTATCATTTATATTTACCTAAGCACAAAGTAGCTTATGAAGGAAATAGTTAATATTGTTTGACAAACCAAGTAGTTACATCAATAAAATCTAAGTAATTGGTATTGATCTTTTTTTATATCAACAAAGTTCTAGACAATCTAAACCCAAAATAAAAATATGAAAAAGTCTACCTTTCTACTTTTTAACATTTCATTTGAAAGAAGAGATGGGTTTTTGTTTTGTAATTAAAAAAAAAATTTCCAACTCTAAACACTTTGAACTATATATACAAAACAATTGCCAATTTTCTGTGCCCAATTTTTCAATGAGAAATACTCATTATCTACCAGATTTATCTGAATTGATGATTACATTAATATTTTCATGACATAAACAGTTGATCTGCTGATCATGAGTTAAATTCCTGGATTAGATATTGAAATCTACATACCCTGGTTTAATAAACAAGTTCACCGACCTAGGAAACATTGTCTCATCAACCAAGACAGACATCGACATGCGACTAAAATTTAAGTTAAATTCCTGGATGAGATATTGAAATCTACATACCCTGGTTTAATGAACAAAGTAGAATTGACATCATAACGGCAAATCCAAAAATATAAGATATTCTCTATCATGATCATCAAAATGAGAATTATCTACATGCATGGATTAAATAAAAGGTTCAGCTCCAAATTCCAACAACATTACCAAATATGACAAGTACCTGAAAAAAACTGAAGAATAAGACAGCAGAAATGTAATTACAACACAAGTCAGAATAAATGAGTTTATAATAATCCCCCACCCCCCAAAAAATTATATTTCATTTCTTTTTCTCAATCAAGTTTATTTATTGAATATGGAAATTATTCTCTAAATTGTAAATCAGAAAACATTTTATTCTTAAGCAATTTTTAATTTTTTACAGCTCATAAGGGAGACTTGAAACTCAGAAAATTTTTTATTTGATTGAAATAAAATAAAAACTAAAAATAGAATAACAATAAAAACATAATGTTGCCAAATTCATATATTTTATAAATATTACTGTAAATAGATCCATCACAGAAAATCTCAGCTAATGGATCTGTTTTATTTAAAAGTCCAAATATTTTTTCTTTTATGGAACATTTAACACATAGAAAAAAAACTGAGAAAATTATTCAAATCTTTTTTATGAAGAAAACTGGAAATTC
Source organism: Sepioteuthis lessoniana (assembly GCA_963585895.1). Taxonomy (NCBI): domain Eukaryota; kingdom Metazoa; phylum Mollusca; class Cephalopoda; order Myopsida; family Loliginidae; genus Sepioteuthis; species Sepioteuthis lessoniana. Next base: position 1,104,140 of record OY757908.1, on the reverse strand, counting down.
AATACTCCAATAAGTTAGAAATTATATTTTCATGTGTATTTTTAAAGGAAATAAAGAAAAAATTCAAAATCAAAACTTCTGTTTTAATAGTCTGTTTTTATTTGTATTCTCTGAGAAAATAAAGCTCTACAGATATCATGAGAATAAGGCTTCTTTTCAGTGTGTGTAGTTGTATTTATTCAAACATGCATATATCCACAATAATTCTAAAAATACGGTTTTTCTTCCATCAATTAACATCTTAAAATTGATCTCTGAGAAAATACAAACTTTGCTTCCTTTCCAGTGACAGTCTTTTGAAAGATAAACTTAATGGTAATGCATATTTACAAATCTAATTTTTCACTAGTGTTTAATTTTTGGAGAACATGTATATCAGCAAATCTCACACCAGTATGTATTAATTTGTACTTTTTTAGGTTAAGAAAACTGAAAATGTTGATTCATAAAAACTTTGCATGTAATAACTGCAAAAACTATCTTTTACTTATATTAGCATTACAGGTAAATACATTATCTCAAATTACAATCTGAAGATGAAAAGATTATTTCTATAAATAACTTGGATAAACAAATTGAATTTCTTATCTTTAGATCATACCAATTTTTCCAGTATTGTTATAATTATACTATATACAATTATTTTAAGAGAATTATCACAGAATACATTTTAACTCCAGGAATTAATAAATATGTCTCATCTACAATTTAATTTTACACATTATGATTTTAACTTTAAATACTATACACAAACAAAAATCAGGGGGTGTCCTCATGGTGTAATGGTTAAAGCAATGGCTGCAGAATTGCAATAAGCAAGTTTGAACAATTACATTCACTTCTGGATAAATACCCTTGGGAAAAGTATGAATCCCCTTATCGTCCAAGCTACGGGTTAAATAGTACCACTACTATTCTTCTAGAAGCATAGATTTGGCATTAAATAACCCACAAAGGTTTTTATGCCAATAAAAAAAGAAATGAAACCAAATAAAATAATCTTTTTTATTTTCAATATGAGATCATCATGTCAACCATCAAATCTTACAAGATTATTCCCAAATATGAGTCTATTCATATTTCTTTAAGCATGAAGTCTAGAAATGTGTATATGTGGATATATTTTTCTGTGTGATTCTATTACCAGTATCTTTTTAAATTTGAGTAATCTGAATATGTACATGTATAGATCTCACAAGAATAGCTTCTTTTGAATATGTTTGGACATTTATCTTAAAAAAAAGATAACCAGAAACTCAGAAAAAATGCAAATCTATAAATGCAAGATGTGATTTCTACTTTGCATGTGTTTGTATGTGTCGTATGAAATTAGATTTATCTGACCATGCATGTCCACAAATGTCGCATGTATATGGTTTCTCACCAGTGTGAGTCCGTTTGTGTTTTTTTAAATGAGATCTGAGTGAACTTGCATAATCACAAATGTCACATGAATAGGGTTTCTCTCCTGTATGAATTTGTTTGTGTTTAACAATACCAGAATTATCTGATGCTTCATATCCACAAATATTACACATGTATAGTTTCTCTCCGGAAGTATGTGCTTGCATGTGACGTATGAAATTAGATTTGTCTGAATAAGCATGTCCACAAATGTCACATGAATAGGGTTTCTCTCCAGTATGAGTTCGTTTGTGCTTTTTTAAATCCAAACTTTGTGAACATGCATATCCACAAATGTCACATGAATATTGCTTCTCTCCAGTATGAATCCGTTGGTGCCGCATGAAATTAGATTTATCTGAACATGCATGTCCACACACTTCACAAGAATATGGTTTCTCTCCAGTGTGTGTTCGTTTGTGCTTTTTAAGACGTGATTTGAGTGAACTTGTATAATCACAAATGTCACAAGAATAGGGTTTCTCTCCAGTATGGATTTGTTTGTGTTTTACAATATCAGAATTGTCAGACGATTCATATCCACAAATGTTACACATGAATAGTTTCTCTCCAGTAGTGTGTGTTTTCATGTGATGTATAAAATTGGATTCATTCAAGGAGGCCTGACCACAAATGTCACATGAATATGTTTTCTCTCTAGTGTGTGTTCGTTTGTGTTTTTTTAAATTCATATTTTGTACACATGTGTATCCACAAATGTTACATGAATATTGTTTTTCTCCCATATGAATTCGTTTATGTCGCATGAAATTAGATTTATCTGAAAATGCATGTCCACAAATGTCACATGAATAGGGTTTCTCTCCAGTGTGTGTTAGTTTATGTTTTTTTAAATGTGAACTGTATGAAGTTGTATATTCACAGATATCACATGAATATTGTTTTTCTCCAGTATGAATTTGTTTGTGTAGCAGGAAATTAAATTTATCAGGAAATTCATTTCCACAAATGTCACATGAGTAGAGTTTCTCCTTCATGAACATTTCCTTATCAGTTTCCATAGTTGAATAGCGAGTTTATCTTGAGATGCTTCTCATTCAGAGGATATTCATAATTTTCAAATTTAATAAATTTGCACTTATATCTCAAAAACAAACTTTGTGTCGGTAAAAATTTAAAAAAAAATTTTAGTACACTGCAGAGATTGTATTTTTTTTATTGATTTGCATCAGTTAAAATCTTGTCAGACAGCAAATAGGGAGACATCATTATTTCAGGATTCATGCTTGATTAATTTAGATAAATCCATTAGTTCTTCACTCAAACAATCTGTAAATGAAATGAAAAAATATTAAGTTTGTTCTAATGCATTATTTAATTTATAATCCTCAACATTTTTTAAAATTCAAATCACAAGAAATATTTTTTAGAATTATCAATTTTTATAATTTGAAGTTGTACAACATTTTTAAAGTAACATTTTTATTTGTTAAATTTTTCTGTTCAAATCAAAAAATAATTTTTCACAGTCTTTTTATTTCTTCTTTTGACTTTTAAGCTTTAAACTCATTTCAAAGACAACTGTTATTTGTGTTCATTTCATCATCATATCTGAGAAATATACATTGATAAACAAATAGAAAAGAAAATGTTTGAAGCAAAAAATAATTTTCTTTTACAATCCAGTTAATTAAACATTTCTTAAGTCAAATTTCATAATTTTATGGAAAATATTAAAACCAGAGATTGCTTTTCTTGTTGAAAAACCCATTCATTATTGGATAATCAAAGAATTTGGTTGATAAAAATATAAACTACTTATAATCACTCTAAAGTAAGTTTCAAGTTCATAAAAGTATTTTTAATGACTAACTTCAAGCTAACATCATTCGACTAAAACCAGAAATAAAAATTAAAAGTGGATATGCAAATTTTGCAAAATGTTTAAAAAATGTGGTATCAAAAGTCCGAGTAGGTGCCTAAATGCAATTTAAGTCAGCCCACTCCCGGCTCCTGGCCAAGCGTTCGTGTAGAAGTGGTTGACATATGGCGAATCTTTGCTTAAATTGCTTGTGGTGTGAAACTGTGTATTCTTGTGATTAACTGTGGATAATCGGGTGTGAATTCAGGAAGAGTTAGATAAAAAAAATTAAAAAATGAGCTGAGTTTAATACGCCATGGAAAACAGATGTATATTTAGTGGCTTAAATGAGAGCCCTCTTTGCAAGTGAGCGATGTGACTGAACAAAAACCACCAAAAATCATTCTGTTTATGAGATTTATCGGAAAAGAACTTGTTACATCCAAGATAAACATGAGTGTGGTTTTGTAACAACGTGTTAGTTTTTTGTTACTAAGATCAAATGACAATCTTTTTCGTTACCTCAACAAAAAATATAGAATTCAATGATTTTAAATTCAAACTGTTTAATATGCGTGAGTTAGCAAAAAATATAATCAATAATTCTATGCAATATCATATTCAGTGATTACAAAAATCGTATTAAAAAATTCAAAACATTGTCCAAGAAGAGAAACTTAGATTTAAGGAACTTACTTTGGTAATCACCGTTTACAGGACCGCAGCGAATAATATAGGAACCTAAATTTTACAAGAAAAAAGTTGTTTATTTCTTTATTTCGAAAACTCGGGATGAGGAGACGTTTTAGAATGAAACTAAGACATTGTCGTATAAAAACATGGATAATGGAAGAATGAGTGAAATATTCTAGAAATGTTTGATCAAAATTGAAACATGTCGATTATTATTATTAGAGACAGACCGACAAAAATACAATTTTTAATTATGATAACATAGTTCGTCTTGATTTCTGTTTATTGAAAATTGCTTTTGAAATTTTGATTTCAGTCTCATATAATTTTTTTATAGTTTGTTTGTTTTTCTTTAATTGTTTTTTCTTTGTTAGTTTGTTTTTCAAAAGTATAGGATTTAATGATAAATTCACCGCTTGATGTTTTGATGGAGGTAGAGTTAAAAAAAAGAAAGACATTGAAATAAAAACCTACAAGACTTCTCAAAAATGTATGTCCTTTGACGATCTTTTAGTGAGAAAAATCAAATATTAAACTTTCTATACACAAAACCCAAAAAGAACAATAAAACTTCAGTCGTAAAAACATTCGACATTTTAAAAAAATGTTTAGTTGCTGTTTTTTTTCGTTTGATTCGTTTCAGTAATCTTAAAGGTAATGTAGAATTAATGGAAAAAGGTACAAACAATAAAGCATTAAATAAACTGAATATTTTACCATTAAATTACCTTCGAATACAAGACACGGAAAATTCTTTGTTAATATTTTTACTTTGAAAAACAATAAATGTCAAGGGAGGTAATCGATCTCAACTAAAAGCTTTCAGTCCCTTCAGGTGAAAAAAAGTTCCTTGTAAATTTTTTACTAGCTTTTCATTCACTTATTTTTTGTTGCTTATATATATATATATATATATATATATATATATATATATATATATATATATATATATGCAAATTTCATTAAACATAATAGACATTTTATGTCTACATATTTTCTTTTGGATCCGTTCGAATTCCCGTATTACTTTTATTGTATTCTGGGGGAATTGATTTATGTATTGTCCATAGTTGCAGGTATCCCTAGTACTTTCTGCCCGACTTTGGGCCATCGTCAGGGGAGGATCTACTACAAAAGTGATGTAACTTTTGTTTTAGCATATTACAACTGTGTAAGGGCGTCTTTGCCGTTGAAGGTTGTGGCGTTTGTTTTTGAATGTGATTCTATATTTAGTGCCAGTAGCTAAAGACATTTAAGTACATTAGCACTGGTTTGAAAATTAATTCTATTAAGTGTTGGCTGTAGGTTTCTGATATGTAATGCTTCGAGAATCTGAAGTTTTTGTTTATTATTTTGATGTTCTAATATTGTTGTGTTGTCGGTGAGAATTTTCCGTAGCTGTGCCGTTGGGCATGAATGTTTTATATATATATATATATATATAATGGTAATACTCATGTCGTTTGAAAATGTTTCTGACACTGACTATGTTTTATTAAAGAAAATTAGATCATAATGGAAAAGTTCATTTTAAACTCCGATATTTTTACTCCGGTGATGTATTAAGATTTAAAAGTTTGTAAATTTATAAATCGTGAAATTTTGGGTGATTAAAAAAGAACAAAAAAAAAACAGCTACTAAATGGAATCAGTGTCAGTATTCTTATGTGTCTGTCTGTATTCTTATTTATGACTGTGAACTGTTGTTGACCAGTCGGCTATTATATTACGTCAGCAGATTGGGAATGTCGGCGTTGTGAGGCTGACACAACCAGTCGCTGTGATCGGCCCAGTGAAAGATTTGGTCTTTTGTTTAAATTTATATATATACATATATGTAGTCAGAACATTTTTTAACTTTTGAACGTTTGGTATTTGATGACCAGAATATATCAAAGCACTATAAACATAAATACAATTGTTAATATTGTAGCAGAAAGAACTTCGTATTTTTGTTTGGCACGTAAATTAATTTGACCGTTATGGTGGTCGCATATTTTCACCCAATAAGGATGACTTATCCTTTTCTGCCTGGACTATATTTCCCGGGCAACATAAAAATGATGAAAGCCCACCAAATTGTCTCTTCCTCAGAATTTTTCGAGCAGGACAGACGTACTTTCTGTCCTCTTTCTTCATTGCAACAGAATTATTACACCATGAGGAAAGCCATCTAATTTATGGACCCAAGAGTCTACCCTCCTTGACCAAAGGTTCCCAGTTGAATATAAATTAGATGTACTCATTCCGCCCGCATAATTCTGCTCAGACATTCAGCTATTTCATTCCTCCTAACTCTATGGGAGATCATTATTCTTCTCCCTCTCACTGCTATAGGACTTCTCCCTCCCACTGCTATTGTTCTTATTCAGCAACAAAGCCCTTGCTATGGCTGTAGTGATGCAAATCCTGCACAGACACATAGCTGCTTTATTCCATCTCTATTCTCCTTATCCATTTTAAAGACATTTATTCCTTACTCCAAAATCTACAGGACTACCAACGACTGGCAGAACGCCAAATGGCCGCTCATCACTTTTTAAATGTTTCTACCCACTACGACGACCAGCACAAAGGCTACCTCTCAACACAAGCCTTTATTAAACTTCTAAGTCAAAAACTTTCAGTATCTTCGTTTCGACTCATTGATTTATTCATTCTAATATAACGAGTGTGTCAATATATGTACTTAGGATTCCAATGGATTAACCAAAACACAACAACCGTTTTGCTTCTACTTCGAAGCATCTTCGTATATCCCGCACACCGGGGTTCTCCCAAGGGCAATAACTCTAAACGCTGAAAACCCTGGTTCAGTTCCTCATGCAACAGAGGAAGTAATTCAACTTCTTTCTTCGTTATAATATGTTTCTTCGCGTTGTTCTTTTATAAATTTGTGTTGTATGTGTAGACAGGATACTCGGATATAAATCTTACTTTTTTATTCGAGTACACTGACCACAAAAAGTGGGAAGACTGACTGAAGCGATTACATAAAAAATAAGAAGATAAAAAGATGGAAGACTTTCGCCACGACTATGAATGCTATTTTTGGAAGTAGAAAGGTAAAAATATTATGTGCTTCCTGATTTGTGTGGAACAAGATTTTAACGGGCAACACGAAAATATCTGTGAAATTTGGTGGAAAGAGATCCTCCTAAAGTGTGTGCAGACTGACTACTTACTCTAATCTTTCACCCAGACTCTTTGCTAATCTCGCTGAGAATTGCAAATCGATGGCTGTTAAATATAGAAAATACACTAAGCAAGATAAAGAATTCATTGTTATTGAAGTAAATAGACAACTTTCCAAATTAATTATTGAGCCCAGCACGTAGTGACTATCAACGAACGACATAAAAAGAAAATGGTGGTCGACTATTCTTAGACGATTAACAGATTCACTATGCTGGATGCCAATCATTTACCCAAGATTGAGGAATTAGTAAACAAGGTAGCACAATACAAAATGTATAATACCGTAGATTTGAAATTCGCTTACCACCAAGTCCCAATATCCAAAAATGAAAAAAATTTATTTTGCCTTTGAAGCGGATGGCAAGCTATTTCCATTCTGCAGAGTACAGTTTGGAATAACCAACGGAGTTGCTTGTTTTCAAAGGATAATTGATAAGTTTATACCTGACAATTCACTCTCCTATACTATTGCCTACTTACACAATATAACTATTTGTGGTAAGAACCAGGAAGAGCACGATGAGAACCTCAATAAATTAACGGAAGCGTCCAAGAAGTTTAATTTACAATCATAATAAATTCTCTTTCTCCAACTATACTGTGGACTTTCTTGGCTATGCAATATCTGAGGGTAAAATTAAACCAGACCCTGAGAGACTACAACCGCTTAAAGAACTTTCCCTTCTTGGTGATATTAATTCTCTTCGTCGAACGTTGGGAATGTTCCTTAATTATTCCCAATCGATTTCCAAGTATTCTGAAAAAGTGACCTCCTCATACAAGCTAATAGCTTTCCACTACCCAAGACTACTGAAAAAGCCATCGAATATATAGGATTTACACTCCTATATTTTTTAAAAGCCGGTGATGACTACGTGGAGCAAAAAAATTCTAAAAATAGGATCCAAGACTCACTTCTTCCCGAAACAAAAATAGTAGGACGTCGGTAGATCGAATAGTTTCGGGAACTTGACTGAACAGAGTAGTCAGGTGCTGTGTGCTTTCGGCTACGTCAGCGCATTTTGATTTTGTCCCGTGCAAAAATACATCTTGCGTTTGGAGCTGGTCCTGTGACTACTATACCTATTGTCTGTGACTTCGAAAGCTTTGTCTCTCTTATGTTCTGACTCCCGGCTGGACAGCCCCAGACATTTCGCCGCGTACAGATAGAGACAACAACTAGCATGGGAGAACACACAGCCAGCAAAGATACATTCATTGCTATAACGAATTGGGTATATCTACCATACTCCAATGTACTGGACTTTGCATGGATGTCAAAATCGCCTGACACAGACGCATACGCCGCTGTTTTGGTATTTTGGTTTCTCGAGCATACATACATAAAAAAAAGACTTAAATTCAAGCCGAGAATTCTGCCGAAAGACAACTTTATAGAAGACTCAAAATTAATGAAAACTGAAACGTTTCAACGAAACTAAAAAGAAAAACATACTTAAATTCAAAGAACTTAGTTTTCCGGATACTCTCTCTCAGATAATCCCGCAAACTACATTAAAATTTGCAAAGCCGTATCTTTTCCACGCTCCTGAATTTTATAATTACATCTTGTCTCTTTGTATAGAATTTCTTTCTAAAGCTTTGTTTTTTGTGTTATTATCTTTTTGAATTAGTATCCGAACTAGGAAATTGCGGAATTTACTGTTTAAAATTACACAGTAAAGCCCCCTAAAACATTACACTTTTAAATATTAAATTTGGCTTGAGTGTCAACTTCTTCATATCAAATTTTGTTTTGTTATCCTAATTCTTTTAAAAGAAAAGGCAATAATGTAATCTATTAACAAAACAGTTCCTTTCACCGTAGAGACCGATGCTTCATACCACAGTATTGAAGCCTCGCTAAATCAATCTGATAGACCAGTAGCCTTCTTTGTGAGGACCATCGAACAAAAACACTCTTCTATAGAAAAGGAAGCCCAAGCTATTGTGGAAGCCTTACGTAAATGGAGGCACTAATTAACTGGATATCACTTCGCTCTACTTACTGATCAGAGATTAGTGGCATTCACGTTTGATTCAAAACAGGCTAAGAAGATAAAAAATGAGAAAATCCAAATGTTGAGGGTCGAACTTGCCTGTTACGGTTTCGATATTAAATACCGTCCGGGGAGAGATAATGTTACTGCGATACGTTATCTAGAGTTTATTGTTCTGCTGTAAGTTTGAACACTTGAGAGAAATTACACAACTCTCTTTATCACCCTGGTGTTACACGAATGATGCATTTCGTTAGGTCAAGGAACCTTCCTTTCTCCGTGGAGGATGTAAAGAGATAATCTGCCTCTTGCACTGTATGTGCTGAAGGCAAGCCTCGATTTTACCGACCTGACACTATGCCCTTAATAAAAGCAACCAAGTCTTTTAAAGGCTCAGCGTTGATTTCAAAGGACTCTTGCCATCTTCTCGTAACTGGTTTCTATTTACAGTAATAGAGGAATATTTTCTCTTTCCCTTTGCTTGTCCTGATATGTCGTCACGAACAGGCAACAAATGCCTTTTTATCATCTTCAGTATGCTAATGTACGTGCATTCGGACAGGGGTTCCAATTTTATGTCGACTGAAGTGAAAACCTTCTTACATAGGCAGGGAATTTCAATTTGTCGTACCACTCTATATAACCCTTGTTGGAGAACAAAACATAGTTGTCACCCTTTTGAGGATTTATGGGCGGAGAAGCACGTGCGTACAAATTCTCTTCTGAGAATTTTCCTTACACCAGGAAACCGTAAGTGTTTAACCGCTGCTATTCAGCACTTCTTGTTCTTTAGAACAGCATTTGTAACCTTTTTTATGTTTTGGGACATTTAAAATGTTTTATAATTATGTATAAATATATGCATATAAAATACATGTTATTTTCGTCTAAATTGATTTAGTGTTTTTCCTTACCGAAATATTCTGTGTTACGTTACATTCAGGTAACCTAATGTATTATAAGAAAATGCTGATGGCAGTCTCAATGAACACCACACACTATAAATTCCTATACCAACAAGGTTGTTGCGGAGCCGATAAGCGCGTCGACCCCGCAAATGTTTTTTAGTTAAATGCGTGCGAGTAGTGACAGCCTAAGACAATGAAGGAAACAAAGGCGAGGTAACAAATACAACAAGGATGACAATTTATTGTCAAAAATTACAGACGTGTGTGTAAAGTTCATGGTAGTAGTATTTGGTCTCCAGCTAGATGGGCGATGTCGATAGCTGGTATGATCGAGTCATAGATGCGGTTGGATGATCGTTGCTGGAAGCTGAGATCAGTCGAGTCGTAGAATGCAGCTGGACGATCGTTGCGGAAAGCTGAGCTCGGTCGAGATCGGTAAATCGACGTCCCGGTTTTGACAGTACGTTGGATTAACCGGAGGTGTGTCGAAGTAGTTGCTAGCCCGTACTGCGAGTCGTTCGTAGGCTAGGTGCTGCAATGCAGGACAGTCTGTATGGCGTGTCGTATGTGGATTGGATGCTGCATTGCAAGAGCGTCGTGGTCGAAGTCGGTGTTGGCAGCTTGGTAGCGTACTGTTTGAGCGAGCGTGGTTGCTAAGACTTAATCGCGTCTTAGTACTGCGGATAGAGTGAACGGACGGGGAGATGGTGGCTAAGGTTTGCCACGCCTTAGCATGTACGAGGTCGAACGAGCGAACTGGTAAAGCTAGGGCTTTGTCGTGCCTCTAGCTGTGCGGGCGTATCGGGCGGTAGCTAAGGCTGTTTCGCGCCAAATCTGTGCACTGTCGGGCGAACAGGCCAAGGGGTGCGGCTAGGATTAGCGTTATCTTAGAGCTGCGCAGGTAGCGAAGCGGTAGCTAAAGGCTAACCTGTGCTTTTAGCGCTGCGTATCCGAACAGATGAACGGAGCCTTTACTGCATATCAATGCGAAAAAAAAAAAAAAGGAAAGTGAATCTACCACAAGAAGTGGGATTCAGCCTTGTAGCAAGGCGATTTGAAGAAAAAAAATAGGGTGAATCTACCGTTAGAAGTGGCGGTGAGGTGAATGCAACCACGGTAACGTAGGATCCGACCCCGTATGAGCTCCGCAAAGAACGTGCCACGGAGAGTGGAAAAGGGCTTGTTGACATTAAGGAGGTGCTATGACAGTTTGCCCCAGCCGCGTGGATAGAAAATTTTTCAATAAAAAATGGGTGTAGAAATAAAGTACTTCTTTAGCCTGCTATAAGCTAGCGAAGATAATTAATTCCATTTTTATAAAGTTATTTCTGGCAGAAGTGTTTCGTAAATATTGTTAATTTTAATTCCCCCCACTTTTTTTTTTGGCTGTAACGGGAGGTCAAGGTTGTAAAAAGGGCTTTGTCATTTCCGGCCGTACCCGGTTATAATATTTCTAAGGCGAGCGAATAATCCGATCTGTTTACATTTGTGGGCCGGTCGCGGCAAGGTAATGAACAGTACGAGAGGTTTAACAGCAAGTTGTGGAAAGCAATAACTCTAGCGCTCAAAACAACGCCTGCCTATAAATCAACGCGAGGATGTGATGCTACAAGCTTTAAATTCAATTCGCACATTACTTTCAACAGGCACGAATGCTACTCTTTATAAACGGCTATTTAACGACCCTCACCGATCCTCAAGTGTCTGTTCTGTTCCAACATGGCTATCAACACCAAGAAAGATTCTTCGGAAATGACGTGTCATACAAACGAAATACGACCCTACTGTGGACGAGGCAGGACTTATAGAAGCTGATCGTCGTTATGTGCATATTCGTCTTGAAAACAGCAAGGAAACTCCGGCATCCTTCCGACATATTGCCTCTGTTGGTCTTGTGCAAAACTATTCTACTGAAATATAAGATTCTGACTTTCTCATTCAAAACTCTGAGACATTAGATTCCGAACAAAAGACTCCAATACCTAACAAGACTGAATCTATTACAATTTTACCGGTAAATGAAATCGCAACTCCTTTACATCGATCAGAGTGTTCACGTAAACCTCTAGACCGCTTAATGTATGAGTAAATATTTTGTGTCAGTCTTTTACCGTTTTGAAAAAAAGAAACAATTTTTCCTTATTGTCTAAAAGAGTATCGAATAAGAAAAATATCGAACAAAAGCTCCAGACAAATACAGATTCAAAAACATTTATTTACAGCAAATAAAAAAAATGAAAGGTGGCTTAATGCCTCTAAGTACAAAAGCAAGATTCTAAAAATGGACAAAAAGGCGAAAGAATAAATTTACAACTACTTTTACATTTTTAACATCTTTTTTCCGCATAAATAGATACTACAGCACGGCCTCAGTCGGTCAATTAATCTTCTTTGTTTCTTTATCTTCTTCTTGGCCTCGAAACGGTTAGGACTGCTATTTCTTTCTTCTTTAGATTTAGGGTAGCTCTTTCTCAGCATCCTTTCTTCGTCGACCATGCTGGCTTACTTCACAAATATATATCGACCACTTACAAAATGTCTGTTTTGTTTTTCAAACAATTGCTTAAATATTTCCCAAGGTTTTCTTCGGAAATAAAGCCGCGTACCTTGTTTAGGTTCAGGTACGAAATTAAAATAAATATATGTTATTCAGAACTTATATTAAGCCTGCAAGTTGGCTGATACAGGTGTCAGCATTATAGCCTTTTCAATATCAAACAGGTTTTTTAAACTTCTTATTCTACTCGGGAGAAAGTGACCATTCATACGTGGTGATAGTATTTATTTAGTTCTAAATATTCCAGAATTCAGAATTAATTTTTGAAAATATTTTCACAACAATAAATAAAAAAATAAGGAAATGGTTTTTCTTGTGAAGTTTTCTTGTTCCATGCATAGACAAAAACATAACCAATTCTCTAAGTACAAAACTAACTCATTTAACATTCGATGAGGAGAGAAAAATTCTTGAAGTGTTCAGAACAAAAACTAATTCTATTCTTACTGAAAACCGCCCAATCTTCAAAAATTACACGACAGCTTCCTTCTCGAAAACCGGTTGAGAACTAGAATTTCAGCCAATGTCTGATTGCCACGACAAGAAAATTCAAAACACAGCGGCTTTCGGGGAAACCGAATTTTTACAGAAACAATAAATTCAAATTTTCCTCATAAAAGCAACGCTATTTATAAAATATAGAAATAAAATATTTATCAACCTTCAATATATTTCATCTTATAAAATTTTAAAAATATCTAACTACGGTGACCCCTATTTGTAATGGATCTCTCATTTTCTCGTCACCACAGAGCCCTGGGAAAAACATTAAATACTTTTTAGAAGACTTATAGGATTTTACACTCCTATAAAATTATTTTGGGTGGTATGCCACTTGTTCCCACAAAGATGGCGGACGCTCACATATTCAGTCTCGAGAAACCATTGGCCAGGAGAACCACGTGACATGCTTAAAACTACGTCCTCGCGCAAATTCTAGTCCTGCGTTTTGAGCCACCTACAAGACGCGTATTTTCTATAAATACGTCGTCTTCAAACACACTTGCTCTCTTCTACACAAATTCTTCGCAGCAGCAACACACTCCCCCCAGCATGAATCAACAGGAGAGAAAAGCAACAACATGAATGGGCCTCGCAGACATTTATATACAATGATTATGAGACGCTTTCCAGTCTCAGAGAAACTACCCGTTTCTAATCATAAAAAAGGACATTTTAAACATGTAATTCTTTTATAGCTTAGTTGTGTTACACACACACACACAAACTCACACATATACACACACTATTATTTTGTTAGTAGAATTAGAAATATTTTTATGTATCAATGTAAGTTTTATTGTTGTGGAGTATAAATTTGTTTTTGTTCGTCGCCTCGTTTTAAATGTTCTTTTTGTCCGCTCCGTTTTACAACCTTTACTCGTTTCATTCGTTTCATATCTTTTACTCATTTGTTTCATTGGCTTCCTTCAGTTACTACTTTTTCCATGTGCCTATATTATGCCTATTCAACCTTTTTTCTGAAACAAACTATATCAAACTTCAACATTAAACTTGTGGGGAAGCATAAATACGAAACCTTATTCTATGTATACAAAACTTCAACATAAAATTATCGGGGACCATAAATACAACATCCTCCTACAAAATGGTAACTCCGACTTAGAACACGCAACCAAATATAAAAAATAAATTAAATATACCCATAGCACATGGAACTATTTGTACATTACCTCCTGCAAATTTTAAACCTTACCTCTTGAGAGAACACTCAACCACAAATGTTAACCCAACGACGTAAAATGAGCATACAAAATTTGCTAAACATTCGAAACATTTAAGAATATATTTCACTCATTTCAAAGACAACATGAAAATTCTATTACGGCGTGTGGACTTTAGAAATAAGAGCGGCGAACACATGCAAATTCTTTAAATATCCTATTCAAAATTTTGTATACTGCCACAATTACATGCAAAAATTTAAACAAAATTTTCCAAGCTAAAACTCCTACACAGAAACAGGACGGCCGAATTTATTTTACAGCACACGAGGAGAGGAATATTGACATGCTGCTGATAGTGACACGAGGTATCTTTCTTCATTTCCCACAAAAAATCAGGCAACCTTTCAACTCTTTTACTTGCCCACCTAATCTTACTGGCCACCATGACACTTTCTTCTGCTGCTACCAGACTGGTCAGTAGACGACACACAGTTCTTTTATTACTACCACACTTGTCAGTGGGACGACATACACAAGGAAGAACAGGACTACGCGATATTCTCCACCAGCCAAAAAATTCCTGACATTTTCTGAACAAATACAAACAAAATGCAAGTCAATTCACTTACTATCTTCATAATTCGACAAACTATCCGTGAGTGCCAGAGTGACGAAGCCAAAAAGCACCCAATAAAGACCGGATACAATGTTAGCTCTAACTCTCAAAGCAAACAAATCACAAAAACTACTAAGACATCTGAATGTTTGATTTTACGAAAACGAAGACAAGCAAATCTTCAAAAAAAAAAAAAATCGACACGAATACTCAGACATTCAACAACTAAATACTCAGAAGGAAACTTGTTCCAAGCTGACGCTACATTCCATTATACAACATTCAACTTCGAAAATTTTCAACACAACAGGAATTATGATAGCTATATAATTGTGCACATTACCAAGAAAATTCGAGGCGTTTGTCAATTCGTGCCCACGAACAACGCTAAAACACCTGATTTATGGAAAAGCACAAACAACCTAGCTACACTCAATTCAACAATAAATAATCGTTTCAACCAAAAACGAACTTTAACATAAATTCACCTGTCACTTCATTCAACTGCACACAACACAACCTTCACGGAATGCTCAAACAAGAGACAGTTTCCACAACTGCAAATATCAACACAGCCTCAAATGAGCCTAACACAAGATACGTAAGACATTATTACAGCGAATTGAGTTAAATACTGCGTACTTGCTGTTCTACACACAAAACAGCACTAAAATTTCCCCTTGTGCCCACAAGGAATGCCAAAAAGTGCGAACAAACTCCCACGCTGAAAAATACACTTGCATTCACCACCACAAAGTCAATAGTCACGCAAATTTTCTCCACGTTAGAGAACATATTGAAAAATATTTTCAATATTTATCAATCTGCGGGGGGGGCATATAGGACTTTACACTCCTATAAAATTATTTTGGGCGGTATGCCACTTGTTCCCACAAAGATGGCGGACGCTCACATATTCAGTCTCGAGAAACCATTGACCAGGAGAACCACGTGAAATGCTTAAAACTACGTCCGCTCGTAAATTCTAGTCCTGCGTTTTGAGCCACCTACAAGACGCGTATTTTCTATAAATACGTCGTCTTCAAACACCCTAGCTCTCTTCTACACAAATTCTTCGCAGCAGCAACACACTCCCCCCAGCGTGAATCAACAGGAGAGAAAAGCAACAACATGGATAGGCCTCGCAGACATTTATATACAATGACTATGAGACGCTTTCCAGTCTCAGAGAAACTACCCGTTTCTAATGTAATTCTTTTATAGCTTAGTTGTGTTACACACACACACACACACACACACACAAACTCAC
Organism: Sepioteuthis lessoniana; assembly: GCA_963585895.1. Classification (NCBI taxonomy): domain Eukaryota; kingdom Metazoa; phylum Mollusca; class Cephalopoda; order Myopsida; family Loliginidae; genus Sepioteuthis; species Sepioteuthis lessoniana. The sequence continues at coordinate 1,087,984 of OY757908.1, read as the reverse complement.
ACATATACACACACTATTATTTTGTTTGTAGAATTAGAAATATTTTTATGTATCAATGTAAGTTTTATTGTTGTAGAATATAAATTTGTTTTTGTTCGTCGCCTTGTTTTAAATGTTCCTTTTGTCCACGCTGTTTCATTTCTTTCATATCTTTACTCATTTGTTGCATATCTTTCACTCATTGACTTCCTCCAATTACTACTTAATCCATGTGCCTATATTATGTCTATTCTACCTTAATTCTAAACACTAAATATCAACCTTCAACATTAAACTTGTGGGGAAGCATAAATACTAAACCTTAAACCTATATATCAAACGACAACATGAAATTGTCGGGGACCAAAATACAGATAAATACAATATCACTTCTACAGACTAAGGTTTGTAGTAAACAAATTTCATGTCCAATCTTCTTATTCCGTTAAAATTCAATTAATTTCAAATATGACAAATTCCCCGTGTTTATATCTCTATATATATTGTGGTTGTAGGCAGACAAAAATATTCAGAACTAAAATATTATCACCACGTACGAATGGTCACTTTCTCCAGAGTAGAATAAGAAGTTTAAAAAAACCTGTTTGATATTGAAAAAGCTATAATGCTGACATCTGTACCAACCAATATTAGTCAACCCGGAGCCTCCAAAAGTAGTTTATGAACCCTCAGTCAAATTTGAAGAAGCTATGGCTGTGGCTTACCAAGCTAAATGTAAATGCTTCTTTTGTGGGTTCCCTTATCATTCACGAGATAGCTGTCCCACTCGTGTGGCTACTTGTAAAAAATGCTAAAAAAAAAAGGATACTATACTCGCGCATATCCGTCCAAGCCCTTGTTGGAAACTATGGCGGATTCTCATGTACTAACCATGTGCGCTAATGTACCACATGAAGTCCAACCTTCCGCAACATCTGTAATAATTAACAAAATTCAACTGAGTGCTCTACTTGATTCTTGTAGAACTGATTGCTACATCAGCAAAAGAGTAGCACGAGAATTAAAGTTGGAAATTCACCCCTCTAATAAAAGAATTATCTTGGCTCAAAAAACTTTAAACACGATCTCAAGGGGATACGTAGTTGTATATTTACTTATTTGCCTTAACGGTCAGTCAGATTTTGCTAACCGTCTTGGTGTCCTGAAGAATTTATGTTCTAATGTGATACTCGGCCAGGATTTTTTACGCCACCATCAGAAAATAACATTTAAATACGGCGGGCCATTACCCGAAATAACTGTGGACAATAATATTCTTCAGTTTTGCGCATTAAACGCAGTGGAGATAGAAGAGCATTCCTTATTTCCTAATATATTACCGAGTCATAAACCTATTGCTGTAAAATCGAGGCACTTTAATAAAGAGGATCAATCTTTCATAAATAAAGAAATTCAAAAATTGCTTTCCAGATGTATAATTGAAGAAAGCGTCTCCCCTTGGCGAGCTCAAGTAGTAGTGGTAAAGCCCCAACCAACCGCAAAAAATAAAAATAAAAAGAATGTGCGTAGATTACTCTCAAATAATGAACTTATATACAGAATTGGACACTTACCCCCTTCCAAGGATCGATAAAATGATCAAAGACCTTGAAAAATAATAGGTTCTTTCTTCATTCGACCTCAAAAGCACCTACCACCAGGTACCGCTACAAGTGTCTGTTTGTTCGGGGTCAAAAACGAAGCTGCTGCGTTCCAGAGAGTCATAGACAGAATAATCGTGAAAGAAAATTTATGTGGTTGTTGTATTTAGCCTATGGTAGCAAGGAAAAGACCAACACAGGTTGAAAGTTTAAAAAAAAAATTAACAAAAAGGAAAAACAAGGTGATAAAGCGAAGAATCAACTGTACAATTTGTAGCGTACAATATCGAGTGAAAGAGTGAATCGTGGTGTGTGTGTGAAGCCAGAGCTCATGGACGGTCACGTATGTTATAAGTTAAGGAAATCATTTGGTAGTTATAAGGGTGGTAAGGGTATCAGATGATCTTGGTGGTAGTAGCAGTCGTGGACGGGGTGGTGTTGTAGCTAAGTCAGCTGCTGTTCACAGCAGGTGGTGTGTCAAAAATCTGTCAGAGTTCAGATGAGTTCTTATGGCCGTAGCGTGTTCTTCCCTTCATCCCTCGGTAAGCCAGTCTGACGCCTTTGAAGATTTTCGCAGCTTAAGTAGTTACCCTTTGGATTAAGTCGGTTCTGGAAATTTTGGGGGAGTGGGGAGGGGGAAGATTTATGATTGGCTGAAAAAGGGTATTTTGTTAATGTGAATTAATTTCTTGCATTCTCGCCCGGAAGCTCTGTGCGGAGCCTCTTGCGCAAAGACACATTTTATTCATTGTCTCGGCAGCAGCCGTCAGGCTAACATCCGATCGAATAGCTACCCTTCTCCAGCCACGTGTATGTTTTTTTTAATGAAATCGTAAATCGGGAGAGATTTGAATCCTGCAACATAACATGGTGCTTTTCCCTATGTAGATGACATTACTATTTCAGGATGTACACAGTCAGAACATGACCAAAATGTATAAAAATTCTTAGAGGATATCACAGATATTACCCTCAACAAATCGAAGTCCGTAACTTCAGTTCGGTTAATTAATATTTTAGAATACCACATCAGCGGTGAAATTATTAAGCCAGACCCAGAAAGATTACGCCACTTAAAGGAACTACCTTTTCCGAAAAACTCAAAATCAGTTAAAAGAGCACTTGGTATTTTCGTGTAATACGCGAAATGGATACATAACTTTTCTGACAAGATTCGACCACTGGTAGAATACACAAAATTCCCGCTTTAAACGAAAGCACCCGAAGCATTTAAACAAATAAAACAGGAACTGGAGGTCGCCGCACTAAAACCGATTGACGAAAGTTTACCATTCGAGGTGAAATGTGATGTGTCAGATGCAACCATTTCTGCTGCCCTTAACCAAGGCCGACGCCCAGTAGCTTTCATGTCTAAGACATTTCAAGGAAGCAAACTGAAGTATCAGATTAAAGAGAAGGAAGCCATGGCAATTGTGGAGGCGGTTCGGAAGTGGAGTCACTATTTGACACGCCAACATTTTACTCTGATTACTGATCAGAGATCAGTGGCTTTCATGTTTTCGAACGAAAAACGCACCAAAATTAAGAATGCGAAAATTCAAGAGCGGCGGTTAGAACTCTCAGCTCTTGATTACACCATAAAATATCACCCTGGCGAGAAAAATGTAATCCCTGGCACACTTAGCCGCGTATACACCTGTTCACTCATTAATTCTTCTACCTTTGTTGGCCTTATGGGATAAACATTTTTTCTAGTCTTAAAATAAACAATAAAGACATGCTTAAGAACATTCTAGAAATTTAGGTTCAAAATTGCATTAGCATTTAAGTTACATTTTTATATTTTTCAACCAATCAGCAAAAACATAGAATAAAAACATTCTAGAAAAATAGGATCGGAAGTCAATTCACATAAAATATTTAGGCTCTAAAATAAAATAGTAAAATACAAATCTGATTGGTCAATAAATGTCTACGCGCCAAAATCTTAGGACGATTTTGTGATCCGCTATTAGGATATAAGTAACACACAGTCAGAGAGTTGTTCACTAAGTCGGTAAAGCAGGCAAATTCCTTTCTTCCACAGCCCAAATTCATGACCTAGCTACAGATGGCCGCGAATCACGTTCAAAAGGAAAAAATGGCAAACTTCTTTCATCAACGCGACACGCTGTCGCCACAGTCATAAAACACGATATGAACTTAATGTAAGTAAGAACTACTTATTTACAGACTCTGTTAATATCTAAAAATACACACACGTGTAAACAAATTTATTTTCTTCTAACTGGCCAAACTTTATTTTCCAAAAGGCCATTTACACATGTTTTTTTTATTTGTTTTCACATTTATTTCTTTTCACATTCTGTTTTATGTATATCGTAACCTGTCCACTAACGTACACATCGGATTACTCGCTCGCCCTAGAAAAACGACATCCGGTTACGAACGGAAGTGACGAAGCCCCTTTTACGACCTTAACCTCTTGTCTCAGATAAAAAAAAAGGGATAAATTTGAAATTAACAATATTAACAGAACACTTCTGTCAGAAACAACGTTATAAAAATGGAATAAATCATCTTCGCTAGCCGACGCTACGCTAAAGAAATGATTTATCTTTACGCCCATTTTTATAACTTTCTATTTACACAAACTCGGCAGTGTGGCAAAACTTCAGAGGTCCTCGGATGCTCTCAAGAGCCGCTCTTAGCGGTCTCCAAAAGGCTCGAATCCTACATCACGTGGTGGGTTCGCCTTTCTCATCACATATTTATGCACAAACGGTCCTTTTAAGGGCCATAAGAGGTCACCGTCTGCGGGTCGGAATATCACTGGCAGCCTTTATTGGCGCGCCGAAATAGACGGCCAGGAGGCAAACACGAAGACGGATTCTAAGACCAGCCGGTCTTAACCTTCGCTTGGTTCTGCTATTTCGATTAGCTGCGCAGCGCTAAAGGCACGGTTCAGCCTTTAGCTACCGCTTCACTATCTGTGCAGCGCTAAGATAACGCCAATCTTAGCCTCGGCCTCCCGGCCTGTCTGCTCGTTTGTGCAGAGCTTCGGCGCGGCTCAGCCTTAGCTCCCGTCCGATATGTCCGTAGGCTTTGACACAGCAAAGCCTTCGCTACCGTCCGTACAGCTTCGGCGCGGCACAACCTTAGCTATCGTTCGCACGGCTTTGACACGGCAAAGCCTTCGCTCTCGTCCGATACGTCCGTACAGCTTTGGTACGACACAACCATAGCTACCGTCCGATATGTCCGCACGGCTTTGACACGGCAAAGCCTCAGCTAGCGCCCGATACGTCCGCACGGCTAGGGGGCACGACAAAGCCCTAGCTTCTCCGACTCGTTCGCTCGATCTCGTCTGTACTAAGGTCTGGCAAACCTTAACCACGGTCTGTCCGACTTTTCACTTGGTCCGTAACACTAAGACACGGCTCAGTCTTAGTCACTAGCTCGCCCGACACTACACGACCAAGCCGCCAACACCGAACTCGACCTCGACGCCCCTGCAAGGTATCACGTAGTCCACGTACGACTCGCTGTTACGGACTGCCCTACCATTGCAATACCTGGCTCACGTACGACTTGCAGTACGAGCCGGCAACCGGATCGACTCACCCTCGGTTAACCCAACGTACCGTTATAACCGGGAATATCGATCTAACAACTACGACCGACACCAGCTTCCTACGATGATCATCCAGCTGCATTCTACGACTCATCCGACCTCAGCTTCCAGCTACGATCATCTAGCTGCATTCTACGACTCAACCGACCTTAGCTTCCAGCCACGATCATCCAGCTGCATTCTACGACTCAACCGACCTCAGCTTCCAGCAATGATCCTTCAGCTTCTTCAATGACTCGATTAACCTACGCCAGCTACCCACAACTAACATCAAGCTGCGCTCATCTACGTCTCAACCATACCATTCTAGCTGAAGACCGAATACGACCATCACGGACTTTACACACGTTTGTAGATCTGACAATAAATTGTTACTTGTTATATTTGTTACCTCGCCTTTGTTCCTTGATTGTCTTTGGCCGTCACTTACTCATACGCATTAAACTTAATTCATTTGCGGGGTCGACATGCTTACCGGCTCCGCAACATGTATATTAAATTGTTTGTAGTTTTATGTTCGTTGTGTCCTATTCCATTTCTTTTATGCGATTGTAAAGTTTTGTGTTGTATTTGTGGTGGAAATAATATTGAAAGCAATACCCGTAAAATACGGACGCATATCCACTGAAATAACTAATTACATACCAACTCCACCCGAGTCTTCCATGATGGAATCAAATAAGAGTACCCCAGTTTTCCTCATACAGGGGGAGGACACAACGTCTAATGAAGATGTCACAGGAGTTCAACAGCTAAGGAGATCTGAACGAACAAGAAAACACCCAGATCGTTATGGACGGTAATTTTTCTATGTGAGAAAAATGTAGTATCATACACACTCCCTGGGCAAGAATGGACTAGCCCGAAATTTTTTATTTAACCGACTTCTTGTTCTGTTATTTTTGCAGCTATATTCTGTTTTTACACGGATCTTGTTGGGTGTGTCCTGGCTTGGCTAGCAGTCAGTCAAGGTGCGCCTTGACTGGCATCCTCGAGCCTCAGGGGACCGTTCCCCCAGGCTTTAACCCTCGTTGGAGGGGTTAGGTTTATCGCCTGGTGCCTGAGGCAACCCTCTTTGGGAGAATGCCGACGAGGCCTGGGGCATTTATGTAGCTGCCAGGCGCGTCTGGGCTATGGCCCTGCACCCGGACCCACATAAAATACGACCTTGTGCCACACTCATCCGCTTGGAGGGATGGTCGACAAATGCCAGCTATATTCTGTTTTGTTGAATAAAGCGTAGTACAATTACAGTTGTTCTGTTTTATTTTATAACATATATTTTACACTGTTAAAAACTATCGGCTTTTTCTAGAGAACGAGTGACAGCAAATTTATTTATTCAAATTCAGTTCTTCTTATTATTATTACTTTATATGTATCAATATTTACATATTTTCCATTTGAATTTTGGTCCCATAATTGCTATTTGACCTCGTCGTGAAAACCAGTGTTATATTTTGATCTTCAGCCCGGGCAAACATGCCATTTAAAGATAGCGGAAGTGACACATCCCAATGGCTATTAATCGAAAGAAATCGCGCAGGTGAGCTCGGCTGATAATATGGGACAAGTTGAAGGTCCCACTGTGTCGCTACAGAGTGATGTACCGGAAGCGAGTGACCTGTAAACTGCATGACAGTTATTTCTGCTTGATGACGATCAAACATGCCATTCCAAGGATTGAGTAGGCGATTGAGTGGGCCTTGGACTATTATATAACTCTGTGAGGACAGGAAGTCAGGAAGTTGGGGTCCAGAGAATTTGCTGATAAGATGTGGTAGAGAAAGCCCGGCGGCGGGGGCCCTTGGAGCCCCTGATGAGTTGGGGATCAGAGACGTCGGAGACAAGATGTGGTAGGGAAAGCCACACCCGGCCGAAGGGGTCCTCGGGACCCCCAGTAATTTCGGAGACCCGTTGGTGACAAGTTGTGGTAGAGAAAGCCAGCACTCAGCAGAAAGCTGAGCCCCTGGGCCTCCGGTTGAGCAGTCCTGGAGAACGAAAAAGACACAACGCTGACGGCCATAAGAGTGGGGGTCAATATATTGCAGTCTTTGTTCGGTCTCCAACTCCCTCTCACACGCAAACCTTGAGTAACCCTTTTCGAACCCTTACAATAAAGTGAGAGGTACATATTTTTCTAAAGGAGTCTTCGCTCGTCCTTTATCATTGTGTCATTGTGATTCATTCTGCATGTATATGCATGTGTATATGTAGATGTATATGCATATGACAATATAACACCAGAAGACAAGTAAGATATTTACATTATCCTTCTTATTAACTCTTGTCACGCATACTTGTTACTAGAGCATTAGGTGGGATTTATTTGTTTGGGGATACGTGTTAATTGTTATAATATTTCTTATATTATTAAATGTTTCACTTGTTTATATGAGTCTATGTCGTTCATTCATTTCCTTTTATTTTGGTTAGCGTATCAATGGATATACCAGTGCTAATAAAGAAACTTGGTGAATAGAAAGCAATTAAACTCCGTTCCTAGCACCAATTAGCCGTGTACAATAATCGCACAATAAATTTCTCCAATATGGCAAAATACTTCGAAATCTTATTTTTTTATTGCTTTACGTGAATATTTTTTTAAATCGTGAATGAACCTAATTTAACAATATTACTGAAAAGAAGTTGCTAACAAGAATGTTTTTTTTAATCATAAATGTAGTTTTTATTTTTCGCCAATAAAGGCCATGTCTATAAAACACCACGAAGCTCTTAATATTTATTGAGGCATCGTAAAATTTTAAAAAGAAAAGGCGTATTATACTTAGGAAAAAAAAAATTAAATAGATTTTTCAAAGGTAAAAAACTACTTCTACAGACAAGTAAGAAACCGGCGGACTTTTTGAAGTCAAGGCACAAATATATGTCTTACACCGATTAGCTGTTCATTTTTATCAGATGAAACATTTTCAAAATAATTTCATTTTTGTATTGTGTTTCATTGTCTCTTAAATCTACTTTTTATGTGACATTTTTTTATAAGGTTGGCTTCACCGTTTATGGTTTGAACAGAAGAGGATTGTGAAAACTGACCAAATTAATTCCGAAACATTTATTGTCCTTCAAATTGAATTGCGATGGTCATAAAATGTAAGTAGTGGGACAAAACATAACTTTTGTTTTAACCCTTTCGATCAGAATGGGACAAATTTGTTTATTTTTATTCTCTTGAATATTGGGACTTTTTTTTTATTTTTATCATACCCTTTATTTTAAAAAAAAGTAAACAAAAAAAAGTAACAAGTTGGAGGTGTTTAACTCATTAACACTACAAAAATAGTTTTTTATTTTTTTATTTTTTTTTTTTTTGTAAAAGTCGGATTGAAAAGGTTAAGAAAGGAAAAAAAAAATCCTACTACTTTTGTTTAATTTTTTAAATTTCATTCTATCACAAACATTTTTTTTCATTTGTAACGCTGATAATGTTTATTGTTTAGCAAGTAAACAACATGAGAAAAAAAAATCTATTATGGTTCGATTTCGTATTGTGAAATATTTAAACTGTTTAGATGCCCCCTACTTTTTTTTTCTTTTTGTCAATGATATATGAAAACGACCCTAATTGTTCTGATCTTGTTTGCATTTTGTCAAGTTGAGATGGAGGATTCTTTTTAAAAGTAATTTTCAGAGAGTTGAAGAAGGTAGTCTAAAATTATCTAGAAGCAAATAAATATTATGATTTGTTTAAATTTACTTCAAAACAAATTATTTTGCCTTAAGCTCTTGATTTGTGATTATTATTATTTTTTTAAATAAAATAATATATAATTAGAAATATGCGTCGTAAAAGATTTACATCGAAAACCAACTCCAAATAAAAATGGCTGTTTATTTAAGATGGTAAAGGGAAGTAATATTGATTTTGAAACTACAAAACTTTAAATTTGTAATTTTAAATAATTTGAAAAATGGTAAATTGTAAAAAATTATCAAAAAGTTTGATTTTTTTTGTTTTGTTTTTATTCTGTCTCCTTTAAAAAAAATGACAATCTTTTTAGTGGTAAAATTTATACCTTGAACTTGAAAGAAAAAGAAAGGGGAAAATTGTAAAATTTTCTCTTTTTTTTTTTCTTTGCTATTTGAAGTAATTTTAGACTCTCTAAATCAAGACAAAAAAAATATATTTTCCATTTTATAAGTGGGGTTCACTTTCACATTAAATGTAGAATGATCACCCATCTCACAAACTGCCATTTATAGTTGCATTTGGTTTTATAAACAATTTTTTACAATGTATTTTTTTTCATACTGTTTTATTTAAAAAAACAAAACAAAAAAACATAAGTCAAGAGCTTAAGCAAAGATAAATTGTTTAGGAGTAAGTTTGAATGAATCACTACATTTATTTTCTTCAGACCATTGACCTAATGAGTTGAGTGTTTGCCAATGGTTGAGTCATACCAAAGACTCAAAAAATGGTACTTGATGAGCCTTGTTTTACACTCAGCATTATAAGGTAAGGATCAAGGGTAAAGTAGATGGTTTGATTTGGTTTGGTTTGTTGGGTTTTATGGCATATCAACCTTTGTAGGTTATTTAACACCAAATCCATTTTTATGTAAATAATCAGTTCTATTTCAAACAATTCAGTTTAGCATGAGTACACAGTTTAATTGTCAAAAACATTTCTATTTCAAACTATTCAAGCAGTTATATATAACAATTCAGTTTAGTGTAAGTACAGTCTCAATGTCAAAAACGGTTCAATTTCAAATAATTCAGTTTAGCACGCTATTTAAATGTAAGTACAGTTTAATTGTGAAAAACATTTCTATTTCAAACTATTTAGTTTAGTCAAGCAGTTCTAATTCAGCTAAGTATAAGAACAGATTTTGTTAACACACAGTGACATGTCAAAATAGTTCTATATTAAACAATTCAGTTTAATATAAATACAGTTTCAATGTCAAAAAACAGTTCTCTTTCAAATAATTCAGTTTACCATAAGCAAGCAGTTTAAATGTAAGTACGGTTTAATTGTGAAAAACATTTCTATTTCAAGCTATTCAGTTTAGTCAAACAATTCAGTATAGCATAAGTTTGCGGTTAGTTCTATTTAGCCCCTAGATAGGGCTCTATCAGGTGCTACCACGCCGGGCCAGAGTGGACCTGGGAGCAATGGCAATGAAGGGGTGCTCTGTATTCCCCAAGGCCCCAGCATTACTGGGACCACACCAACAGACTGTTTAGTGTCCTATCCAGGACACTCATTGGGGAGGTCTTACCCCTCTGCTGAGGTGCAATCAGTGTATTCTACAGCCCCAGCTGACTGGGCAATACCCAGTGTTAAATATCAAACAGTTTTAGTTCAGATAATTCAAACAATTTTAATTCAGATAATTTTAGATGTCAAAACAGTTCTATTTCGAGCAATTCAGTTTAGCATTAGTATGCAGTTTTAATGTCAAAACATTTCTATTTTAAACAATTCAGTTCAGCATACGCAGTTTAAATGTGTAAAAACAGTAAACACCAACCACCATTTAGTTCTATTTAACCCATAGATGGGACGCTTATCAGGTGCTATCACTCCGGGCCAGAGTGGACCTGGGAGCGATGGCAATGAAGGGGTACTCCGCATTCCCCAAAGATCCAGTATTGCTGGAACCTCATCATCAGATTGTTTAGTGTCATATCCAGGACACTCGTTGGTGGGTGGGGGGGTGCTTACCCCGCTGCAGAGAAGCAGTTGGTGTATTCTATTGCCCCAGCTGACTGGGCAAGGTAAAGTAGAGCCATCCAGAAAATGGAGTAGCGCCCTCCCCTACACCTTGGTGTAGTAGCTATTGAAAAGGGAGCCTTTGGGTCACCCTCGACTAAAGTCGCCAACTTTACTTACTTTACAAACCTACCAGTTATATTATTGTTTTTCTGTAAATATTAATCATGTTGCTTTTATTTAGATGCAGACATAAACTTTTCACATCAATTTTTTAAAAGGTTTTTTTTCTTCAAAATTTAGATATCTACTTTGAAGGTTTATTCTAATCAAAAGATAATCACATGAATTTAGTTGTAAAGTAAACTTGAAACTTGTTTTACTGTGATTGTAAATACCAATTATTGTTGTCAACCAAGTACTTTGATTACTCTATGATGGATGAATTTGTCAAATAAGAAACTAAACCTTTTGTTTTAAAATTCTTCCCTAAAATTAACTAGGAACTTATAAAATTTGATTTTTTCAAAAATAGTTGATTTAATGTTGAATTAACTGAATTGAAAAGAAAACTGTTGCAATATAGTATAAAATACTATAAAATACATTTTTTAACTAAAGGTTCCTTTTTTCTTATCTGGTCAAAGGTCATGTTGATTTTCTATTACATTTCCTCTTCTATTGCATTTTATAAACATGTGCAACTTGACAAAATTTGTGGGTGTCCACGTGGTGTAATGGTTAAAGCAATGTACTGTGGAATCGTAGTAAGCGAGTTCGTACTCCAGTCGCGCTATTACGTTCACTTTCGGGCAAATCCCCTTGGGAAAGGTATGAACCCCCTTATCCTCCCGGCTATGGGTTAAATAGTACCATTAATGTTCTTCTAGGAGAATAGCTTTGGCATTAAATAACTTATAAGGGTTGATATGCCATTAAACAAAGAAACCAAACCAAAATTTGACAAAATTTCTAGTAATTTAAAGTTCTGTAGTGAGAGAAGAAACTTACCTCCTGGATCAAAGCACGTAAGACTGTGCCTTGCATGTCGGACAGTAGAAAATATGTTCACTTCCGAAGGCAGAAGTTATAGTGGGTCGATCTGAAGTCTCGCGAGAAGAAACATACCATGTATGTAAATTTCTTATGCCAGAATTTGCATAAAAGAGCATGCCAGCAGCAGGAGTGGTGTTGCTGTTGTCCTTTGTGGACGGCTTCTTGACTGACAGAGCGAAAGAATTGACCAGAGGTATACCGAGGAAGGGCTGCTAGGCGCGTGTGTTGTTACCTTTAGTTAACTGAGGCTACCCATTTGTCTGAGGATACAACAGTAGGGAAAACAAATCTCGAAACCCATTTCCTTCCATTGTATAATTGCTTATGAGAGACTCTTTTCTTTCTGTTGCTGAGGAGGCATACCATCCACCACCACCCCACTTTTAATACAAGCTATTTCGGCACAATGGCAAAGGTTTGCCTCAGCAGCGACATTTTAAAGCCATTTTCCAGTGAGGGTGATGTGGTGGCGTGGCTAAAAAAGGTCAGGCATGTGGCCAGACTTCAGCATGTGGATGATGTCACCAGCTTACTGCTATTGTACCTGGAGGGAGATGCTCTGGCTCTCTATATGGAAATGAAGGAGGAGGGTCAGAAGGACATCAGCATGACTGAGGCCCAGCTTAAGGAAGCATTTACAGACAGCACGTTCTCTGCATACAGAAAATTCACCATGGTTAGGTGGGCTGGTGAACGTGTTGACATATATGCCAAAAAAATCAGGCAGTTGACTGGATTGCCTAGGTTCAAGGGAGCTGGATTGGAGAGGTTCATGAAGCTGGCTTTCGTCACTGGTTTCCCTAATGCCATATCAATTGAGCTGTAGCAAGCCCCGAAAATCAAAACCCTGGCCATGGGAGACCTGCTAGCACAAGCCAGAGTATTGACAACTGGGGACCAAAGCCAGGATGTGGCCTCTGCTGTGAGCTCACCCCGTGGTGGCATCACACCGGCTGCTAAGTGGCTCCATTTCCAGTGTGATCTGCCATAGATGCAACAGCAAGGGTTACATTGCAAAAGACTGCCGGAAGCATGAGACACGTTGTTTTCAGTGCGATGAGATGGGACACTGGGCCTGGGACTGTTCAGGAAATGAACAGGGGACAAAGCATCAGCGTCAGCCTTCTCCCCCATGAAGATGTGAATGTGGCTCTCCCAGCAGCAAGCATCTATGTTGATAGGGCAAAGTGCTCAGCACTAATTGACACCTGCTGCTCGCAAACAATCATTGATGCAGATCGATGCCAGTCTTGGAGGAGAGTGATTGTGAACGTGATGACGATTGAAGGCATGTCTCGTCTGTGCTGTGGTGACGGAATGGTAACTGCGTCCACGGAGGAAGGCAGTTCTGCTAAAATCAGCGGGCTGGTGGTGCCAAAATCCGGGAATGAACCAGGGACCTTTGATGACTTCGTTCCTTTCTCCTTTCCTTTTATTTGTAACTAGTGGAAACAGGTTTCTTTCTTTTTCTTATGTTTCAGTCAATTGTTCTGTAGTTTTCTTATTTTGTCTTTCTCTTTCCATTTCCTCTTCTCACTTTTACTTTAAACTTTTTGACATTTTGGTCCAAACTTTTTGAGTCTGAAATGAGAAAGGAACTGTTAAAGAAAATTTTTTGTTTAGCCACTCATTCAACTCCTGCTTTATTGTGTCATCTCTTCAGTTTTTGTACAGGTTCATTCTGTTTTCATTTTTGTTTTTTCTTTTAGCTTCTCTGCCTTGTTGTTGTCAGGGCTTAAAATGTTCTGTATCCCCTGAACAGTGGTAAGACTCCTGTCAAAAAAAAAGGGGAGGTCCTAGGTACAACATTAAACTGCATCTGATGGTGAGATTCCAGTTCTGGAGATTAGTACAGTGTTGTCCTCAACATTTCATTGTCATTACTCCCATGTCCACTCTGATCTAGAGTGGTAGTACCTGTTAGGGTCCTATCTATTGGAGCCAAATAGATATGTTAAAAAATTTTTCATATTTGATAGGACCATGCACAACAAAAACAACTCTTAAGAAACAACTGCACAAAAAATGTAAATATGTATGCAATTCCCTAACCTCTAGGCATAAAATAACCCTAGACATGTTGATATGCTGTTAAGATCAATCAAACAGTCTTTTAGCTTTTCTTTCTGCACAGCTGAAACAAATATCTGTTACCTTTTTGAACCCTCATGGTCAAACCCTAACCCTTCATGTAGCTCTGTTTGTGATCTCTGGAGTAAGCAATGTATTACATCTTGCCCTTGAATTTTTGTGTTCAGAATCAGATACAACTTTATGGTCCTGTGTTGTGTAAAGTTTTGTTTCCAAGCAGAAGTCTCTATGAAGAAGATCTCTTGATTTCTCAAAGCTACAAACCTTTTTCTTCCTTTGAATTTTATTTTTAATATCTACTAAACTGGTTATTTTCATCCTTAAGACAGTGGGATTAATTCCTTTTGAAATCACTAAGCAGACTTTATCTTTGATAACAGTGGTAAGATTAGATTTTCGATCATTCTGCAACTCCAGAAATGATATTATTTTAGTGTAAGACTCAAGTATTTCTCTGATGTCACAATAATTTACTTTCAATTGTTTCTCTGTCCTGGATTGATGTCATCTATATTAGTTATATACAAAAAAAAAAGAAATTGAATAAAATCATACATTTAAGTTTTATTACAGTTTAATTTTAACTTTCTATCTTGTCACATGAATGAGTTATACAAGTAAACTTTATTAATGAATAATTTTTGATAATAAAATTTTACTATCGGCTTCTATTTTTCAATTTTTTCTTTGATAAAATTTTGGTATTGTTTCTCTCTAATAAGACTTTGGTATTGTTTCACTTTAATAAGACTTTGGTATTGTTTCTCCTTAATAAAATTTTGGTATTGTTTCTTTGCAATAAGACATTGGTATTGTTTCTCTCTAAGACTTTGGTATTGTTTCTCCTTAATAAGACTTTGGTATTGTTTCTCTTTCTCTAATGCTTTTTGAGGCATTTTGTTGGTGTTTTTTTTTGTCTTTTTTAACGAAACATTATCTATCTTGTGAAAAAACAATCATTAATATGTATTTTTAAAAAATCATTAATTTTGAGTAAAAAAAAATAATCACATCTAATAAAGATGCTTACCACATGAAAAAAATGTTCTCCTAGAAATTATGAATGTAAATTTCTATTTAAAAAAATTTCCAGATTTATATAAATAGTGAAAATTCTCTTAAAATCCAAGAAGTATTTTCCTTTGTCAAATATTTAAATTTACAAGTTTTATGAATTAATTTTTTAATATCAAATGTAAATCATCATACATAACTTTAAATAGTTACAGCTTTTTGCAATTGGATAATTCTATGATGTTTGGTAAAATTTTTTTCAGTCAGGAGTAGTGATTTGTTACAATGTAAAAGGCCCATGGCAGCCATGTTGTTAGTACCAAATTTATTTCCTTTTGAATGGCAAATTGTATTTAAAGCAGAAACTATTCTAGATAAAGAAATTAGATTTGGCATGTTTATACAAAATTTTCTGATGAATACCATGGAATCATTAAATGAGACATGACTCATCACTTGAGTTTCTTCTTATTAAAAAGTAACTTGGATCACAGTGAAACTTGAATTAAAGAAAATTTCATTTACAATTAATTAATCATTATTAAAACAAAAACACCAAATTTTCTTGAATTTTAATTTAAAATTTGATGTTTTTGTTCAAGTTGTTAAATCTTCTTTCATTCCGGTTTCATTGAGATTTAATTTATTTTTGAAAAATTCTCAAACAAAATTATTTCAACTTTTTAAAAATTTACTGGTTCATGAGTAAATGCAAATAAATCTGATCTTTTTATTTGATTTTCTCAAAATTTAAAAAAAACAAACTTTTTTAATATCAAAAATATATTTAATTATTCACTTGAAATTATAAAAAGCAATATTTATTTCAAAAAGTAAAAGATTTTACCTTATATTTATTAGTTAGAAATATCTATCTCATTCCAATAAAAATTTTACAATGAAGCAAGTCTTGGCTTCAGAGAATCCCAAGTTTGCTGATTTTTAAGATAAATCTTTGTAGATAATGCATGCTTTTTATGATAATTATGAACAAACTATTGGAAATAAATTTATAAAAATATACATGAAAAATAAGTCTGTTTCACTGATTTGTGATTGAGTGAAATTTTTACAACAAAAAGTTACTATGCCACAGAATCTGATCTTTGAGAACAACTTAAGGCAAAAGTAATGGATCAATTTAAACTGCAAATAGACTACATTAAATGACATTTTTTTATTTTTCTGCCAAATGTGATCAGATTCACATTACTGTGAGTTTTTGTAAATCAATAAAATATACTAACAAGTTATATGCAAAAAAAATGGGTCTTCAGATATTCGTCATTTTTTTTCCTCATGTCTCATAAATAAAGAGATATAAAAAACAATACACATATAAATAACCTTGATGAATTATCAAATAAATCAATTTGATTTCATTTGATGAGTTTTTTGATAGGATTTTAGGGGTTTATAAAAATTTTATAAGCATTTTTTGTGATGAAATTCACTGAAAATGGAAATGTCTACAATATTTTAATGTGCCATAAACATTGCTAGTTTCTGTACATTGATTAACTTTACTTTTCACTCAACAACAACAACAACAAGGGATTTTGGTTACTGCCACAACATTTTGACCCAGTTCAATCTTGTGCAGCTATTAAATCACTCTTGGAGTGAAACAGTGCACAACATGTCAGCACACCAACTACCACGATACTACTAACCACAGTGAGTACCTTCCAGATTTTGAACTGCTTTGGTCATGTAATGTATGTGTTGCAAGCTAACACATACCAAAATACCGCAAAACCCTCATGGAATGATGCAGAACAGTCAAGAAAAATCTTGAAAATGGGCAATTTCCTGACTGTCACTTCAGTTTATTACAAAAATTCATTAAGTTATGACACAAACATATCCTGTCAAGTCCTTAATATTTCTTAAAATTCTCTTTTTAATCAAGCCAACATCTTCTGTAAAGACCCTCCTCATAAGCTGGATTAACAAAATTTTGCTTATGAAGTTTAAAAGTTTAATATTTTTGAAAAATATGGAGAAGTAAATCAATTGATTCTACTTCATTTTATAATATTTCTCTTAATGAGTCAAAAAGAAATTCAAGAACTAAGGGAAAGTAATTGAAAAGTCTACTCATATCAAAATAATTATATCCTATCTCTTTACATTTACCCAAATTTTCATATTAATATCTTACAAGGCTCATTAAATAAGTTTCCAGATTTTTTTCGTGTGGGCACTTTATTGATAGTACACGCATGAAACTCTAGTCCTCTTCGAAGTAATCTCCTTCGGCTGCAATGCACTTGTACCATTCCAACAACTTCTGGAAGGCCCCATGGAAGTCCTCTTGTGTGAGCATGTCAATGACCTTTGTCACTGCCTCTTTCATCTCCTCAAGTGTCTCATAACAACAGCCTCTAAGTTTTTCCTTGAGCTTAGGGAATAAGCAAAAGTCACAGGGAGCAAGGTCTGGACTATAGGGAGGCTGAGGAACTGTCTTGATACCCATCTTGATCTGTGACAAGGATGGAGTTGTAGACTGGTGCATTGTCCTGGTGGAAATGCCACTGACCTGATTTGAAGAGTGCTGGCCTCTTCCTGAACTCCCTTAAAACCTCAACATAGTATTCCTTGTTGACTGTCTGTCCAGTGGGAACTCAGTGCATGTAGATCATGCCAGTGCTGTCAAAAAAAGGTATCATCAAAAGTTTGTGGGTGGATTTGCTCTGTCTGGCCTTCTTGGGTCTGGGAAAGCCAGCATGCTTCCACTTCCAGCTTTCATTGCAGGTCACCAGAGCATCAAGAACTGCGGGATCTGAATTGATCAGCTCGAACATCTCCCTGCTGTCATGACAACATCTTTCTTTCTGATCTTCTCTGAGCACCCTTGGGACAAACTTTGCACAAATCTTCCGCATCTTCAGTTCCTCGCGAATAATTGTGTGTACAGTTTTCACACTAACATCAAACTGTGCACTTATTGTCTCTATAGACACACAATGGTCCTTATCCATGAAATTTTTTATTTGGCCAATCAACTCTGGTGTTCTGACTTCCTTACTCCTCCCACACCTCTCATCATCCCTCACAGACTCCCTGCCTTCCTTGAATCTCTTATGCCACTCAAAAACTGATGCTTGATTCATGCAAGATGGTCGAAAAGCAGTCTGAAGCTTTCCATATGTTTCTGTGGCATTTTTTCCAAGTTTAGAACAGAATTTTATTGCATATCGTTCTTCTAAAGTGTCCTTACGTCCAGATTGCATTTTTGAAATTCATCAGCTGTGACAATCAGGCTTTAGTAGGGTGTATTCCAATTCCTACTGTAGCTGTTCATTTGAATCTGAAATCATAAAAATTGGTCAGTCATCTCATAAGATGTATAGCAATAACATACTGAATTTTCAAGAATCTACAATAATTTTAAATGCCAGTAAAAAAAAAAAAAAGTCTGGAAACTTATTGAAGGCACCTCGTACATTCTCTTTGACTAGTTTTCTTTGAGTTTTGGAAATTCTTTTCAGTTTTTTTTTTTTTTTAACTTTCAACCTTAAATTATTTCTCATAGTTCTGTAAACCATGATAAACAAATTACATTTCTTAAATGTAAGTCTCTCTTCCATTTCACAGTAGACATTTACAATTTTTGTTGGATTTTTGTAAAGATCAAATTCCTAAAAATTATGGTTATACATTTTTCATTAATGTTAAAATTTGAGCCAACTTTAATCATTGAATTTCATCTTAAACCCCAAAATATTTCAGATGTATTATACAATTGGTGTTTATGGCATAATTTTTAAAAAATCTCAAACTATTTGTGAAGAAATTGAGTATCTATGTTGGTTTTAGGACCTTGTTTAAGAAGCTGTTTTATCACATAATCACATACTATATGTCAAAAATTTAGAAAATGCAATTAACAACTGTTGTTTTCTATATTATTTTGTTGTCTGAATAGTGAAAATAAAATTCTACATAGAAAAGATTTCAATTTAATCAAGGTGTCTGTCTCAGAAGGTGTAATCGTAAAATAGATTCAAATGAAAGTTAGATTAGGAAAAAGAAAAGTGCTTAAAATTCTAAAGAAGAAATGAAAGGTTTGAAGTACATAAATTACTTTCTGATTTTTAAAAAAGAAAGGAATTGAATATATTGTTGTGTTATCCTTTCTATACAGTGTGTATGTACAGGGATAGAAAGAGTGACATTAAGTTTTCAAAGCGATTATAGAACTTCTTTTATTTTCAGAGGGTGTTGTCTGGACTTAGTAAATTTATGCTAATTCCAACCCCAAGTAGAATATTTTTTGTCTCTCACTTTCAAGTGACAGACATCTTACTACCTTCTCTCTAATCTGTGAATCTCTGTTCCTAACATGAAAAGATCTATATTTATACCTGTTCAGTTTCCAGTACAAAACCAAGCCATTGGCTTAATGAGTAGAGTATTCACCAATGGTCCGGGAAACCAGGGTTCAGTCCCAGGTTGAATCATACCAAAGACTCAAAAAATAGTACTTGATGCTGCCTTGCTTAACAGGTAAGGATCAAGAGTAAAGTGGAGCAATCCAGGGAATGGAGTAGTGTCCTCCTGTACACCTCGCTGTGGTAGCTATTAAAAAGAGAGCCTTCAGGTCACTCTCGACTAAACTCGCCAACTTTACTTTTTACTTATCTTACCAATTCTCTCCAGGTGTCTTCAATTGACACCTGCACTTCCTGACATTGGGCTCTATTCTAAATCATTAAATTACCCACCTACCATTTCCAATGACATTTGTGTTCAGTGACATTGAGCAATATTACAATACCAAAATAATTGCATAAAAATATTGTATTACTCATAATTATAAATGTAGATAATTCTGCAAAAGTTGACTAATTAAGTTTCTGGTAACTTTGAAAAATGTTGGAAATTTTAAATCATATTAAAAAAAAAAAAATAAAAAAAAACTCCATTAATATTTTTTCATTTTATTCACAGATTGTATGAAGAACTAATGGATTTGTCTAAACTAATCAAGTATGCATCCTACAATAAACTAATCCAAATCAATATAAACTACAAGCATTGCATCTCAACCAACACAAAACTTATTTTGGAGATGACAGCAAATTGGCACATTCATAAAATTTGAAGAGCATTAAACGAGTAGACATTACATAAGGAAGATTTCAGAACAAATCTATACATTTCAACAATGGAAATTCCAAAACGAATGTACACTAAGGATAAAGCATATTCCTGCGACATTTGTGGATATGCAAGTTCACACAGTTCCCATTTGAAAAAACACAAACGAACACACACTGATGAAAAACCCTATTCATGTGACATTTGTGGACATGCATTTTCAGATAAATCTAATTTCATGCGACATAAACAAATTCATACAGGAGAGAAACAATATTCATGCGACATTTGTGAATATGCAACTTCACACAGTTCACATTTAAAAAAGCATAAACTAACACACACTGGAGAAAAACCATTTTCATGTGATATATGTGGACGGGAATATTCAGATAAATCTAATTTCATACGACATATACAAACACATACTTCAGGGAAAGCACATTTCTGTAACATTTGTGGATTTGCATGTTCTCAGAGTTCAGCTTTAATAATACACAAACAAACACATACAAAAGAGGAGCTCTACATGTGCAACATTAGTGCAGAGAAACCATATTCTTGTGACATATGTGGTTATGCCTGTTCACGCAGTTCACACTTAGAAAAACACAAACGAACTCACACTGGAGAGAAACCATATTCTTGTGACATTTGTGGACATGCATGTTCAGATAAATCTAATTTCATACGGCACAAACAAACACACACAAAGTAAAAAATCACATGTCCAATATTTGTAGATTTGTATGTTCTCAAAGTTTGGTTTCAAAACACATCCAAGCTGCAAAGGAACCATTTCTATAAAATCTGTTGATATGCATATTCAGATATTTCAGATTTAAAAGTGTATAAGCAAAACAACACATTTATAAAACATGTAGAAAAGATTTTGTAAGATATTACAATATGTACAATCCAAATGAAAAGAAATCAATCAATATCTCAATTAGAGATATTCTCTAA
Source organism: Sepioteuthis lessoniana (assembly GCA_963585895.1). Classification (NCBI taxonomy): domain Eukaryota; kingdom Metazoa; phylum Mollusca; class Cephalopoda; order Myopsida; family Loliginidae; genus Sepioteuthis; species Sepioteuthis lessoniana. Next base: position 1,066,893 of record OY757908.1, on the reverse strand, counting down.
GCATGGATAATAAAATGAGAACAGTCTACCTCTGGATTGTATAAAATGTTTGGTATGAAATTCACAGGTTAGCAACAATGACAGACATCTGAAGAAGATCAGACAGCACAATGGCCAAAACATAGTGACTTTGATATCAACTAAGATGTGGACACTACAAAAGTATTAAGGTCATTCTCATGATTTCTTTTCAGATGAATAAATTCATCTTTTTTTGTTTTTATTCGTCATGTGGGTAGAAAGAAAGAGTCTACATTTGATAATGCCTGGCTTTTCAACCTTCTTTGACATTATAAGATCTAGTTTAAATATCTGAGACAATATTTAAAATTTCTTTTCCATGTTCCCTATGTTGTAGGCTTTGCTAGTTGTGTGAATTCCATTTCCTAAAAGTGACTTTACCTGAAACCACCTAATGATACCAGTTTGGTAAAAAAAAAGAATCTGATAGTGTTTGGCCAAAACTCTGACCGTTATTTTTTTTATGTGTACATGCAAGCTGTGTTGCACCGTTTTTTCAAACTGACCTTCCAATGAGAGTTATTTATCAAGGTAACTTTTATGGTTATCTCCCTTTAGTCATTATATGTATGCATAAATGAAGTCAAGACATTTATTAATTTCTGGAGTTAAAATGTATTTTGTGATAATTCTCTTAAAATGATTGTATATAGTATAATTATAACGATACTGGAAAAATTGGTATGATCTAAAGATAAGAAATTCAATTTGTTTATCAAGTTATTTATAGAAATAATCTTTTCATCTTCAGATTGTAATTTGAGATAATGTATTTACCTGTAATGCTAATATAAGTAAAAGATAGTTTTTGCAGTTATTACCTGCAAAGTTTTTATGAATCAACATTTTCAGTTTTCTTAACCTAAAAAAGTACAAATTAATACATACTGGTGTGAGATTTGCTGATATACATGTTCTCCAAAAATTAAACACTAGTGAAAAATTAGATTTGTAAATATGCATTACCATTAAGTTTATCTTTCAAAAGACTGTCACTGGAAAGGAAGCAAAGTTTGTATTTTCTCAGAGATCAATTTTAAGATGTTAATTGATGGAAGAAAAACCGTATTTTTAGAATTATTGTGGATATATGCATGTTTGAATAAATACAACTACACACACTGAAAAGAAGCCTTATTCTCATGATATCTGTAGAGCTTTATTTTCTCAGAGAATACAAATAAAAACAGACTATTAAAACAGAAGTTTTGATTTTGAATTTTTTCTTTATTTCCTTTAAAAATACACATGAAAATATAATTTCTAACTTATTGGAGTATTGAATTTCCAGTTTTCTTCATAAAAAAGATTTGAATAATTTTCTCAGTTTTTTTTCTATGTGTTAAATGTTCCATAAAAGAAAAAATATTTGGACTTTTAAATAAAACAGATCCATTAGCTGAGATTTTCTGTGATGGATCTATTTACAGTAATATTTATAAAATATATGAATTTGGCAACATTATGTTTTTATTGTTATTCTATTTTTAGTTTTTATTTTATTTCAATCAAATAAAAAATTTTCTGAGTTTCAAGTCTCCCTTATGAGCTGTAGAAAATTTAAAATTGCTTAAGAATAAAATGTTTTCTGATTTACAATTTAGGGAATAATTTTCATATTCTGATTAAATAAAGTGTTACCCAACTGAATTTGATTGAGAAAAAGAAATGAAATATAATTTTTTTTTGTAAATTATTATACGCTGATTTATTCAGACTTGTGTTCTTATCTTGATTGTTGTAATTACACTTCTGCTGTCTTATTCTTCTGGTTTTTTTTTGGTACCTGTCATATTTGGTAATGTTGTTGGAATTTGGAGCTGAACCTTTTATTTAATCCGTGCATGTAGATTATTCTCATTTTGCTGAATCATGCTAGAGAATATCTTATATTTTTGGATTTGTCATTATGATGTGAATTCTACTTTGTTCATTAAACCAGGGTATGTAGATTTCAATACCAAATCCAAGTTTGGTTTATTTGTTTAAAGCCATATTAACATTTGTGGGCTATTTAATGCTAAAGCCATCCTTACAGAAAAACAGCAGTGGTACTATTTAATTCTTAGCTGGCAGGGATAAGGGAGTTCATGCCTTTCTTAAGCAAAAGCGAACATTATAGCTCAACTGGAATTCAAACTCACACACTTCTAGACTGCTGCCCAGCAATTTAGCCATTTATGCCATAGACTCCCCAAATCCTGGAATTGAGTGTATATACCACTTGACTAAAACAGTTCAAGCTGTGGAAAGAATCTGTTGTGATTGGTGGTATTGTGGTAGTCACTGCTCTGATACATACATTACTTCACTCTGTGTGTGACTTTGAAAGTTGCTTAGATGAATGTGTAAATGTTGTCCAACCCAGAAAATTTTACTTTATGAGTTGAAAGAGGGTCAGAACATTGCAAAATCAACCAAAAATATTTGTTGTTTTTAAGAAGAACATGTACTTGATCACGGTAACCAGATGGTTCAAGACATTTTACTAAGGCCACAAGAACTGCAATGATGAAGAGGCAGGGTTGATTGTAGACCTCAAACCATGAATTCCAAGATTGTGCTCCAAGCCATAGAAGCAAATCCAGAGAGTAGTTCTCAGAGAGTATCAAGAAAGCTGTGCATTTCAAAATCAAGTGTGATTTGTCATTTTCATGAGTTTGGTGAAAGCATCTCTCACTGCCAAATTGTGTGCCTCATATTGCAAAAATTTTCACTCCCTCTAATACTTTTGCCAAAATGATTTTTCTATTTTTGTCATTTAGTGGTAACTTAATTCTAAAAGATTGGTTTTTACTGACATATCAAAGTGCATTTTTAAAGAGTTATCAGAATTGCCATATTGATTCTATCACATTGATGAACATATGAAAAATTAACAACCTTTTCTGTATATTGTATTGTTTGTTTATTTTAAGAAGACTAAAAATGGGACTCAAAAACAAAAAAAGTGTTTTGCACATTTTTCAGAGAAAGTTCAGTGAATGACGAAACATGTCAAAACTGTTTTGCAAAGTGTTGTGCTGATTTCTTGTCGAACAGTGTTCCATTATGATTTAGTTGAGATTGATAACAATCAAATCATAACATGAAAATAATCAATATTATTGAATACAAACAGTGCTAGATTTACATGTTTAAACATTTTATGTTTATTTTCAGATCTAATGAGGCTTTATTGAACTAACTTGAAATAATTTACAGTATTTGGGCTCCTCTAGATGGAGTTTATACCAAAAAAAATCTATGGGTTAGATAGAACTAATGGCACACTTATGCTAAACTGAATTGTTTAAATTAGAACTGTTTGACTAAACTGAATAGCTTAAAATAGAAATATTTTTGACAATTAAACTGTACTTACATTTAAACTGCGTGCTTATTCTAAACTGAATTGTTTGAAATGGAACTGTTTTTGACATTGAAACTGTACTTGCACTAAAATGAATTGTTTAATATAGAACTGTTTTGACATTTAACTGTGTGTAAACAAAATCTGTACTTAACAGAAGTATCTAAATTACAACTGTTTGACTTAACTGAATAGTTTGAAATAGAAATGTATTTGACAATTAAACTGTACTCAAGCTAAACTGAAGTGTTTGAAATAGAACTGATTATTTGCATAAAAATGCATTTAGCATTAAATAACCTATAAAGATTGATATGCCATAAAACCCTAACAACAACAAACAATATTTTCAACTACTACAAACATACATGCATATAGGATCTATGTGTTTTCTGTAGTCACTTTGTTTGGCTTTTTACAATATATCCCCATTTTTCACAAATACTTTTAAAATACAGAATATTAAAAGTCATAAATGATAAAAATAGAATTGATTGAAATTTTTCCTTCTAAACTAATATGGTTATATTCTAAAATCAAGTTGCCGAATGGTTTAAATACATTGTTTCTTTTTTTTTTTTTTTTTTTTTTTTGATTCAGTTTGTTTTGGTTACAAATTTATTTGCATTCTAATGACTCTAGACCTCTAATGAAACATATCAGATTTTTTAAATTCTTTTTCACAAACACATATTGATGTTTCACGGACAACTTTTTGAATACCCTATTTCCATTTCTCTCTCTTTCTTCATTCCCCATATATAAATCAGATCTTTTTTTAATGCAAATGGATGTTGATGCATTTTGCTTGATGACCAAAGCTAATATCTTGGCCCAATTTGCTGGGGCTGTAGAATACACCGACTACATCTCTGCAGAGGCGTAAGTCTCCCCCAACGAATGTCCTAGATATGACACTAAACAATCTGATGGTGAGGTTCCAGGAATGCTGGAGCTTTAGGGAATGTGGAGTATCCCTTTATTGCCATCACTTCCAGATCACATCAGGCCCGGAGTGGTAGCACTTATGGGTCAGATAGAAGTAAACTGTGTAATTATGCTAAACTGAATTGTTTGAAATTAACTGTTTTTACATTTAATTGTGTTTAAACTGCACACTTATGCTAAACTGAACTGTTTGAAATAGAACTGTTTTGATATTTAATTGTGTTAAACAAAAATTTATACTCATACTAAACTGAATTATCTAAAATAGATCTATTTTTACTTTTAACTGTATTTAAACAAAAACTGTATTTAAACTAATGACTGTAAACAAAAGACTGTTCTTATGCTAAACTGAATTGTTAGGCTTGATTAAAAATGTTATCTTCAAAATGTGTTTAGAAATCATATATTTAATATATGTATGTTGTAACCTAACAAAAGGTAACTGACTGAGAAATAACCAAAATGGAGGTTGAGAATGAAATGGAAATCTTTATAACATTAACAAAAAACAGTAAATGCCTGCAGCATAAAGAAGGTACTCACAGCAAGTGGTGACAACTCAGCATAAATCACCCCCCACAATGGTGTCCAATGTATTTATGAGGAATGGGACATATCCATTAATATTCATAGGTAAGGTATATATGCCCCCTTTTTAAATTTACTCAGCACAGAGTCAATATCTTTTCCTTTTCGGGTTCATGTTGATCTCTGTATCCCTTCTTTTCCTCTTTGTCTTTTTTTGTATTTTTGCTTTAGGAATTTTCCACAGAATGGGCACATCAAATGTGTCAAAAAGAACTTTCATTGGCTTAACATCCACGAGAGCATTGTTCTTTTCATATATGTATGCCAACTTTTTGTTTGATTCAAGTGCCTTTTGTGCACCATTTTCGGTCCTTTGACTGAATATACCATCCTACCGATTCTTTTGACAATAGTTCCAACTTCCTAATATTTTTCCCCGTCTTTTCACCCACTTTGTAAAATTCATTTCCAGTTTTTTGTACCGTGTGTTCAACTTTTCTTACAGGGTATCAGCTTGTCAAAGACCAATTTTATTTTCCGCGCAAACATAATTTCTATCGGAGTCATGGCTGAAGGTGCATTTTTATTTGGTGTAAGCCGATACACTTGTAGAAACTGCTGCAATGCTGTCTCTGTGGATCCATTCTATAATTTTTTAGAGCTCTTTCGAGGGTATCCACAGACTGTTCTGCTTGGCCATTGCTCCTTGGGTGCTAAGGGGTAACTGTTATGTGCCTCACCACAAACATTTTACAAAATCTCTTGAATTCTTTTGATGTAAATTAGGTGACTGTTATGATGAGATATGCAATCACCACCGGAACAGTTTAAATAAGGAACTAGGTCACCGGACAGACATTCACAGAGAAACACAGAGAGACACCTTGGACAGAACACGTGAAGAACAAACACTCTCTCTGTAAATAATACAATAAACTTCTTCTTTATTTATTCAAACATATAGTACCTATTATTTCCTTTATTTCCTTTCACGGAATACTATTTCTTGATTATCCTTATATTATTGCCACCTCAGGATATATCAATTGACGACGAAGACGAAATACGAACTCAGTAAATTCATTTACTAAAAGAAAAAAAAAAAAAAGACTGTGTTGTGGGAACTGTTTTTTCTTACGTAAATACGTTTACGTGTATTTGAAAAAGACGAAAAGGAGCACTTGAAATTGGTAAAGTGTCGATATTTTGTACGGTGAGTTTTCTGAACATTTCTCAGTATTGACAATTTTTTTTCGTAACGAAAGCGTTGAAGGTGGACATCTTCTTTTTGGAACAAAATTTTATGTATACGTTGACTTGATATTTATACATTTAAAAAAAAAAAAAAAAGGCTTCGGAACAAATAGCAGCATTGACAAAAACGTTAACTGAGAGTTTAGTCGCCCAGCAAAAAGCTCAAATTGACTTTCAAAAACAGATGTTGGTTCAACAAGAGCATTTTGAAGCACTTGTCATACAACAAACTATAGATAACTGACTATTTTGTGAAACTATTTTGTCACAAAAAACTAATGATAATGCATCTAGATTTTTTTCGGCAGAGGGTATAGCTAACTCACTAGCTGAGTTCAAATATGACGCAGAACGAGGCAACACCTTTCCCGCCTATTATCGGAGGTTCGAGACGATTTTTACAAAAAGATGTGAGAAATGGTCTGATGAAGAAAAAATCACACTCCTATTTCAGAAATTGGGTACGAAGGAAAATACAAAATTTACAAATTTGATTTTGCCAAAGAAACCAGAAGATATTTCTTTTTCAGAAACTGTTAAAATGTTGTGCTCGATATTTGGTGAAAGAGACAGCCTTTTTCATACAAGATATAAATGTTTAAACACGCAAAAAGAAGAAACTGATGATATTGTCACATATGCGGGTAAAGTCAACGCCCTGTGTGAACTATTTAAATTGAAAGACCTATCTGTTGACATGTTTAAGTGTTAAATATTTGTCCAGGGACTGACAGCACCGAGGGACAAGGATTTGAGGTCAAGAATTTTATCAATTATGAAGCAAGATCCAGAAATGAACTTACAAAAAGTGACAGAAGAATGTCAGAAGTTGATAAATGTGAAAAGGGACACTACTAGGATAGAGGGAAAAGTTACATCCCAGGTCCAAGTAGTGAAACAAAAAACTTTTCTCAAGAACAAAGGAAAAAGTTTTGAATGTTGGAGCTGTGCGGGTTCGCACTTAAGAAAAAATTGCCCTTTTAAAGACCAACCTTGTGCTAAATGTGGTTTAGTTGGACACCGAGTCTCCCAGTGCCGAACTAAACAAAATAAACAAAGACAAAAATTTAAGTCTAAAGTAAATGTAGTGTTGTCAAAAGAAGAAGTGAGACAAGGGGGTGAACGAAAATTTGTCAATACCAAAATAAATGGTCACATAGTTAAGCTACTTTTGGATACAGGTAGCGATATTTCGATTATCGACGAAGTGACTTGGAAGAGGATTGGTTGTCCAACACTGGAAAAAAACGTCTAAAATTGCCAAAGGAGTATCCGGAAAGAGATTAAAATTCAAGGGAGAGTTTGATTGCAGTGTATCTCTTGGATCGAAAACTTTTTCTTCAAAAGTGTCAGTTGTTCCAGGTATAAATTCTTGCCTCTTCGGAATTGATTGGATCGTTTTGTTTGATTTATGGGAGCTACCCATAAATTCATTTTGTAACCGTGTTAGTGTATCTGAAAAGAAAAATTCTAAACAAAATGAGGATTTTCTTACTGTATTAAAAAGTGAATTCCCCAGGGTTTTTTCTGAGGGGTTAGGTGTGTGCACTAAGACCGAAGTGAATTTTGAACTAAAACAAAATGTGAAACCTGTTTTTAAACCAAAAAGAAACGTGCCTTTTTCTTCAAAAGAAGATATTGAAATTGAACTGCAAAGACTGCAAGAAAATGGTGTAGTCAAAAAAGTTGACTATTCTGAGTGGGCAAGCCCCACTGTGTATGTTAAAAAGAAAAATAAGAATATTTGGGTATGCGCCGATTTTTCTACAGGCCTTAATGACTGTCTGATGGATCATAGTTATCCACTCCCATCCCCTGAAGACATTTTTACAAAGCTGAACGGAGGTAAAATTTTCTCCAAAATTGATTTAACTGAGGCTTACTTTCAGGTAAAAGTCAGTGAAGAATGTTCAAAGTATTTGTGTATTAATACCCATTTAGGACTCTTCAGGCTCAAAAGGCTCCCTTTTGGTTTGAAAGTAGCTCCCGCGTTATTTCAGCAAATAATGGACACAATGCTTGCCGATTTAGGTTTTGCAATCGCATATTTGGATGACATTCTTGTAAAGAGTAAAAATGTACAGGAACATAAGGAACACATCAGAACAGTTTTCCAAAGAATTGAGGAATTCGGCTTCAAATTGAGTGCCGAAAAATGTGAATTTTTCTTAAAACAAATAAAATATCTTGGTCAAATCATTGACAGCCAAGGCAGAAGACCGGATCCTCAGAGAACAGAAGCCATTGAGAAGATGCCAGCAACAAACAATGTTGCCCAGTTACAATCTTTTTTGGGTTTAGCACAATATTATGCTATTTATATCCCAAAAATGCATAAGTTGAGAGCACCATTGAACAAATTGTTAAAAAAGAGACAAAAGTGGATTTGGTCAAAAGAGTGCCAAAGTGCATTTGAAGAGATTAAGAAATGCCTGCTATCAGATTTAGCACTGGCACACTTTGATCCACAGAAGGAATTGATTGTGGCATCAGATGCAAGTGATTACGGATTAGGAGCAGTACTTCTCCATAGACTTGAAGATGGATCAACGAAGCCAATTGCTCATGCATCCAGATCACTTTTGCCTGCAGAAAGAAACTATTCTCAAATTGAAAAAGAAAGTTTGGCAATCATTTATGCAATTAAAAAATTCCATAGATTCATTCATGGCAGGATTTTTACATTGCAGACTGGCCACAAACCCTTGCTGACTATTTTTGGCTCTAAAAAAGGCCTACCCACTCACACTGCAAACAGACTTCAACGATGGAGCATAATTCTGTTGAATTATAATTTTAAAATGGAGTACATTTCATCCAAAAATATTGGACATGCGGATGGACTCTCCAAACTTATTCGAAAGTGTGCAGAACCTTTAGAGGACACAGTGATAGCTGCATTGAGAGAGGAAAAAGAACTCTCCGGACTGCTGTGCAACACGATTCGAGAGTTACCAGTGACTCTAGATGACATCAACAAAGCAGCAGAAACAGATGAATTCATTGTAAAAATGAAAAAACAGGTGCAGTTAAACGAAAAGTCGAAGAAAGACTTGAAAATTTTGCCATTTTCTATTTGTTCGCAGACTTTAATGTATGCGGACAGAGTCGTCATACCGACCACACTACAGAGGAGGATTCTAAAAGAATTCCATAGCGGTCATCCAGCCATGTCCAGAATGAAGGCCTTAATGCGCGGATATACGTATTGGCCTAGGATGGACCGGGACATTGAAAGAATTGTAAGACAGTGTCAAGGGTGTCAGCTAGCAGCAAAGGCACCACCTGTACAAATACAACCGTGGCCGAAGACGGATACACCGTGGACTCGGTTAAACATTGACTATGCAGGTCCTTTGAATGGTCATTATTTCTTAGTAGTCGTTGACAGTTTCACAAAATGGCCGGAAGTGTTTAAGTGTAAACATCCAACATCAACGAGTACTATAGATGCACTAAGACTTCTCTTCAGTCGCTTTGGAGTGCCTAAAACTATTGTCAGCGACAACAGCACCCAATTTACCAGCAAAGAGTTTGAAGAATTCTGCAAGGCCCTATCCATTGAACATTTAACAACGGCAATATACCATCCAAGATCAAACGGTCTCGCAGAGAGATTTGTGGACACATTCAAAAGAGCTTTTGGGAAGAGGGGATTATTATGAAAAGAATTGGACACTTGCTATATTCTGTAAAAAGTAGTAAATTTGACTGTCGCAGGCATATAAATCAGCTAAGACCTCGACACACTGATGACTACAAACAGGCAGAAGATAATGAACTGCCCTTGGAGGTATTATATGACTCTTCTAATGTTCCTCTACCCATAACACAACCTACTCCAAGAGTGGTATCTTCTACTCCAGGTCCGAGAGTACCAGTTTCATCACCAATTCCACCCCCTCAAACGATGTTTGAGGAGAAAAAGTACAAGGGTAAAAAGAAAAGTCAACCGGCTGAGCCCCAGACCTAAAAACAAACGGTATTAAGCCAAATTCTCCAGGGAAAAATTGGCTTAGTGGGAGGTGTTATGATGAGATATGCAATCACCACCGGAACAGTTTAAATAAGGAACTAGGTCACCGGTCACCGGACAGACATACACAGAGAAACACAGAGAAACACCCTGGACTGAACACGTGAAGAACAAACACTCTCTCTGTAAAATATTACAATAAACATCTTCTTTATTTATTCAAACCCATAGTACATATTATTTCCTTTATTTCCTTTCACGGAATACTATTTCTTGATTATCCTTATATTATTGCCACCTCAGGATATATCAGTGACATAGTCCGAAACAATGGAATCTGGAACTTTGAACCTTGAAAACAGTTCATGTAGAAACCCAATTTCTACTCCTGTAGTTGGTTGGTTTCTTGCATCTCAATATCTCTGGTCACTTGGAAAAACTGTCGACAACAATCAAATAATATGGACCATTAAATGGACCAGCAAAGTTCATATGCAGAAAAGACCATGGGTGGTGAGTTTCTGGCTATGAGTTGACATTTATTGGTGGTGCTTTAGCTGCCAAAGCACAACTTTTGCATGTCTTTACCAAACTTTTGATATCTCTATCCATGCTACACCATTTTTATTAGGCTTTTCATTCTGGATATACCAAGATGCCCAGGATGGAACTCTTTAAGATTTCGTTTCTGTAGTGATAGAGGTACCACCACTTTTTTGTTGTACACGAGAACATATAACTCGAATTCTGTTGTATTCCTGTGTTTTAGTTTTTTCTTCATTTCCACAATAAAATTGTCATCCAACGCTTTATGTTTTTCTTCCAACGTCACGGTTAGTTTCCACACAGCATTGCATTGAATTTTTCCGCTTGGAGAGAAGCAATGATTGTGTATTTCAAAGGTTTGATATTTTTTGGAATAAGTCTGGACAATCCACCTGCGTGACACAATTTACTTGATGGCAAGAATTCCATCCTGAAATTGTAATTCAATAAGATAGTTCCCCATCGCTGCAACCTATTAGCTGCATGGGTTGTGAGGCCTTTTTTGGACCCCAAAATAGCTAGCAACGGTCTGTGATCCGTTTGTAAGGTAAACCTTCTTCCGTGGCGGAATCTATGAAATTCCTAAAGGGCAAACACAATCCCTAGACTCTCCTTTTCTCTCACGGAATAATTATTTTCAGCTGGAAGAAGCGTCCTGGAGGCGTGTGCAATAGGTTTAATCGAGCCGTCTTTGAGTTTATGTATAATGCAGGCTCCTATTCCGTATGAACTAGCGCCACTTGCTACGATTATTTCTTTTTTTTTTTTTTTTTGATCGTAATGTGTCAAAAACAAATCTCATGTTAACATTCCTTTAATTTTTTTTTTTCGAATGCTTCCTGGTACTCCGTCGTCCAAGCCCATTTAGCTTTTTTTAAAATAGTTTTTTTTAAAACAAAGCTCGCAAACAATGTATGTTTGGCACAAATACGTTGTAATAATTTGCCAAACCCAGGAAGCTTTGCAAAGAGCTAACATTTTCAAGAGCAGGCATGTCTTTTATAGCACTGGCTTGTGCTAGATCTGGTCTCCTGCCGTTTATTATCTATTATTTGTCATAGGTATTTGATTTGATTTTAAAAAATTGCATTTTTCTTCTTTCAGCTTGAATCCATAGTCCTGAATCCTTCTGAAAACCGCAAGAAAATTTTTCTTGCGTTCTTCTGGGTCTTCTTTTTTAGTAGAATATCGTCTAGATAAGTGACTGTAAAGTCAAGTCCACTAAGCATCGTGTCCATTACTTGCTGAAAAATAGCAGGGACGACCTTTATCCCAAAATCCAACTGATTGAATTTTAAAATTCTTCGATGTGTGTTTATCGTAAGTAATTTGGAACATTTGTCATCTTCAATCTGCAGATACGCGTCGTTTTGGTCAATTTTAGAAAATATCCGGACTTCAACTAAGTTGTGCAAAAACCTCTACTGGCCCCGGAAGTGGGTAATGATAATTTTCTAGGGCATCGTTTAAGTCCGCGGAGAAATTCGTGCTGACACGTATCTCTTTAGACTTTTTCTTTGTATATACCGTTGGTAAAGCCCAATCGCTTTTGTCAATGTTAGATAAAACGCCCATTTTTTCCGAGTTTGTCAAGCTCGTCATTTGATCTGCTTTAACGATGCAAAGAGTAGATTCCTTTTCTTTTTAAAAACCCTCTGTTCGTTTTCCTTTACCTCGAATTTAGCTTTCCTTTTATTGCACCTGCTTAAACCACCAGAAAATACCTCTGAAAATTTAATTTTCAATTCTTTCTTGAAACTTTCTGCCTCGTTGGTAAAACTTTTAATTTCTAAACAGAAAGAACGGATTGGACTGATCCTATTTTAAACTGCTCCATTCAGTCTGTTCCCAAAAGGTTATTTGTATTTTTCATTACAGTCTTAATTGGTTTATAACAAGAGGGCAAACGATATTACCATTTTGGCATAAATGGTAATTGGCGTAGTATCGTTCTGTTGCCTCTTGTTATTTATATAGAAATAAAATAAATAATTAACGCGTAGATACTGATGGCTTTCAATCTAGTAGTTTAATGACTGCTTGAGAGGAAGTTTTCTTTATGCCGTGAGTTGAAGATAATGGGAAAACACTTTTAAATGGTTATGCGGGAGTTTAGTGCTTAGCCAGAGGCATCGGGTTCATTTGGTTTAGAAGAGAGAAATATTTGACCAGGAAATGGTCTCCTAAGGTATGCAGAGGAACAATTGTTGAAGTGTGCTCTCTCGAGATGGATAGTCCCTGTCTGCTGTTGGAGTCGTCCCGAGTTAAAGAGAGAAATGTTATCTCTCGTGTCGACTGGTCTCACCTAGCTGCCAGCCATGAGAAAAGAAAAGAGAGGTCACACGTGTTTAGCGCTGCCTTTTATGGTGCCCGGTAAGGTGTGCCCAGGCAGAATGGCATGGGTCGTTCTAATTGGATGAAATGTATGATTTCAAAATTCCAATGGTAAAACAATTCCCGCACTAAATAATGGTTTGCAATTCTTTCTGCTACAGGTTTAAGGCTAACATTGCTGGTTCAGGAGAAAGTCAAAAGTTGATAAGAACACTATCACAACCAAGGATAATTGAAAAAAAAAAAACAAACAAAGAAAAGAGCTTATTAGAAAAAATAAAATTGAAAATAAATAATGACATTTATCGTAGTCAATCGACTACTCATAAACAAAACAAAACAAACAAACCCCACTTCCAAGAAGGGATGAGTCACTAATGTCTTCAGCCAATAGTACTTAGGAACGAGTCGTTAAGGAACCAAATCGTTCCGCACAAGACGTCTTTTTAAAATATTAAATTCAGCCTGTCTTTCTTAGGACAATCCTAAACTAATGGACAAAATAGGTAATCATAAAAAAACATGGTCGAAGTAGAATGAAGTTTCTCACTATTATTTAGTTATAAATAGCAAACTCATTGTACTTAGACCACATAGCGTAGTAGCGCACGGTAGATATAAAAGCAGTAGTATCAAACTGGGCCAAATCAGTTTGGCTGGACGTCACCCAAGGGTGCGGGAGAAATCCGATTCTCCCCCTAGTCACTCTACGACCGAAGCCTAATCAGCAGCAACTGCCCATGAGGCACTGCTCAAAGCTTCCCCTAAAGCCGACGTCCTGATTCCAGCCAGCAGAGAAAGCAGGAATACAACCAGCTGCAGACGATCCAGGAACATTGCCAGCCTCTCAGCTTAAAAGCCCTTTTCAGGGCTACTCAGAAAGTCTATCCAAACATCTGAGACGGCCCAATGCAGCAGACACAACTACTAGCCTCTCAATCTAACAGCCTTTTTCAGGGCTAATTCAGAAAGTCTAACCTAATACCCTCTGAGACGGCACCAGCAGCTACCTTCTTGCACCAGCGACCACTTCCATGCAGAAGCACCTACCAGTCCTGCACCGGCGACCACCTTCCTGCACCAGCAGTTACCAGTTCTGCACCAGCAGAAACCAGTCCAGCTCCAGTGACCGCCTTCCAGCAGCAGCAACCACCTTTCTGCACTAGCAGCTACCAGTCCTGAACCAGCGACCACCTTCCTGCATCAGTAGATACCAGTCCTGAACCAGCGACCACCAATCCAATGACTACCAGCCTTGTACCAGCAATCCAGACTTGCACCAGCGACTAGATCCTGCTCCAATGATCACCATCCAGCTGCGGCGACTGTTCGCCTTACACTATTCCAATTTACGATTCGCCATAATAAAGATTGGTCTTTTGAAGCAACATCCTTGTTTTTTCATTCTTGCCTTGTTCATTGTCAATCACTTATATTTCAAAAGTTTGTGGGGACCGGTATATCTATCGGCCTTCGCAACACATTCATTGATAGTAGGTATATAAGAAAAGCGAAAGACAACGAAGAGACATGTTTTAGCTTGCAGGTGTGACGACTGTATACTGCCCAAGCTGTCTATTTTATTCAAACAAGGGAAGCAACTACTTCTTCCAAGGGAAGGTAACTCATGTCATGACATTCATTGTCAATGTTAAATTTTCTAATAAACTCTTTAATTTTTTAAATCAGCTGGCGCTGGAGAATACACTGACTGCATCTCTACAAAAGAAGTAACCCCCACCAACAAGTGTCCTGGATATGACATTGAACAATGTGATGGTGAGACTCCACTCTTGGAGCTTTGGAGAATGAAGAGTACTCCTTCATTACCATTGCACCCAGATCCACTCTTACCCAGAATAATAGCACCAAATAGGGTCCTATCTAAGGGTCAAATAGAATTGTTTGATATCTAAACTGTATCTGAACACAAACGACTTTTGCTAAATGTGTGTAAACAAATGGCAGATGTTTAATAAAATTGTTAGTGATATATAGTAATACTTGGAACCAATTAACTGCATACAGAAGAATGAGTAATATTGAATAGAATTATTTGTGTTAAATAGCAATACTTGAAACTCTTTAAACTTGTGCCAAAATTGAATTTTTGGTATTACATAACAATACTTAGAACCATTTGACAATGTACAAATGAATGAATTATGTTCAATTGAATAATTAGTGATAAATAGCAATACTTGTAACCACTTCACTATCTACAAACCAATGAAGAATATTGAGATGAATCAGTGTTAGGTAGCCAGAAGTTAAACTATTTAACTGTGTGGAAACAATAGCAATACTAGTTTGCAAACAAATTAGCTGTAACTCATTTAAAAATAAAATTACCAACAAATTATTCACTTATATGTATACCTATTTAAATGTGTGCAAACAAATGACTGATGTTGAATTGTTATTGTTACGTAGTAATACTTGAAACCATTTAACTGTGTGCAAACAAATGATTAATTGTAGAGTTATTTGTATTTGATAGAAATACTTGAAACCATTTAACTACATACAAAAAAATTATCTCAGGCTCATTTAAAAATGTTATCTATAAGATGTTTACTAAACATATATCTAATATATGTATAAAGAGGGTTTGGTATTAAGTAACCTACAAGGGCTGATATACCATAAAACCCACACAAACAAACACTTAGAGATGTTCACTTTGATTTGGTTTTTGTTTAATGGCATTTGCTGTCTGGAGTTTGAACTCCCTTACTAGCACATTAGCCCCTACAACACAGACTTTCTTTGTTCTTTTAGGGTTTTTTTTATTTAGCAGTAAATAGACTAACAACAGATAAGATGCAATATATCATTTAATAGCTGAACATTCTGATTTCATAAAATACACCTTAAACAAACTCAATTAAATTATTTAAATGAATCATATAATTCTTTTATTTCATAGCAATGTTTATGTTCAATATTGTTTAATAAGCCCAGTTGGCTGGAGCCATAGAATACACTGACTGCCTTTCTGCAAAGAGGTAAAACCTCCCCATCCTCATTGAGTGTCCTGGATAGGGCACTAAACCATCTGATTGTGAGACTCCAGTTTTGGAGCTTTGAGAAATATAGAGTACCCCTTCAAAGCCATTTCTCCTAGGTTAGAGTCCCATCTATGGGTCAAATAAAACTATTTAATCATTTTCTACACTTGTAACCATTTGACAGTGTGCAAACAAATGATTGTTAAATTGAATTCTTAGTTTTGAATAGCAAAATACTTAAAATGATTTAACTGTGTGCAAACAAATGAGCTCTGACTTCTTTGAAAATTGTTACCAACAAAGTATTCATATACAAATCATATTTATTGTATATACATGTATAAACAGAGGTGGCCGTGGTGTAATGGTTATCGTCGTTGGAAATGGATACGGCGACACAAGTTCTGGACGAGGCTGATTGCATTTCACTAATACCCTTGGGAAAGGTATGAATCCAAATATTCTCCCTCCAGCTATGGGTAAATGTAGGACAGACAATGTTCTTCAGCCTTGGTGAGGCAACTAGTCTAAGAGAAGGAAAACTCTGAATTCAAACCTGTTAAACTCCACTTAAAAGTTGATCTTGTGTCATATCCTGCCTGAGCGGAGGGGTTGGTAAATATGTATAAACAGGATTTGACATTAAATAACCCACATGGGTTGATATGCCATAAAACACAACCAACCAACATCGTTTAATCAAAATGGGACAATTCTCTATAATAATTGCTCCTGGCTTGCAAATAACTCTGCAATAATTAAATGAATTGGTTTACACAACTCTACCACATCCTACTTACTCATCAGTTCTTTCTCTAACTGACTATCACTTTTTAAGCATCTGGAGAATTTCCTTCAACAACCAAACAACAGTTTGAAACACTTTTGAAAAATACATTAGTTTCAGAAGTCTAGAATTCTATATGCCAAAAAATGAATCCATTGTCCTAACTTCAGGTACCCAGTATAGACTTTTCTGTGCAACTGTTTGCTTTTGTTTTTTTTTCTATAGAAGAAAAAATATTCTATACTTTTTTTCCTCTTGAATTTTTATATCTGATGAAGGTTAAAGAATGACTCAACCAAAACATTTTGTTAATAACACTAAAAATGCCCAGAAGACATTCAATTGTCTGAAAAATTTCCATTACATATTGGTGTTTCAATTTTATTTTCTATTCGAGTATATTTGAACATAAAATGGAAAGAATTGTATTAGACATGGTTTTTCGGTGGCCAATTTTGAAAAACAAACACAAAAACACCTAAAGAATTAAAATCAACTTCAAGATTTTTTAGTGATACTATTAATGACAAATCATTTTTCATAATCTTCAAAAATCTTTGTGATGTGTTTTATTATATTAAACTCTAAAACGATACTTTGAAGTTGCAAATTCATTTTATAAATGTCATTTTTGGAACATTTTAGTCTGTGTGGATCTGTGTTTTATCCAGTCACATTCTTTAAACAGTTAGAAATTCTTATTTCTTGAATTTGTGAAATCAGTGATTAATTTATTTGACATGAACTTAAATACTCAGTTGATATACTTGGGTCATTATTCAATAAATAAGGGGAAATTTAATTTATTCTACGAAAGTAAACTTTGAATTTTTTGTAATTAGTTCATAGAAAAATTATTTTAATCTAAAAAAAAATATTTTGATGCAATTCAAATGTCAGTAAATTAAAAAGAGAGCTCCAGGATTGAACAGAGGTCCATCATCAAATTTTTGGTACAATGTGAAATTTACAGAATAATGAGTGATGTGTACAGAGAAGAAAGTTTCTATTAAAAAAAAAAATTAAAAAAAAAAAGGCTTATAAATGGGCTAAACATGAGTTTGCCAAGAGTTGAAAAGGCAGTCGATGAAGTAGAAACACTCTGACTCTCAGTTAAAGAAAAGTTACAGGTGCAGCTGTCAGTAAAGAAGGCCATGCTGATAGAACATGAAAGGACCCATCATTATTGATTTCCTTGAAAAAAGTTGCATCTGTAAATAGTTGCATCCTATTACCAACTCCTTAAACAATATTCACCTTATTTATTGAATGAGCCTATTATATATACTTGGAATTAAAATATAATACTTGGATCTTTAAAAATATTACCATTGTGAAGTGCAAGAAATATATTTTCATAAGCAAAAGAAATGAAATTCATTATGTAAAGTTTTTTCTTTTTTTTTTGTGGGATGAATATTTAAATGTGTGGATTCCATTTATTTTTTTTGTATAGAATAAGAATTGCCTTTGTTTTGAAAAGAGAATTTAAAGTTTTTTCAAAAATATAAACAACAGGTCATTCTTTCAACAGAAAGTAAATGTCTCAATTCAGTGAAATTATATCAACAAATTTACATCCTTATAAAACTTGTTCAATTATCTTAGTTTAAAATGTAAATATGTTAAAACTGAAGATTAATTTTCTTATTCAACTATAACTGTAAGAATTTCAGCTGAAATTTTATATTGAAATATATTCATCTTTAATGCCATGAAAAGATTCTTTAATAGACAAAGTATTTGAGTATTGAAATTGTTTTGGTGACCTACCAACACGATAATGAACTCTTTCTCCTTCATAAATACTAACCCTATTTTACTCTCATTGAGACTTTCTCTCAACAGAGTAGCGCATATGGACTGCTGGGCCAGGACACACTTTGGTTGGCCATGTTGGTCGATACACGGATCTGGTCGGGTGTGTCCTGGTTCCAGTGACAGTTGGTTGAGATATTCCTTGACAATCTTTATCAAGCTTCAGGGGGCCATTCCCCCAGGCTTTAACTCTCTCTGGAGGGACTAGGTTTATTGCCTGGCACCTGAGGCACCTCTTTTTTGGAGAATGCTGATGGGGCCCGAGGTATTTTTGGAGCTACTGAGTGTGTCTGGGCTAAGACCTTGCACCCAAACCCACCTAAAAAATGCCTTGTGTCACCGTCGTCCATTCAGTGAGAAGAACGACAAATACCGATTTTCTCCCAGCAGTCAAACCTGACAGTTTGGACGGATACTTCTATCTGCTGTACTAACACTCTTATTTTGTATTTATATTCTGCTTATTCAATACACTTGTTTAACCTACTTTATCTTCTTCTGTGTCTTCTTTCTACCCCCTAACAGGCCACAACAGAAATGGAAGTGTTTTGAAAATCTATTACATTAAAATATTCCTTCAGAAATACTGACAACAAAAACAAAATAGACTGTTTTTTTAAACAGAAGACACCAACCAAGTTCAGTTGCACCATCATTAAAATTGCAATGTTTTTTTCACTGACCTTCTTTTTATATTTTTATTGGCAACATGTGACTTGTGGTTTTTTTAGCAACTTTTTCTTGTGTCAAATCTTTTTAAGACAATATGGATGGAGGAAGTATCCAAATGATAGTTAATTCCAATTGTTTTTATTAAATTTATTTGCCATTTTTAATGAGTGTGGCAAGAAATTGTCAAATCAACACTGAAAATAGATATAAAGATACCAGGAAAAATTTTAAATATTTAGATGCAATAATAACCAGTCAAAATGAGTTTTCATTGAAATAGGATAATTTGTATTTGCAAACAAAAAGGTAATTAGAATTTATAATAAATGGTTTAAAAGAATATTTGATGCATAGTAATTTTTATTAAACCCTAAAAGATTTTCACCACTGACAATGATATAGTCCAGTTGGATGGGGCTGTAGAATATGCCGACGGCATCTCTGCTGAGAGTTAAGACCCCCCCCATAAGTGTCTTGAATAGGACAGTAAATCTTTTAATAGTGAGGCTTCAGACCTGGAGCTTTGGAGAAGGTGGAGTACTCCTTCATTGCCATTACTCCCAGGTCTACTATGACCTCAAGTGATAGCACCTGTTAGGGGGCCCATCTCTGGGTCAAATAGAACTGTTTAACCATTTAACTATGCAAACAAATGACTGATGATAAATTGTGTTATTAGGGTCACTGTTACGTAGTTGAATGGCTCACAGGAAATTGAATGAATAGATAAATAAATAAATAAATGAATAAAATAGACAGCAATCACCAAATAACAAGGCAGAGACACTTGTTGTACTTAAAAATGACTAAGGAAAACTGGAGGTTTGAAATCTTGTGTGCATGTACGAGTGGAAGTGATGGTTCTGCTCCCGACATGACTGGTGGAAGTGAGGGGATAACTTGCATCTTTAAGGGAGTCAACAGAAGGTGAAGATGTCAGTAGAAAAAGAGCCACAAAGATGTACGGAGAAGAAAGTTTATGAGCTCTAAATTCCGGGGCTCCCCAAAGGGGGAGGCATTAGACCCAGTGAACAAACATGTCAGAATCAGCAAAAAATTCCAGGTCTGTGTCTGTTCATCTTTTTATCAGTAGGATATGTTGCTTATAATTGTCTAGTTGATGGTCGTCTCATGCTTGCTGTGCATTCTTCCTTTCTTCTGGTGACTGCTTGCCACCTAATTGTAAATAAACCTTTAATATATGTTTAACAGAGTTTTGCATTTGTCAACGTGTTACTACGGCAAAGTCATAATGGGGGTCTAAAGTTGCTTTAGTGCCGCTATGGTACATTAGATAGCAATACTTGAAACCATTTAACTGTGTGCAAATAAAAATATTAGTGGTAGGTAGCAATACTTGAAAGCAATTAACAGTCTGCAAACAAATGATTAATACTAAATAGAATTATTAGTTTTAGATAGCAATACTTGAAATCATTTAACTGTGTGCAAACATGAGTTCTGATTTATTTAAAATGTTACCTACAAAGTATTTGTTTATAAATCATACATATATATATATATATATATATATATATATATATATATATATATATATATATACATATATATATATATATATCCATCAAAGCATCTTATCTGAAGGCTGTTGTTGAATTAAAGATGATCTCAAGGAATTCTTTACTCTCATTTGTTTCTTCTGCAAACAGGGTTTCAGCAGTTTGTGATGTTTATTGAGATAAGGAAATCTTTACCATTTTTCCCTTGAACAGCACATTCTCTTTCACCAGGCTATTGGCAGCTGCTACAGATGACAAAACATGGTTCTACTGTTGTAAAACAATGTTACATTTTGCTAATTCATTGCATAAAGAAAGTTTTAAATGGAAAGTAAGCAAAATTATTTGTGAAAAATTTTTCTAAAATTTTTACAAGCAGGACAGAAGTAACATTATACAATGTCATTTCTGTCAAAAAATTTAATTACATTTTGGCATATCACTCTTTTTTCATAAAATTTGTGACAATTTTCTTTAGGAGTGATGCAGAATTAATGAAGAAAGAAAGAATAGCATTAAATAAACTGAATAATTTACCATTAAATTTCCTTCGAATACAAGACATGGAAAATTCTTGTTTATTGTTTTTCTATAGAAATAACTGGCAAGGGAGATAGCTGATCTCAAGTAACGGAATCTTTCAGTCCCTTCAACTGAAAAAAAGGTTCAGCATTAAATTTTGACTGGCTTTTTTTACATTCAATTCTTTTTTTTATATTTTTGTTTTATTTTTTGTGATAGAGAATACAAGGTTAAATGTCATCACAAGTTTATTTTAGATCCATGCAGCCAACATAATTTTAGAAACAATACAAAATAAAAACAAACCTTGAATATAATGAGAAAAAAACTATGAGAAATGTCTTCAATTCAATAAATATGCAAGATTTTAGGTTTTAAATTGCATCGACCAACATACCAAAAGTTTACAAATTATCCGAATGCTAGTCACTTTATAAAGTACAATTCCACTAAATTACCTAGTAGACTTTATCTCTGCCTAGCCCAAGAATATCTAGCTGTAACTGTCAGGCAAGGCAAAGGAGGAGAGAAAAGTATCAAAAATAAAGGAGACAAAAAGGGGGATGAGAATGTTAACACTTTTGGTATCTGAAAGGGAAATGTGTCTATATTTCTTAAAAAACAAAAACAAGTTCCCACAAAGTAATTTATTTCAAGAGAAATAAACTTTACAAAATCCAGCTTTGCATATGTTTCCAAATGCTTGTCGAAAACATTGAATTTTAGATAATGAAAATAACATACATTCAAATAACGACAATATTATAACTTAAAAAAAGAAGTGGGTATTAAAAAATAACAAGTGACTTTCAATTAATTTAACTTTTGTAAAACACCATTCTTTGGTATTCTAAGTCAAAGTTCATTTTAAAGTCAATTTTAAGGATTTATTCTTCTTTTCAGTGTCTCCTTCTTGTGTAGAATCAACCTGGACAACCGTCTTCTTCTAGTTTCCTGGGTAGACTTGTTGAAAACGAAGTTTACTATTTCTTTAAGTGAACTTTGAATAGACCACTGCTTCCTCCTCCTCCTAGAGATGAATATCTGTTTCAACTCGAATTTTCTTCTGTTGAGTCTACGGAGGCATTTATCGAACCTACAAACCTGGCCAACAGCTTATCTTGAAGTTGGCAAAAGAGTCCAATAATTCTGCCTTCAGACCTTAGACTCAACTTTCTTTTGAAGGGAACAGCATACCAAAACTACAATTAGCCTGCAGTAGGTTTATTGTTTCAAAAAGTAACAAAAAAACCCTGTAAGGAAAAGAGGCTTGGCCTAAGCGACTAATAGGCTTTTTACACTAGCCACATGACTTCAAAAACTGACTAAAGTCAAATGCAAATAAAGAAGTGCTCACAAGGCAAAAAGAGTGAGCCGGACAGTGCCTTGTGCTCGAGTGCGGAAAAAAAAACAAAGAACAAACAAAAAGGAGAGGCAAGATCTTTTGGCGGGTTTCACTTAAATAACAGTTGGAGTGGGGGCTAATGGCACAATTTCAAAACAGTCCATCATATTCGAGCTGACATTAACTGCTGAATTTTCAAATTCCAACAAAACAACCGATACGAAAGAAAGAAAATAGTAAAAAATAGCAATAATTCATTAAGGAAAGTTAGATAATCATAAAAAAATTAATTTTTATGGTATAAACAAAAGATCATGACTAGCATCTATCATGAGTCGGGCATTTAAGAATGTGTGTGTGTGCGCAGAATTCGGGAAGGGGACGAGTTACGTGTATTTGTTTTGTTAGCCTGTGACTCAGCAATTTCCTATTGTACTTCCAACGATATTTTAAGATACTATTTTGGCTCTTTAGGAAGTTTTTGATGGCCGATCTGACACCTTCTTTGTACACAGATGGTTTGGTTCTTCCGACGAAGTATTGTAATATAATTAGGGACTCCGATTGATTGTTTTAGTAGTAAGCTGTTTCCTAGCAAGATTTAGGGTCAAACACAGGACGGTGGAAAAGTAGAAAGAGATTCGAACTAGTGAGAGAAAGGGAGAAAGAGAGAGACACTATGTCAAGAGAGAAACAAATAGGAAAGTGAACAGTAGATTCCCGAAATCCAAGTCAAGATAGCAACAGCTTCCTAAGTTAAAGATTGAAATGTATCAGCAACAACTCGACTGCTGGCTCAAAGCTCAAGTGGAAGGAACATTGGAGTAGATGTAGGATAGAATACAGGGAAAGAAAGTTGGTTGGACACAAGATGCGATGAAATGAAGACGGGCCGAAAATTACAGCACCCATTTTTTGGGTGAGCTCCGTGAAGGGGTCCCGCACTCGCAGTGAAGATGTGAAGACAGGACCCCGAGCAGTCATGCACGATAACAACAAAAGAAAATCAAAAAGCAATTATCAAGGTCTATTGTTGTATTTCTCGTCTCGCGACATTTTTTTTTTTATTATTAAAAGTGGTCGACTCATTTTTCTTTAACTGTTTCTCTCTTTTCGACGACTACAAATGAGGGGTAGTAGCGAATAAACTTCGTATCAAACGAGCCTACAGATTGTGTTTGTGTATTCGTCACTTTTTCTCACAGTGAGGTGAAAATGGTGATCCGACTGGAACTTAAGGCGTAGTGCAACACTCATAAACACTTTAGTACACGTGTTTATATGATGCTGTTGTGGAGCCGATAAGTGAGTCGACCCCGCAAATGAATTTTAGTTTAATGCGTGCGAGTAGTGACAACCAAAGACAATGAAAAGGACAAAGAGGCAAGGTAACAAATACAACAAGGATGGTAATTTATTGTCAGAAATTACAGACGTGGTCATAGTGTTCCAGTCTCCAGCTAGATGGACGATGTCAGTAGCTGGTATGTTTGAGTCGTAGGTGCGGTCGGATGATCGTTGCTGTGAGCTGAGATCAGTCGAGTCGTAGAATGCAAGAGCATCTGTAACCGCGTCATGGTAGAAGTCGGTGCTGGCAGCTTGGTAGCGTACAGATCGAGCAAGCGTGGTTTGCTAAGACTTAATCACGTCTTAGTACTGCGGACAGAGTGAACGAACGGCGAGATGATGGCTAAGGTTTGCCAGGCCTTAGCATATATGCAGTCGAGCGAGCAGATCGATGAAGCTAGGGCTTTGTCATGACCCTAGCTGTGCGAGCGTATCGTTTACGGTGGCTATGGCTTTGTCATGCAAGATAGCTGTGCGGGCGTATCGTTTATGGTGGCTATGGCTTTATCGTGCCAGATAGCTGTGTAGGCGTATCGTTTATGGTAGCTATGGCTTTGTCATGCCAGATAGCCGTGCGGGCATATCGTCGGGTAGCTATGGCTTTGTCGGGCCAGATAGTTATGCGGGCGTATTGTTTATGGTAGCTATGGCTTTGCCACGCCAGGTAGCTGTGTGGGTGTATCGTTTACGTTAGCTATGGCTTTGTTGCGCGAGATAGCAGTGCGGGCGTATCGTTGGCAGTAGCAATGGCTTTTGGTGCCAAAGCTGTGGTGGTAGCTAAGGCTTTTGGCGCCAAAGCTGTGCGAGCTTATAGGGCGGTAGCTATGGCTTTGTCAAGCCAAAACTGTGAGAGCGAATCGAGATGATAGCTAAGGCTTTTCGCACCAAAGCTGTGAGAGCGGATCGAGACGATAGCTAAGGCTTTTCACGCCAAAGCTGTGTGGTAGCTAAGACTTTTTCGCACTAAAGCTGTAAGAGCGAGCAGGCCAGGGGGCCGCGGTTAAGATTGACATTATCTTAGTGCGGCGCAGGTATCAAAGTGGGTGCTAAAGGCTAACCCGTGCCTTTAGTGATGCACAGCTGAATGGACGAGCAGAACCATGCGATGGTTAAGACCAGCTGGTCTTAGCGAGTCCTCTTCATGTTTGCCTCCAGGCCATCTATTTCAACTGGTCATTAATAACCAGTTAGAGATGCTCCAACCCACAGAAGGAGACCTCTCATAGCCCTTAAAAAGGACTGTATAAAAAAAAGGGTGTTGAATCTAACACTAGAAGTGGCAGTGAGGCGAATGCGACCACGAATAACGTAGGATTCTTTTCTTCGTATGAGCTCCACAAAGAACGTGCCAACGAGCGTTGAAAAAGGGCTTGTTGATATTATGAAGGTGCTATGACACACAGCCCCAGCTGCGTGAATAGGAAATTCTTTTATAAAAAAATGGGTGTAGCAATTAAGTACTTTTTTAACCTGCTATAAGCTGGCGACGACTATTAGTTCCATTTTTATCAAGTTATTTTTGGTCAAAATGTTTTGTAAATATTGTTAATTTTAATTTATCCCTTTTTTTAGCTGTAATGAGATATCAAGGTTATTCGCTCTCACAGTTTTGGCGCGACAAAGCCATAGCTACTGCCCGATACGCTCGCACAGCTTTGGCGCCAAAAGCCTTAGCTACCGTAAACGATACACCCGCACAGCTATCTGGCACGACAAAGCCATAGCTACCGTAAACAATACGCCCGCACAGCTATTTGGCGCGACAAAGCCATAGCTACCGTAAACTATACACCCGCACAGCTATCTGGCATGACAAAGCCATAGCTTCATCGATCTGATCGCTCAACTGCGTATATGCTAAGGCCTGGCAAACCTTAGCCACCATCTCGTCGTTCGTTCACTCGGTCCGCAGTACTAAGATGCGATTAAGTCTTAGCAAACTATGATCGCTCGATCTGTACGCTACCAAGCTGCCAGCACCGACTTCTACCATGACGCTGTTACAGACGCCACTGCAATCTATGACTCGACTGATCTCAGCTCACAGCAACGATCATCCAACCGTGCCTACGACTCGAACATACCAGCTACCGATATCGTCCATCTAGCTGGAGACCGGAACACTACGACCACGTCTGTAATTTCTGACAATAAATTGCCATTCTTGTTGATTTGTTACCTTGCATTTTTGTTCTCTTCATTGTCTTTGGTTGTCACTACTCGCACGCATTAAACTAAAATTCATTTGCGGGGTCAACTCGCTTATCGGCTCCGCAACAAAATCTCTGCTGGCAATATCAACACAACATGAGTAAATTTCTCTTTTTGTGACATAATGCCCTTCGATTCCATTGAATATTCCAACTGGGTTATATATAATTCTGGGTCAGCATGCAAAGAAATAGATCTGAAATCCAGGCTTTTTAGATTATTTATTTAGGTGAAAAGGAGCAATGATAGGCAATAAAAAACGTATACTAAGCGAACGGAGTGTGACAAGACCTAGTAGTAAATTTAATGAAGGCTACAATAAGTTCAGGGGTAAAGGGAGTTTGACGGTCAGGTCATAAAAGTGTTGCAGGAATCAAAATGGCTTATTTACTTATTCATATATTTATTTTTTTAAATTTTTGTCTAAGATAAAATTTTCTAAAAGAATTTTAAAAAAACCCACAAAAATGAATGTGATACAGTTCTTACGCTAAATACATAAAATTTGACGTGTTCAGTCGGGAGTCGCTGATTATTGATGTTAGTATAACATTTATATTTAAGACTAACAACAAATAAATGAATTAAAACTTAGTTCAATTCTAATACTTTATATTGTTAGTCATTGTTTTGTTTGTTTAATAAAGTTCTTCCTGTGTATAGAGTCAAATTTAAGAGACTTACTGGTGTGATGGAGAGGATAGCAGGTATCTTCTGATTTCGTGAATTCTTGGGGAGAATTTCTGCTCAATGTGCACCCGAGGACAGGCCCGGAATCTATCCAGTTTTTGGTATTTTGCACTAAAACTTCTGGACTGTTCACATGATTGGTATACCTAATCACAAAAGACTCTCCCACACAGGAATAAACATATTTTATTGACTCAACAAAGGTTTTACTAGAAAACAGTTTCATTGCCTGACAAGATTTTGTCTGGATGTTTAAAGAAAACAACTTCGAACTACCGCATTATGCTCACAGTCTTGTTAGTTAAAAGGCAAAACACGTTGGATCAGTCTGATGGTTAAGTAGTGGATGCCTCCGTAATGCGTTGTATCTATTCATAATCTGTGCCACACGCCAGCCACTTCAGTCTTTACTTTCTGCCAATGGATCAGTGCTGGATCAACTGCTTCAGTTAATGACAAGTTATGTGTGTTTGCAACCACGTCTATTTTATAAGCCAGCAACCTCACAATTGTATTGTAATTCAAACAATATTTTGACGCAATTTTGAACCATTTTTTTTCTTTACATTGGTGACACATTAATTTATCATTTGGGGAATTTTGAATGATTTTTACAAAACAGGTTCTGAGAAGAATCGGTGTCAGTATTTGTCAATTCTCTTATCATTGGTTCCAGTCGATTTACAAGAAACCAATTTTCTTCAAAATTGATCCAAAACCCAGTTGACATGGGGCTGTAGAATACACTGATTGTATCTCTGCAGAGGGGTAAGACTCCCCCTCCACGAACCAATGAGTGGTCCAGTCGGGCTGTGACTGTAGAATACACTGATTGCATCTCTGCAGAGTGTGACGGCAAATTGACTAAAATCCCTAAACGGGACTTTATTTTCGCACGTGTGAAGACGGGGCGGGTTGGCACTTGATCCCCTACAGAAATAAGTCCTGTTCAGAGTTCTTTTCTCAGGCAGATAAAAACTGGCATATTACGTGAGGGAATAATTTAGGGCCAGACAGGCCACCGCTGGCAAAGGGGTCCAAAATTTCACACTATCACACACCCACCAGGCCGCTAAACTTCTTTCCCTTAGATAATAGAAGAATACGGGCCTATAGGTCTTAGTTGTAATAATATTAATGTTGTTGTAGTAGTCGGCAACTCCGGTTTCCCGTGTGATACTTTAGGAATTAATAAGACAGCTCTAAGCAAGATAATGTAAGGCGAATAGAAGATGAAAGGAAAGCATGGAATAATAACATAGACCACATGGTAAAATGAAAATACATAGGTTCTTTACTACGGTTATATATATATATACGTTCAAAGTGTCAAACACATATAATAGGATAGTCCATGAATATAAATGTCTTTTCTTGGCTTTTATCCTTTTTCAAATTGAGAGAGAGAGTGGTAACAAAATTTGGGTGTAACGGAAAAATGTCCCAAAGTTACTTATCTTATTTTTTTGACGGGGTTCCACTGGAGAATTTCTCTTCTTTCACGGGCTAATAGACTTTGTACTGTTTTTAATGCTGGCTTGAAGGATTTTGGAGTCCCTTGTGTCTCAGTCTTTTTGTCTTTAGCCCGGAGCAAAATGGCTATCGTCCGTCTGCCACGAGCGTTGCTCAAAAACTCCTTTTTTTGTGCCTTACTTCCGCTGAGGGGAAGGGAACCCCACTTCCGTTTGGGGCCCCCCCGCCAATCATTTGGCTTCTTTTTTCTTTCCCCTTCCGATGTCCGGCGACCCAAGGTCACTTAAGTGCGAACATCTGCGTGACCCACATTCTTTCCTAACGGTCACTTTTTGACTGCTAGATAATGTTAGTTCAACGGGGGGGGAGTATCATTCCCACCTCCTCGTCTCCGTGAGCCATCACGTGACAAGAGGGATAAGACACCTCCTGCACCAACAAGTATCCTGGATGACATTAGGCCAACTGATGGTGAGGCTCCAGCTTTGGAGATTTGGGGGAATGCGGAGTAATCATTCATTGCCATTGCTCACAGGTACACTCTGACTGGGAGTGGTAGCACCAGATAGGGTCCTACCTATGGGTCAAATAGAACTGTTTGACAATTTCAACTGTGTGCAAACAAATGACTTATGCTAGATTGATTTAGTTGAAATAGAACCGTCTGATCATTTAACAGTGTGAAAACAAATGACTGTTTAATTGAATTGTCAGTAATACATAACAATACTTTAAACCATTTAACTGTGTGCAGAAAAAAAAACTGACATCAGGCTCATTTAAAAATCTTATCAACACAGTGTGTTTACAAATCATATATACTTAACATATGTATAAACAGGATATAGCATTAGATAACCTACAATGGTTGATATGCCATAAAACCCAACCGAACCAAAATTGATCAAGTTTGAATTCAATCTTGAAAATTGCACCGAGCAAAGTGCTACAATTAGTTGCCAGAAATCAATCACCGGTAACAATTTATTTTCATAAATTAAAAAAAAATGGATAAAATTTTAAAGTCATTTATATTTTGATTTTAATATTGAGAATGAAATATAACATTAACCTCTCTTAGTGGATACCCAGTTTATTTGTAACAGTAAATTTATGGAATATATAATTTAGTTTTGTATTTGAAATATTTTTAAGAGATGTTATGAGAAAAAAATTGACATTTTAATAAGAATTATAATGGTTTTATGTAAATAACAATCCCAAGTAATTTAATGAAAACTAATTTGTTCACCTGAACTTTATTCTGTTAAAAATTCTGATTTATCTTCATTTTCCTCAATAGAAGAAATTAGAAACTATCAGGATACAACTGGTTGATAAGCAAAAACTGAAAGGGAGAAAATATAAGTCAAGATGGGCGGACCTGCCTGCTATGAAAATCAGCATTCAAATTCCTATCTATTTACCTGTGCTTGAGCAACAATGATTTGTTATAGTGAAATATGAAACTAACTTAGCTGGCAAGCTTATTCACAGGTCACATCTGATTTTTGTTTGTTGATATAGGCTTGTTTTTATTGACAAGTATAGAACCAGTAAAAATGATCGGATTATTTATGTATTAGAAGGATTTGATATTTGTGCTCTCATTGAAGCAAATTGTTGAATTGAAGATTTGAAGTTTGTAATTTAGATTCCTTATGAAATCATTGAAGATACAATGATAGTTCTCTTTTGTTAGACAGTTTTTATCTTACATTTGTCCAATCCAATCTGTCCTATCTTATCTTTGTAACAGTAGTTATTGAATTTACCAACTGATGGATGTTCTCATAAAAAAAGGATGGGCATTACAAAATTGGCAAACAATATTTATAGGAGATCAATTTTTTCAGTAAATATATTATTCTGAATTGGTGCATTTCTACTACAAGAAGTGTTCATAGTGTAACAGTTATCATAGAAAATGAATGTGGTGTCCCAAGTTCAAATCTTGGATGAGGTTGTTTGCGTTTCACATAGCGCTAATAACCTTAGAAAAGGTAGGAATCCAACAATTCTCACCAGCTATGGGTAAATTGTAGGGCAGACAGGGTTCTTTAATCTTGGTATGGCAACCAGTCTAAGAGAAGGAAATCTCATAATTCAAATCTGTGAAACTCTGCTTAAAAACTGACTTTTGTGTTGCATTCTGCTCATGGTGAAGGATTTGGATAAATCCATACGTTTATTTTGAAAAGCACACGAGTTTCTTTGGATTTTCTTCATACAATTTTCCTTACTTTCCATATTATTAAAGACCCATACTGACCTCTGGCAGCTTTTTTTTGCACTTTCATTTTGCATTCTTGGAGATAATCTTCCTATTTGAAGCCTAACTTCAGTTTCTTCTAACTCATTCTGTCACTTGAGTAATTCTTATTCTGTTCAAGAACTTGTCATCTTGGGAAATAACTATTTTGAATGATGATGGTAACCCAAAATGATATCACAGCAATTAGATTAAATCAGTCTAATCAATGGTCTACTATGTATACTTTTGATTGATACTACAAACAGCAAACCTCAGTCATACTCTTCCAGACTGTTTCATCAATTTTTGGTGGACATATACTCCAAGATTTAAACAGGATGGTTGGCTTATATCCAAAGTCATCATGAGGCTACCAAGGACACAGTCAAATCAGTTATTTTGCCATCAAGCTTTACAAGAGGGCCAACATACATATATGAACAAATCCAGGATGCAATGATCTTTGTTTGCCAGTATGGACATCCTGACCAGTCAATCACCGGCAATCCAAAATGAGAGAAAATCTAAGTTGAACTGCTGCCAGGGCAAGACCCCACAAATAGATGAAATTTGCTTGCAAGCATATCCAGATAAAAGCTTCCACAGTTGGCCATATCATGTGGTAGAACAGTTAACGAGCAGTTAATTAACACATCATTATTCATGAGTGTGATTTTTACATTTGGTCTTGTGCCATAACTAAGCTAAGTTAGAGTAAATGAATAAAAGCTTTTACAGTTTAAAAAATAATCCTTCTACAAAATGCCATCTTTGGTCACAAGATCTGCTACATATACACTTTTGAGTGCCAGAAGTAGAGACTTCTGCATGCTTATCTGCAATTCTAGTCCAATGAGAAAATCCATCCTTCACAAATAAACATCTTCATCTGATCCAGTGGCAGATCTTCAAGTTGACAAGCATCACATGGTTCGTGACTCTAGGGAACTCTTAACCTTAACTACTTATGCATGCGACATGTCATTAATGAGGGCAAGAAAGCAGAGGAGTGTTTTCATGAGCTTCTAAAGAAAACCTCACAAGCCTTGATGGTTAGTCCCTATAGAAGAGAAGTCAAGAAAATGTTAGTAATACTGTAGAAATTAAGCTGAATGCAATAGATTGTTCTAGGAAAATCACTATAGACAACCAATGAGCAATTCCTGATTGTCTGGTGTTTTTGCAAATCTTCAAGGCCAATTTCAATGTTCTGCTGTGAAGCAACATTATATATCTGCAAGTATATCAACAAGAGCTTGGCCTTCAACTTACAACAGGTTTGTTTTGATTTCTTTAAAAGCAGATTAACCTTCATGAAATTTCTTATGTCAAAGTCATCTTTATAAAACAGTAGTTGTACTATTTAACTGATAGCTGGAGGATAAGGAGTTCCAAAGAGTATTAGACTGAAAGTGAACATAATAGCACAACAGGAGTTCAAAGTCACTAGGATGTTGCAGCACATTAGCAACTACACCATGATGTTTCCTTCCAACTTGCCACAGATGAATTGGAATGAGATCACTTTGTATCAAACTCAACACTACATCAGCTGTCACAAAGCTGTCAAGAGGACTTTGAATTTTCTAATTCATGAGGAGTACCTTACAATTGAACACCTCACAGGACATCTTCAGAATAAAGATAGAGTTTTCTGTTGATTACTCAGTGCTCAGTCAGGTGGTTCAGGCATCATAAAAGACCACAGACAATGAATTGCACTAGAGTGATGAACTTGAATGCTTCTTCTTGTGTATAATACTGCATGAAATGAGAGATTCTCACTCATTTGAGGAAGTTTGAATTACTAATGGCAGAATTTGCTTCATTTTCCAAAAAGCTAATTTAGGAGTTTATTGGAAGATAATTCCCATTGAAATGTTTCCATTAAAGTTAGAATGCTTCATGTTCCTTCATGGTACCTTACCATCATTATGCACACATGTAGCTTTTCTTCTAAAACAATTTGACTGTAAGAGCACATCAACCTGTCTAGGGTAATTTAGTGCCAAGAGGTTAGGGTCATTATTTATTATACATTCAGGTTTTTTTATATGTGTCCTATCAAATGCAAATGATTTTTAAAACGATTTGTCCCAGAGATGACACCCAAACAGATACTGCCACTCTGGGTTAGAGTGGACCAAGGAGTAAAGGTAATGAAGAGGTACTCTACACTACCCAGCTCTTCAGAATTGGAGCCTCACCATCAAATGCAGTTTAATGTCATATTGAAGACACAGCTTATTTTGAGGGGGGAGTGGGTCTTACCCTTCTGCATGAGATACAATCAGTGAATTTAAAGAGCTGTTGACTGTCAGACAATTTGAGAGTATCATCAGGAACATTTATCTGAAAACATTTTCTGCAAACATCATCAGCATCAAAATGATATTCAGCTTGAGTTCAACGAGATCTTCAATGAGGCACTGATTTTACTTGGAACAGAGTTTTTTCCTTTACCAGTAGAGATGAAGATGGAGTATTTTTTCTGTTTCAGACTAAAAAGACAGATCATATCACAAAAACACTTGTGAGAGATGAGCAACAATGTTCCTGACTTTAAAAGATTTGTTAAAGAAAATCATTCAAATTTAATACTGACCAAAGACAAGCAGTGACAAAGTGGCACACAATAGGGGGGAATATTTCCTTAATGCTCCTCACAACAGTGGAAAGACTATTGTTATCAATCTACTCCTTTCAAACATGACTCAAAATGGACGTATTGCCCTAAAACTGTTACCACACTTCATACAGGGGCTTCAACAGTCCATTCAAATTCTTTTGATCTCTCAGATGAAATAAGATAAGAATTCTTCAAATCTGTAGCTGTGTTATTACTATTGTATGGTTGCACCATTTGGACTTTAGAAATGCCTGAAGACAAATACACAAGGACACTGTATAATGTTTTGAACAAATTCTGGAAGAAGCTGCCTACAAAATAGCAGCTGTATGGTCACTTGATTCCCATCTCACAAACCATCCAAGTAAGATGAACAAGACATGCTGAGCAGTACTGGAGAAGTATGGAAAAACTCATAAGTGACGTTATTCTATGGACTCCAACACATGGACACACCAGTGTTTGCTGACCAGCAAAAACTTACATTCATTAGGTTTGTAGAGACACTGGATACCATCTTGAGGACTTACCAAAAATGATAACCAATTGAGACAGATGGTGAGAGAGAGTCACGGGAATTCATGCTATCACAGCATGCTATGATGTGGAATTTTTCTAAGAGTAAAACTCTCATATACAACTTTTCAAAAAGAACTGCACTAGCAAAAATACTCAAGAAATGTTTCTTATGTGAGATGAATGCCTAATATCTCATCAAAATGCCATGTACAGGAATGACAACTTTTGATAAATAACAGTCAATCTTCATGATCATCAAAATGCAAATCAATTTTCAAAAAACTAGGGTGATGAAGAGATATTACCAGATGCAAATGTTCAAATTGACATAAAACATACTGGGATGGTAATTATATCAATGGAGGAACAAAGATTTAACATTGCAGAAATTACCAGTGACAATGTGAATGATTCATTCTTGATTTAACAAATGATGCAGTTGAAGAAATAAAGGCAATGGCTTTATTATTAGAAAGGGAATAAGAAATATGGAAAAAGACAGGGGAAAATGATATAAATACAATTTTTCATAAGTGAAAATGTAAAAAATGTTTGCTTCATGAAATTTGATGAAACATTCATAAAAATTTATTATTTAAATTTATACAAAACATTTATATAAAATTTTTTAAACATCAACACAAAAACTAATGGAAAATAATGAAGATAATTTACCTTTGTTGATCAAAAACTGAGAGATAAATGAAGAAATGTCCAAAAACAATCTTTAAGGCTTGTACTTATAATTTAATAAATGAATTTATGTACATATTGCCTATTATAAATAAATGATACCACAATGTATATCTATATTTTAATTTCTCTCTGGGGATATAAACAGAAACAATTATTTAAAACATAAAATTTATATATATATATATATATAGATAGATAGAGAGAGAGAGAGAAGTTTTCTTTGCTTACAGTTGACATTCTAAATTTTAAAATAACTTTATAAGTTTTTTTTTACAATTCATTTTGTATTTTGTGAAGAATTTTGTGATGAAATTGACAATAATCAATGTATTATTATGAAGATAAGAAAAACGCCAATAAAGTCTATGAACTTAGTCATCCATGTTTTATGTACTCCAAACCAGTTGATATTTAAGTTTTATTTTAAGAATATACATAGCCATATGTTGTCAGTAATGGTACTAACAGGAGCTGCAGATAGCCATATGAGGAGTAATATTTTAACATGAAAACTTAGTAACACAATCATATTGAATAGACAAAAGTTTTTAACAAATTTTTAAAAGTTTTTCTACCGAATATGGGAGTTTTACTGAACATTCTATTATTTTTCCGATGTAAATTAAATACCATATTACTGACCTTTTTAGGGTGTGATTTATAGAAAGCACAGTTTTTTAGATATATGAATATTCTTATTTTGACAAAAAATGCAATGTTGAATATAATGAAGTATTGTCACTTCTAATTTCAAATAAAGTTTTGTTTTGATTAAATGTTAATTTCTACCATCACAGCTCAGGCCTAATTAATAATTTGTTAAAAAAAATGATCTATACATTTCAATTTACTAATCTAATTTTTTACCATGCAACATTGGGTAACTCAGCTAGTTTGATATATTTCTTCAGTCTTTATTTGTCATTGGTAAAAACATTTTTAAGATTAAATAAAATAAAAACACTAAATATGAGAAATTCTTTTGAATCATTTGTTAAGTCTTTTCTTTGGGAAATTCATATTATCAAAATAAATATTTACTAATAAATTATCTTTAACTGATTATTATATTCAAATATCTGATTTTTCCTTGTAGTCTCTGATTCTTTAGTCAAATTGTTTTATACTAAGCTTAAAAGCATTGAATTATTAGTAAGTTTAGAATTTTCAAGTTGAAAAACAATGACTATTTATTTTATGAGTTGATAAAGGAATAAAATGTGAATTGACAAATGAAGGCAAATTAAAAGTTCAAAGCAATTTAAACTTTGTTGTGAGTTGTAAAAATATTGATGAATTGGATAGTAAGCCTCATTTTATTAGCCTGATCCATATTCCCAGATACAATTCAAAGGGAATCTTTATATTAAATATTCAAATCTTTATAATGAAAAAGTTATAAAAACATTTGTATAAGATTATTAAAAAATCTCAAAAAAAATATTTATAACTATAAAGAAAGTATGAAAGAATAATATTTGAAAGATATTACATATAAAAATAATATTAATCAAAAGTGGTTTCACAGATAAAATTCATAAGATAAACACCTTAAAAAGTATAAGTCTATTTTGGGGCAATAATCTATAATTTTCACTTGTAAAAATAGTAAAGCATTCAAGGATGAAGTTTTAATTAAGATGAATGCAGATTTGGAAAATGAATTTAGTTAAACTCCAAGAGTGAGTCAAAAGTTTTTCAATAATTTTGTATGTGTCAGCAATTCAAGCTGTGAGAAAAGCCCTGTGGCATAATTGGCTAACCCTAACCCTGCTGGACTGTGATCTTGAAATGAGTTCAAACTTCAGTTCTGCTATTACATTCACTTTCAGACTAACATCCTTGTGAAAGGTATACCACTGTTCTACAAGGATGGTTGTGGCATTAAATATCCCCCAAAGGTTGATATGCTTTTAAACAAAGAAAACAAACCAGTTCAGGTCATGGGAGGTACCCAGTTTGGTTGGTAGTAGATGATGTGCTGACATACTGCGCACTGCTTTATTCTATGTGTGATTTAATAGCCACACACATAAACATAGTCTAATTTAAGAACTTCTGCTTTACAAGTTCAAACTAGGTCATAATGCCACAGAAGCAACCAAAAATATTTGTTGTGTGAAAGGTGAAGATGCAGTTAATCACAGTAACCAGATGTTGCAAGAAATTTTGCTCAGATTGCAAGAACTTTAATAATCAAGCAAAGTCATATCAGCCTAAAAGCAGAGATTCCAAGGCTGTGCTCCAAGTCTTAGAAGCAAATCCAGAAAGCAGCACTCAGAGAGTAATAGGTTAGGCATCTCACAGTTCAGTGGGGTTTGTCACTTTCATGACCTTAGCAAAAGCATCTGGAGCTGCTGAATTGGGCCGCACTACTAAAATATTGCAAAATTTTTGACTCATCTTAGTATATAGTCAAAAGATGGCTTCAGAATGGTTTTAATTTTTTAACTGAGTTTACATTTGTCTTTTTAAACTTGATCTCAACAAAAATGTTTATTCACATTTATGAAATATGATTTCTCAGCATTCCAATAAAACTGGACTAATTAAGACTTCTATAAAAACTACAGATATTTCCATATAGCTTACAAGAAAATAGTCTTCACTGTTTCTACATATGTATTAAATCATCTGGGAATGAACTTTAACAAAAGTGAGAGGAATATATTTTCTATTTTGTAAAATATGAAAGATACACACGTTAAAGATAAGGTTTCTCTCCAGTGTGTGTTTGCTTATGTTGCATGAAAACTGACTTGTGTGAAAAAGTAGATGAACACACGTCACAAAAATATGGTTTCTCCTTTGTATGTATTTGGACATGACGCATTAAATTTGACTTCCGTGAAAATGAAGATTCACACAATTCACAAGAATATGGCTTTTCCCCAGTATGTGTTCGCATATGATTCCTCAAGTTTGATTTCAGTGAAAAGGACGAGTCACACACTTCACAAGAATATGGTTTCTCTCCAGTGTGTGCACGAATATGTTGCACTAAATCCGACTTCCGTAAAAATGAAGAGCTACACACTTCACAAGAATATGGTTTCTCCCCACTGTGTGTCTCTAAGTGGCTTTTTAAATATGAATCCCGTGAAAATGTAGACCCACACACTTCACAAGCATATGGTTTCTCTCCAGTATGTGTTCGCATATGCAGCACCATATGTGACTTCCTTGCAAAGGAAGTTCCACATGTTTCACATGAATATGGTTTCTCTCCAGTGTGTGTTCGCATATGAATTACCAAATATGTTTTTGATGAAAATGAAGATGTACACACTTCACAAGAGTATGGTTTCTCTCCAGTATGTACTCGCATATGTTGCCCTAAATGTGATTTTTGTGAAAAGGAAGAATCACATACTTCACATGAATATGGTTTCTCACCAGTGTGCGCGCGCATGTGTCGAACTAAATGTGATTTATTTGAAAAGGAAGAATAACACAGTTCACATGAATATGGTTTCTCTCCAGTGTGCGTCCGCATATGTTCTTCTAAATATGATTTCTGTGAAAAGGAAGATTCACATACTTCACAAGAATATGGTTTCTCTCCAGTGTGTGTTCGCATATGGCGATTCAGACTTGATTTAACTGAAAAGGAGTAACTACACACTTCACAAGTATATGGTTTCTCTCCTGTGTGTGTTCGCATATGTAGCATCAAATATCCCTTCTGTGCAAAGGAAGCTTTACATATTTCACAAGAATGTGGTTTCTCTCCAGTGTGTGTTCTTGTATGTACTACTAAATTTGACTTATGTGCAAAGGCACCTCCACATGTTTTACAAGAATATGGCCTCTTTTCAGTATGTGTTCGCATGTGTATTTTTAATTGGGAAGATTTAGAAAATGTTGATTCACAATTTTTACATGAATAATCACTTTTAGTAGATTTTTCCATGCTTTCCATTGGACTTTAGCAATATTGTTTTTCTTGAATTTCACATTAATGAATTATTTTTACCCATTCAGAACATCTGTAAAAGAAAAGAAATATTTAAATCAAGAAAAATTATATTGAATACAGTGAAATTTCAACAGACGGATATCATGATTTATTAATTTTGTTTGCCACAACAATTTGGCATCTAGTGAGAATCAAACTTGCTACACTAGCTAACAGTCTATAGCATGTCTGATGAATTATTATATATATAAAGTTAGATGAGAACTGCACAAGAATGTTGCATGTTGCTTTGAATAAATCCAAAAAGAAACACCCAACAAAATAGTGACTGTACAACCACTTATCTCTCATCTCACAAACCATCCTGGTAAGTTAAACAAGAGATGCTGGATACTGCTAGAGAAGCAAGGACAAACTCAACTGGACCCCCACATATGTATATAGTATTGGCTGACCAGTAAAAACTTACATTCATTACCTCCATACAAACACTAGATGCCATCTTGAGGACTTGTCAAGAGGAATGACCACTATGGACAGACGGTGAGAGAGAAAATCAAGGAATCTGTGCTGTCAGCATGCCTTGATGATGATAATTTAAGTTGCAGTGTCTGTTCAAGTTCTACCAAAAAGTGTGTTAAACAACAGCTTCTTTCCAACTCAACTATATTTTGAAATAAACTGCTAGGTAATTTGACAAAGAAAAAAGAAAATAAGTTATCAGAAAATGAAAAAACTATTAGTCATTTTAATCGGAATTTTTTAATAACCTGTTTTATTTATACACAATTTTGTTGATAGCTTTAATAATTATTCTTTTAGCTTTGATAGTTTTATCAAGCATGACTTTATCATAAACTGACAAATTATTGGAAATTAGATGACCCACCAGAAATGTTACTTAAAGTTTTCTCAAAAATAAAATAAATCTATTTCCAAAATGAGCTGCTTACCATATATACCTGAGTAATAAATAACTTTTTGTAATGAATGACCTGTAATTTTTAGCAACACAAAGTATATTTATCATGTATTATTTGTAACGAATGATCCTAACTTTTGTCTAAGCCTACAAAAATATTTCTTCAATATCCAATGAGATAAAAAGAAAACATTCAAAAATCAATGCAATACTGTAAATAAACAATGTAGTATACTGTGTTTACTTGGATATTGTGAATCTACTAAAATCTAACGACTGACACACACAATGACACTGATAATAAAATAATTAAGTAGGCCAATGTATCCATGACTCAGTCTAATTTCTAGTTAGTTTGACCCAACGTGTTTTTGTATAGACAAGCTAATGCCTAAACTAAAGGTTTTAATTAAATTAATCAAGTTTTTGCATAACTATTTAAATATTTGTACACATTATATGCAAAGGCATTAGAAATAGTAAATAATATTAATTAAAAACTTTAATATCTTAACTAATAACCTTTGGTTAGGTATAAGTTATGTGAGAGACACTTCAGATTGAATTTACAACAAAGTTAAAAGCCTAAAAACAAGGTAAACTTTAACATTTCAAAAACATCTTGTGTAAAAAAACATAAGCTCTTGTTTTTGAGGGGAAAAAGTGATCTTAAGAAGACATTCATTACACAAGTACATATGGTAGTACATAAAATCAAATCTTCAATTTTT
The DNA here is from genome assembly GCA_963585895.1 of Sepioteuthis lessoniana. Lineage (NCBI taxonomy): Eukaryota > Metazoa > Mollusca > Cephalopoda > Myopsida > Loliginidae > Sepioteuthis > Sepioteuthis lessoniana. The sequence continues at coordinate 1,026,865 of OY757908.1, read as the reverse complement.
CATTTGTTGTTATATTTCATTAACTTTTTTTCGGCATATATGTAGCCATCAATTCAACAATTAGAAATCAATAATTTATAGTTTAAAATAAAGTCGGCAACTGTAGTCAAGGGTGACACGAAGGCTCCCTTTTTGATAGCTTTTACACTGAGGTGTAGGGGAGGGCACTACTCCTTTCCCTGGATTGCTCCACTTTACCCTTGATCTGTACCTTATAATGTTGAGTGTAAGGCAAGGAGGCATCAAGTACCATTTTTTCAGTTTTTGGTATGACTCGACCTGGGATTGAACCCAGGTCACCTGGGCCATTGGCGAACACTCTAACCATCATGCCAATGTCCAGTACTATTTATAGTTTAAATATGTAAAATTATCAGGCATGTGGGATAGTATCACTGTATGGATTATCAAAGATTAACAATCTTTAGTTTTGTTAAGAGCAACATGTATGCCAATGAAATGGATCATGTGAATTTTATAAGTACATGAGATTCATGCTAGTATAAGTAATTTTATCTAATCTAAACAATAAGTAAAAATGTTAAGAGGAATTTCAAAAGCTCACAAAATACTGGGGCAGGTGTTACTGAAAGTGACTGTCAATCAAACATCACCCTTAGTTAGTTCATCGATTCCAACTTAAAGTCAAGTAAGTATAGCAATGTGTTATTCATAGAGCTTAAAGGTAAATATAAAACTTTACACAGACAACAATATAATCCACTCTGTTATTTGATAAGTCAAAAACATTAAATGATTAAAGAGAACCAGGCCCAGACAGGATTCTAATGTGTCTAAGTATAACACAGAAATCCAAGTTAAAGATGCGTCACGTACAACTACAAAGACGTACACCAGGCAATATCATGAACTCATTAAACTTGGTAAACCACACCTGTCCAGTCCTGGGTCATGTGGCTTGATGGTTAAAATATTGGTGAAAGTCCAGTAGTAAAAGAAAATGTGCTGACTGTTTTGGAGGATTGTCACTACCTGTCAGGAAATGAATTTAATTAGGATACCAATAAAGACAACTTTACAACTAAGTATGTAAATAGTACCTTCATATTCTGGTCTCACAGTTTAAATGTGCAAGTACAGGTGGACAAAATAAATTTAGTAAGAACCTCAATACAGTTAACAATAGAAGATGATAAATTGGCCTTCTTGAATATGCAAATAATTTATATGGAGAAGAATATATAGTCAATATTCACCAGGGAATATTGGAACTTCCATTCTGACTCTCCATAGAAGAAAGGAATTATCTCCTGTTGCTTACAACATCAAAACTCAGTGAACCAGACGAATACAGTAAGGTGACATAATCAGCTTTAGACATACTCTTCAGAAAAATAACTGCCCTGCTGCTTCTATAAATAGAGATAGAAGATCAAACATAATAGTTGGAAAACTACAACAATCAGTCTACCTAACATGAGAAGCATAGTAGAAAAGATACAGGTTTTTGATTCATATAATGATAGGAAAGTATTCAAAAGCAAGTCTACTCTTTAAAGATCTCTCTCTCTCTCTCTCTCTCTCTCTCTCTCTCTCTCTCTCTCTCTCAAACTAAACTTTCTTAAAAAGAGAACATGACCAAGAACTGGGAGTATTCCATATGATTTGATGGATGAATTGAACAATAGCCTATTTATGTGCACCAATTGATTGTGGAATTTTTGTAGAACAACCTGAATGATTCAAAACAAAAACAGAGATAACAGATTAATTTATAGGCTGAATAAATCTCTATATGGGCTGAAGCAATCAGACAGGAACTGGAATAAAATGCTAAATGATTACCTCACCAGGAATGACTTAATACAAAATCCAGCTGACCACTGTGTCTACATGAAACAAAATGAGAGAATAATAATCATATCCTAAGTCGATAGTTTAATCATTGCAGCTGATAGAGTTATTTCCCTTAGTAATGTCAAGAAAATGTTGATGTGTGAATTTAAAATCAAAGATCAGGGAGAACTCAATCATTTCATAGTGAGAGACTTTGACATAACACAAGGATGTGTGAAAATGAATCAAAAGAAATGTAAAGGACGAGTGTTGGAAAGGTTTACAAACAACACTATGTGAACAAAAGATGGATCTCAGTAACACCAGTGATCTTGTTGATTCAAAAAACTATTTGGAAATCATTGGGAGTCTAATCTACCTAATGACCTTCACTAGACTAGATTTGAGCTATGCTGTAGGAAAATTATCACAGCAACTATCAGAGCTGCATCAACAACATTGAGTCACAGCAAAACATATTTTAAGATATTTAAGAGGTACATCTCAATATGATGCGTGTTATAAAAAAAAAGTGACGAACTAAGGATATTAGCTTACAGAGATGCAGATTGGACATCTTATTAGAGTGATCAACATACTACATCTGGATTTTGCTTTTACTTAAACAAAGACAGCTCACCTATCTCATGAAAGTCAAAGAAGCAACCTACAGTTGCACTGTTCACCTGTGAGGCTGAATATATGGTTTTAGCTAAATAACACAAGAGAGTCAATATTTGATTCAACTATTCAATGGAATAGACTCAACACAGGTATGAACCATTGAAAATACTTGGAGATAACCAAGGTCTAATCTAAATCTATCTAAAAACCCATGATCAAATTAAAATTAGAAAGGTTCAAAAGACTTTTATTTGGACTTTAAACTCTTTTTGCATTCTGCTCTCATATGTATAGAAACAAAGAAAATATTAATGAGAGTATGTAGGAGTGTTAGAAAATGTACAACAAGTTTGACAAATTGTAACATAAAATCATTATCATTCTCCTTTTCCAGATAACACACGTGTTGTTCATTCCTTTGTCTACTCTCACCTTATTTTTCTTTATTTCACAACATGGCTAACTCAACACCAACTAATTATACTGTGAATAGTACAAGATATATATTCTGGTTCAATTAAGAAGCAAACAAAATCACATTAAGTCTCCATGTTACCACCATTAGATTATTCAATGGAACAATGGTGTAGTGAATATAAGTATTATTTTCAAAGTCTCCAGATAGCTAGTGATTGTGGTTTCAATAGGTGTGGAAAATTCAACTGTTAAAAGTGGAAACAACAAGAAACATCGCAGTAATTAGTTTAGATATGCTCTAAACATTAAGTAGAATGAAAAGAATTTTCTCGATGACTGAATAAAAAGTTTGGATTAAAATTCACAGGTTACCATCTATGACTAACTGAAACTTTGAGACTATGATAATAATGACACTCGTATCAGTGAATAATGATGTAAAAATATTTGTATATGATAATTCAAATAATTTATTAAATGCTTTTCATGGTACTTACATTTACTGAAATACCCTATGAAAATATTGCCCAATCGGCTGGGGTTGTAGAATACACTTGACTGTATCTCTGCAGAGGGGTAAGACCAACCCCACCCAACCAAAAAGTATTCTGGATATGACACTAAAAAATATGATGGTGAGGTTCCAGTAATGTTTTAGGGAATGCAGAGTACCCCTTCATTGCCATTGCTCCAAGGTCCACTTTGGCCTGGAGAGGTACCACCTGATAGAGTCCTATCTATGGGTCAAATACAATTAAACCATGATTTTGAGAGTTTACTGCTTTTTGCATTTAAACTGTGTACTTATGCTAAACTGAATTGTTTAAAATAGAACTGTTTTGACATTCAAACTGCATACTTATGTTAAACTGAATTGCTAGAAATAGAACTGTTTTGACATGTAAACTATATACTTATGTTAAACTGAATTGTCTGAAATAGAACTGTTTTTTGATATTGCAACTGTACTTATGCTAATCTGAATTGTTTGAATTAGAACTGTTAGACTAAACTGAATAGCTTGAAATAGAAATGTTTTTAACAAACTGTGTAGTCATGCTAAACTGAATTGTTTGAAACAGAACTGATTATTGGTATAAAAATGGATTTGGCATTGAATAATCTACAAAGGTTGATATGCCATAAAACTCAAACAATCAACCTACCAAAATACAAAATACCAGAAAGAAATCAATATTCACAAGGATTTTAAACATAATATAAACAAATATTTTAAATGACATTAAATATAAAAATATCAATATAATTTTACTTGGTAAAATTTTGCAATTTATAGAAATACTTTTGCTTCTAAGAGGAAATCTAAAAGGCAAGAAATAGACACGGGAAAAATATGGTAAATTCTGTGTGGATTGAAGCAAAGATGAGGTATAACAAAATCACAGAATCCATAAAACAATGTGATAAAATATCAGACAGGATAGAAACTACTAAAATTACTCAGATGGATTGACAGATTGTACAAAAAAGAAACTATATGTATAATACATATATGTATAATTATGCAAAATAATACATATCTGTGCAAAATAATGTACTTTAACTTTACAGAAGTATATACTAGATTTTGCACAGAAACGATTCTGAATGCAAAACTTTTTTGAGAGCACATTTGGTGAACAATTGCTTGGGACACTTTGTCAAAGTGTAGGCATTTTCAGTTATTTTGGAGTTGTAACTTTTAAACAGTGGATTTGACAAAAAAATAAAATAAAAAATATAGGAAAGTTACTACAGGAAAACGAAAAAAAATTGATAACAAATAAACTGAAAGCAAATTACTTAAATTTCATATTTTTATTAACTTAAAAAAATAATTCTGCTTTGCCAAAATAATAGTGAAGGGACAGCAGTGGACAGCAGGATTCCTGTCCCCTGTAATTTTTATTCATATATATTTCAGTAAAGTAAAGTTGGTGACTGTAGTCGAGGGCTACTCGAAAGCTCCTTTTCAATAGCTACTACATCAAGGTGCAGTGGAGGGCGCTACTCCTTTCCCTGAATTGCACCACTTTACCCTTGAAACGTACCTTATAATGCTGAGTGTTAAGCAAGGAAGTATCAAGTACCACTTTCCGAGTCTTTGGTATGACTTGACCAGTTTCCCTTGCCATGAGCAAACACTTTACCACTAAGCCAATGGATTTTAGCAGAGTATTTTGGTAAATATGTTGGTTAAAAAAAAAAAGATTCAGAAATAATTTAGATTTCAATTTAAACTTTAAAATAGTGTTGAAGAAATTCAAAAAATCTGAGTTTATACATTCATGAATGGAAGGGGGTCTGAAAATTTCATGGTGAGAAAAAAAGTTACAATTTTGGTGAGAAAAGAAAGGCACAATTAATTTATGGAGAGCAGTTAGGGTCAAGGTCATAAAAAAATCAAGAGTTATCCTGTAGACAGCTGTGTACCTGGATGTAGAGAGGCCGAAGATAGAGGGAGAAGGCAGGACAAAAGGGACTTGTACATGTAACTTGGGCACAGAGAGATGAGGGAAAGCAACTAGTGTCTCCACGAGGTGAGATGTAGCTGAAGACAGCCTGGTAAGTGAGGGTGTTAGCAGACCACCCAACTCTACAAACAAAACCCAGACAAGAGGATGTGCTCAAACCACAGATAAGTATATTATAATTTAAACTTTGTTCTCTTAAAGACTGTTGGCTGCTAAAGGAATATGCTTTAGCAACTCTTTCAGACTTCTTAATTAACATGTTTAAATGTCTTACCGCATTGCTTATTCTTTCTTATTGGGGTGTCGTTACAATTTCCCACAATGTTTGGTTGGGTTTTATGGCACATCAGTGATTGTTGGTTATTTAATGCCAAATCCTGTTTTTACATATATTAAATGATTAGTAAATTCATTTTGTAGATACATTTTTAAATGAGCCTGAGCTCATTCTTTTGTACACAGTTAAATAGTTTCATGTATTTCTATCTAACACAAATATTTCTATTTACCATCAATCATTTGTTTATACACAATTAAATGGTTCCCCATATTTCTATGTATTACTAACAATTCAATTAGAAAGTCATTTGTTTACACACAGTTAAATGATCAAACAGTTCTATTTTTAACAATTCAGTTTTGCATAAGTCATTTGTTTGCACACAGTTTAAATGTTAAACATTTCTATTTGACCCATAGGTAGGACACTATCAGGTACTAACACTCGGGGTCATAGTGGACCTGGTAGTAATGCCAATGAAGGGATATTCCGCATTCCCCAAAGTTCCAGCATTACTGGAGCCTCACAATTAGATGGTTTGATGTCATATCCAGGACACTAATTGGGGCGGGGGGTCTCACCCCTCTGCAGTGATGCAGTCGGTGTAAGTTACAGTTAAGTTTAGTCAAGAAATATGTTTTTAATTCGAATAAGACGAAAGGGATTTATCGAGTAAACACTTTAAGTTGAAGATTCGTTGATTGGGGTGGGGCTGTGACATCTTAAAAATCTGGATTCAAAAATTTGATTCCGTATCTTTTTGAAAAAAAACTAAAATATATACATAAAAACATGACCAAACATCAAAATCAGAATCGTAATAATGATAGTAGTAAAAAAAAATCCAGAAAAAGAAAATTTCTAGTCATTAAATTTTTAACTGTTTAAATATTATAAGATTCATCGGACAAGACGAAATTTTTTTCTTTGTGTTGCAAACAAACAAAAAGCTAGTGTTAAATCAAACATTTCTTTTTTAAAACAAAAATCAAAATTACACTGACAATTTATTGGGTATTTAAATTTAGTGTTGATTTCTTTCTTTGATAAAATCAATTTGGAAGCATTTTTTCAGATGTTTAACAAAAATTTTTTTCCATTTTTTAAGTAAGAGATTCAAAAACGAAGTATTGTTTTAGCAATAGAACAAAAATATCCCTAAAACAAACAACTAGAAAAGTAATTAACAATTGATATTATTATCCTATCAGAATTAAAAGCGTGAAACATCCTACTTACCTTTTAATAAAATCATCACGACAAGAAGTGTTTTTCATTGAATTTCGTTAGTTTTTCGGTCAGTCTAGAAAATTTATGTATCGTCTGTTCAAACTATACAATAACAATACAGATACTGTAAAAAAAACGTCACATAAAAAGTAGATTTAAGAAACAGAAAAACACGAAACAAATGCGAAATTATTTTGAAAATGTTTCAGCTGATAAATGAGCAACTGAGGAAATAAACCGCTTAACGGTGTCAGACATTAATTTGTCCCTAGTGTTTAAAGAGACCAACGATTTATTGACTCATCGGCTGCCAATGCCTAAAATATTTAAAATTACATATTTCATAATTTTCTATTTTAGCAAAAATGATTACGCTTACAGTTGGTTGGTTGTTTGGGTTTTATAGCATATCAACCTTTATAGGTGATTTAACGCCAAATCCATTTTTATGAAAATAATCAGTTCTATTTCAAACAACTCAGTTTAGTATGAGTACACTGTATAATTGTCAAAAACATTTCTATTTCAAGCTATTCAGTTTATTTAAACAGTTCTAATTCATCTAATTCAGTATAGTATGAGTACAGATTTTGTTTACACACAGTTAGATGTCAAAACAGTTCTATATTAAACAATTCAGTTTAGTGTAAGTAGAGTTTCAATGTCAAAAACCGTTCCATTTCAAACAATTCAGTTTAGCATAAGCACGCAGTTTGAATGTAAGTACAGTTTAATTGTCAGAAACATTTCTATTTCAAGCTATGCAGTTAAGTCAAACAGTTCTAATTCAAACAATTCAGTTTTAGCATAAGTGTGCAGTTAGTTCTATTTGACCCATAGATAGGACCCTGCCAGGCGCTACCACTCCGGGCCAGAGTGGACCTAGGAGCGATAGCAATGAAGGGGTACTCTGCATTCCCCAAAGCTCCAGTATCACTGGAACCTCGCCATGTGATTGTTTAGTGTCATATCTAGGACACTCATTGGGGGAAGGGGTTACTCCTCTGTAGAGGTGCAGTCGGTGTATTCTACTGCTCCAGCCGACTGGGCAATACTCAGAGTTGATGTCAAAACAGTTTTATTTAAGATAATTCAGTCTAGCATAAGTACACAGTTTAGATGTCAAAACAGTTCTATTTCGAGCAATTCAGTTTAGCGCAAGTACGCAATTTAATTGCAAAAAAAGCGGTAAAGTCAAGAAACCACAGTTTAGTTCTATTTAACCCATAGATAGGACCCTTATCAGGTGCTACCACCCGGACCAGAGTGGACCTGTGAACGATGGCAATAAAGGGGTACACCGCATTCCCTAAAGCCTCTGCATTACTGGAACCTCACCATGTGATTGTTTAGTGTCATAACTAGGACACTCGTTGGGCGGGGGGTCTTACCCCTCTGCAGAGAAGCAGTCGGTGTATTCTAAAGTTCCTACCGACTGGGCAATATGCTTACAGAGTATAGAATATACATTTTTTAGTCTTAAAATAAGCAACAATAACATACATAAGAACATTCTAGAAATTTTGGATCAAAACTGCATTAGCATTTAAGTTACATTTTTATATTTTTCAACCAATCAGCTAAAAACATAGAATAAGAAAAACAGGATCGGAAATCAATTAACAGAAAATATTTAGGCTCTAAAATAAATAAGTAAAAATACGAATCTGATTGGTCAATAAATGTCTACGCTCTTAAGTCTCAAAAAACACCGTGTAGACTTAATGTAAGTAAAGTACTACTTATTTAACAGACTCTGTTAACATTTAAACTGTAGGAGGAATTGTTGCTATTGTTAGCGAGGGAAAGTTTTGTTGTTAGCGAGGATAGGTAGTAACGTGCGTGTGTGTGTTTACGTTGTGTTGTTTCCTCGCTAAGTTTATGAGGCCCTCGCTAATGCTTGTTGGATATATAAAGGAGAGATGATGAAGAAAGATGGCGATAGTCGAAATGTGTTTTTTGAAATAAGTTTTATTTTACAGCATGGAATATTGGGTTTGCTTTTGGTGCAGCAAGACTTGTGGAGAGGTTGTGTTTTTGAGACAAAATTGACTTATAAGAAATTTGAGAAGGTTGAGGTGGCAGCGTGTGTCGTCGGACGTGAGAGGGATTGAACTTTAGAGTCACCGTGAATTTTGTGCGTCTGGTGGAGAGTTTGCGTTGTATACATTAAGGTGGCCCAGAGGTGAATTGAGAGCTAGGTGTCGTTTGCGGAATAAAAGCATCGCGTTGACATAGCAAATTTTGGGGTGACATAAAGTTGTGCCTGTGCGAGGCTTGTTGAATGTTTCTAATTTATATTCAACTGGGATTCCTTGCAAGGAATCCATAAATTAGATAGGTTCCCTCGTGTGTCCATGCTACTGCTGCTGCTAGAGAGCCGCAGTGAGACGTCTGCACTGGGCGGCGTTGTCCAGCTAAAGAGTGTTGCTATTGCTATTGAAGAACGGCCAATGTGACGTCTGCACTGGACGGCGTTCTCCAGCCAAAGAGAGTGGGTTTGGCAGCTTATCCAATTTGCTGCTCGGAAAAGAAGGTCCGGGCTGAATAGGATCGGTCATCCTGATTGGATGAAATTAAGTGTCGAATTAAATTGTGCGCCAAACCAAAATACGAATTTTCCCTTCCACTACAAAACACATACACGTGCGAACAATCTTATTTTCTTTTAACTGGCCAAACTGTATTTTCCACAAAGGCCATTCACACGTTATGTTTTTCATTTATTTTCACTCCTGTTTTATGAATATTAAATTGTTTGTTTTTTAATGTTCGTTGTGTCATATTCCATTTCTTTTACGTGATTATAAAAATTTGTGTTGTATTTGAGGTGGAAATATAACTGAGAGCAATACCCATAAAATACGGACGAGGACTCACTCACATGTACCCACTACAAATTGGAAAGAACATATCCAAATAAATATCCAATTACATGTTTCCTCCACCAGAGTCAATCAATAATTTATTAATCCATATAAGATTCTGAAAACCTTTAAAGAAAATACAGTTTACTCTAGTTTAAAATGTAGCATTTTCTTTAAATCGTAGTAATTAGAAAAAGAAAAATGAGATAAATAAAATAAAAGTAAGTTTTAAAAGTGCGGACATTTCCAGAAGCCCCAGACGGGAAATTGGATCTGCACATGCCTAAAAACGGATCTCATGGCACGAGAAAGAGACCCCAACTCTTTTAGCAGTGACCATTGGATTGGAAAGTGATAGAAAAACCATGTTTCCGCTTAACGACACGCTGGTTCACTCTTCTACCAGTAGCAACTGCCTCTGCCAACAACAGCCTATATCAAAGCACCAAATGGACTTATCACCCACGACTAAAAACTCTGAATTTGGACATATCAACCGCAAATACGGTTAATGCATTTTAGGTCTTATTTAGGAGAAACAACCGTTCTTAATTAATTCAGGAAAACATTCCTCGCTAACAAGTAGCTGTGCAAAAACCCAAACAAAATAAAGTTGAAATATAAAAAGATATCTTTCTTCTTTCTTTCCGTCCTTAAAATAACACCAACCTAAATCCCAACGATGGTGACTGTAGTAATAACACAGACTATTTCTCTACACGCAAGATTACAACCCCTTGGCGTAGAAATACACTCTGCCGATTCAGAATAAATATGCCTTAACTAAAACACGCATGCCTTATGTTGTCCTTAAACCTACCTAAGCCTAACAATGAATACTAACACCCACAACAAAAATATATTAGTGACCATGACATGTGTTGAACATGCAGGATAAAAGAAACACCCCGACATGAAACAGACAACTTTCCACGTGGTACAAAAAACATTTGGGTAAATGATTGATAAGGCCAACATATGCAAGGTTTACAAAAGAGTTTGCGTATGCTAGTCTTTTTTCGTATACAATTTCCCCTATTACTATATGTTCTAAAAGTCAGTTTAAAGTGTTAATTACACCTAAGCTATGGTAGGAGAGATTGATATAGCAGTTAACCAAGTCTGGAAGAGTGGGAGAGAAAGAAAGATAATAAAAAAAGGTACAGCGAAAGAGAAGGAGAATGCTAGTACTAATATTAACTAGTAGAAAAAACACGACTATGTTTCTAACAACAAAACAACAGTTTTCCCATAAAAAGTAATTTATTTCAAGAGAAATAAACTAATACACATAAAAATTAACACCTGTAATTTGCATATGTTTCCATATGCGGAATAAGTTATGGACTCAACTCTTTTAGTACACAAAACAAAATATAAAAGATATGCAAAGAAATTATACAAAATATAAAGAAAAATTCGGAAAAGCAATTGGAATTTCACCATGACTTACTCTTCTTTAAAACGTCAATTTGTTAAAAATGGTTTTATAATTTTTTTAAAGTAAATACCTTCACTGGGTATTATAATTTAAATAAAAGGATTGATTTTTATTTAAAAAAAAAACGAACCCCTTCATAGGAAATAAAACAGCACTTAAAAAAAGAAAGGAAAAAATAAAAAGACAAACGTACCTCGTGCGTACAACAAAGAACTATTTATTACCAAGTGAATAAAAATGAACAAAGAGGAGTTTGTGGGGTTAGAAGGTTTTTTTATGAAGTCAGTGGCTAAGGGCAAGGCTGTGTTGCCGTAAGATATCTGACTCCATATTTTGGTTATTTAGTTTTACCCCACGTTGACTGGCCGGTGCAATGCCTTGCCCAAAGAAGGTCCAAAAGAAATATAAAAAGGGAAAGATAGAAACAGATAAAAGACGAAAAACTTTTCTTTCATACTTTCCTTTATTTACCTGGTGAATGGACTAACCAACGCTACGTCCCAAAACATAGCGTGGTGCCCAAAACACTAGATAGTAAAATCGGTGTTGTCGGTTCGACGTCACTACCCGAAAAGAGGTCGGTTCACAGAAAACCTGAGTATTTATGTCTCTTCACCGGCTCCAAATTTGCTACTCCAAAATTCTTCTAATTTTGGCGCGACCACTTCTCATTGGCTACTTTACATTTTATTATTTTTCTTTTTTTTTTTTCAAACCGGATGGATGCGTGGAGCCTTATGCGTGGCGACGTGTTTATACATTTTGTATCTGGCAGCCGGCGAGTCAATATCCGGTTGGGAGTTTTTTGGTAATTCCTAAATCGCCACAAGTTACAACGTTTTGAAGAAAAACACTAGTTGCTAAAATTAATTGCTATTTTAGCGACCAGTCAAGAAAACTGAATCAAGTAATAATGATCATAATTGTTTCGAAAAAACACGCAGTCAGTCATGAATTACAAGGAACTGATATATCTTTTACGAACAAAGGAGCTGGTATTTACCACTAAAAAAAGAGGGGCTTGTATGAATGGAAAAAAGATTTAGAAGAGTCTTTTTGGCGAAAAATATCTTTTGGGAAAACCTGTTCATTTTTCCGTCAAGAATAAGGATAATAATGCAGACACATGGGTTTCATTCGGCAATTGTATCAAATTCAATTGAGACGAAACATCACAAGCTCTCAGATATAGAGAAGAGCACATTTCACAAGTGTGACGGCAAATTCTTTAAAATCCCAAAACGGGACTTTATTTTTGCACGTGTGAAGACGGGGCAGGTTGGCACTTGATCCCATGTAGAATAAGTCCTCGTTCAGAGTTTTTTTTTTCCTCGGGCACATAAGAACTGGCATATTATGTGTGTGTGTGGGGGGGTTAATTTAGGGCTAGACTGACCGCCGCCGGCAAGGGGTTCCAAATTGCACACTATACACACACACACCAAGGCCACTAGTCTTCCTCCCCTAGACAATGGAAGATATGGACCTCTAGGTTGAGACGTAATAATATTAATTATAGTAGTCGGCAATTCCGGTTTCCCGTGTGATATTTTAAAGGAATTAATAGGACAATTTTAAGCAAGATAACATAAGGCGAATAGAAGTTGGAAAAGAAATATGACATAACAAACTCGTAGAAGACACTACAAAGAACAACTTCGACCACGTGGGAACATTAAAATATATCAATCTTTTACTACACATAGATATACACCTTCAACGTGTCAAATATATAATAAATTAACAGTCCAGGAACATAAATGTCTTTCTTCTTTTCTTGTCTTGCGTTTTTCTTCAAATTGAGAGAGAGAGAGAGAGAGGGGGGGTATATAAAATTGGGTATAAGGAGAAATGGTCTCAAAGTTTACTTATCTTTTTTCTTTGATGGAGTTCCTGTGGAGAATATTTCCTCTTTTACGGGCTAATAGACTTTATGCTATTTTTAATACTGGCTTGAAGAACTTGGCTCCTTCGTGTCCGAGATATTTTTTTGTCTTCTTCTACCCGGGGTACTGGCTTTGGTTCCGTCTACCATGAACCCTGTCCAACAACTGACTTTTTTATTATCTATTTCCGCTGACGGGAAGGAGTCCCCACTTCCGTTTTTGGGGTCCCAGCCAATCATTTGGTTTTTCTCTTCTTCCTTCCCGTGTCCGGCGACCCGAGGGAGGTCACCGAGTACGAACATCTGTTCTTAACGGTCATTCTCTGATGGCTTGCTACTGTTAATTCAAACAGGAGGATAGTAGTAATCATATTTCTATCTTCTCAATGGGACACCACGTGACACCAGGAAGAATATAGTACAGTAGAGTTTTGGAAAATCTCGCAGTTAAAGTTGATACAGCACAAATTCGCAGAGATAGGTGACAGCATATTTCTCCTGGAGAGTTCCAGAACAGCAGCAAAATTCTTAGAGGGACTTACTCTCTATTCTAAATTTCACCTTAACTGTAGGGAACAGCAATGTTTAAAAACAGCACATCCTGCAAAAATTCACAGGACAACAAAATGCACGTCTTGACCGCCTTGAGGCTTCAGTTGAAAAGGGTGATTCTCTCGGCAGGCGGTGTCAGTTCCAAAAAATCCTGTCACACCCTTCTGGCGGTGACAACCATAAAAGTCCCTTCCAAAAGGATGTTCCGATTTACAATAAAATAATTCAAACATTCTCCCATCAAACAAGACACGACGAAGTCGAAGGATTCGAACAAAAAATAACAATAAAAACACCAAACAGAGGATGAAAGAAAGAAAAGACAAAACCTAAGAAGTCGAAGGCTGGCACTTTTTAGCACTGTGTGTATGTATGCGTTTGGCTATCACAAGTGCATCGTGAAACTCTCAACAGCAACCAAAAATGCTGATTCGTCTCTAACCGTCGTCTTCACCGTTCAAAGTTAGGTTTGTGCTGCCTTCTGACTCCACGAGACTCTTCTCTCCCTGTGTCTCTGTCCTCACTGTGTGACTCTTAGACTGCTGGAGTCTCACTTTAAACTGACCAACGTCCTTCGTCCTTACTTCTGGACTCGCAGGTTCATACGGGCACAGCTCTTTGTGTGGTCTTCACGCCAAAATAAACAAAGGAAGATCTAGACACTGACGCTGCTGCAGTAGGGATTCGGTTTGGGTAGGTGTATTTGTGAGAAGTGCTAGATCATCTATATAGTCTACATTGTCTGTACTTTCATAAAATGACATGTCTGAATAATTTGGATTAAATAGAAAGCAATGTCAAAATTAAAACACACACACACACACACACACATATATATATATACTTCATTAAAGAAAATTAGCTTATTATACCAAATGTGTACGTTTTTTTTGTTTATTTGGTGGTACAAATGTTTTTGAATCCTATTATCAGGCAAAATACAATTCCTTTTGTTTAAAAAAAGCAGTGGATTTTTCACAAATTATATTTAGATGAAAAAAGTTTTAATCACATGAAAAAAGTTTTTTTGTTGATTTTGAAATGAAATTTGTCAAAAATTTGATTCTTTATTTAACAGATACCAAAAGTTTTATCAATTAAGTTAATAATTAATTGAATTTTTTGTAAAATTCAAAAAACGAAATATTCTCACCAAATAACATTCTTATGTAAATTATTTGGTTACACTGTTTTATAGAGTTAAAAAAAATTTTAACACAAATATATTTTGTATAAAGTTAATCGAAAGAAATTTATATCAGAATTTTCTCTAATTTTTCTTTATTAATGACACACAAGAATCTAAATGTAATTTTAAAAATTATACATGTTTGGGCTTTCTTTTTCTCAGATTTAAAAAAGTTCTGAAAATTGCATATGCATTCCTAACTGGTCATTAATGACCAGTTGAAATAGACGGCCAGGAGGCAAACACGAAGAGGACTCACTAAGACCAGCCGGTCTTAACCATCGCTCGGTTCCGCTCGTCCGTTCGGCTGCGCAGCGCTAAAGGCACGGGTTAGCCTTTAGCTCCCATTTCGATACCTGCGCAGCGCTAAGATAACGCCAATCTTAGCCGCGCCCCCCTGGCCTGCTCGCTCTCACAGCTTTGGCACGAAAAGCCTTAGCTACCGTCTCAATCCGCCCTCGCAGCTTTGGCGCGAAAAAGCCTTAGCTACCGCACAGCTTTGGCGCGAAAAGCCTTAGCTACCACCACAGATTTTGGCGTGAAAAGCAATAGCTACCGTAAACGATACGCCCGCACAGCTTATCGGCGCGACAAAGCCATAGCTACCGGAAATGATACGCTCGCGCAGCTCCCTGGCACGACAAAGCCATAGCTACCGTAAACGATACGCCTACACAGCTATTTGGCACGACAAAGCCATAGCTACCGTCAACGTTACGCCCATACATCTATCGGGCACGATAAAGCCATAGTCACCGTAAACGATACGCTCGCACAGCTAGGGGCACAACAAAGCCCTAGCTTCATCGATCTGCTCGCTCGACTGCGTATATATTAAGGCCTGGCAGACCTTAGCCACTATCTCTTCGTTCGTTCACTCGGTCCGCAGTACTAAGACGCGATTAAGTCTTAGCCAACCACGCTCGTTCGATCTGTACGCTACCAAGCTGCCAGCACCGATTTCGACCACGACGCTGTTACAGATGCTCCTGCATTCTACGACTCGGCTGATCTCAGCTTCCAGCAACGATTATCCAACCGTACCTACGACTCGAACATGCCAGCTACCAAACCGAACACTACGACCACGTCTGTAATTTCTGATAATAAATGATATTTGGAATGGAAACAACAAGATTAGAACAAGATAACAATATTTATTGTAATGAGTAATGAATCCAGAAGAAACAGTTTCACTGGGGGAAAATTGTGTGTACAAGGAAGAGAGTTCTTGTAATGGTGTTCCTATAGACGGGTGTAGTGTGTAGTGAAATATGTCTGTAGTTGGGGTAGTATTGAGGTTGTCAGTGTGTATGCTTCCGAATTCCGATTGGAATGGAATGAACGAAAATTTTTAAGTGAAGGGAAATGTCAATAAAAGAAAACATACGGCAAAGTAAAAAACAAGAAGTTTAAATACCACAAAATTGTCTTTCATAATTATTATTATTATTATTATTATTATTATTATTATTATTATCATTCTACAATTTACAACAGGTTACAAAGATGTGATTAGCTTATTAGAATTGAATAACGTTTGTCGATGTGTTTCTAACGCCCGCGTCTCTGTTACTACCAAAAACTCTCGTCTGTCTGACCGTTATAACAAGCGTCTCTTTTTTTAAATCTCAAAGGAAGTTGTTAGATTAGAAAAGATATATGTTCTCTTCCTCCACCAGATAAGGGTCATGAGGTGAGTGAGTGCATGTTGTTCTTAGCTGGATGGCTTTACGTGTGGCGTGATTTAGTAGGTGTCAGCGGTCATTGATCATATCCTACGTGTCAACTCTAAAAAGTTTTTAAATTGGGAGCTAACGTTGGTCAAATCCGTCCTTAATATATATATATATATATATATATATATATATATAACCTATGTATGGAATTTTTATCGGTAAATGGGTTTATTGAATGGAACACCAACATTTCTGGGTCAATTCGGAACTTATTTTGTATTGTCTTTCTTTTACTGCTGATTAGCTTTTGTGTTCGGTGAAAGTCTGTGTATAGCAGAGGAGCTTTAATCCGATTGGCTGGTGTCGCTAGAGGGGATGTGCTGTTTCCCCTGGCGTAACTCGCTGAAATCAACTGTAGTTAGTTGAAAACACGAGCCCTTAGAATTAAGCTGCGTTTTTTGACTCAACTCAAATGGAGCTGAGTAAAAAGAATTAAGTCCACTTGAAGGACTTAGTGTTTCTTTCAGAATTTCAGAAGGGAATTCAAAGATGGCTTGAAAGCTAAAAGAATAGAAAAGAAATGAGAAGAATTTAAATCCACCAAAAGGATTTTGTATTACATTCAGAATTCCAGAAGGGAATTCGAAGTTAGCACACGCCAAAAAAGAAGATTAAAGAAAGAAACCGAAGAAAATAGGTTTCTGCCGTTCAAGCTAAAAAGAAGAGAAAACAAAGAAAGAAGCTGAAAAAGGTAGGTTTCTACTACATAAATTTATATTTTAGAAGAATTGTTTCTCTAAGAAAAAGAATTAACGACTTCAGTCGACTTCAACAATTGCACAAGTCTCAGACGCCATTATTCCATTTATCGAGAGGGAAGACGACCGACAAAGAAAGAGAAAAAGAAAAAAGAACATTATTAAAGACTTTGTCTCGCAGAAGAAAGAAAGAAAGAAAGTGGCTTTTTATTAAAAGACAAGGGGAAAAAAAGAACATTTTTAAGGACTTGGTCTCTAAGGAAAAAAAGATACATGTGTGAACTTTTGTTTAGCCGGAAGGAAGAAGTAATGACTTCTTTCCCTGTTTTGTGAGTGTATCAGTAAGTGAAAGACTTTTTAAAAATTTCTTTTTTATATTTATGAGTTACTTGACTCTAACATTTCTATTCAGTTTTTTTCTCTCAGTCAGTTGTAAGATCCAAGCAATAAGCAAATAAAGGGAAATATCTTTATTCTCTAATTATTTAGAACACTCGTGTTTATTTGCTAAAGTTTGTAACATATTTGATATCCAGTAACATTTTTAGTCAATCTTTGCCCAAGCTAAATTTTGGCTGATAATGACATTGGTTTTTTTTTCTAAGTGGTAAAGTTAAATTTTTTATATAAATAACAGCAGAGACTAAACCAGAGGTAAGCTTCTTTTACCATACATACAACTAAATAAGAAATCTTTTTGGTAAAATAACTCATATTTTAATAGAATTATATGTTGATGACAAAATTCCTTTTTAATAAATAGTAATAAAATAATTAATATTCTGTAATGGGGGCATGTTGTTTGGTGAATATGTTAGGTTGCCGCGACCGGCCGATAAACCCTTGCCGCAACCGGCCGATAAACCTAAACATCAAATTACACGCCCGCGTTAGGACGATTATATCCGAGTACGACCGGAACTGACTAAGCCTTTTTTCTTTCTAACGACCTTGACATCTCGTTATAGCTAAAAAGAAAAAGATGAATTAAAATTAATAACATTTACAAAACACTTCGGCCAAAAATTACCTGATAAGACTTGAACTAATAGTCGTCGCCAGCCTATAGCAGGTTAGGAAAATACTTTACGGCTACACTCATTTTTTATCAAAGAATTTTATATCCACGCGGCTGGAGCTGTGTGTCACAGCACTTCCGTGATATCAACAGGCCCTTTTCAACCCTCGTTGGCACGCCCCCCGGCTTTTTAGCTGGGCCGTCTGGCATTCGTGCCGGATGGGTGCTCGAAACCAAGAGCAGACTCGGGGCCGAATAGGCCCCCAGCTTCGGCTGGGCAACCTTCGGGTGGGCGAGCTGCACTTTTGTCCCCTTTGTACGGCACTAGACCAAGCGTCTAGTTTAAGCCGTAAACTGGCATACGTGCCCGGACTCACATTTGGGTTCGTGAAACTGCTTGCCTCATCAGGCTCACATTGCACTAAGTGAGCCGATGAGCAGCACTGACAAGCAGGGTTCGAGTCTCGGCTCCTTCCCGACCTTCCCCTCCCCTTTATCCCCACTTTAATCGGCCTTCGGGCTTTTGACCTTGTGTCAAGTCGTGTCTGGTGGGAGGCAGCGACAAATATATGGCACGCCCCCCGGCTGTTTAGCTGGGCCGTCTGGCATTCGTGCCGGATGGGTGTTCGAAACCAAGAGCAGACTCGGGGCCGAATAGGCCCCCAGCTTCGGCTGGGCAACCTTCGGGTGGGCGAGCTGCACTTTTGTCCCCTTTGTACGGCACTAGACCAAGCGTCTAGTTTAAGCCGTAAACTGGCATACGTGCCCGGACCCACATTTGGGTTCGTGAAACTGCTTGCCTCGTCAGGCTCACATTGCACTAAGTGAGCCGATGAACAGCACAGACAAGCAGGGTTCGAGTCTCGGCTCGTTCCCGACCTACCCTCCCCTTTATCCCCACTTTAATCGGCCTTCGGGCTTTTGACCTTGTGTCAAGTCGTGTCTGGTGGGAGGCAGCGACAAATATCTGGCACGCCCCCGGCTTTTTAGCTGGGCCGTCTGGCATTCGTGCCGGATGGGTGCTCGAAACCAAGAGCAGACTCGGGGCCGAATAGGCCCCCAGCTTCGGCTGGGCAACCTTCGGGTGAGCGAGCTGCACTTTTGTCCCCTTTGTACGGCACTAGACCAAGCGTCTAGTTTAAGCCGTAAACTGGCATACGTGCCCGGACCCACATTTGGGTTCGTGAAACTGCTTGCCTCATCAGGCTCACATTGCACTAAGTGAGCTGATGAGCAGCACAGACAAGCAGGGTTCGAGTCTCGGCTCGTTCCCGACCTTCCCCTCCCCTTTATCCCCACTTTAATTGGCCTTCGGGCTTTTGACCTTGTGTCAAGTCGTGTCTGGTGGGAGGCAGCGACAAATATTGGGCCGTCTGGCATTCGTGCCGGATGGGTGCTCGAAACCAAGAGCAGACTCGGGGCCGAATAGGCCCCCAGCTTCGGCTGGGCAACCTTCGGGTGGGCGAGCTGCACTTTTGTCCCCTTTGTACGGCACTAGACCAAGCGTCTAGTTTAAGCCGTAAACTGGCATACGTGCCCGGACCCACATTTCGGTTCGTGAAACTGCTTGCCTCATCAGGCTCACATTGCACTAAGTGAGCCGATGAGCAGCACAGACAAGCAGGGTTCGAGTCTCGGCTCCTTCCCGACCTTCCCCTCCCCTTTATCCCCACTTTAATCGGCCTTCGGGCTTTTGACCTTGTGTCAAGTCGTGTCTGGTGGGAGGCAGCGACAAATACATGGCACGCCCCCGGCTTTTTAGCTGGGCCGTCTGGCATTCGTGCCGGATGGGTGCTCGAAACCAAGAGCAGACTCGGGGCCGAATAGGCCCCCAGCTTCGGCTGGGCAACCTTCGGGTGGGCGAGCTGCACTTTTGTCCCCTTTGTACGGCACTAGACCAAGCGTCTAGTTTAAGCCGTAAACTGGCATACGTGCCCGGACCCATATTTGGGTTCGTGAAACTGCTTGCTTCATCAGGCTCACATTGCACTAAGTGAGCCGATGAGCAGCACAGACAAGCAGGGTTCGAGTCTCGGCTCGTTCCCGACCTTCCCCTCCCTTTTATCCCCACTTTAATCGGCCTTCGGGCTTTTGACCTTGTGTCAAGTCGTGTCTGGTGGGAGGCAGCGACAAATATCTGGCACGCCCCCGGCTTTTTAGCTGGGCCGTCTGGCATTCGTGCCGGATGGGTGCTCGAAACCAAGAGCAGACTCGGGGCCGAATAGGCCCCCAGCTTCGGCTGGGCAACCTTCGGGTGGGCGAGCTGCACTTTTGTCCCCTTTGTACGGCACTAGACCAAGCGTCTAGTTTAAGCCGTTAACTCGCATACGTGCCTGGACCCACATTTGGGTTCGTGAAACTGCTTGCCTCATCAGGCTCACATTGCACTAAGTGAGCCGATGAGCAGCACAGACAAGCAGGGTTCGAGTCTCGGCTCGTTCCCGACCTTCCCCTCCCCGTTATCCCCACTTTAATCGGCCTTCGGGCTTTTGACCTTGTGTCAAGTCGTGTCTGGTGGGAGGCAGCGACAAATACATGACACGCTCCTGGCGAAGCTCTTTAAGGAGGAATCCCGCATTCTGTGCGGTCGCATTCACCTTAACTTACGGCGTTGGTCCCACTTCTCGTGGTAGACCTGCCTTTCTCCCACCTACATAGGTATGCACAAAGGTCCTTTTTAGGACCATAAGACGTCTCTGTCTGCGGGTCAGAGCATCTCTGACTGGTCAGTAATGATCAGTCGAAGTAGACGGCCAGGCGGCAAACACGAAGACGGATTCTAAGACCAACCGGTCTTAACTCTCACTCGGTTCCGATAGTCCGATAAGCTGCGCAGCGCTAATGGCACGGACCAGCCTTTAGCTACGGCTTCACTATCTGCGCAGCGCTAAGATAACGCCCATCTTAGCCTCGGCCTCATGGCCTGTCCGCTCGCCCGCACGGCTTTGACCCGACAAAGCCTTCGCTCTTGTCCGCTCGTCCGCACGGCTTTGCCCCGACAAAGCCTTCGTTCCCGTCCGCTCGTCCGCACGGCTTTGACCCGACAAAGCCTTCGCACTAGTCCGATACGTCCGCACGGGTTTTACCCGACAAAGCCTTCGCTCTCGTCCGCTCGTTCGCTCGGCTTTGACCCGACAAAGCTTTCGTTCCCGTCCGATACGTCCGCACGGCTAGGGGGCCCAGCAAGGCCCTAGCCTTTCCTCGACCTCGACGCTCTTGCAAGGTACAACGCAGTCCACGTAACGACTCGCTGTTACGGACTGTTCTACCACTGCAACACCTGACTCACGTACGACCCGTCGTACGAGTCAACAACCCGATCGACACACCCTTGGTTAACCACAACATACCGTCACAACCAGGGATATCGATCTACCAACCTCGATCGACCATTTAGCTGTACTCAACGACCAGCACCGACCATCTAGCTGTACTCAACGACCAGCACCGACCATCTAGCTGTACTCAACGACCAGCACCGACCATCTAGCTGAACTCAACGACTCGACCGACCTCAGCTTACCAGCATCCAACATCTAGCTGTACCCAACGACTCGACCTACGCCAGCGACCCTCGTCGAACGCCCCGCTGCGCACACATACAACCGCCACGAACATTTACATTCACGCTTGTAAATACGACAAAATAAATTGTCATTTGTAATTATCATAATCTCACCTTTGTTCCTTCATATTGCTTTGGCTGTTCTCATTCACATTCATAATTCATTTGCGGGGTCGACATACTTATCGGCTCCGCAACAAGGTCCCCCACAATTTATGTTTGTATATTTGAAAAAGGCAAACGAAGTAAAGATGTGCGACGACGCGGACAAAAATATATTTAAAACAAAGCTGTACAAACAAATTCAAATTTATATTTCAACAATGCATGCAATGAAATATTTTAAGACATTACTAATGTTCTATTACTGTTCGGCATTAAATGAACCCTTGTGATTGATATGCCGTAAAACAAAACAAAAAAAAATCTAATACTGTTCGTCAAATATTCCGGTGTGTGTTTGTGTGTGTGTGTGACTAACACTAATACTACAAAAAAGGATTAAATAACAAAAGTGTCCTATGCGTGTTGACTAAGTAATTCCACTGTTTGTTTCTTTCTGTGGTTTGACGAAATTTCTGTGTTCAAGGCTAGAAAAAGTCTCACCGACAAAGTATAACGAGGAAGAGAATGGTTGCAGAAAATATCCATTTTTGTGGTGGTTGACTGCTGGAAATCAAATGTAAAAAGAAGGAAGAGTGTATTGACCCTGTAAGTTAAAATGTGAAAGAGAGCTGTGTTGACTCTCCAAGTGAAATTGTGAAAAAGAGAGTGAGTGTTGGAAGGTTAGAGTATTTATAGAAAATTCTTATCTTGGAGAAGGCTCCAAAAGCGCGGGAGAAAATTGAAGTTGCAGACGTACTTTTGAGCACTAACCACGTGGTTCTCCTGGCAAATAGGTTCCCGAGACTGATTAGTATACTGACGTCTGCCATCTTTGTTTCGGGAACAAGTGGCATAACGTCCATTTTAAAATATAGGAGTGTCAATCCTATAATTCTTAGTCACTTTAAAAATTAACAATGCATATAAATTAACCCTTTTGCAGGCAAAGTGACAGTTTTGTCACCAATGTTGAACAGGCAGATTATGTTTATGTTTGGCTTGGTTTTATGACACATCAACCTTTGTAGGTTACTTAATACCAAATCCATTTTTATAAACATAAACAGTTCTATTTCAAAGAATTCAGTTTAGCATAAGTACAACTTTTTGTTTACACATAGTTAAATGTAAAAACAGTTCTATTTCAAACGATTCAGTTTAGCATAAGTACGCAGACTAAATGTCAAAATAGTTCTATTTCAAGCAATTCAGTTTAGCATAAGTCCACAGTTTAGTTCTACTTGACCCATAGATAAGACCCTATTAGATGCTACCACTCCGGGTCAGAGTGGACCTGGGAGCGATGGCAACGAAGGGGTGCTCGGCATTCCCGAAAGCTCAAGTAATACTGGAACCTCACCATCAAATTGTTCGGTGTCATATCTAGGACATTCGTGGGAGGGAGTCTTACCCCTCTGCAGAGATGCAGTCAGTGTATTTCTACAGCCCCAGCCGAATGGGCAATGTTATATACAAGCCTGTGGTCACAAGAAAAATAAGACTGACGAGGAGATTTAGTTTATTTTGTTTATTGAATAAATAAAATAAACAAGCAGATGAAATATCTGGCCGGCTGGCGGGGGGTGTCTATTCCGCGACAAGCGGTTGCTTTGATCTGGTCGGACGGTGTTGTCGGGTGACGCTCTCGGGACGGCTGACGATTCCACTGGCGTGTGACCTCTGTTTGGCCAATTTATATGTTCCCGATTTCAAACACCGGCTCCAGAAAATACTACTGGTAGAAAAATATGATTGGTTGAAAAATAGACTTTTTTTATAACTGAGAATTTTCTGGGGATTTTGGGTAGACTATGCGCAGAAGCCATGATTTTCTCGGTTTGATACTGGCCATTGTTGGATCAACATCCAGTAGCTGTTATTTTCTTCTACAGTGTCGATGTCTGTGGGTCTGTGTTTTTGCTTTTTTCGTAGTTAGGTGTGTGAAGAGTTAAGTGGCTGAATCAGAAGAGATTTGATGTATTTTACTATAATAGCAAGCACTGGCAGAATGTCATATTTGTCATTTTATCAGCCGGCAAAAAGGTTAAACATTTTTTAATTCTTGTGAATTAAATGAATGAAAACATTATTTGTTTCCTTTATAACTTTTTCATAGGTAGAAGCCAAAGTTGTGACTTTTTTCCAACTTAAATTTATTCATTAATTTTTCTTGACTTTTCCCAACAACTCCAATAAACAACACAATGCTATATGAATATTTTCCAGTTTTATTTCGTATTATATGAGATGAAATTTTGCTTTATTTTAAAATTTCCTCTCTTTCTATAGATTTCAAAATAAGCTGATCAAATTTTTCATTAACTGTCTGGTTTGGTTTTGTTCTTTTTTTATAAAAGAGACAGAATTATATTAGTCACCGATTTTCAGATTTGCTTTGTTTATCATTAAGCAAAAACTCATTTTTTTTCTTTCTTTCTTTTATTTGTTCGGATCGTTTTTGATGATCGCATTTAATGACCAAACTTTTTCGAATTTCACATTCAAAATTATTTAGAAATTGAACGTACAAAATAGAAATCCTAACAAATTGAGCCAATAAATTCACACCAAACAAACTCTGAAAAATTTGTTTCTTTCTTCTTTTCTTAAATGAATGAAGAATAAAAAGGTAAGTAGAAAAATACAAATTATATTAAATATTCTAAAATTTTATGAAAGAGTTTTTTATGAGCCCAATTTTAAGCTTCCCTCCCCACTAAATTTATTTGTTATAAAAAAAAATAAACATGCGGTATTGGAAGATAAAATGGGATGAATTTTTTTTTTTCAATTTTTAAAATTTAAAATGAGTTATATTTTCGATTTTTGAATAAAATTAGTTTATTTTGAATAAAGTAAATTATATATTCATCTATTTATCAATTTATTTATTTGAAAAATATTATTTCCCCCCCTACAACCGAATACATAACTGAATTTTATGTGACATCATTTCAGAAAATTAAAAAGTATTTTATTGGATGTGTTTAAAAGTTCACACGCTCTTTTTAAAAACTTGAAACTGATTCCTAATCAATATCTATTTAGTGATTACATAGATGAAATTTTTTTTTTTTTTTTTTGTGAGGGATTGGATTTTCGGATTGTGTTGTCCTTTTGGGATGTTTTGAATCTGTCTTTACGCTAGAGAGAGAAACATTCATTTGTCACTCGGCTATTATATATTAAAAAAAAAGCACTTGCAGAACAACAAATAAGGCACATTTTACATTGCATAATCGATAATAATGATTTGATTTATATAAAGAATACCCTACATTGCAAATATTCGTGTTGTACTCGGATTACCCGAAAATACTGAACATTTTGGCACCTGCCACCCGCTAATACTCATTAAACGTTAATTTTTGTTAGCTTCAGAAATATGCTTTCTCAAAGCAAATATTTTATGAGAAGTTGTTTAAGAAAAATAAAGTGTAGAATCTTATAGAGTCTGGTTGTGTTTTTTTTTTTGTGTTTTTTTTAACTTTGTTGTTGTTTGCTGTTCCATAAATTATAATCAGTTATTCATTTATAGGGAAACATTTATATAATCAGTTTGTCTGTATCATTATGTCACATTATAAATTTTTTAAAATGACTTTTTCAAATCATATTTCAAGTTTTATTTCATGTTTCAATGGGTAAAAAAAATGCCAGTTTTAACTTGCAATCAAAAAAATTAGAATCAGTGTGTTCTGGGGCTGGATTTATCATATTTGGCCATTAGTCTAGGACTCTTAGGTATCTGAGGGTCCACTGAAACTAATTTCTCATGCAGCATACCAGATTACAAACCTGTTCTTCATTATATAAAATATTCAAACTATAAGAGTACCTGTACAATAAATATAGGCCCACATTGATCTTTAACTGGTTAGCCATGTGACCCACTGATGAGTCAGGCCTAGAGCCAATGATAAGGTAAATCCTACCCTGGTGTTTTTTTTGTGCTTAATGAATCATTCCTATTAGATATTGTTTAATACAAATCTAACAATATCTCACCAAAGAGACTTGAACCAAAATAAATATGTGCTACAGATAAGAACAACAAGTGAATTATGCAATAGAGCATGCACAGGATTACTACTAGCTTGACAACACTAATATTGTATCAAGCAAATAAAAATAAATAAGTCACCAATATGACATTATGTCAAAGCAAATATGTGTCGGTTATTATTCAAACAAAACAAAGTATAAAATGGTGATAGCAGTAACTTTTGACTCATAAGTTGGAATAGAATTACGAAAACAAAAAACATGGCTGGTATGATGTATCTATAACCCACAATGGACTTGGATGCCAAAGATACCATTAAGGCTTTTAGAAAATTTTAACAAAAATATAAACTAGCATTCAAAAGTTTTCTGGCGAGCACAACAGATGAGGAAAAAGTCAGCTATGTCCTTCATAGAAAATGGACTAAACCTGTTCAATAATCAGGACCTCAGCAATATAGACAGCAGCAAACTAGACCTTATCTTTAAGAAATTCCTGACTCATATTAAACTCTGATCCAACCACCGGATTTACAAGTTCTAAAATTTGAGACAAAACACACACAAAACTATAAACAATTTTCTACAACAAAACTGGGAAGTTTAATTCCAGGATTTAGAAGAAAGACTGTTGGATGAATTAATTTGGGGATGTGAGCATTTTGAAGAGTGGAAATTGCTTATACGCAGTGGACACACTCAAAGTGACTAAAAAAGTAGTTCGTGCAAGAGCATTTGAAGCTATGAAAAAAAAAATTGCATCAGTGAGTAGAAAAGCAACTGGATGGAGCATTACAGAAAGATGATAGAAAAAAAAAATTCAAACAATATCAAAAGAAGAAAAAATTCATCAGATCAAATCTATAAATTTAGTGACCAGATGAAATGTCCAACCCATGAATCACTATATAAAATATGTGGCAAAACAAATCACTTGGGGGGTGGGGGAAATAGGTTGAAACAAAAACACAAGAACTAAGAGAAAGTCTGATTCCAAACAAAAGATACACTGGATGAAAACAAAAGTAAATGAGATGAATAAAATAGATACAATCAAATGCATGAAATGGCAGAAAATAGAATCTAAGAGAAAAGGGAGGACATGGAGAAAATTGTTGAACAATGGACCAACAACCATCAACCTAAAAATTAAACTTCACATCAGAGCCCAAAGTAATGAAATCCCACTTACAATAGACCAACAAATATTTCCAAAATAACATCAAAAACTGCTACCCCTAAAGAAGGCTGAGCGAAAGTCACAAATACCACTCTAACAATTTAGGGTAGAACAGAAATCAAACATCTAAAGATGATTAAATTGGTTCACATGATAAAAGGGCATCAGATTTATATTCTGTGACAAATTCAGAAACATTAGCAATTTTTGGTTTGTACGGTTGCAAAAAATTCAAGCTTGTCTGTGAACAGATCAAAAAGAATATATGAAGACACTTGAATAATGTGATCTTATATCAAGAACAAAGTATATCAAATCAAGAGGTTAGGGTTAGAGTGCTTTAATGACACTGTTGAGTATTTTGAAGACTTTGAATACTAAATAGTCACAAACTCAAAAAACAAACCAATAATCTATGCTCTAAGAAAAATATCCCTCAAGGTTAAAAAAGAGAAACTTGAAGAGATGACAGAAAAGAAAATAATTGAAAGAAATTGTTGTCAAAGAAAAACCCTGTGGATGATGAAGGATCTATCAAGACCCAAAGGAGTTAAACTAAACCATCAAAAGGGCCACTACCCAACATCAACTTTAGAAGATGTTACATGAGAAATTGCTGTCTCCAAAGTTTTTAGCAAGCTTTACGCTAAGAATGGATATTGTAATGTTAAACTTTTCTTACAACATTTGACACTCAATTTGGACAATAAAAGTTCCTATGACTTCTTTTTAACCTCAAAGTCACCGAAAATATGCACCAACAAAATATGCTCCAACAAAAGATAAGTGAAACACATAGAAACTACAGATGGGCTGTAGAAATTGTAAAAATTGACAGCAAAAATGAAAGCTATGGAAAATGGCTGAAGTTTAGTCATCAAACTCTAATGCTGAAAAATGCCTCATCAAGGAGCAAGAATATCAGTTCCCTGGAGTGATCTACATAGTAAAACCCAGAAAAGGTTTCAGCCAAAATGAAGACAATAAAAGACGAAAAATAGCTCCATAGATACCAACAGAAAGAAGCCAATTTTACTACAGGTAAATACATCTACTATAAGTTGACAGGCAGCATTAGCACAGCAAGTAAAACCAATTGCATTTGCATCAAAACTACTAATGAAAGTAGGAACCATATATTCCAACATTGAGAGAGACCTACTAACAGTGGTATACAGATGGGGACAATTCCACAAATACCTATATGGCATCAAATTTGTAATAAAATGCGCCCACCACCCAGCAGCCAGAGTGCAACATTTACTTCTCTGATATACAAACCAGAGAAAAACATGGTGATGGCCAGTGCCTTGTTACACCTATATTGAAATGATAAATATGAGATGAAAGACATAGGCATTAAAATACCCCATATTATCAGTGTGACCAGCAGCAAGTTGAGAAGATTGTCTCAGAGTGTCACATATGTCTGAAATGCAAAAACATGCGACAAAAAGAAGAGATGATATCCCTTGATATATCAAGTAGATCATGGCACACAATAGGAGCAGATTTATTTATAATAAACCAAGAATGGCATCTAATTTTGGTCTGCTACAATTCAAAATTCCTATTTGTCCAGATATTAAGAAATTTGAGAGGTGAAACTATTAACTTGATAATTCAATCTACTTTTGCAGAACAAGTGATACAGGAAAAATTGATATAGAACAATGGAACACAATTCAAAACATGAGAATTCAAGGAATTAGCAGAAAACTATGGATTTAAAATTGAAACATCATCCCCAGGGACATGGACTCATTGAGAAGCATGTACCAACAATAAAGAAAATTCTAAGAAACAAATGAGGACTGATTCCTTACAACATCACATAAAGTGGATATGAATTCCTCAGTAGATCTACTAAACTCAAGAAAATACAAAACAACATTACCAAGTAAAATCAGTCTCCCACCTGATGAGTAGGAAACCAGAACTGGCTGATGACCAGAGAAAAGGAAGAGAATATTAAAATAGACTCACACATTCTCTACCTGAAATATTCAGAGGGCAGCATGTTCCCATGCAGGATGCAGTAAAAAATCTGAAGCCAAGCAAAAATTATCAACACAGCTGAGATACTGTTGTGGCTTTGTTAGGGGCCAGAAATAAAGACACAAGAAAAGAATTGAGTTAAAGAAATATATTAACAAAGAACAGTAATACAACATATACAAATGAGACGGTTACCAACAAGATGATTTGGTCTGACTGTCAAGGCTGTCTGTTGGAATATTGCCTTCTACCTAAGAGCAATACCAGCTGCTATTTTATAGCTGGGAGAGTTTATGTGTGGGGAGGGGAGAAACCTAGATCATATATTGTCATATGGGAGTCTAATAAACAACTGACCAGAATGGATAAGACATTCAACCAACTCAAACCCCCCAGTGGTATAAATCACTATAAAGGGAGTAGTTATAGACTCAGTTAATAAATAACAGATGACACCCTACTACCAACACCACAACACACTCAACCACAACAACAACCATCCCAAGAAACACCTCCTCCAATAAGATCTTGACCCAGATGGCTGGGGCTGCAGAATACACTGACTGCATCTCTGCTGAGGGGTAAGACTCCCCCAACAAGTATTCTGGATATGACACTAAACAATCTGATGGTGAGGCTCCAGTAATTCTGGAGCTTTAAGGAATGCAGAGTACCTCTTCATTGCCATCACTCCTAGATCCACTCTAACTCAGAATGATAGCATCTGATAGAGTCCCTATCTATAGAGGTCAAATAGAACTGTTGTTTGGCATTTAAACTGTATACTTATGCTAAACCGAATAGTTTGAAATAGAACTGTTTCCACATTTAACTATAAATAAAATCTGTGTACTTATGCTAAATTTAATAGTTTGAAATAGTTGAAATAGAACTGTTTTTTCATTTAACTGTGTGTAAACAAATGACTGATGTTATTGAATTGTTAGTGATTAATTGCAATATTTGGAACTATTTAACTTTGTTGACATGCTAAACTGAATTGTTTAAAATAGAACTGTTAACTTTTAAACTGTACTTATGCTAAAATGAATTGTAGAAGTTTTTACATGTAAAACTATATTTAAACAAATGACTGTGTACTTATGCTAAACTGAATTGTTTGAAATTAAGAGAAACTTGGCATTAAATGACCTACAATAGTAAATATGTCATAAAACCCTACCAAACCTTGGCCTTGAACAATATGATTATCATTTCAAAGTGAATCACAATAATAGTTTTTTTTAAACATTATTATAAAACAAACTTAATTAAAATTGAACATTAATTTTAAGAGATTTACATATGTTGGAAGACAAAAAAATGTCTTTTCTTGATTGTGTTTTGGACATCACTTGTCTGTGGTCACATGAGAACTAAGAAATTTTTATCTCTCTTTCGATTACTGGTCTTCAAATAGATTAGACCTCCTTTTTGCCACTCTGTTCATAGAACAGTTTTGGTCTTGCCAAATGGTGAATAGCTTTGTCTTTACTATGTGAATGAGACCCACATATGAGCACAAGACTTTTTCACCAATTTTGTTATGCTTTCTTTATGCACTCTTCAAGAGTCATAGAAATTTATTCAACACAAAAAACACATCGTACTGTGATTATGAAATAAACATACATAAAAAAGAAGCCTAACAAAACTAAATGAAAATATCAAAAGATCAATTAATCCACATTAAATATCAGAAATATAATAAACAAAAACAAGAAAATAAAAAACTCAAGTGATTATACAGTTACTCTACATACACTGGAATTCTTATAAAATAATTTCAATTATAAATTTCAATTAAAGTTTCAAAATAATCCAAACATTAACTGGAGTAAAGAAAACACCAATTCAAAGAGTCAGCAATAAATGACTATTACATTTGTAAAATAGAGTTTGATGATAAAATAACATTAAACATTTTTTGGATGCTTTTATCAGGTTAAACTTACATATCCTGCAGATAGCAAAAACTAATCAAAGCAGGGAGAATTTATAAAGGTGCACATTTTTTTTTACTCTTTTAGAGTTTTTCACATCAGTATTAGCTGATGGTTTTTCACTAGAGTTTGAGTGACAGCAAGTCTCGACAAGTCTCCAGGACTCTTTTCAGTATTCTGGCCGTTCTCATATATGCTGTCATTTGGATAGTCTCTACCCGTCCACTGACTGTGAAGTCCTCCAGGCCTTTTAATAATCCTTTAGTTATTGTACCAAAAGCATCAATCATAATTGGTACAATGGTCACTTTCATGTTCCACAGCTTTTTCAATTCTCTTGCAAGTTTGGGGTATTTTTATTTCTTTTTAGTTAGGTAACATTTCATATTTTATTTATCAAAGTTAGTATTTCAGGGTACTATCTAGTTGACCATTGTTAACATTCTTCTTAAAAAATTTTTTGGTAATTTTTTTATTTGAATTCATTCTACTTGATAGTTTATAGAATACAGCAACAATTTCATCTATCGGGACTAGTTTATTTATTATAGTAATACTTCTTAATGCCTTCCATGTTAATATAAAGTCATAAATGTTTTTAGTTTATCAACAGATATACATCCCGTGCACCCAATGCAATGAAATAACTTTCCTTGCACCCAATGCAACAAAATAATTTCCACCCTTGCACCCAATGCAACGAAATAACTTTCCTTGCACCCAATGCAACAAAATAATTTCTACCCTTGCACCCAATGCAATAACTTCCACCCTTGCACCCAATGCAACCCTTGCAATAACTTCCACCCTTCCACCCAATGCAATACCTTCCAACCTTGCACTCAATAACTTCCAACCAAATAACTTGCACCTAACTAAAAAACTTCCCTTGCATCCAATGCAACTGAATAACTTCTCTAGCACCCAATGCAACTAAAAAATTTCTCCGGCACCCAAGTAAATAACTTCTAATGTAACCTAATTCAACTCAATAACTCTCCTAGCACCCAATGCAACTAAAAACCTTCCCTTGCACCCAATGCAACTAAAAATCCTCCCTAGCACCCAGTGCAACTAAAAGAACTTCCCTTGCACCCAAAGTAACTCAATAACTTCACTCGCACTCAATAGCCAATATTATTTTGATACTGGTAAGATCATTTCAAATACATGGATTCATTATTACTTGAACTGTCTATTAACTTTTAGTTTTTGTTTTTGCAGATTGTGCACAATGTCATCTACTAATTAATTCCAGCTGCAATTTTGAATATCACTGATGTTTATGGATCTTTCCCTCATTTCAGACCCAAGAAATAATGCCCAAAACAAAGAATATTTGTGTAAAGTATGTGACTCAAGATTTTTGACAATGACAAATTTGAAAGTACATATGAGATCACACACTGGAGAAAAACCTTATTCTTGTGAAGTTTGTGGATATGCAAGTTCTCAAAAGGGTACATTGAAAAGGCACATACAAACACACACTGGAGAGAAACCATATTCTTGTGATATTTGTGGAGCTGCATTTGCACAAAAATCAAATTTAAAAGTACATATCAAGATACACTCTGGAGACAAACCATTTTCTTGTGAGGTTTGTGATGCTGTTTTTTCACGAATTTCACATATAAAAAGTCACATGCGAACACACACTGGAGAGAAGCCATATTCTTGTGAAATTTGTGGATCTACATTCTCTCATAAAACAGGCTTAAAACAACATACACAGATGCACTCTGGAGAAAAACCATATGCTTGTGAAATTTGTGGATCTACATTTTCTCGAATTTCAAATGTAAAAAAGCACATGCTTACACACACTGGAGAGAAACCATTTCCTTGTGAAGTTTGTGGAGCTGCATTCACTCAAGCTTCAACTTTAAAAGAACATATGTACACTCATACTGGAGAAAAACCATATTCATGTGACATTTGTGATTCTGCATTTTCAGATCGATCAACTTTGAAAAAACACATCCAAACACACAATGGAGAAAAGCGCCATCTTTGTGAAGTTTGTGGGTCAGCATTTTTGCAGAGTTCAGCCTTAAAAAGACATCTGGATACTCACAATGGAGAGAAACCAAATTCTTGTGAAGTGTGTGGCTATGCATTTTCCAGAAGTTCAGATCTGGAAAGACATTTGAGAATACACACTGGTGAGAAACCATATACTTGTGACTTGTGTGAATCAGCTTTTTCACAGAAGTCATCGTTAAAAATACATATGCGAACCCATACTGGCGAGAAACCATATTCTTGTCAATTCTGTGGATCTAGCTTTTCAAAGAATGCATATTTAAAAACACATATACAAAAGCATTCCGAATAAATATCATATTCTTATCAAGCTTTTAAATCTGTATTTTTGAATCTCTATTCAAAATATACATCAGAAAAATATAGTTTTATGAGAATATTCTAATATTCAGATTTAACAATATATTTGTAAAGATTCACTGCAAAGAAAACATTTATTGTTTAAAGTTTACTACTGTATTTTGAAATGTGAATACAGAATAAATGTGATTTCCATCAATATCAAGGCAGCTGTGAAAAACCACATTAATCAGAAATATTATCAAAAAAAACAAATTAGTATCTATCTATACCAGTATTTCTCGACTAGCATTCCTTGGAACTCTACAGTTCTGCGAGAGGTTGCTCAGAATTTCATATGAAACAATAATAAAAAAGCTAATACATTTTCAAGTAATTTTATTATACACATACAGTATATTGTTAGAAAATCTCTGGTTATTTTAATAAAGGCTTCAACCTCTTATGTTGTTTAAAATTATTATACTGCAACTATGTTTATATGCACCAGTGTAAAACCACCTTCACTGGTTAGTGAACAGAGCTTTGTATATGGCAGATTTGTGTATCCTTGAATGACTCTTTCAAATACAGGATGCCAGTATCCATCTGGCTTCTCTGTGCTTCTTCGTCATTTCTTTAACCAGATAAAAAATATGTTTAACACATCAACTACAATAAAAATATAAAAGAGATATTTATAATGATATATAATAATTTTTATGCTCATATTCCTTATGACATAACTATTTCAAGGAAGAAAAAGTTTAGAAACACTGATCTGTGCTATGAGCATTGAAACTTTTTCCTGTTTTTGTGTCTCTGTCAATAAATTGTGTGTTATCTGTGGCAGGATTATGTATGGGTTGGTTTTTCTGTCAAGGATCAGTGTAGTATCTGTGCATATGGAAATCTAAATACATGTAAATACATTACAAAAATATTAAAATTATAAGATTTAAATTGCCATCTATATATTTATGTATTCGTTTTTTTGCTTGTTTTTAGGAAGTATTCAATTTTATACTTTCAAAATAACAGCTGTTTTCATTTCTATATTTTATATTGTATCATTTTTAAAATAACTGGGATTTTTTCAGGTAGATATACTACAGATTTTAAATTCAGGGCTGTTTTTCTCCCAGACTAGCCACCAACCAAAGCAAAAGAACCCAATTGGCTTTGTTATTTTACACAGAAGAAAAGAGATGGAGACATGATTTTTCTTAGGGCATTAGTTTGAAGTGAAACAAACTTTTCATCCAGAATTTGAACTTAGATTGCTAATTTTTTCCCTGTCATTCACATCATTGCTTCTTTTCCTGAAGTTTTTTTTTTAAATAGATGTTTATTTCAGTGATAGAAACAGAAAATGTATAATTTATCTGTAGGGAAATAATAAATAATTAACTCCTTTAGAGGATGTGAGTGTCCATTGAGTGCCTAATTGGAGACACATGACAGTTTCAAAAACGCATTCTTGACCTCTTTTGCCTCTATTCGTTGAACAGGAGAAATGAGTCTCTAACTCTGCCTGGGAACAATAAAGCTACATTGCTATTTTGCTTTCTCATATCAAGTAAGCTTTTTTTCTATTTTTGTATCCTTTCCATGTACTACCAATTCATGAAATGCTCAGCTGGTGAGATATATTTGTGTTTACTAATGCATTCACCCTGTCTGTTCCTCTGTTGTGTTAAGTGTTATATATCACAGATATATTAATGCAAATATTGCTCCATAATGGGTACTCAACTAAATATTATCCTTAACACCTAAGCATACCAATATAACTCATATATCCATGTAAGTCATTTTAACACTGTCAACTATTAATGGAGTTAGTTATCTGGTAAGTTAAGTTTTGCCATTTTTGGGAGATCTGTAATATCAAATACTTAATCATTATTCCAAAAGTGGTAGCACCTGTTTGGGTCTCATTTATGCATCAAATAGATTTGTTTGTTATTTATTTTGATTAAAATACATTTATTGTCATGTGCAAAAAAACTTGAGAAATTAAACAAAAAATATAAATATAAATGTACAATGTATGCAATTCCTTAATTTGTTGGCATAAATTAAACCAGACAGGTTAACATGCTGTTAAAATCAACCAATCATATTTGATTGTTGAGGTACTCTTGTACTAGTAACAGTTTTAAAAGACAAAAACTATTCCTCATTGCAAGAGCTTCTGATATTTTCCAAATGGCTTTACGTTTCTCAGGTCCTAACATTCTGTTTAATACTTAACATGTGGATTTTCATATGAATCCCTTGCATCTTACTTTAAAAATGATTTGCTTTCCAACCTAGCATTATACATTTATCTCCAAGCTCTTGATATTTTCCTTCTTTTCTGCGAACTTTTTTCCATATTCCTCCAAAGAGATTGATAATTCATCAAGTCAGAAAAAGTGCACATGAAAAGAAAATGGTGAGAGACTTCCAAGCAGTCAACAGAAAATGAAATGATAACAGCAAATGGAATGATGACAATACACAGTGGACTACGCAAACTTTTTTATTTGTGTTGTAGCATAGGAGTTTCTCAATCATTTCATGAATCTTATATTTCTTGTTTCCTAACCTGATTTTGTGTTGAGTTTATTCTTTGAAATTGACAGAAAGAAATTCAATGTGCTTCTAAAAAATAACAAATTTCAAAAGACTAAGTTGTATCTGAATAATATGTGAATAGTAAAAAAAATCATGATAACACTCTCATTTCTTTTTAACATTCTATATATAACTATCAGGTCATTATAAGTAATGGCTGAATTTAGAATCAGAAAAAAATACTAAAATTCATTTTTGATCATAAACTTTTTCTATTGTGATTATCATGAGAGTAGTGTGAATGTTGTAGTGAATTAGAAATACTGAGTTTCCTAATGAAATATAACTCAATATTGTTGCAGAAAAGTTTCCTATGATAAAAATGTTGATGTTGAAATGAATTATAAATAAAACAAACAACAGAAGTTTAAGTTGAAAGGGTTTTTTATATATTATTTCTAATAAAAATGTTATGTGGGTAATAATCTTCGTACATTGTACTTAAATGTTTTAGTATTCTTTTTTAAATACTTGTCAATCATAAAATTCCTTAGAGGATAAAACTTATCTAACATTGTGAGATCTTGAGGTTGATTACTTTTGATTTATTTGCTTTCTGAGAACTGTAGTACTAGGAATTCAGTCTATTTACTAGGGATTTAGTTTATTTATACTCACATTTTGGCAGCAAAATAGGGAAAACTATTTTTCTGGAAACCATGACACACATGGCTCTTTTTCTATTTTTAGATTTGATGACACATATGATTTAAGGATCCTTACATGGTCTTTGTTGTATGCAATCAAGAATTATGATAAAACATCATACATTTATGATTAATCAAACTGAGTTGCTTTCTTCTCAAATTGCTATGACCAACCACTTTTATCTTTAACCCTATTTCAGAATGTTTAAAATTTTGTTCCCAAGTTTTTTCTTGAAAGTAAAAAAGGCTTAGATTTTGTGTCCAAAATAAACTTTCTTTAAGAGAACTGGGCTGTTTTAAAGTCAATAATTAACTTTATTGAAAAACCTGATAATCATGGTATATTATTCCTAAATTTAAAAGATTAAGCTCTGTAATTTAAAAATCTACCAAAAATAAAATGATCATCGGATAAAGATGATTTAATGAAAAATAGTTTCATCATTACTTAACTGAATTGTTCAAAAAAATATACAACTTTTTGTTTATGAACACAAGTCATGTAGGGTGGATTTGTGATGTTATGCAATCAGATTATATGATTTTTATGGGAGTTCTTCCAAACTATAACAGTTTCAGTATTACTGTATGGATGCACCACCTGAATATTAGCTGAATGGGAATTTAAAAAACACAATGTGCAGTGTTGAACAAATCTGGAAAACAACAACCTAAAAAACTGAAACTGTATGGCCACTTATCTCCCATCTCACAAATTATCCAAGTAAGACATACTAAACACTGCTGGAGAAGTAAGGATGAACTCATAGGAGGAATCTTCCTATGGACTCCTACACATGGACACACCAGTTTTGGCCGAACAGCAAAAACTTGCATTCATCTCTGTATAGACATTGAGTACCGCATAGAGTACTTGGCAAGAGTGATGACTGATCAGAAAGTTAATGGAATCCATGTTATCTGAACATCTTATCCCTCATCAAAAGGGGAATAATTTTTGTGATTTTGTGCCATATGTTAATTGGTTCCTAACTTAAAACTCATTTTGATGTAACTGATTTTTTTTTCACTATTTATCAATATCTTTCAAAAAAATGTTTTTGTTTTAACAATTTTTTGTTAGCCATTTACATTATTTTATTTACATGAAGTAAAGTATTTTTTAAATTTATTTGTCATGAATAAAAACAGCATAAAAACATTTATATGTTTATTTTGCTGTTAAATCAGTAAGTGATCATTGCAATGGAAAACAATTAAATATCACTTCCACAGATTTATGGCCAAAAATAGTATCCAATAAACATCCACAGAAGATATTTAAATGATACACTCTCTGAAAATTTATTTATCATGCCAGGTAACATTTTTAACCCTTTCACAGGTGGATAATTTTTTTAATCCTTAAAGAGTCGGCAAATGATTTTCTATACATTAACACTGAATTGCTAAACAAGCAACTAATAAGAAAATGCCTTACATTGAGCTACTGCCAAAGATAAAAATGTTGATCTGTCTGCAAAAGCGTTGACTATAAAATTACACTTACAGGAACAAAAGAGAATTTTAAAGAATATTCAATATTCAATTGCGGTCAGAGTCCCATGTTATAATGATTAATTCACTGAATTGTGATATCTTAGTAAATGAGTTC
This sequence comes from Sepioteuthis lessoniana, assembly GCA_963585895.1. NCBI lineage: Eukaryota > Metazoa > Mollusca > Cephalopoda > Myopsida > Loliginidae > Sepioteuthis > Sepioteuthis lessoniana. The sequence continues at coordinate 988,649 of OY757908.1, read as the reverse complement.
AAACTTCAGCTATTATGTTCACTTTTGGACAATAACCCTTGAGAAAAATATGAACCCCTTTATCACCCCCTACCCAGCAATGGGTTAAATACTACCACAACTGTCCTTCTACAAGGATGACTATAGTATTAAATAACCTATGAAGGTTGATATGCCATTAAAAATCAAAAGTATTATTGAATATTTTTAATAAATGGGGATTTTTTAAAAATAGATTAAAAAAAGGATTTAAAAAAAATTATTTTCCAAAATTGGGTTTCCATTATAATACTTTTAGTTCTTCTGTCCCTAGGTGTATATGTTTAGGTGTAATAATGCACATGCATGAGGCTGGAAGTCTATATAACAATGTATAATGTCTATAAGTATATAATGAATGTATATGCATGGGGATGGATTTCTATGAGCATATATAAGCATAGGCATAGTATATATATATATATATATATATATATATATATATATAGATAGATAGATAGATAGATACAAGGTGCCTTCAATAAGTTTCGAGACTCTTTTTGTACAGGCATTTAAAATTGTCGTAGACTCTTGAAAATTCAGTTATTGCTATGCATCTTATGAGATGACTGACCAATTTTTATGATTTCAGGTTTAAATGAACAGCTACAGCAGCAATTGGAATACACCCTACTAAATCCTGATTGTCACAGCTGGTGAATTTCAAAATGCAATCTGGATGTGAGGACACTTTAGAAGAATGATATGCAATAAAATTGTGTTTTAAACTTGGAAAAAATGCCACAGAAACGTATGGAATGCTTCAGACTGCTATTGGAGCATCTTGCATGAATCAAGCATCAGTTTTTGAGTGGCATAAGAGATTCAAGGAAGGCAGAGAGTCTGTGAGGGATGATGAGATGTGTGGGAGGAGTAAGGAAGTCAATACACCAGAGTTGATGGGCCAAAGGGTTAGGGTTAGGGTTATTATGTTGAGGTTTTAAGGGAGTTCAGGAAGAGATTCCATTGGAAGAGGCCAGCACTCTTCAAATCGGGTCAGTGGTATTTCCACCAGGACAATGCACCAGTCCACAACTCCATCCTTGGTACAGACTATTTGACCAAGATGGGCATCAAGACAGTTTTTCACCCTCCCTATTGTCCAGACCTTGCTCCCTGTGACTTTTGGTTATTCCCTAAGCTCAGAGGCTGTTGTTATGAGATAATTGAGGAGATGAAAGAGGCTGAAAGATGAAGGTCATTGACACACTCACACAAGAGGACTTCCATGGGGCCTTCCAGAAGTTGTTGGAACAGTAAAAGTGCATTGCAGCCGGAGATTACTTTGAAGGAGACGAGAGTTTCATGTGTGTACTATCAATAAAAGTACCCATACGAAAAAAGTCTGGAAACTTATTTAATGATCCTCGTAGATATGTATATATGTATGTGTATATGATAGCATTAAATTGATAGCTACATAAGTTAGTGGACTCATCAGATTTTAAAAGATGATCAAATAGAAAGAAATAATTATTTATTAATGTTCATAATGAACTGAAGCTTTCAGAATTTAATCAACAAGAATTTGATTTCTTCCATGTCTTTTAGCACTGAGTGGTTGAAACTGGGGAAGTGGTTTTCTTTTCTAGAAGTCAAAACCCCTTATATTCAAGGGAGTAGTTTCTGTCTAAGTTAATGGGTTGTTGAAAGTGGTAGTGAGCAGTTAGCTCTTAGACATAGAAAAAGAGTGTCACCAAGTCAAGATGGCATCCTTCTCTTGCCCACCATCTACTCTCGTTGGTCATAAAAGGATTTCAAGTTCATGAGTAGTTCTAGGAAAATCTCTGGTAGAGTTTGGGTCGAGTGAACAGTGGTGAGGTAAATAGAGGCAGATAAAGGACCAATATCCAAGCTTCATCCTCATTGACATTTTAATAGAGTCTACTCAACATGGACTGAAGAGCCAAATGTTACACACTCTGCTCCAGAGGATTGTTTCAAAGAACATTTGCTGTATGATCATACTCTCAGCTCCAAAAGAGAATACAGTAGCATGACTGGAGTTAAGACTGTCCAGTAAGTTAATCCCTATACCACTCGCCCAACTAGCTTAATCGTAAATTCATACGTGATGCATTATAAAAGTTTACCATCAACTCTTAAAGAATTAGATCCTTAACTTTAACTCTTACCATAAAAAAATCTGGTACACTCTCTTCTGTCTCTTATTATCTCATAAGAGTTACTAGAACAATTTCTTGAAGGCCAATTGCAATAAGTTTTTTCATGATCAATCACCCAAGGAGCCCTTGGCACCATCATCTACATTTAAATTCTCAGAAAAGTCAACATTTGACTCACTCTTCACAGTGATGCTATTGGAATTGAGGCAGAAATGGATTCAGTATCAAGTATGACATTCTTTACGTCATTTTGCTGAGGAAATCAATTCTGAAACTGTTGACTTGATGAGTTTGTCCCCAGCAAGATTCATGTTTCTCTATACACTATATGCCAAGTTTAGGAAGGGATATGTTGTGTTCCTTTTGTTTAGTAGTCATTCTATCAAATTCTCTGATGGCCACCATACCTCTAAAAAAACTCATATGCAATGAATGCAGTCTGGTTACTATCTTCTTTAAAATGTGAGTCAAGCTTAGCTTAGTTTGTCAACCTGTCATCTACTTTTTATTATTCAGAATTCCTTCTCAGGTTTTTCCACTTACTAATACTATTAAAATTATCTCCATTGAAAGTGTGATGTTGGCGGCCAGCTCCTAGAACTTCATTTCTTACACTAAACTTCATAATTCTCAGATTCAAGAAATAGGTAGGCAGTAGGAAGCCATCTTGCTTAATTATGTTCTGCTATCACTATCGTCATGGATGTCTACATATTATCAACGGTCTTTCCTTTTAGTCTTCACTGATAAGGCATCTTATAGATGAAGATGTTTGTTGTCATGGTTATTATCATAGGACACGTTGATCCGAGTTCAAATCTTGGACAAGGCTGCTTGCATTTCACATAATGTTAATACCTGCTGGGAAAGCTAAAATTCCAACTATTCTACATCCAGCTGTGGGTAAATAGTAGGGCAAACAGGTTTTTTTAAACCTTGGTATGGCAATCTGATTAGCAGAAGGAAAACTCTGAATTGAAAATCATTAAACTTCACTTAAAAATTGACCTTGTGTCACATCACACTTGTTGCAAAGAAGTAAATCCTGATTAGCCAATCAGACATCACCACACGTGCCATGTAAATTAGTCAATCAGACATCACCACACCTGCCATGTAAATTAGCTACCAGTGTCACCAACTTTGATGAAACAAATTATCATTAAGCGGGAAATTCACACTAAACATTCTCAGACAGATATGTGTATGTATTTACAATAACCATCAAAGTAGTGTGTAAATGATATAATTACTGATGGTAGATGTATTTGCCCAACCCCTCCACTACAAGCACAGGGTCAATTTTTAAGTGAAGCAAATCTGGTTTGAATTTAGTTTTCCTTCTCCAACACTGGTTGCCTTACCAAGCCTAAAGAACCCAGTCTATTCCATTATGTATCCATAGATGGATTCATGCTTTTGCAAAGGTATGAACATAAAGTAAAACACAAACAGCCTCATCCAGGTTTTGAACTCAGGTCCCCAATTCCATTTACTATGAAAATATCCATTATGCTAAGTGTGTACCTTCAAATAATGTCTGTAATTAATACATTCAAGTAGATCACATCAATTCAATCAAAACAAAACTTGGATGATTAAGAGGAGAATTATATTTCTTGATTTGATGGAACCTATTTCATTTCTGATTTCACAGTTTGCTTTTTTCAAAAACAATCTCCAGATTATATTTGCATACGTCTTTTTAAAGTCATTTGTTTACACACAGTTAAATGCTTTCAAGTATTGCTATTTATTATTAGCACAGAATCAATTGGGTTCAAGTATTGCTATTCAACACTAGTAATTCTATTCAACATTATTCATTAACACACAATAAAATGGTTCCATGTATTGCTGTACAATACTAATAATTCAATTTAACAGTCATTTGTTTGCACACAGTCTGGGAAATAATTAAACAGTTCAATCTAACCTTGCCGATGAAACCCTAACAGGGATTACCACTCCGAGCAAGAGACAACTTGGGAATAATAGCAATGAAAGGGTATTCCATATTCCTCAGAGCTTCAGGACTGAACCCTCACCATCATATGGTTTAGTCTCATATCCAGGACACTTATTGAAAGGGGTCTTACACCTCAGCAGAAGTGCAGTCGACATATTCTACAGTCCCAGCTGACTAAACTAACACTAATAATACAATTTCTTTCTAGTTTATGTTTGAGTGTTACATAAAATGTGGCTTTTATGAAAATAAAAATCCAGATTTCACAAAAATATGGTTTCTTCTCAATGCATATGTGTACCTATAATGCATCAAAATGAAATATCCACAAATCATCAAAAATGAAACCAAATCTGAAAAAGAAAAATATTTTTTATCAACCCTTTGAGCCTGTTTTACTGGTGGTACTTTTATTTCCAGCCACACCTGAGCACCAGTTTACTAGTTTGAAAATCATAGTAGTTTAAGTTTTATAAATTTCAGGGTTCAAAAGGTGAATTCTTTGGTCACAAATAATAACAAAATAAGATATTTGTTTTTATAAATATTTATTTGAAGCTTAAATACCTTAACAATAATAAAAATGTAAAAAGATTTTATAAGGACAGAATAAAGAATTGAACCTTTTTGTGGTTGCATCAAAGAAAAGGGGATATTTTACCAGTATATTGCCAGTCTTCAGAAAAGAAAATTAACTAGACTGATGCTTCATGGATCAGTTTTGTCTGATTAAAAATAACTTTTAAAAATCTATCTACTTTAATATCAACAAGAAACAACAGGATTTTAAAGTACTAGAGTGAATAAAAAATACTAGGTTGAATCAAAAGTAGAATTTACCAGTTTGTGGCACTTCTATGTATTTACAAACCACTCTACACAAGCAGGATGTGACACAAAGTCAATTTTTTAAAGTTTTAACAGTTTTGAATTTAGTTTTCATTCTCTTAGACAAGTTGCCATACCAAGGTTAAAGAGCCCTGTGTGCCCTACTAATTACCCATAGCTGAAAGAAGAATAGTTGGATGCATATTTTTCTCCAAAGGTATTAGCACTATGTCAAATACAAGGTGCCTCATGTCAGATTCGAACTCTGGTCACCTAGTCCATTTCCTATGACCATTACACCATAAGTGTGTTACATGATCAAAGCAGTTCAAGCCATAGAAGGTTTCCACTGTGGTTGGTAGTATCATAGTAATTGGTGCACCGACACATTATGCATTACCTCACTCAACATGTGTGAAGTTTGAAAGCTGCAAAAATGAACATGCAATGTAGTCTAATTTGGAAACTTCTTTAAGGAAAATTCAAATTGGGCCATTGTGAGTGCAACCAAAAATACTTGTTGTGCAAAAAGTGATGGTGAGGTTGATCATAGAAAAGTAACTGGATGCTCAGGTTGCAAGAACCTCGATAATCAGGCAAAGTGATGTAGACCTAAAACCATGGATTCCAAGACCTAGAAACAAATATGGCCACAAGTACTCAGAGTATCAGGCAAGCTTAGCAACTCACAATCCAGTGTGATTTGTCACCTTCCTGACCTCAGGGGCAAAAATACTCAGAGCTGTTGAATTGTGCCACACATTACTGAAATATTCCAAAACCTTTGACTCACCCCAGTATTTAATTTGATTTAGTTGTGTTGTTTATCATTATTATCACAAGATCCTTTTTTTAACCAAACCATTTTGGTCATTAATAAAAACATTGTAAGCATTTAATATAAAGAGTTATGATTTGCAAGTTCAAACTTCAGCTAAATTCCAGTGTTTTAGTGTAGATGGGCTAAAGATTTTTAAAAATCATTCAAAGAATGAGCCAAACCAATGAGTATATTTGCCACCATTCCATATTTGAGATAAGTGACTAGTCTTTTTCATGATGGATCAGCCATCTGTAGAATGGATAAGCCAAAACAGTGTGATAACACCAAAAAGTTCATTAAGTTCTGAATATTTGGATAATCATTCTTCTTAAAGTTATAGAAGCTAACTCAAATGGCTGTTCAAGATCAGTCACAGAATTTTGATGAATTTGAGACATCAGTGTTTTATACAAATTACTTTTATCATCTGCCTTGTCAATAGGAATATTTTCATTTACACTCACCCACTCACTCACCTGTCTAATCTTTGAATGCGGTTTTCTATTAGAATGTTTTTTATTCAATGTATGTTCAGATATGTTAAAGTTGAATTGTGTAGAAATGAAGATTAACAAACTTAAAAGCTTTCTTTTATACAAAGGTGCACTGATACTTATTATAAAAGATGTTTGGATGAGCTGCATTCATTGGTTTCACCTGTTTAAGAATTTTAGTAACAATTCAATTTGCTGTTGCTAGTAAGTAGCAACTGTTCTTTCTGAATCTTTCTCAAACCAACTGCATTGTTGATCAAACTCTCTATGAATATTTCCCTCCCAACTATAACCTGGTACTTTTGATATCCAGATTTAATAATTATTTTACTCTTTAAGTTGGTATTTTTGTTCTTTTGTCCCTTAGTAATTCTCTTTTGTTACATCCTTACTCTTCATTTGTCATTTTGTAACCCTTGTTTATGGTGACTGAGTAGATCTACATGCTATAGATATCATTTTTTTCAAAAGTGTGTGCATATGTTACTTCAAACTAAAATTTTGTGTAAAAGATGAATCATATTGTTCACAAGACTATTGATTCCCTCCAGTGTGTGTTCGCATATGTTTTTTCAAATTTGACTGACACGAAAAAGAAGAGCCACACACTTCACACAAGTATGGTTTCTCTCCAGTGTGCGTCCGCATGTGTTCTTTCAAATGTGAATTCCTTGAAAAGGAAGAACCACACACTTCACAAGAATATGGATTCTCTCCAGTATGTGTTCGAATGTGAGTCACTAATTCTGATTTTCGTGAAAAGGAAGTGCCACACACTTCACATGAATACGGTTTCTCTCCAGAGTGTATTCGCAAATGTACCACCAAGGTAGATTTCTTTGCAAAAGAAGAGCCACACATTTGACAAGAATATGGTTTCTCTCCAGTGTGTGTTCGCATATGTTGTTTCAAATGTGTTGTTCGTGAAAAAGAGGAGTTACATACTTCACATGTATATGGTTTCTCTCCAGTGTGTATTCGCATATGCACCACCCAGTCTGATTTATGTGTAAAGGAAGAGCCACATACTTCACAAGAAAATGGATTTTCTCCAGTATGTGTTCGGATGTGTGCTACCAGATTTGACTTCCGTGAAAAGGAAGTGCCACACACTTCACATGAATATGGCTTCTCTCCAGTGTGTATTCGCATATGCAAATTCAAGCTAGACTTACATGACAATGAAGAGCCACACACTTCACATGTAAATGATTTCTTTCCAGTGTTGGTTTTCGTACGTCTTTTTAAACTCTCGGGTAACTTACATCCATCACTTTCAGAATTATATGCTTTCTCTGCGCTGGTTTCCATACTTTCTCTATTTTAGGTCACAAAATAAAACAAAAAAAAAAAAAACAAGATGATACATCCAAATTCACAAAATATTTTCAAAGCTCGGATATCTGTAAACAAAAACAAAAAAAAAATAGAGAAATTATATGATAAAGTAAATAAAAAAAATTAACTAGATTACAATAATTTGGTTTAGTAGGGTTAAGTGCATCAAATTATTTATGTATAAATTCCTTTTTGATAAAGTCAATGATGTTCAAGAAATAATTTTACTTCCATTCAAAAATTAAGTTCCAAATAGGCATAAACTAACAGGAATTAAATGTGGTAAAACACAAAACAGAGCATATGCAATACTTCTTCTAACAGCCAGAAAAGCTTCAATATTGAGCATATAAATATATGATATCACAACAAAGATGACTGTCACCATAAAAAGTAGTGAACAAACAAAATTACAAGGTGCAATAAAGTTTTTGGATGCTAAGGAGAAAAACCAACAGAAATTTACTAAACTTGTTGCTGCGTTGGGTGAATATGTAATAAGTAAGAATCAGGAGCCTCATGAAGGACATTGATATTTATCAACAACAAAAGACAACATTGTGCATATTGAAGATTTGATTCAAGATAACAGTTCAAACTTTGTTGATCTTCCAAAATTATTGATCCATAGAATTGTTCACAAATAGTCAAGTCCTAACACAAGTTCTAGAGCATAAGCATTTTTCAGCTTTTGGAATAACATAGGGAACATGAAGGAGTCATTTTGGGGTACATGATAGTAGATGATAGGACCTGGGGGTATCTCATTACTCAGGAGACAGATTTATTCTATGACTTGGAAATATCCATTATCACTAATGCCTGAAAAATATAAAGATAAAAAAATAATTCCAACTTTAGTGGTGAACAAAGAAATTGATGTCAACTGTGTTTTGCTTCCACAAGCAGATCACAGTTGCTATCAATTTCACTGGACTAAGGGAAGCTGTTTGTTCAAAGTATGCTATTACCCCTCAAACATTATTAAGTATATACAGGGTATGTTGCAAACCTCACTAAATTTCCTGCAGTCACACCCAATCATGTACAACTCTTAAACACACCTAGATATATACTAGTGTGAGTCAAAAGTTTTGCCATATTTTGGTAGTATGTGAAACACAAGTCAGCAGCTGTAGATGCTTTTGATGAGGTCAAAAAATGTGGTGAACCACATCAGCAGTGAGATGCCAAGTTTGCCTGATACTCTCTTAGTATTACTCACTGGGATTTGCCTTTCTGATTTGGAGCATTGCTTTTGGAATCCATCATTTTAGACCTAAGTAACCTTGGCTGATTGTCAAGGTTCAACAGCACAAAATTTCTTGAACCATCTGGTACTGTGATCAATGGCACCTTCACCTTGCACAATAAATGTTTATGGTTGCTTCCACTGAGTAAGTGCACCAAATATCATGAAACTACCAACCTCAGCAGCAGATAATTTCTACAGTTTGAGCTGCTTTGGTCATTTATACAATGTAAATTAGCATGTACCAAAATATTACAAAACTTTTCTCTTACCCTAATATTTTATATAAATTCCTTTCATTGAAATTTATTTATCATTGTTATTTGATTTTTTATTTTAATTATCATAGTCTGAATGTATAATGATATACAAAATAGTTAAATGTATTTTCGGGAAGTTGAATGAATATTGTATGATTTCCCATATATACACAAATATCTGTTTCTTTTGAACAAAAATAATTTTATATCAAAATTTTCTCCATTTCTTTACTCATAAGTTAAAAAGTTTAAAGAAATTGAATTAACTTCTCTATGTGATTTAAATAGATTTTTGGTCAGTTGGATTATTCTTGGTAAAAGCCATAAACAACTTCTTTTTGAAATAGCCACTAACATTACATTCTGAGTAAAATGAATCTTCTAATTGCTATAAGAAGCCTGACTTATGTGGGCCATTTAATTTGTTGTTTCCGGCAAGGAAGGAGCATTTTTCTGGATTTAATGTTGAGCTGGATTGAGTAATCTATGACTCATAACTTAATACCAATTATTTCTGAGTTGACAGGAACCAAACCCTTTTCACAAGATCATTATCTGTATTCCAATTTCATATATCACACCTTCCAATAAATTATGGGCCCAGGGTCTTTTTTGACGGAGACCAAAGTAAATATAAGTCACAAGAAGAACAAATTTTTAACTTACATGAAAATTAAAAAATTACATTGTAGTAAGGTGTGAAAAGAATATCAAGAATTTGACAGAAAAATCTTAAACTGACCAATTCAAAAATCACTTGAAAACAAAGTCAAAATTATTACATGGCTTACTTTCTTTACTTTTCCTTATTGAGTTTCCAAATCTTAATTTTTATTCTAAAGAAAAATTAATTTTTTAAGCAGAAATGAAAATGGGAAGAATCAACTTATAATGAACATGTAATGCAAAACAAACGCTAATTTCATGTTCATCTTTATGAAAGCATATATAAGATTTAAAGCATTACTTTGATATAAAACTATACCCTGATTTTGGGTCGATCTTTATGCAATGTATAATTTGGAATTATTGAATCCTAAAATAAACGAAAAAGGCGCATTTTCTTTTTCTCCTTAAAAATTAAACAAAATGTCATATTCTGTATTTTTCTAACCACTTGGAATCACGTTGGGTTTTCGGAACAATAAACATTGTCTTTCTTATTGATAGGAAAAAGAAAATGCAACTTTAACTCTTTTGTTCTTTTTAGGCATCCGTACTTTAAAATTATGGACGTTCAGCAGCTAAGGGAAAAAAGGACAAAAACAAAACAAAACACAAAAAAAAAACCACGGCTACGGGCATAAAAACAGACAAAAGGACCCATTTCAGCATAATGTTTACATTGTAAATCGAAATCTTAAAAATAAAATTTTAGATCTGAAGAAATGAAGAGTATATTCCTTGAAGGTGGATAAAAATGCAAAAGAAAACTATTTCTTTTACACGAATGCTCAGGTTTGCTAAAGCGAATATTTACCCAATGAAAATCTATTTTTAAAAAATAAATAGCTAATTTATCTTTAATTTCTCACTAATAAATTTTATTTCATTATTCAACATAACATAAATTTGTTAAAAACAGCAAACTGGCGGAATAAATGTCTAAAATATGAAATAAGGACGATCTAATATAAAGTGATCATTGTAACAATTGAGTTTGTTACGATTTGTTCAAGTCAATTGCTAAAAAAAGACTCAGATACTTACAAGGGCGTCAAATACATCGACTTTGGTGGTTTTTGTGACTGAAAAAGATTGAATAGATTAGGATTTATAGCGATAATCTGTAAGGTGCTTGAGACGGTGTCATGTTCCTCACGTCCCTTTTCAGCTGAGGGAGGGGCTCGACTTTCCTACCTCACTCCTGAAGAGTGCATTAATAGGAAGTTATTTACTAAGTTTTGTTTCGCCTTATAACCAGGCTTCACCTTTATTTTAAGTTTTTACTGTACTTGCTGTTTCTTAGTGATCAATTTAAAAACGGGCCAGTTTTATCTCGGCTTCACTTCGGTGACCAAGCAAGAACCAGTGCTTTTAGTATGACTTGACAATAATATGGAGAAAAAAAGATAACATCAGAATTAATTTATTGTGGTCGGTTAGAGTTGGGGTTGAGTTTTATTGTGAAATATGTTTCTAATTTGAGTGAATCATAAAGTATTTATTGAGTAAACACTTTTGGGTTTAGATTCGTTTTTCTTTTCGTTTTTTTTTTTTTTTTTTTTTTACTGTGACTTTTTCGATCTAGATTCGACACGAAGTCGCGTTAGGAAGTTCCATTAAGAAATGAATTATTAAGTCAATGATTTCATTGTTTTGTAAGTTACATTTTTTTACAAAGAACAAAACTATATGATTTGTTGGCGATTTAATCAATTGCCCTAAAAGTTTGATGTTAGCAAAGTCTTGTGAAAATAGTCATCAATTTAAACAAAAAAAAAAAAAAAAAAAATCAGAATTATTTTGGAAAATATTTCCAAGAGAAAAAATATGTTTTTATCAAACTCCCCAGCAGAATAAGGATGCAACATAAGGTAAATGTTTTGGTGAATTTTAACAGGTTTGAATTTAGAGTTTTCCTTCTGCAAGACTGTGTTGTAGACAAGCGTAAGGAAAATTATTAGGGACAAAATTTTTTAGCTAAATTTGTTTTTGTAAAATAGAGTTTGTGTCTTGTAGAATTTGTTGTCCCATGAAGGAATAGGGTTCTTTTTCGCTCTGGATGATGTCTGGAGGCAAGTGGATGTGAGATTGTTTTTTGTCCAGTATGTATAGCGTGAGTGACTCAGTTCTGGTAAGTCCAGCGCGTTTGGGTGTGGTATCGTTGATAAATCGGCAGTCGTCTTTATCCTTGTCCGAGGTGTGGGGTGAACTGCGATTTATCTGACATCACACCGTGTCAGAATATGGCACAAGGCCGTTTTATAGCGGGAGCCGAGCACAAATCGAGATTCATGAACTACCTTTATTTCTTGTAATGAATACAAGAAGGCACGAGGCCTTGTAGTTTTGGGGGAGGGGAAGGGAGCGGTCATGCTATAACTGTATTTTCTATGGGGAACCTAGCTAGCCACATTCGCCGACCCATTCAACAATACAATATATAATCACTCGTCCATCGCCATACACGCAGCAGCCACCAAAATACCGCATTTGCTCTATGAAAAATTCCTACTTAAAACCCGAAACTTGTGCATGATTTTATTTACAATGTATGATTTTGATGGATATGCTGGGAATGGGAGAAAAAACCCCGAAAAAACATATATACACGAAAAACAAGGAAAAAATTCCCCGTTTGGTTTCCCTCCCATCCCCCCGTCTATAAAATTGGAGGCCGACTGTTTTCCGGGTCGAAAATACCGGAAACAAGCCGGACCTACCCTAGGTGGGGCGGGGTTCCTACTCTACAGGGATAAAAGAATTAAAAGGGTCGGGCTCGGCATGGGTCGATAGAAGCGGGTGATTTGATTTTTTACATATGAATGTTCAAGATCTTCAAAAAGCGGACTGGGATACAGGTTGAGGTACAAAAATAATGGGGTTGGGGAAGATCTTGAGTGCTAGCGACTAAATGACGGGGACAATGACTCACAACATACTGCTAACTAGGTTGCAAGGGAGGGAAAAAAAAAACAAAACAAAGCAAAATCCTACTTACCAAGGGTGGGGTCCCTAAGGACCCGTACCATAGACGCCATGGGTAGGCAGAGGCGGGAAAGATGACTCCAACATTGCCCCCTTTCGTACGACCAGGCTCGCTGCAGTCACCCACCTTTTGCTGAATGTTATGCGATCCAAGCGTTTTCTATCGCATCTGATTTTGACCCTCAGCTGATGCCGAAAATACAAAACCAGATCACGATGAGAAAAGTTTGCATCGTCATACAATCCCTTGTTTCGCGTCGTCCAAATCACCATTCTAGCTACAGCTAGGATCGCGAGAAACACCACACGCTTCTCACCGTGATATGGAGGAAGAACGTTGTCTACGACGTAACCAACGTCGAGCAGCACGAGCTGTTTGGGTTCGATGCGAGCCGTCCACTCCCCGACGTGATCCCAAAACGGGCGGACTTGCTCGCAGTAGTAGAAGGCGTGCTCAGCCGTTTCTTCCAAGCCACTGCTGCAGCGGGGGCAATCAGGCATGTCTTCCAGGCCCGCTTTGAAGTTCAAGCCGCGAAGGGATAACGCATTCCGAACAAGTCGCCAGGTGAGCGAGAACTCGGAGTTGTTCAAGAAGCTCGATCCTGGCGCCCAATTCCAGTGAGAGCGGATCTCCTCCGCCGTCCAGCCGTGCCGCACGCTGAGAGGATCAGAAGCGGAACCCACCACTAATTCCCGATACAGCTCCTTCCGAGGCCATGAAAGGTCACTGGACCCAAGAAGGTTACGAAGGGCCTTTCGGCACTCGCGGACAAACAGTGCTTCGCCCAAAGGCCTACGTCGACCTTCAGCCTTTGGGTCTGACTTGAGGCGAGGAAAAGTCCGACTCGCCTTTCGTCTCCACACTGAGTCCCCCGTCAAGACACGGCCCAGATATGCAAGTCTTTCAGCAAGCCAGTGGCTCTCCAGATCAGGCATACCTAGACCCCCGTTGCGTGTACGTTGGATACAGACCTGTCTACGGACCATCGGCCTTGCACCTCCCCAGATAAGTCTGGAGAGGGATCGTTGCAGTGCCAACCGATGTGCCTTAGGCAGAGAAAGTACAGCTAATCGGTAAAGGATCAAGGGGAAGACGTACGCGGCGCACGCCTCCGCCCTGCCCTTTAAGGACAACCTCCTTGAAAGCCAGATTCCCACCTGAGCATTCACCTTAGCATGTACTTCCGACCAATTTCGCTCCAGTTGGAGGTCGGGCCCAAACCACACCCCGAGGATGCGGATGGGTCCGTCACTCCAGCGGAAGGGCCCTGGAAGAGTATTGCTACCCCTCCAAGCACCAAGCCGCAAACCTTCGCTTTTGTCAAAATTGACCTTGGCCCCTGCAATCCGCTCATACTCGACAACCGCCTCTTTCACAGCCTCTATATCCCGGAGGCAGGATACGAAAACTGTGACGTCATCAGCGAACGCGGAAACCCTAGCCGCAAGGCGGCCAACGAATGGGATACCGCGCAGTGCCAGACTTGTCCCCTCATCCCTAAGCCTGCGCAGGAGGGGCTCCAACGCGAGGACATAGAGAAGAGGAGACAGGGGGCAGCCCTGCCGGACCGATCGCTCGATCGCGATCACCCCCGAACGCCTTCCGTTCACCTGCACCACTGCCTGAGGGTTGTGGTACATCATGCTAATCCATCTGCGGAACTCCGGTTTGAATCCGGCAGTCTCCAAAACAGACGCCAAGAACCGATGGTCTACCCTATCGAAGGCCTTGGACTGATCTAAACTGATCAGCGCGGATTCGGTGTCGTCTTTTATCCCCTCTAGGACCTCGCGAATCAAGTGCAGGTTGTCCTGGATCGATCTTCCCTTCACAGCAAAGGTCTGTTCGGGGCCGATCAGATCACTAATGACAAGCTGTAAACGATTCGCTAAGACCCGGGCCAAAATCTTTAACTCTGTGTTAAGCAGAGTTATGGGCCTGTAACCGTCTAAACCCTCCCAAACATGCCTGCCACCTTTCTTCAGCAATGTGATCACGCCCTTGGTAACGCTACCAGGGATGGCTCCCTGGGCGAACCAATGGTTGAACATATCCGTCAGAATAGGCACAAACATGTGCGACATCCTCAAGTACACTTCGTACGGCAAACCATCTAGTCCCGGCGACTTGTTGAGGCCGACCTGCTTCAACGCATCACGGACTTCGCATTCAGTAACCACACCCTCGCAGCTTGCCGCTTCAGCCGCCCCAAGACGGGGGAAGTCGGCCAGATAGCTACGAAACTCCCGGAGCGGGAGATCAGTGCAGCGGGCAAAGCGATCCCGAAAGTGCGCCCGAAAGGCGTCACGTATCTCACGACCTGATCGCAGCAGACGCCCGTCCGGGGTCTTGACAGATGCGATGTACCGATCGGGGAACCTTCGCACTTTTTCTTCACGCGCAGTCGCGTTCGGTTTCACAGCTTCATTGAGAACTCTTTTTAGCCTAGATCTAACTACTGATCCCTTGTAGCGCTCGCTACTCTCACGCTCAAGGTCCCTCCTAGCTAGATCTACACCTAGGGAGTCCCCCCCAGCCACCGCCCGGGAAAGTCTATCATCTATAGATTTCGCCTCCGCGGTCCTATCTAAGTTGAGCTGTCGACCGTACTTGGTGGCGAAATCTCTAATTCTATGCTTAAGAGAAGCCCACCACCTATTCCCGGTAACCGCCCCCACTAACGCCCGCTGAATTAGGGATTCCAGCCGGTCCCGGAAGTCCCGTATCTCCAGTAAGGAGGTATTGAACTTCCAGTAGCCGGCTAGACTAGGTCTATTAACTAACCGCAGACTGACTCTAATGAGTTTATGGTCAGTCCACGCTATCAAGTGGAACGTGGGACAACTAACAAAATCAATGTCAGCTCTTCTCACTAACACTCTGTCCAAGTAGGAACCTACTTTGGCAGAGGGCGAGCTATCTAGCCACGTCCACATCTCCCGCCCTGGGTGATCAAGACGAAACCTGTCGACGAGACCGTGACGAGTCACGAAGCCGACAAGGCTGCTCTCACACCTTCCCGCACTACTAGCTCCCCGACCGACCTCATCTATCTTGGGATCAAGGATCGCATTCCAATCACCCATTAAGACTAGCCGCTTCGTATCGTCCAGGAACGACGCCAACCGACGAAAAAAGGAAACCCTCTCCGCAGCGATATTGGGCGCATAAACCGCAACCAGACGAAACTTGAAACTTTTCACGGCAACATCGGCCACCACCAGCCGGCCCCCGTCACCTGCAAAAACAACGTCAACATCAGCATCAAGGCTGCGTCCAACTAGCAAAGAGACCCCAGCGCTGATGCGGCTGCCGTATGCAGAGAAAACGTTAAAGTCGTTTTCCAGCACCCGACAGTCGGCATCGCAAGTGAAGTGGGTCTCCTGCACTGCAGCAACATCTACGCAGAGGTTCCTGAGTTCACCAAGCAAGCGCGCACACTTGCTTGAATCCCTCAGTCCCCTCACATTCAAACTGGCAATGTTTAAAGACATCAATCCCACTTACCTTAGTCAGTGTCGACTATGGGCCGGAAATCCCCAGGGGTGAGGATGCCAACGGCCTGTCTCAGAGAGCCGGTGCCGAGCTCAGTGTTTACTCGGCCATCCCTAGACACTCCGCCGACATCCAGCGGGAACCGTACTTTTAGCGCTCTATAGAAGGAGGGGTGAACTAAAATAGGGACCCTCCCTGAGCAAAAAGGCAAGCATCTTTTCAAGGAAGGGTGCTCCAATTCCGCCAACTTTACACCCGTGTCGGTCTGGCGGACCGTATCCAAGAACTTCCATACGCCCTTGGTACGGTCACCAGCTGAACGGATGAAAGTGGTCACCATGGCTGCACCCTTAAAATTACATGGATTGTTCACTTTTTTTTTCCAATCTTTTCCAGTTGCAGTAACGGTTTTAACATCTTTTTAAGTTGATGGTCCGTTACTGCTTCTGCACCAACGGTGCATAAATGTTTGGCTTTGAGTTGCTGCACTTTCTCTGTATCGGCGCTATTTGCCACCTCTTTTTCATGCTGGGATGATGTGGTCTGGGGGTTTATTGGAATGGGAGTCTTTTCCGGAAAGAGTTCCGGGGAAGAGATCGGACTCAGGGATGGTAATGAGAGCGACCTAGCTATTTTTTGTGGGGATGGTCTTTCGAGCGATTGTGCTCTTCTTGTATGCACAATTTGATGTCTACGGACCTGGGGATGAAATGGGGGTGTTTCTGTTGGTGGGTGAGGTTGTGGTGATTGTGGTGGTGGTAATGGGGGTTGTAAATATTGTGGGGGTTGTGGCGACTGAGGGGGAGCATTCCGAGGAATGCAATGTTGAGGGGGGAACATTGGCGGAAGTGGTAGGGGACGTGGTGGCGGAAGAGGAGCCATGAGTGGTGCTTGTATTGGAACTTGTTGGGGAAGAGGCTGCTTTTGGGGGTATGCATTTGAAGGCCCTTCTAATGGGTCATCGGTGCTGGAAGGTCCTGCACACACTTTTTTGGCAGCCCCCTCCCCGCTGTCTCGTCTCCTTTTCAGGTTCGTAGTTGTTTCCATACTTTCATGGTCCTCCTTGTTTTTTCTCCCCTTTTTCTTTTTTGAGATTCATGAACTACCTTCAAATCTGTGAGTGCCTTCTTTTTATTGCTCTGGGGGAGAAAGATTTGGCTATAGAAGTTTGGGTTAAGCTTTCTGATTGGCTGAATACTTTTTTTATTTGCGTTTTTACTTCTTCATTTCAACTGAATGCATGTGCAGAGTCAATCTACGCTGTGATGTGTTTTATCTATTTTGTAATAAGCCACCATTCAGTCAACATTCAGTTAATGCAAGCTTTTTTCAACCAAAATGTATGCTTGTGGGATTTTCTTCCAAAATGTTTTGATTTATTTATATGTTTTATTGGTGAGTGGGTCTGAAAAATATTAGTCTATCAGAAGAGATTTCGATAACAAGGGTTAGTCATACCCTGATTAAAGAGCCCAGTCTGACCTACTAATTACCCATTGCTTGTGTGTGGGGGAGGTAGAATAGTTAGATTCATACCTTTCCCAAAGGGGCATTAATGAGAAATTTTAACGACACCTCCATATGGGTCGTAAGAAAAAATGAGTAAGACTTTTAAATACGTGGATATAAGAAGTGCGAAAGAGTTGCTAAAGCATATTTCTTTAGCAGTCAATAGTCTTTAAGAGAATTTTTAAAAGAAAGTTAAAGTTATAATACAATTATAGGACTTTACACTCCTATAAATTATTTTGGGCGGTATGCCACTCGTTCCCACAAAGATGGCGGACGCTCACATATTCAGTCTCGGGAAACCATTGGCCAGGAGGACCACGTGACATGCTTAAAACTACGTCCGCGCGTAAATTCAAGTCCTGCGTTTTGAGCCACCTACAAGACGCGTATTTTCTATAAATACGTCGTCTTCAAACACCCTTGTTCTCTTTTACCAAATTTCTTCGCAGCAGCAGCACACTCCCTCCAGCGTGAATCAACAGGAGAGCGAAGCAACAACATGGATGGGCCTCGCAGACATTCATATACAATGAATATCAGACGCTTTCCAGTCTCAGTGAAACTGCCCGTTTCTAACCATAAAAAAAGGACATTTTAGATATGTAATCCTTTTATAGCTTAGTTGTGTTAGACACGCACACACACACACACTCACACATATACACACACTATTATTTTGTTAGTAGAGTTAGTAATTTCTTTTATGTATCAATGTAAGTTTTATTGTGTTAGTATATAAATTTGTTTTTGTCCGTCGCCTTGTTTTAAATGTTCATTTTGTCCGCGCCGTTTTACAACCTTTACTCGTTTCATTCGTTTCATATCTTTTACTCATTTGTTGCATATCTTCCTTCATTTACTACTTTATCCATGTGCCTATATTCAACTTTTTTCTAAACACCAAACTTATATAAAACTTCAACATTAAACTTGTGGGGAAGCATAACTATTAAACCTTATTCTATATATACAAAAATCAACATTAAATAGTCGGGTACCATAAAAATTCATTCACACCTACACAATTATCTGTGGTTGGTGAATGTCCTGTTGTCTTTCTGGATATTTTCTGGTTGTGTTTAAGACTGTTTTTGGTTTTGTAGGGCGCAAAATTGTCTTCTGTCTTCTGTTTGTAGAGTTGAGCAGTCTGCTAACCACCTTTGTTACCAGACTGTCTTTAGCCATGTCTCGCCTCGTGGAGACCCCAGTCGCTTCTTCCGTCTGACCGTTCCGAAATCACTCCTGCCTCTCTCCGTCCCAAGTCACGTGTTTAAGTCCCTTCCATCTTGCCTTCTCCCTCTACCCTCGGTTTCTTTACATCCGGGTACATAGCCGCCTTGAGGATAAATCGTAATTTTTTGATACATTAGCGCTAGGTGAAATGCAAATAGCCTCATCCAGGATTTGAACTTGGTTCACCGTGTCCATTTCCCATGATAATAAACTATGAACACTTTCAAAGGAAAAAGAATAATTACATTTTCAAATAATATCTTAAGGAAAAGGGAATTACTCACTCTCTTTTTCATGATTACCGAATGTTTCAAAGATGAATAACGTTGACAAACGAAAATTTCACCATGGGAATGTTAAGAAAGATGAATTTTATATAATAAAACAAACTGGGAAAGTTAATAAAAAGTAGCAAATATGCGAATAGGTTGGCAAGGTATTTGTGTGTGGGAGGGTATGTATAATACAACTATTATGCGAATGTTGGTGTTTGTTGCTTGAACCTGTGTGTCTACGTATGTTTGTTTTAAGACAAAAAGAGTAAATAGGTGGACAAGTCCTGATTATATATATATATATATATATATACGTGTGTGTGTGTGTGTGTGTGTGTGTGTGTGTGTGTGTGTATACGCATGAAAAATAAAAGGTAAATAGCAGCGGAGTATTGTTTGCTGGCTGGCTGAATGTGGGAGTCTGTATGAGTGAGGCGACGTCGACGTCCATTAAAAATTTTGTATATTAAAAGATATTAGATGTTCTAATTTCAATATGGCTATGAATATAGTTTTGCGGGCAGTATGTTTTCCCATTTTTCGTCCGTGTGTCTGAACCTATCGAGTTGTCTGAAGCTGTTGGTCGCTCACTGGGAAAAACTGAGGATGAGACCGTGAGAGCTTTCAAAGGCGTAGAATATATAAATATCCTAATCATATGACCGGCTCCAAACGCAAGATTTATTTTTGCGCGGGACAAATTCAAAACGCGCAGACGTAGTTGAAAGCACTTGTACGAGACTGTTCTCTCCAATCAGGTTCCAGAAACTAGTTGATTTATTGACGCCTTTCTATTTTTGTTTCGGAAACAAGTGAGTCTGGGGTCTTATTTTTTCAGAATTTTCTGCTCCACGGGCTACCCGCCGACCATTTAAATCCTATAAAGTTAAAAAGAAGAATAATCCACTCCATCACTAGTATCTCTGCATCATATCTAATGTCACTTTTCGGCACTTCTAATTAAGATCATAGTATCATACCTGTATAAATGGAAATCTCATTAGATAAATTACACATATATACATTTAGTTTTTCTTTGTATTTATTTTCAAGGTAGGACTGAATTTTATCTTTTTCGAGATAATAATGGTTTATTAATAAATTTGTTGTCTATAAATAAGTAATCTTTTCCAAAGGATGAAAAGACAGAAGATTTTTGTATGGTGTTTCACGGGTATTTATCCAACACCCGCACTATACTAGAATGTAACACAAGGTAAGTTTAATGTGGGAACCCACAAGAAATTCTTTTCTCATTGTGAAAAGATTATAAAAAATATATTACTAAGGTAAGTGGGTTGTCTCCCATGGTCGACCCCACTCTTTAAAAGGCATGTATAACTCATATAATTGGTTGGCATGTCTTTTAAAACTAATCAATCGCTGGCTACCAAGACGTTGGCGCCAGATATCATTTGTTTGCAACAGTAATATAACACTTTAAAATTCCAACGAGTTCATGTTTTTCCCGATACTAACTTTCTTGTTTTCAACTTGACCATTTTGCGACACAAATTTCTACATTTTTTCTTTGAGGTTGCATGTGAATTATTCACTAACCAATTCTAAATTTTAATAACAAAAATTTTCTTCTGTCTTTTGGGTTCAGATTTAGTAGGAGATATTTGACAGAAAATGTGTTCTACTTATGAAGTTTAATATGCTTTGTCTAAATAAACTCATTTTAAAAAAAATATGAAAGTTTAGTGGTGATTGATTTACAATATAACTTGATTATCATTGGATACATGTGGTCTGATTGATGGCCTCAGTCAAAGTATGAGAAAAATTATCTGTAAGTATTAAAACTGTCGGCCAATTCGTTCCGTGGGAAAGTTGTAATGTTTCATTGAATATATGAAAAAGGTTAGACAAACAAAATAGTGGAGTAGGAGATATATAATTGATCATATCTCACTTGATATTTATTCTAAAACAATAAGTTTTACCTGGAATTATTCAAATTGATATGACTAAGAAATTCGCCAACTCATGTCACCTGTTCTATATTTAATCAAATCAGTCAAGAGAAAAAGATAATGAAAACTGTAAGATATGATCATTTATATTTTCTCATCAAATATCATGGAGTGTAACCACCTAATGTGGGAAAACATTTCATCAAACTCCATCCTAATTCAATGCTGATGCTTTTGAAGTCATCAACATTCAGTAGGGTTTTGTAGTCACTGACCATCAAGGATAGCATTATTAATACCATATCATTGGATAGTAAACCTCATCAGGACATGTGAACATTGACAATGGAAGCCTGTCAGTTGAATATTGTATATGGTGGTGGCAGGTCTTTAAAAGCGTAGATTGTATTTTGTTGGGGTTCAAAAGGGCTCCAAGTGTAACTAAAGTCTGTCTTGACAGGCGTTACATGAATAGGATTCTATGTAAATTCATCATTGGTAAATTTTTAAAGATAATGATTTAAGAATTCTAAATTTAGCCATGAAAAATTTACCTGTGAGGAATTTACCAAACGATGAATTTATAACAATGAATTTACTGGACATACATTTAGAGATCTTGTTGTTGACCCCTTTCCTCCTTCTATACTTGCCTTGTTTTCTTGTAATAACAGTTTGTTCCGGCAATATACACATGTTGGGTCAGTAAAATATGTTTATTCTTTTGAGTGGGGTTAAGTGAGTGAGGGTCTTTCTGTTGTACTGGGTTTATATTAGCCAGAGTGAAGTTGTTGGTAGCGAGGAAGAGTGTAACGTGTGGGTGTTTAGTTACTTCCTCGCTGAGTTTGTAAGGTCCCTCGCTAATAGTTGTTAGGAAATAAAAGGAGGATGATGATGAAGTTAGATGGCGATGGTCGAAAGGTTTTAATGAATAAGGTTTTTATTTGCAGCATGGAATATTGGGTTTGCTTTTGGTGCTGCAAGACTCGTGAAAGGTTGTGAGTATTTAGACGAAATTGAGTTATGAGGTGTTGAGAAGGTTGAGATGGCAGCGTGTGTCGTCGGACGTGTGAGGGATTGTGTTTTAGAGTAACCATGGTTTTTGTCTGTCTGGTGGAGAGGCGTGCGTTGGTCTCCATTAAAGTGGCCCAGAGGTGAATTGAGAGCTAGCGTGTCGAGAGCGGGATTACGCGAATTTTGGGGTGACTTAAAGTTGTGCCTGTGAGAGGCATGTTGAATGCATCTAATTTATATTCAACTGGGATTCCTTGTAAGGAATCCATAAATTAGATGGGTTCCCTCGTTTGTGTCCATGTTGCTGCTGCGGCTATTCTAGAGCCGCAGTGAGATGCCTGCACTGGGCGGCATTGTCCTGCTAAAAAGCATCGCTATTGAAGAACGACCAATGGGACGTCTGCACTAGTCGGCATTCTCCAGCCAAAGAGAGTGTGTTTGGTAGCTCACCCGATTTGGTGGCCGGAAATGAAGGTCCGGGCTGAATAGGATCGGTCATCCTGATTGGGTGAAATTAAGTGTCGAATTAAATTGCGCGCCAAACCAAAATACGAAATTTTCCCTTCACTACACTGTGATTGGATATACCAATCTCGTGAATAATTCAGAAGTTTTGGCTCAAAATACCAAAAATTACCAGAGAGATACCGGACCAGCTCACGGCTGCATGTCGACCAGAAATTCTCCCCAAGAAATCATTAAACCAGAGGATGTCTGCTATCCCCTCCATCACACCGATAAGTCTCTCAAACTTGACTTAATGCACAGGAAAGACTTAATATTGCTAGTCATTGATTTCTTCTTTAATAAAGAGTTAGAATTGAACAAAGTTTTAACTCATTTATTTGTTGCTGTTAGCCTTAGCAAAAAAAATGCTATTCTAACTCCAATACATCCATTATTTTTGCATGAATGATGTGAAACTAGTTTCAGCAACACTTGGCTAACCTCCAAGTATTCTATTTCTCATTACGTTTCCCATAGTTTCATTGAAAATAAAACATAATTAATTTACAGGTATTTTATCAATATTTTTCCACCAGAAACAAAATTATTTTTTTATGTTCACAAGTCAATAAACAAATCTAAATGAATATATTTTTCAGATTATATTTACATTATTAACTGACTTTTGGTAGGATTTATGCAAAATATCTAAACTCGCCGAAAACAAAGAATATGTGATTGTGGAGAAAGAGAGCAAACGCTAAGATGTGGCTACCTGGACGCACCGGAGGAAACTGATTTGTTTTTTCCGAGTCTTTCTTTTATTTTCGGGTTAATTCTGCGCATGGCAGGTTATATGTTTCAACTTCCGATTCCAGATAACGTGGGGTGACCTGTTGGAATGGAATTAGGGGTTACTTCCCTTTGGCTACAAGACTAAACCATCCAGAAATAAATGTATCTCCAATTCATTCAGAGTTTGTTTTTTTTTTATCTCAACGCTTGTTATCTATTTTTCTTTTATAGTAAAAGATTTCATTTGCTTTTACATCTTGTTAATTAGCATCAAATCTTTGCTACAATCATACGAGTTGCTTTAAAAAAAAAGTCTCTAAATTTTTCAGAGCAAAGTACCCGACCAACTGCCATAGAGAGAAACTGTCACTTTACATAGGGCCAATAAGGCTACAGAGGCATCTAAGATTTAATGGGCCTCCTTTGAAATAGTTTGAAACAATTTAGACTATTACACCTGTCTCGTTAAAGAGGAGCCCATTTAGATTTGACGCACTGGTTTTTTTTTTATATACATGTTGATTTTCAATGTAACTATTTTAGTTTAGTAAAATTTGGTCGACTTTGCTTAACTTTTGCTCAATTTTCCACTTCATTAAACACACACATGTAAGTGCAAAATTGCTCAATATTGTACAAATTTAGCAAAATATATATTTTTAAGAGACACGGTCAAGGCGTAAAAATATCTGCAAATTAATTTGACCGTTGTGGTCGTTTGCATATTTTCACCCAATGAGGATGACTTATCCTATTCTGCCCGGACCATTTTTCCCGGGAAACATAAAAATGGCGAAAGCCCGCCAAACTATCTCTTCCTCAGAATCTTTCGAGCAGGACGGACGTACTTTCTGTCCGCTCCCTTCATAGCAGCAGATCACAAGACCATGAGGAGAGCCATCTAATTCATGGAACTTGAGTCTATCCTCTAGACCAAAGGTTCCCAGTTGAATATGAATTAGATGCATTTATTCCGCCACTTACAGGAACACTTTTATGTCGCTTCTAACTTTTACTATGTCTACAGCGACCCTTAATTCTGCTCAGACATTCTGCTACTTCATTCATGAACAACCTTTTAGGAGACCATTATGCCTCTCTCCTACAGCAAACAGGACCACGCATTTAAGGCTGGATATTTTATTCCTGTTCAAAAATCAACAACTCAATATTTGCCTTGACTGTAGCGACGCATATTACGCTCAGACATTTAGCTGCTTTATTTTTCTCAATTCAATAACTGTTTTCTTCCCACTACGACAACCAGCACAAAGGTTTCCTTTCCAACAAACCTTTATTAAACTTCTAAATTGAAAACCTTTCAGTATCTTCGTTAGACTCATATATTTTTCTTCTAATATAACGAAGAAGGTAACCTTAACTACTTTCTTCGTTATATATCTAATAAAGACACCCTTCATCCTATTAACCCATGGGCCAAGTAAATCCTAAATCTGACTCTGATAACATCATATATTTTATGTTCCAGAGAAAATATATCTGTTTTATGGAATGAATAAATAAATAAATAAAATTTAAGAGGGTTAATAAATTTTATTTGGATTTTTTGTAATGATCATTTTATGATTCCTAACAAGAGAAATGTGATAATTACAAAGAAAATCTTGTGGCGGGTCAATTTTGACCTTTGAACTTTCATTTCATTTTATTTTTTAGATTCTTATAAACAGTGTGTCATTTATAGTTGCTATATCTTAAGGATTGTATACATATATTTAAATATACACACACTACTAATCAAAAGTATTTTTGCCCAGGCGGCTGGGGCTGTAGAATACATCGATTGCATCTCTGCAGAGAGTTAAGACTACCCTCAACGAGTGTCCTGATGTTTTCTGATGTTTTTATTTGTTCGTTACATTGGTCGTCGTCGTCGTCGTTGTTGGTCTATAGCCGATGATTTTTTGGTTTCTGGTATCTGACACCTTTTGTTGTTGTTCTTACCCCATTTAACTTGTTGGCTTCTTTGTCTGTGGATGGCTACAATAGAATTTAAGGAAGGAAGAAAGGAAAGAGACAAAGATACATTTTTATTCAAAACTTTATTTTGGGGTTTAACGACTGTTCTGTGGGTGAGGCGTAACACGATAGACCATGTTGAATATTTTTTAAAAATCGAAAATAATAATGCAACTTTGTAATTTGGAATACGAAAAATTTTTTTATTCAGACTGTCTACAATTCTGGCAGTCCGAGAATAGGGGAAGACCTTGTAAGGGTATATAAGCGAATCTCGTTTGCAGATACAAAGAGGAACCCACTCCCGACTGGAACAATTCGAACCAACGTCTATCCCAACTTCTCTCTTTGTGTTTCAAACTCAACTGCCCCAAATCCAAATGATCTTTTCTTATATAATATCTTCTTAATCATTGCATCGACAAGTCATATTAGAACACGTGTCATTTACTTTTTCTCAATTCATATCAATTTTATATTTAGTCGATGACATGACTTGTTTACCTTTAACAACACCCGGTCTTAATAATGATTTGAAAACACGTCACCCCAGCGATACACAAAACAATCTGTTAAACCTGACATCTCGCATACGAGCAAGAATTACACCATATGAACTTTTAGGACAGAGTATACTTACACTCAAAGATTTGTAATCAGTCCGCAACTTCACCAAACTAAATTAAAAAATGTTTAATATAAGCAATTATCAATAAAATGATTCTTATAATTAATTACCCCCGAATTATTTTACGAATTCTTCCTGAAACCAGTGGAAATAGTCGTGTCCCTCAGACAAGGTGTTAAAATATATTAAGAGTCATATTAGGTGGGTTTATGAAGTTGAAGTTTTTGTAATATTCAGTAGATGTCTTTAAAATAGGCCGCTGCAAAAAAGAGACGCGACCTTCTGCCAAGTCAGAGACTTGGGAGATCACGTGCGCTACCTGTTAACAGCTGAATGAAAGAGGGTCTTTCCAGTACTATTGATGATGGCTGAAGTGAGAACGGATTTCTTTTTGGTGCCAGTAAGTCTATCTTTCAGGCATGCGTGGATTTTGCTTCCTGTCAGAGACTTCTGGAATCTGCTACATTTTTTAATTTATTCTATTTTCTGTTTTATTTTCTTTTTATAAATCCCCACACACTTAAACAAAGACAAGTGATCATTACTTAAAAAAAAACGGATATTCAAGCAGAGAAATTTGAAAAAATAAAAAATTCCCAGAACTACAGTGGATTATACTGTTAGGAAACATCAGGAAACAGGACAAATCAAGACCAAAAGTAGAGCAGGTTGACTAAAAGCAACAAGATCAGAGGACAAACTGATAAAAGTCACCAGTTTGAGTGACAGATGGCTGACTTCTCCAAACATCACTGCACAACTGAACCAATGTCGTAAAAAATGTGTCAACATACACTGCGAAGAGAAGACTCTGTGAAGCTAGCCTATATGACAGAATTGCTTTCAAAAAACTACTTTTGAGGAAAAGGCACGCAAAGGCTGGACAACAGAGCAGTGGAATAAAGTCCTTTGGACTGACGAATCAAATTCGAAATCTTTGTGTCAAATAGGAGGATCAATGTGAGGCGAAGAGTTGATGAAAGTGTTGAAACCCTCAGTATAACACCAACCGTAAAACATGGAGGAGGCTTTGTTATGGTGTGTTTGTGGGGGAGGCCTTTGCCAATTGCAAAGTCAGGGATTTGCACTTGGTGAAGGGCAAATTGAATCAGACCGGCTATCACAGCATACTGCAGCATCAAGCGAACCCATGTAGAACATAGCTTGTGAGTCAAGGATTTGTATTCATGCAAGATAATAACCCAAAGTATACTAGTAAACTCTGTCAGAGGTACATTAAAAGCAAAGACGAACAGCATGTCTTTCAACGGATGTCTTGACCGGTGCAATCAGCGGACTTAAATCCCATTGAATGGGTGGGTGTGATACGTCTGGTAACGGCACCAAATGTGATACTCTGCTTGCCTCGATGGTTTATTGTGGCCTTGGTTCTGTGACTACCACATTTGCTTCCAGGTAATTTGTTTATCGATTCCCTATGTGCCCACGCTGTGTTTGAAAGATCCACTGATGGGGAATAACACAATCCATCCGGAACTTCCGACGGTCGGGGTGGTTCGTTGGAGCAAGTTGTCTGAGTCCCGGAAATTAAAAAAACAAGAAAAACTCTCCGTTAATAATCAAAAATTATTTATTTAAACACATTGGTGTAACAATAATATATCCAATATATTTATATAGAGAAATTGTCACTGGATACAGTTTTCTAGCAGTCATCGAAGCACAAGAGAGAGAGAAAGTATTTGTAAGGATATATGAACAGAGACACACTCGCCACTACACAGAGTCACCCACCCCTTGTTGTTGTCCCTATGGGCTCTCTGGATTTCAACTCTCTCTCTCTCTCTCTCTCTCTCTCTCTCTCTCTCTCTCTCTCTCAACTTTAACTCAATTGACAACCGACTCCCAACTGACTAATTTTCAAAATTACAGGTTGTTTGAATTATTTCATTGTAATGGGAACATCTTCTTGCAAGGGACTTTTATGGTTGTCACCGCCGGGAGGAAATGACGATATTTTTGGAACTGACACTGTCTGCTGAGAGAATAGCCTTTTGGGGCTGAAGCAGTGGAACAGAGAAGACTTTTCTTTTTTTTAGTCCTGTGAATTTTTGTAGGATCTACTGTTTTTTAAACATTGCTGTTCCCTACAGTTAAGGGAAAATAGTGAATAGGGATTAAACCCCTCAGATAATTTTGCTGGACCTTTCTTGGAGAAATATGCTGTTACCTATATCTGTGAATTTGTGCTGTCTCGACTTTGACCACGAGGTGTCCATCAGAACTTCCCTGTTGAGTTGTATTCTTCTTAAAGAAATATGGTGCTGCCTATATCTGAGAATTTTTGCTGTCTTGACTCCGACTATGAGGTGTAAAATTGAATTTGCTGTTCGATACAAGTGCTGAAAGAATTGTTGAATGAACCCCCATGTGTCTGCATTATTCTATGTATTCTTGACGGAAAAGTGAACGGATTTTCCCAAGAGATGTTTTTCGTCTAAGAGACTCTTCCAAATATTTTTTTCCATTCATACAACATTCCTTTTTTTTAGATGTAAGTACCAGCTGCTTTTATCGTTGAAGACATATCAGTTCCTTGTAATTCACGAGTGACCCAGTGTTTTTTCGAAACAATTTGTATCATTGTTACTTGATTCAGTTTTTTTGACTGGTCTCTAAAATCGCAATTAATTTTAGCAACTAGCGTTTTTCTTCAAAACGTTGTAACTCCATTTTATTTATTTTTAGGAACTTGGTAATAAATAGTTCTTAGTTGTACGTACAAGGCACGTTTGTCTTTTTATTTTTCCTTTCTTTTTATTCAAAGTGCTGTTTTATTTCCCGTGAAAGGATTGGTTTTCATAAATAAAAATCAATCATTTTAAGGTGTCCTCCTTTCATATGTTCGCACGTGCACATATTTGACCTTTCTAATTTGTCTTACATTTCCATTCAAAGATTTTAGCAAACTAAAAGACCCCAAAATAATTTGCGACAAGACCAAATTAAATACTAAAAGGACTAATACAATTAACCATCACAGCAATTATTTTATATTTGAGATGAACTTGACCAAAAAGTTAGAGGTAAACAACCTACAGTGCGGTTCACTTCAGGCAAGTCTTGCAGGAAAGTTGGGCAGAACTATCTTCCGTCTCCCTCCAAATCTTAAGCCAAAAACTTCTTAATTCATGCTGTCGGTTATTTTTTTTTTTTTTGAGACTTCTCTCTTTACTTTCTTTTTCTTTTCTTTTTTCTTTCTTTCTTTGTCTGTTATGAGAGTTACCTTTTTTTTCTTTCCTTTCTTGTCTTTTTTCTGTTCGTATTCTATAGTTTCTTTTGACCACAATTATTCCGATGTTAATTTTCCCCCGAAATAACTACTAAACACAGTTGCAACTTCTAGTCCGCTAGTTTCAGAGAATTACTTATCTCTTATCTTGACAATAAAAGTGAGTTTTAACTCAAAGATTTCCAGGCCTGCATATCTCAGAAACTCTGTTTCTCTGCTTGACTATTAAAAAACTGCCACGAGCTATCTCCAGCATATCCTCACGATTGGATGGGTTATCGAAGAAAAAAGGACGAAATTTTACTCCCTTCTCCCACTTCCAAAAAAGAACTCTTGACTTTCCCCCCACTATAATCATATTTACCAACCCCTCAGCTCGGGCAGGATATGACACAAGGTCAATTTTTCTGCGGAGTTTAACAGGTTTGAATTCACAGTTTTCCTTCTCCTAGACTAGTTGCCATACCAAGACTGAAGAACCTAGTCTGCCCTACTATTTACCCATAGCTGGAGGGAGAATAATTGGATTCATACCTTCAACCCACTATAATAGCAGTAGCAAGCCCACCCTTTCGGCAAATCCAATGCCAATAAGAACAGTCCTGTTTCTTTCGACAACCCTCCAAAAATACTTTACAATCCATGGCTCTGTAATTAGAATAGCAAACAATTGTTCTTCTCTCAGTGAAAAAGTCTTTCTTCAAAAAATTGTTTTACACTCAATATCATTTGTACCAACTTGATTGTTCTTTGCTTCCACAAAAGTTAAGCGGGATAAAAACCAACTAAACAATAATTTCCTGTGTGATTCACGAATCAACTGTAATAAAAATATTTCTTGTGTAAATGAGAGGGGCTTACCCATGCAAAATGCTGCCAGAAAGTCGTATTCATAATGGTTCCTGTTGCATTCGAAGTTATCTCCCCTACACCGAGAGCTTTCCCCAAGGAAGTTGGGAAAGGAGAAAAAGGACTTCCGGAGAGGGACAGTAGCCATTTTGTACTTCTTACCTAAATAAATGTATAAAAAAAAACACATCCGGGTCATTATCTATTTACTTTAACTGGCGATGAAGTGACAAGAACCACAAAAAATAAATAAATAAATAAAAATAAACAAACCCAAAAATGCCTTTCTCGAAATCTACTTTTCCAGATGTTTTCAACCTAAGCTTACACGAGGGGAAATTATCAGGCTTTTAACGACTACATCGAAGCCTGGGAAATGTTTTACGATGTTGCCTGTATCGGAGAAATAAAAGACAATGCTTCTGAACTCGTCCAACAGCAACACAAAGCCAAAGTTTTCAGAATGTGCGTTTTCCAAGGTGAGCGGTTAAAAACGGACCTAAAAAGCGAATTCAACCAGGACTTAGCCCAACTCAAACAAGCGGATTTTAACACCATGGTGCAAAGACTCTGCAACAGGTACAGGTCTACACAGAACCAGGTGTTGGTCGACTTATATACATAATACAATATTGGTAATGCCTTAAGGGGCCTTTTTACTGGGACACAAGCAGAAAAAGATGGCAGCAATAAAGCACGTGTGTTGTCACACATGAGTCTTGGAGTTATTTCGACTAAACATGGTGTCAGAAGGACGAACTTGACGATAATCTGAGTGAGTACTACTTTGTTTAAAACATCAAAAGATGATGTCAATCAACCCACCCCAAAGTGTTGACTGGACAGTAAGAAATTTGCATAAAGCCTTTAACGAGTGGCTTGAAGAAGAGAATCTTTTTTTTTTTTTTTTTTTTGAATTTCAGAAATTTGAAGAGAGGGTAGAGATAGTGCTACTAAAGCTGCAAATGTTGAAAAGAAAAAAAGAAGTTTGTTTATTTACCTTTTAGGAAAAAAGGGTCAACAAATATACAAAACCCTAACAATTAAAAATGCAAAAGGAGAAACGATTGAAAATGATGACGAAAAAAACTTGAAATGGTTATCGAAGCATTCAAGGACTACTGCAAACCTATGAAAACATTGACTGTAGACAGAGTGGAATTCCTGCGGAAAGAAAAAAGTAAAGATGAAAGTGTGGTGTTTGAAGGTATTTAGGAGGTCAGGGGCTAAGGGCAAAGCTGTGTTGCCGTAAGATATCTGACTCCATATTTTGGTTATATTATTTTACCCCACGTTGACTGGCTGGCGCAATGCCTTGCCCAAATAAAGTCCAAAAGAAATATACAAAAAGAAAAGATGGAAACAGATAAGAGACGAAAACATTTCTTCCATACTTTCCTTTATTTACTTGGTGAATGGACTAACCAACGCTACGTCCCAAGACGTAGCGTGGTGCCCAAAACACCAAACAGCAAAATCGGTGTTGTCGGTTCGACGTCACTACCCGAAAAAGAGGTCGGTTCACAGAAAACCTGAGTATTTATCTCTCTACACCGGCTCCAAATTCGCTACTCCAAAATCCTTCTAATTTTGGCGCGACCGCTCCCCATTGGCTACTTTACTTTTTATTATTTTTCTTTTTTCTAATTTTTAACCGGATGGATGCGTGGTGCCTTATGCATGGCGACGCGTTTATACATTTTGTATCTGGCAGCCGACGAGTCAATATCCGGTTGGGAGTTTTACTGTTAATTCCTAAATCCCCACAAAAGCTTTGGGGACTATTTGTTAAATTTGAAATCGAGTTCTAAAGATTGTGAATGGAATAACGTCACTGAGAACGATATTATAGCTGTTTTGAAGGATAACACTATTGTTTTTAAGGCACACAAATGAATTACGAAACTATTCTTTAACAACACACAACAACGAAAGTTCTTTATTTGCAGCTTTGAATATAGTTTGCTCTTGGTGCTGCAAGACTCGTGGTGTTTAGGCTTGTTGGATGTTTGAGACGAAATGGCTTAGCGAGATGTTGAGATGCCAGCGTGTTGTTGGACGTGTGAGGGAAGTATTCAAAGTCACCGTGTAGTTTTGCGTGTCGAGAGCAAAGTGACGCTCGGATCGACATTGTCAATTTTTAGGGTGACAAGAAGTGGTGCCTATGGAAGGCATGCTGAATGTTTCTAATTTATGTTACACTGGGATTCCTCGTACAGAATCCATAAATTAGATGGTTCCCTCGTTGAGTGTCCATGTTGCTGCTGCTAGTGTTAAAGCCACAGTGAGATGTCCACACTGGGTGGCTTGTTTATCTAAAAGGCATCGCTAAGCAGGGACGACCAGAGGCACGTCTGTTCTGGTCGCCGTCTCAAGCTGAAGAGGGTGGTTTTGGCTACTCACCCGTTTTGCTAGCCGGAAATGAAGGTCCGGGCTGAATGGGATGTCATCCTGATTGGGTGAAATTCAGTGTTGAATTAAATAGCGCGGCAAAACAAAATACGAGATTTTTCTCTTCTCTACAATATGATAAAATAACAAATAATAAAAGGAATACACGATAAAAAAAAACGCGCGAAATTCTCCTGGGGGAACCAGATTTAACCTTGACACAGTGTATTGACCGATGCAGAGCTGCAGAACAAAGTAAAATCCAGTCGCAAAAAATTGAAAAATACGAAAAATTAAATGTCGATGACGACACATACAAGAAAGATATCAATGCGACTGGAAGAAAAAAACAATATGATTGCATTTATTGTCAGAGAAGCCATGTAAAAGGAACCAGAAACTGTCCAGCTTATAGTCAAGAATGTTTTAGATGCAAAAGAAAAAACCATTTCGCCAAATCAAAAATTTGCAAAGGTAACGAGAGCGAGAAAAAAGTTAACGAATGTTTTCACGTTGTAGGGGAGACAATTCATAAAGTTCATGCGAATTTAAAATTAAACGGGAAGCCCATTAAATTCATGATAGATTCTGGAGCAACTGTAAATGTAATTCCTGCAACATTCGTTAAGGATAACAAGATGGAGCACTTACTAAAAAAAGGTAAGAAACTTGATATTTCAGTATACGGAAGGAAAAAGGTCAGAACCGAAGGAACAATGAGGGTAGAACTTATCAACCCGGTCAACAGAAGAAAAGTGACAGCCTCAGTCATGGTTGTGAATGAGAAGGTACAACCAATTTTAAGCTGTAGTCTTTGCCAAAAGCTAAATTTAATACGGTTCAACCTAAATCAGTTTGATTCGACAGTTTCAGCTGTAGAATGCGATGACCTCAAAGAACAAGCCCTGAAAAACATCAGAAAATTAGACATTGATGATTCCATCAAAGGGGTTCTACTAGAATTCCCAGACGTTTTTGAAGAGAGAGTTGGTGAATTTGAAGGCGAACTAACACTTCAAACAGAGCCAGGCACAGTTCCTATACAACAACCCATAAGAGGTGTCCCATTTGCACTGGAAAAACAATTTAAACAAGAACTAGAAAAAATGATGAGGAACAATATAATTGAGAAACTGGAAGGACCTAGCTCATGGCTCAACAGCTATGTGATTGAAAGAAAACGCAGCGGAAAACTTTGGATATGTTTAGACCCCAAACCATTAAACAAGGCTCTGATCAACAACTACCACTGCCAGGTACCAAGCTTGGAATCCATCATACACAGGTTTGCAAATAAAAACGCAATAAAATTTAGCAAATTGGACATAAGAAGTGGATACTGGCATTGCAAGTTGAACGACAAGGCAAGAGAACTGACCGCCTTTGGAACGCCTCAAGGCAATCATCGATACAAAAGATTACCCATGGGTATCACACCTGCCAGCAAAGCATTCCAAACAAAAATGATCGAACAATTCCAAGGGATAAACGGGGTTAGCATTATTCAAGACGACTGTCTGGTTGAAGGATTTGGAAACAACTCAGACCAAGCCATCAATAACCACAGCCAGAACTTGCGGGCATATTT
Source organism: Sepioteuthis lessoniana (assembly GCA_963585895.1). Taxonomy (NCBI): domain Eukaryota; kingdom Metazoa; phylum Mollusca; class Cephalopoda; order Myopsida; family Loliginidae; genus Sepioteuthis; species Sepioteuthis lessoniana. The sequence continues at coordinate 954,510 of OY757908.1, read as the reverse complement.
GCAAAGATGCAGAGAAAGAAACATAAAGATTAACCTCGACAAATGCAAATTCTTCACAGAGGAAGTCACTTACATGGGTCATACACTGACTAACACAGGCTTGAACCCTGATGAAGAAAAAATACGGGCAATCATAGAGTTCCCAGCACCTCGCGATTTGCATAATCTAAGACGCTTCATAGGAATGGTTAAATACCTCTCGAAATTTGATCACTCACTGACGACAAAATGTGAACCTCTAAACAGGCTAACGCGGAAGGACCAGATTTTCCAATGGGCGGAGGTACAACAAAGAGCATTCGAAGACATAAAGAAAGCTATAGCAAACACACCTATCTTGGCTTACTATGACTTAGAAAAGCCAGTCACGATACAGACTGACATGTCTGATGTAGGTGTGGAAGCTGTCCTCCTACAGAATGGAAAACCAGTATCATACGCATCAAAGGTGTGGAACGACTATGAAAAGAACTACGCACCAATTGAAAAAGAGATGAGAGCCATTGTGTTTGGACTACACAAGTTTAGTGACTATTGTTACAGAAGACATGTAACAATAGTCGGACCACAAACCATTAGAAGCAATCAGCAACAAGCCTCTAAGCGAAGTACCAAAAAGACTGTTAAGAATGGTGCTTTCAATACAAAAGTTTGACTATAAAATAACATACAAAAAGGGCAGTGACATAATCATTGCTGATGCTCTTTCGTGAGCCCCAGTAGAGGATGACAATTTCCAGTTTAATTTCAGTGAAGTGAATCTATTAGAATTTCTTGCTGTAAGTGAACAGACCAGAGACAGGCTAGTCAGTGCCACCAAAGAAGATAAGGATCTACAGAAGCTCATAAAACTAATTAAACAAGGCTTCCCAATGCAATATTAAGTCCTTGAATCTCAGTTGAAGCACCTGTATAAATTCAGAGACTACCTATCAACAAAGGATGATCTAATATTTTATAAAGACAGAGTCTTTGTACCAGCCTCAATGAGAAACGACATGAAGAAGAAGACACACACAAGCCATTTAGCAGTTGAAAGTAACATGAAACGCGCCTTAGACACAATCTTCTGACCAGGAATGAGGCACGAACTACAGGAATGTTATATCAACTGTAAACAGTGTAGCAGATATTCTGTAAGAAATAGCAAAGAGATACTAATCACAAGACCAGTGCCGGAATACCCATTCCAATGTATTGGCCTCGATACCATGACACTGGATGGAAGGAAATATCTAGTCTGTGTGGATTATTTCTCCAATTACACCTTGGTTGATCGACTTCACGGAACATCATCATGTTGCACAATCAAGCTGATAAAGAAACATTTCATGAGATATGGCATCCCAGAAGAAGTTGTAAGTGATGGGGGCTCTGAATTTGATGACAAAATGATGACAGAATTGGCCCATAAATACTGATTTAGATGGAATCCCTGCTCACCAGAGATACCAAACTCCAATGGAATGGCAGAATCAGCTGTAAAACAAATAAAAGGCATCATAAAAAAATGTAATAATGAAAACAGCGATCCTTGTCTGGCCATACTAGAATTCACCAACACACCATCAAAATCCATAGGAATGTCCCCTGCACAGAGATTTTTTGGAAGACAATTGAGAAGTGTACTGCCTACGATGAAGAAATTTCTATCCCCATTTAATGTGGAAGAAACAAAAACTAAAATACAAAAGGCAAAACAACATCAAAAGAAATACTATGACAACAATGCCCATGACCTGATAGAATTAAGAGAAGGTGACCAGGTGACTGTGCAGCTATATGGCAAGAGCCAATATTGGAAAAGGGCAGTTGTCATAGAAAAGTTTGAATACCGACGATACATGATCGAACTGGAAAATGGGAAAAGACTAGTGAGAAATAGGAGACACCTAAGACTCACAACTAAACCAAAACATAGCAACATGACGAAAACAAACCACAAACAAGATATCACCAGCAATGACAGTGAACAAAACACCAAACAGCAACAACCAGACATGGCTTAAAGACAACCACGTCTGAAGAGAGTCAACGCAGGCAAGACACCCAACCGATATGGTGAATGGCAACTCACATAAAATGAACACTTCAGACTTTTGTATGTATGGGGGATGTTGGTCGACTTATATACATAAGCGGCCCAATATTGGTAATGCTTTAAGGGGCCTTTTTACTAGGACACAAGCAGAAAAAGATGGCAGCAATAAAGCACGTGTGTTGTCACACATGAGTCTTGGAGTTATTTTGACTTAACACCAGGTACTACTCCATTACCAGTTTCAATGCCTTCGCCAAGAGCCCGGAGAGAAAATCGACTCCTTTATTAATAAGGTAAGACAACATGCCAACAAATGCCCCTTCAAATGTACTAACCCCTAATGTACAGAAAAAGAGAAAATACACGAAACTCTGATACGTGATCAAATAATAATAGGAATAGGTACCTCTATCAGAAGCATCAGAGAAGATGCCCAAGAAAGAGAACATGAGCTCGACGCCCTCATTACCCAAGCCCGTAAAATCGAGGCCAATGAAGAAGCTGTCAGAAAATTAGACGCTGATAAAAAGCCACTGCACTGACAGCTGGCCTTAACGAAATACAGGTTTATGACTCAGAATCAGACCTCGACAGCCAAGAAGTCTCAATAAATAAAATCGGCTAAAAAGGGAGAAAATACTCCTTACGAAACCAACAAAAAATCAAACAATTTCAACAGCCAGAAACAACATCCAAAAGGTGATGTTTAGGCTGTGGCGACCCAAAATGTGATCGTGGACCAACTTGTCGAGCACGAGGGCGATTCTGCAACATTTGTGGCAGAAAAAACCACTTCTCCTCGGTATGCCTGACACATCACAAGGATATCTCCACATTAACAGTAAAAGACACACAAACAACAAAAAAATCAAATTTCACCAACATCACACTTGAAGGATGCCAGATCTGTGCCATGATTGACACAGGCGCAGAAGCTAATGTAATCCCGGAAAGCCTACAAGACAAGATCAGACGTCTCACAAAAACACACATCCAACTTCAACCGTATGGTAGTAAACTGATCACCCCAAAGGCGAATTGACAGCACATACCCACTGGAGAGACAAAAAATGCAAATCAACATGGATTGTTGTTGATGATGATGACCTCCCGGAAAAACCCATCAACTTGGTGTTGTGCAACCTAGCAAAATCACTGGGTATAATCACCTTCAATACACCCACTATGGAGATAAAAGGAAGCCTCATCAACTCCGTGGGAACCAAAACAGCGTCAACCGATGATGCTACTGAAGTAACAAAATCTGTTACACCTCCCATTGCGCGCAACATCACACAACACCCATCAGTATTCCACTGCATATAAAGCCTAATGCATCACCTGTTATACAACCCCCAAGATCCATCCCATACCATTTAAAAAACACATTTGAAGATGCGATCCATAAAATGGAAGCATATGATGTCATCGAACCACACCATGGGCTATCCAACCAAGTAGTCGTACCAAAAGCAGATGGTTCCATGAAAGTTACAGTAGATCTAAGGAATCTCAACAAAGCACTACAAGACACTCACGTCCTTATCCTCAGGGTCGATGACATCATGCCCATGTTTACAGGAAAATCTATATTCAGTAAACTAGACCTGAAAACAGCCTTCTATCAGCTTGAGCTATCAGAAGATTCCCGAATCTTGACTGCACATATGGTATAAAAGACTCACCATGGGAACTCTACCAGCATCAGGTGAGCTCAACTCCCGGCTCCGCCCCATCATCGCCAACATTCCAAATGCTGCAGTCATCCAAGACGACATTGTAATAGCAACAGCTGACAAGACAACACACTACCAAACGCTAGAAGCAGTCAATACAGCTCTTGAAAAAGCAGGACTAACAGTCAGCCCCAGCAAATGCATCCTTGGTCAGCCAGAAATTCCTTTCTAGGGATTTAAAGTCAACAAGAATGGGATAAAACCAGACCCAAATAAAGTCCAAGCAGTACAAGAAGCTGGGAGACCAACATCCAAAGATGAACTGCGATCGTTTCTCTGTATGATCAGATCGAATGGCACATTCATCCCCGATCTTGCTACTGCCACAGCAAACCTACGTGAAAGGACAAAACAGAATGCTGTTTTCAAATGGACAGAAACCCATGAAAAAGAGTTTCAAAATATAAAAAACACATTTACCACTGATGTGCTCCTCAGACACTATGACACAAACAAAAATACCTTCATCTTTGTCGAAGTCCACTTCACAGGTCTCTGCACAATCCTTGCTCAAGGTCAGTCCATAGAACGAACAAAAGCTGTCGCACTCGCATCACGAACCACCACAGCCGCCGAAAAAAACTACTCCCAGCTAGACCTGGAGGCAGCAGCTATTGACTTTGGTCTCCGCCAATTCCACCATATCCTAACTGGTGGCCCACAAATTACTGTGGTCACTGACCAACAACCACTCCAATCACTCTGGAGAGACCATCTGCTAGAATTGAAAGAATCCGCCTACGTCACCAAGACATCAACCACAGTGTCGTATGGAAAAAAGGGAAAGAAAATCCGGCGGACTTCATAAGCCGACATGCAATACCATTACACAAGCTACCTCAACGTATTGCCGAAGAAACAAAGGAACACCAAAAACTACTGTTCCTATTACACAATACACCCCTCTTCTCAACTGCTATCACCAGGAGGTGCCCGTGGTGTAATGGTTATCGTCGTAGGAAATGAACACGGCGACACGAGTTCAAATCCTGGACGAGACTGATTGCATTTCACATTGCACTAATACCCTTGGGGAAGGTATGAATCCAATTATTCTCCCTCCAGAAATAGGTAAATAGTAGGACAGACTAAGTTCTTCAACCTTGGTGAGGCAACTAGTCTAGGAGAAGGAAAACTCTGAATTCAAACCTGTTAAACTCCGCTTAAAAATTGACCTTGTGTCATATCCTGCCCGAGTGGAGGGGTTGGGTAAATAGGATCACCAGAGAACGCTTACATGAAGCACAACTCAACGACACTTCACTTCATAGCTATCAACCAGCCCCCACACAATGACCCCACCCAACGAGAATATTATAGACTCTTCAGCGACCTGTCAATTGAAAATGACATCATCCACAGAGGGGACGAAATGCTCCTTCCAAAGAGCCTACAGCAGGGAGCCATCTCCCAAGCCCACGAGGGATCACATCCAGGACAAGATACTATCAAGTGCCGCCTAAGAGCACATTTCTGGTTTCCCGGGATGGATAATGCCACAAAACTCCAGGTGGAAAACTACCATGAATGCCAAATAACAACAGCAACACCCCAATTCCCGAGAAACCCTGGCAAAACATATCAATTGACTTGTTCGGCCCCCTTCCAGACTAAAAGCACATATTAGTGGTACGCTGCAACCTCAGTCGATTTCCCGATGCAAAAATTATTCGCTCAACCGGGGCCCAATATGCCCTCCCAACATTGGGAGAAATATACAAGAACTTTGACTACCCTGAATGTCATAAATGCGACAATGGACCACCATTCAATGGACAATAATTCCACAACTGGTCCACAAAACGAAGTATAAAAATCAAAGCCTCATATCCCTATCACCCACTGGGAAATGAAGCTGAATGTTTCATGAAACCACTAAAAAAGGCAATCCAAATCGGACTTGAAAACCAATCCAAGAAATCATTGATGAGCTTCTCCATGACTATCCCACACGCTGCCACTGGATTGACATCAGAACATATGATGCACAGAGGTGGCTACCGGATAAAGTTTCCTCAACAAACCAACCCCACTAAAAACCCCACTAAAAACCAAATCCAGGAAGCAAAAATACGTGACAGTCACAGGAAAGAGGTCGCCAATGCCAAGATTAATGCTTCCCGTTGGCGAAAATATCCCAAGATCATCCAGGGAGACAAAGTTTTGGTGAAGCGATTATCAAAAACAAATAAATTTGTATCCTAATTTGACCCAACACCACACATGGTAACTGATGTACAAGGTAGCCGCTATGAACTAGTTGCAGGCAACGACCACAATAACGCTCACTCCATCTTCAGACACATCAGTGACATAAAATTATACAAACCCTATCAACACCCCAAAGGGATCACCCCCATCCACCCTCACCCAGTCCAGACACAAATATAGCTCCCTAAACAATACCCCAGTCAACCCCGCCTCTTATGACACTGCTAGCCCCTACACTGCCCCATTTGGTCCGAATCATACCTCTTACAATAAAACTTTAACTATCCATATATCAAGATCACCAAATACCAACACACAACAAACGAGAGAGAGGTGGACATAATAAGCGGAACACTACACTACCCGCAAAATATTCCGACTTCGTCGTTAATATACCAGGGAGACGAGTCGGAAACACAAATTAAAATATAGGAGTGGTTTTGCATTCGAAGTTATCTCCCCTACACCGAGAGCTTTCCCTGAGGAAGTTGGGAAAGGAGAAAAGGGACTTCCGGAGAGGGACAGTAACCATTCTGTACTGACAGCTTCTTACCTAAATAAATGTATAAAAAAACCACATCCGTGTCATTATCTATTTACTTTAGTTCCCTCTTTTATTGGAAGAAAAATATAGATGAACTACTCTTAATGGCGTTATGTAGTACTTGAAAAAACAATGGATTCAAAATTAGCTGAATAAACGTTATCCTATTTTAACCTTTTGAGCTTTTACAGAAGCAACATTGCTACAAACCTCGTCAAAGTCTATCTTCTCCACAGTTTCATGTTCAATTGAAATGAGGGACAAACAAGATAAAGGATCTAGTGCCATACTCGATCTCATGTAACTTTTAATGAGCTTCAGTTTTGAGAAGCTTCTCTTTCCAGTTGCAACAGAAACTGTGAGCATCAGAATATTTGACTCTGTTTCTTGAACTTTCCATCGATAAATCCATCTCAGCCATTCGATAGCCGATGATTTAGTCATCATGGTCTAGGTACATTTCCCTTTTGGAAGCTTCCGCTAAAAACTCATTTAATGAATAAGGGGATTAAGTTATCCTCTCCCTTATATTTAAAGTAAATGTATATGAGTCGACCGAAGATATTGCAGGTTTTAAATTTCGAAGTTTAATAAAGGCTTGAGTTGAGAGGTAGAAAACAGTTAAAAAGTGATGAGCAGGCATTTGGCGTTCAGCCATAGGTTTTGGAGTGATGGAATGTCTCCAAAATAGATAAGCAGAATTGAAATGGAATAAGTCTGCTAGGTGTCTGTGCGATATTCACGTCGCTACAGTCATAGCAAAAGTCATGTTGCTAAAAAAGGACAGGAAAGATGTAGTCAGCCTTAAGTTCGTAGTCCTATAGCAGTGGGAGAGAGAAGAATGATGATCTCCCACAGAGTTAAGAGGAGTGAAATAGCTGAATGTCTGTGCGGAATTACGCGTCTCTGTAGACATAGCAAAAGTTAGAGGCGACATAAAAATGTTCCTGTAAGTGGCGGAATTATAACATCTAATTTATGTTCAACTGGGAACCCTTGGTCTAAGAGGATAGACTCAAGGGTCCATAAACTAGATGGCTCTCCTCAAGGTATTGTGATTCTTCTGCTAAAAAGGGAGTGGACGGAAAGACGTCCGTCCTGCTCGAAAACTTCTGAGAAAGAGATAGTTTGGCGGGCTTTCACCATTTTTATGTTTCCCGGGAAAAATGGTCCGGGCAGAATAGGATAAGTCATCCTCATTGGGTGAAAATATGCAAACGACCATAACGGTCAAATTAATTTACGCACCAAACAAAAATACGAAGTTCATTCTGCTATACTCTCAAAGTCAGAGAACTTCAAAAGGCAGCTTACATGCATGTTCGCTACCGAGAATTTTAAATTTTTGCTCCAACTCACCTTCAGTATCTTCCAAGATTGTTTATGATGATAATCCGGAGATTATTTGCAGATGAGACAGGGAGTCAAATCGTGCTTAGAGTTCATTTACAAGTCGATCATAACATTCGTAAATATTTCTCTTTACTTCATGCTCAAGTGTTTGACATATATCATCTTCCTTTCCCCCAGGTAGCTTTCTCTTTCTTCTAATCCGCTTTTCAACTGGAATTTCCATTTCTTCGAACTTGGTTTTATCTTGATTAACCGATTCAGACACCAGCCTGTCCCCGTTTCGGCTAAAGAAAATTTGGTCGGATTTATGACATGAGGGCAGATAATATTACCCTTTCTACAAAAATAGCAGTTGAGGTTGTAGAGTCCTGAAAAGGAAGAACAAATGAGTTGACGAAGATATTGATAGTTTTAAAATTGGAAGTTTTAATAACAGCTTGAGACAAAAGGAACCCTTGTACTGTAAGTTGCCGGAAGAAGAAAAAGGTTGTAAATGATAGAGCCGGAATTAAGACGCTGAAGTCAAAGCAGGAGTTGAGAGGCTGTCGTCAGGACAGAAATTAAAATGCTGAAGTCACAGCAGGAGTTGAAAATATCCAATTTGTTTCTCCGATGATCCGTTAGTTTAGAAGGAAAATGAATGATGAAAGAATGATTTCCCAGACACCAATGGTCCATAAATTGGATGTGCTCTCCTCATGGTGCTTAGCAGACTGCTCGAAATATGTGAGAGAGAGAGAGTCAGGGTTAGAGTGAATACGCTCCCTCATGTTGACTGGTCTTTCCTGTTGCTAGGAAGCGAAGAGAGAGAATGTGCTCTCTCACGTTGCCTGATCTGTCCTGCTACTAGGAGGCGAAGAGAGAGTATGTACTCTGTCATTTTGGCTGGCTTGTCCTGCTGCTGGTCAGTGGGGAAACGAGAAGAGATAACGTGCTCTATCATGCTGATTGGTCTGTCCTGCTAGCGACAGGACAGGAAGCGAAGAGAGAGAATGTGCTCCCTCACGTTGCTGGGCTGTCCTACTGCTATCCAGAGAGGAAGCGAAGAGAGAGAGAATGTACTCTGTCATGTTGACTGGCTTGTCCTGCTGCTGGCGAGTGGGGAAGCGAGAAGAGGGCTAGAAATGGTTAGCGCGGCCTTTTATGTTGCCCTGGGGAGGTGACCCGGGGAGAATGGCATCAATCATTCTCATTGGGCGAAATATATAAATTCGAACTCCAACGGCCAAAAGCAATTCCCGCACAAAATATTAATTTGAAATTCTTTCTGCTACACATCCATGTGGGTTACATACACATCCAAACCAATACCAAGTTCTTGAAGTTTCTTTTGGATGAGATTTATTTGTCCTGAAATTTCTTCCCAGTAAAACAAATACGACATAAAAGAGAAATTGTCAATTGAAAGCAAAATGATTTGTGCATTCCTCGTCGTTTGAAGATTTTCGGAAGGTGAAGTTAATGAATCGAGTGCCTGAATCACTTCTTGAAATCCTGTTTTCACTGCAAAAATAGCTTTGTAACGTGCACTCTAACGGGTGGTTACCAAACGTTTTATATGACCTTCACATGCGAAAATAAAACTTCCCACCGGTGATTGGAACCGAAGAAAAATATGTCGAGTCTCTCAATCACTTGGAAAAATGTATTGACACTTGAACACCGCCTGAATTATGACTATGATTAGAACATGGCACAAATTTTGCTTTTCCATTTATGTTTCGTAGAAGACGTTGAACACTACTATGAACTCCAGCCATACTAGCCGCATCGTCAGATCCTATCCCTCTACATTTTTTAAAATCAAGTTTCTCTTCTCCAGACGATCCAAAATCATCTTCTTGATATCATAAGTTGTCTTCTCATGCTCAGCGATAAAATCAAGAAATGATTCCTGCACCTCCACTTCTTTGTATTCAACAACGACATCTCGACAAATGAAACTCATCTGAACTGTAGGAGCTGTCTTGTATGATCGCAAAATAATTGACTTTTCGAATTCGATCAAATATATTTGCCTTCACGGGGTTTCCCATGATACGAATGAATTCATTTTGGATTTTCGGTGACAATTACCGCCGGTTATCGTTTAATTGTTTCAAGTAATGCTTTCCAAGAATACTGTTGTATAAGATTACCTACTTCCCCTATGGGCCGTAAAAAATGGTTGTGCCCATTTTATAAATCAGCTGTCAGACAGACGGCGAGTTAGTTTGCATATGAATTCCTTATCGAATTAATATATTATTACCAAGTATTTGACTTTCTTCATATTCGTTATTATTACATATCTCTTTTTTTTCCTTTTTCTGTTGGTAATTGACCACCTTACCACGACACAAAAGTGGCGACGAAGATTCGAATTCACGTCGAAATACGAGGCTAAAATTAAATTTTAGCAAAAAGAATTGGATGCACTCAAAAAGGAAAAAGATGGGTGGATGATACCACAGTAAAATGGTGGAGTTGGCAAACGAGAGGAAAACTTTTGTTTTGCAACAACAACGGCAGCAAGAACAACCGAGGATTTCGTCAGAAAAATTCGAACAACAATTTCATGGCAGCGACTTATAAGGGCCGATGACCTCGAAAAAATCGACCTCACAGAAGCAACAGACATTTAATAACCAAAGTGATAAGATAAGTTCGCAGGCATATTATTTTGCAATCTATTAAGTTCACTAAACAATTCCTTAACAACTTTTGCTCTTCCTTATTTTTACACTTTGCTCTTTGTATTCCGCTTGTAATTGATATTGTTATGAATACATCGTTTTGTTGAAGTGTCGTGTCCTGTTTTTCTTGCCACTACTTTTTATGCTTATTCTCTCCATCTAATTGCTACAATTTGTAAAATAACAAACAATTTGCAAAATAATAGATACATGTGTATTTAAAAAAATTATTGTCCCAACTTATTCGGGACAGACGGGATAGAATTGTTCGATTTGTGGGACTTGCCGATAAGCTCGTTTTGTAATTATACGAAAATTACCTCACCCAGTACAAATATCGCGGACGAAAATTTAAAATGGGCCTAAAAATAAATTCCTTGGTGTGTTTTCGGAGGGTTTGGGAAAATGTTTAAAAATGAAAGCTACGAACTCAAAGATAATGCTGTCCCTGTTTTCAAACCAAAACGTGGTGTTCCTTTTACTGCTCTGGAAATAAGGAACTGGACAGACTTGAAAAATTAGGATAGATATCATCAGTGGATTACAGTGAGTGGAATTGTACAGACGGTCTACTTGAAAAAGAAAAATTTTAAGATAAGAGTTTGTGCGGATTACTCGACGGGGTTAAACGACAGCTTAAAAACCCTTAATCATATTCTGTGGGAAGGCTTTTGAAGGTCAGGGGCTAAGGGCAAGGCCGTGTTGCCGTAAGATATATGACTCCATATTTTGGTTACACTGTTTCACCCCACGTTGACTGGCCAGCGCAATGCCTTGCCCAAAGAAAGTCCCAAAAGAAATGGACGAAAAGAAAAGATAGAAATAGATAAGAGACGAAAATATTTCTTCTATACTTTCCTTTATTTATTGGGTGAAGGGACTAACCGACGCTACGTCCCAAGACGTAGCGTGGTGCCCCAAACACCAGAGAACAAAATGGTGTTGTTGGTTCGACGGACACTGCCTGAAAAAAAAGATAATATCGTCTCCTTTTTCAAGAGGAAAAATCCTTTTTTCTTTTACGCATGCGTCATCTCCTTTTCCGTTAGAGACCTCTGGGAGTTTCTTCAAATTTAATAGTTTTCTTTTTATCTATTTATTTATTTTTTTTAAATTTAATTTTTTTATTCGTTCCCTACAATTCTACCGAGCTCGGAAAATATATTCGCGAATTTGAACGGCAGAAAATTCTTTTCGAAAATGGATTTGTCTGATGCTTATCTTCATATTGAGGTGGACGAAATTTGTAAAAAATTTCTTACGATGAACACTCTTAAAAGGTTTTACAAGTTTGATAGACTTCCTTTCGGAATTAAAGTCGCACCTGATATTTTCCATCAGATAATGGATGCTATGTTGGCAGGACTTGATTTTTCAGTAGCCTATTTGCATGACATTTTAACAAGGAGTAAAACTAGAAAAGAACACGTAGAGCACATAGAAAAGGTTTTCGAAAGGATAAAAGGTTTTGGTTTCAAAGTGAGTGATACCAAATGTGAATGTTGTATGACTAGCGTATAATGTATTGGACAAATTATAGACGCGAATAGGCGAAGACCGGATAATGAAAGGTGTTTTGCGTTAAAAAATATGCCTCCCCCGACTAATGTGTCTACTTTGTAAGTATTCCTAGAATTTGTGATATTTCACCGTATTTATGTACCGAATATACATAAATGGAGAGCCCAATTGAATAATTTATTAAAAAAAAGATGTTAAGTAGAATTGGTCAAATGAATGTGAAAAATCCATTAAAAAAATCCTTGAAATACTGACTTCAGAATTATCACTAACACATTACGACCCGAAACTGGGCATTGTGGTAGCGTCAGACGCCAGTGATACCGGTATTGGTGCTGATATTTTACACAAATTTAAAGATGAAAAAATGAAGACTATAGTGCATGCATCTAGGACTACCGCCCCCCAAAGCAAAAGATACCTCAAAGTGTTGACTCATAAAGTCTTGGCCCGGGATTATATCTCAATAAAGATCTGCTAATACTTTCAGTCTTGTGTTGGGATAGGATTCTCCAAGAATGTTGATTTTAATCGTGTAGAATCCTTTTATAGGAGAACTTTGTGAAGACGAAGCCATAGACACATTTCCAGTAGCAATCATCCATCTTCAATTTTACTCTCTGGACATAATTGTCAGAAATAAACGACCCCGAACTTCCCGTGTCGGCTAGTGCCGTAGCTTCCTCGTCTTTATCTAATATAAATACCGTAGCTCGTTTCAGCTGTCCTGAAGAAGCTGAAACAATAGTAGGTCGACTAGTAGTAGGCATTGTAGTAGCAGACGTAGGTGATTACGTTGACCGGCTCATCTTAATCACCTTTCCTCCAACATTTGTAACACGGGGTATCTTTTGCTGGGCATCGTTTACGGTCGTGTCGAGAGGCAGCAAAAAAAAAAAAAAAAGAAAAAATTGTTGTCCTCGGCGCAGTAATATCACACGTACACAGTGGAGATGATTCAACTTCTGTCTCTGAAACAGCGTTTACAGTTGGTGTCTGGTGATGTGTGTATGATTCGGGCTGTTTTTGAGCAATATCCATAGCTCTAGCTTGATCCACTGCTGTTCTTAAGTCTGATTTTTTTTTCTCAAGTAGGCGTTGTGAGCGCATACCCCTGATGAAAGCATTTCTAATGTAATCATCTCGCTTCTGTGCGGCACTTACGGGTTTAAAATTATACCCTTTTCCCAGTTATTGCAATTGGTGTACAGAGTCGACTATCAACTCGTCTTCCTTTTGGTGCCAACTGGTCAAAGCGTGTCTCGCAAAAACCTCATTCTTTAGTTTTATGCCGAGATTCTTCTGTATGTCCAGTGCCGTCTCATACTCGTTGCATTCCTCAATGTATTCATACATCGAAAGAGAAACAAAGGTGACCAACGCGTCAAGTTTGTCTGTATCACTTGCCTGTGTAGAGCGACGTATCAATGCCGAAAAAGTGCAGTACCAATGCATGAAATCCCTATCCGCTGAGGGGGAGTTTGGTGATACGTCCATGCGTTCTGGCTAAAGGAATTTGTCCATTTTTATGCTTGACTAGGTCCTCGAGAACATTTATTCGCCATTAAATTGAAGTTAATAAGGCTTTAATGGCGAATAATAATTTACATGATTTCTACACAGAAGAGTAGTAACGAAGGAGATTAACATGTAGCAGAAAGAAATAATTTCAAATCTATTGTTTAGCGCAAGAATTATTTTGGCCGTTGAGTCGATTCATATTTTCATCCAATGAGGATGACTTAAGCCATTCTACTCTGATGACTTTCCCGGGTAGTATAAAAGACCGCGTAAACGCTCTCTCACTCTCTTCCTCACTCATTCTAGTAGCAGAACAGACCAACATCAACATGAGGAGAGCGTGTTGCGGAGCCGATAAGCGTGTCGATCCCGCAAATGATTTTAATTAAATGCGTGCGAGTAGTGATAGCCAAAGACAATGAAGGAAACAAAGGCAAGATAACAGATACAACAAAAGCGACGATTTACAGCCGGAATTACAAACGTGTATGTAAAACCCGTGGCGGTTGTATGTGGTCGTCAGCTAGATGGGTGATGTCGATAGCTGGCATGGTCGAGGTGTAGATGTGCGCAGCTGGACGTTCGACGAGGGTAGCTGGCGTAGGTCGAGTCGTTGGATGCAGCTGGACGATCGTAGCGGGAAGCTGAGGTCGGTTGAGTTTAGTAAATCGATGTCCCGGTTTTGACAGTTCGTTGGGTTAACCGGGGCGTGTCAATTTGGTTGCTAGCCTGTACAGCGAGTCGTACGTAGGCTAGTTGTTGCCATGCTAGGGTAGTCCGTAACAGCAAGTCGTTACGAGGACGAGATGTTGCAACGCTAGGGCAGTCCGTAACAGCGAGTCGTTACATGGACTGGATGCTGTAGAGCTAAAGTCGGTCGAGTCGTTGATAAATCAATGTCCCGGTTTTGACAGTTCGTTGGGTTAACCGAGAGCGTGTCGATTTGGTTGCTAGCCTGTACAGTGCGTCGTACGTAGGCTAGATGTTGCAATGCTAGGGTAGTCCGTGACAGCGAGTCGTTACGTGGACTAGATGCTGCATTGCTGGGGCAGTCCGTAACTGTGAGTCGTTACGTGGACTGCATTGCGGGAGCGTCGAGGTCGAAATCGGTGTTGGCAGCTTGGTCGTGTAGAGTCGAGCGGGTTGGTGACTAAGACTGAGCCGTGTCTTAGTACAACGGACCAAGTAAACGGACGGGGGAACCGTGGCTAAGGTTTGCCAGGCCTTAACATATACGAAATCGAGCGAGCGGATCGGTGAAGCTAGGGCTTTGTCGTGCCCCTAGCAGTGCGGGCGTATCGTTTACGGCAGCTGTGGCTTTGTCGTGCCAAATAGTTGTGCGGGCGTATCGTTGACAGTAGCTATGGCTTTGTCGTGCCAGATAGCTGTGCGGCCGTATGGTTTACGGTAGCTATGGCTTTGTCGCGCCAAGGCTGTGCGAACGAGTCGGGACGGTAGCTAAGACTTGCGCACCAAAGCTGTGCGGGCGTATCGAGACGATAGCTAAGGCTTGCGCGCTAAAGCTGTGCGGGCGTATCGACACGATAGCTAAGGCTTTTCGCACCAAAGCCGTGCGGTAGCTAAGGCTTTTCGAGCCAAAGCTGTGCGGACGTATCGGACGATAGCTAAGGCTTTGGGTCCCAAAGCTCTGCACTATCGAGCGAGCAGGACAGGAGGCCGCGGCTAAGATTGGCGTTATCTTAGCGCTGCGCAGGTAGCGAAGTGGTAGCTAAAGGCTAACCCGTGCCTTTGCGCAGCCAAACGAACGAGCGGAACCTTTAGTGCATATCAATGCAAAAAAAAAAAAAAAAAGGGACAGTGAATCTACCACAAGAAGTGGGATTCAGCCAAGTAGTAAGGCGATTTGAAAAGAAAAAAAACAGGTGTTGAATCTGCCACTAGAAGTGGCGGTGAGATGGATGCAACCACGATAACGTAGGATCCAGCTTCGTGGAGCCGAGTGGTCCCTGAGAGCCTCCGCGTTGACCTCTGTTTTTTTTGTCGCTGCCTCCCACGAGACACGATTTGACACATGGTCAAACGCCCGAAGGCCGATTAAAGTGGGGATAAAGGGGAGGGGAAGGTCGGGAACGAGCCGAGACTCGAACCCTGCTGGTCTATGCTGCTCATCGGCTGACTTGGTGCAATGTGAGCCTGATGAGGCAAGCAGTTTCACGAACCCAAATGTGGGTCCGGGCACATATGCCGGGTTATGGCTTGAACTAGACAGCAAGATCTAGTGCCATACATAGGTTTCGAGAAAGTCCGCGGGGATCTCTGAATTTTCGCCGCCGAAGCCTTTTTCATATGAAAGAAAGGGAACTCCACCTCTGCCGCGCCACATAAATAGAAAGTTCTTCTATAAAAAAATGGACGTAGAAAATAAGTACTTCTATAGCCCGGTATAGGCTAGCGAAGAGTATTACTTCCATTTTTATAGAATTATTTCTAGCAGAAGTGTTTTGCAAATGTTGATAAATGTTAATTTATCCCTTTCTTAGCTGTAACGGCCAGTTAGAGTCAAAAAAGGGCTTCGTCATTTCCGGCCGTTCCCGGATGTAATTTTTCTTGGGCGAAGGAGTAATCCGATCTGTTTACGTTTGTAGGCCAGGTCGCGGCAAGCGCATCCAATTTTTGGACCATTGTTTTCTCTGTAAGATCATTCCTTTATCATCTATTCATTCTTTCTAGTCCAACTGGTCTTCGAAGTTTCAAATTGGATACTTAATTCCTGCTCTAACATCCGCAACTGTTTTCTTGCCTTTGTACGACTCACGGTACAGGGCGTTTTTCTCAAGCTGACGTTAAAGTTTTTGGAATCCATCAATATTCTCGTCAACTCATTTGTTTTACTTTCTCATTAATGTACCAAGGCACAACAATTTGCCTTGTTACTAAAAACAAAAAGGGGTCAAAGGGCGATAAGTTCAAAGTTCATTGGACGGTGGCGGGGAAGAGTTTAGAATACGACAGTCATTTAAAAATTCTTATTTTACAACGCATAAAAATCTTGAATTTTTTGCTCCATTTGCATTATTTTTTTTATAGATGTTAATCTGTCTAACATCCCAACTCCTCCTACTAACACATGCGCGAGTGACAGAAATCTGTGAGTGCATGATATAGGACTTTACACTCCTATAAATTATTTTGGGCGGTATGCCACTTGTTCCCACAAAGATGGCGGACGCTCAATATTCAGTCTCGGGAAACCATTGGCCAAGAGGACCACGTGATATGCTTACA
Source organism: Sepioteuthis lessoniana (assembly GCA_963585895.1). Lineage (NCBI taxonomy): Eukaryota > Metazoa > Mollusca > Cephalopoda > Myopsida > Loliginidae > Sepioteuthis > Sepioteuthis lessoniana. Next base: position 937,662 of record OY757908.1, on the reverse strand, counting down.
ACTACGTCGGCGCGCGTAAATTCAAGTCCTGCGTCTTTGAGCCACCTACAAGACAATATTTTCTATAAATACGTCGTCTTCAAGCACACTCTTTCTCTTTGACCAAATTTCTCCGCAGCAGCAACACCATGAATGGGTCTCGTAGACATTCATATACAAGGACTATGAGACGCTTTCCCGTCTCTGAGAAACTGCCTGTTTCAAACCATAGAAAAAGGACATTTTAAATTTGCAATTCTTTTTGTAGCTTAGTTGTGTTACACACACACACACACACACACACGGGTTCACACATATATACACACTATTATTTTGTGAGAAGATTTAGTAATATTTTTATGTATAAATATAAGTTTTGTTATTATAGTATATAAATTTGTTTTTGTTCGTCGCCTTGTTTTAAATGTTCATTTTGTCCGCGCCGTTTTACAACCATTATTTGTTTCATATCTTTTACTCATGAGCTTATTCAAACTTAATTCTAAACTAAAGCATTAAACTTGTGGAGAAGCATAACTACTAAACCCTTATTTTAAAAATCAAAAACTAAACGTAAAATAGTAGGGGAACTTAAATACCAAACACAGGTCCATTCTCCTACAATGAGTAATAATGAAATACATCTTTATACAGACGAGAGGAACTTACAAATGCAACCTGTTTTTCTCAATTGTTAGAAATTACCTTCGAGGTGATCTGCAGAATTAATTCATCCTGTTACAAGACGAGATCTTGCCTTGATTTGAAAAAACAAAAAGTAAGAAAAGAAGAAAAGAAAAAAAAAACGGAAGTTACCACTTCGAGTTCTCAACTCAAAATGAAAAGTTAGTTGCTCACGCATGGGCTCCACGCAGAACTTCCGTTTGCGATAAATTAACAAAAAAAAATACATTAATAAATATCCAATCGGAACGCCTCTCGCGGGGCACAAAAATTGCCGTTTCTGAGCCTACAGAAAATATATAAATAGACGGACCAAATAATTATCACCAGACTTGTTCTTTCACACGACTCGTGTTAAAGATTCTTCGCCACCGTCCGGCGCCTGTCATCCGATACATCAAACGATCGCCGCCGCTAGGAACGCTGCCCTATTTCCGAGAAAACCATCCCTTCACCACGAGACAAGGGCAGTAACTACTACCACTGAATTCATTCTTTAACTGTGAACATATTTCTCCATTCTACTCTCTGTACTTAATCTATTTATAAAAAATTTTCTATAACATCATTACTGTGTTATTGTGAGTATCTATACGTTCTTTGTTTTGCAACCATACGCATTTCTCGCCCACAACATTCATATCACAGATATCAACAACTCAGAATATAACACTGGTGTCAAGCGTGCAGCAAAACAAGTATGGAATACTCCGGCCTTTCTCGATCAGAAATCTTGGAACTTATAAAACAGCAAAAAGCAGCGATTCTCCGAACGAAAATTGACATGGAGCCGGCAGATAACCCGCAAGCACAATTAATCATTAGTGAACTGAAAACAGACCTCCACGAACTTTTAACTGCTCTGCAAACTACCGCGCACGATCGATCACACACATTGCAACAACACACCACAAACTATGAGCTTCTATTGCGACAGCAGTCACTTTGGGACGCCACAAAATCCATCCGGACCTTTGAACCGGGCAGCGATGTAAACCGCTTCCTTACTGACCTTAATAAGGCTTACACCATACATGTTAAGCCAGAATTAAGGGAATATCCTGCAATGGAGAAGGAGTTTATCAAGCTGGCAAAGCAACTACTGAACGAAGGCATCTTCTAGCAGATGGAGGACTCAAGACAGCCCACGTCCACGTTCGAGGAACTAAAGGCTTACATTATATCCACCCACGGGAGCCAAATGACAAACTTTCAGTACCTAAGCCGAGCATGGGACCTTCAGCGACATGAGGGAGAGAAACTCACTGATTTTGCAGGCCGACTTGAAAACACAATCCGAGAGGCCACAGTCCACATCACGGCAAAATTCAAGTCGGACAGACAAAATGCTGAGATGACGGCCGAAACTGCGTTTTCCCTAATGGGGGCCATGCTCATAAGTGAAAAGATCAAGGCATGGACACCTAACATCTATCCACACCTCGTCAAAACCATGGACAGACACTACTCAGCGGGTGGTATAGCCAGCGATGCGCAACGCTATCTTGATCGTGGTATCAAAACGGACATCACCACCGCCGCTGAAACCACTGCGCTGATGGCGAGCCAACCTACACACTCTGACAAATCTCGTAGCCTTGAAAGTGACAAGATACTAGCCGACGTACAGCTACAGTTGCTGGATCTGAACAAGCAACTGCGGCAAACCCACAGGCGGAACCCATCCATTGTTGACTGGAAAAGTCGAACCGCCCCCACCTACAACATGAAGCACAACCGGGCACAAAGAAGCGCTGGCCAACCCAGCCAACAAGCAATGTGCAAAAACTTTTTACGAGGCCGCGCATGCTTTAAGGGCAACAGGTGCCCATATTTTCACCCCCCTCATGCTCAAGCACACATAGTGACCACTGACACCGGTTTACCTGGAACAGATAGCGATCAGCACAACCATGAACACGCGACGCGCTTCGACGAACTGGATTTTCAGTTGGGACCGAACGAGATGTGATGACTCGTTCCCAGGTCCATGTATCCACTCAGCATCATCACACATTTAACTTTCAAATCCGACCTGATCTCCGATCGCCCCTTGTTCAGATCAACCTCCTCGTGGTGTAATGGTTAAAGCGATGAACTGCGGAATCGTAGTACGCGCTACGTTCACTTTCGGGCAAATACCCTTGGGAAAGGTATGAACCCCCTTATTCTCCCTCCAGCTATGGGTAAATAGTAGGACGGACTAGGTTCTTCAGCCTTGGTGAGGCAACTAGTCTAGGAGAAGGAAAACTCTGAATTCAAACCTGTTAAACTCCGCTTAAAAATTGACCTTGTGTCTTATCCTGTCCGAGCGGAGGGGTTGGTAAATAGTACCTCCGCAACAACGGCATCACATTCTCCGGTGTAGGCATGTTGGATTCCGGATGCACGACTTGCATCATTCCCATTTCTCGCTTACCTGAAGATGCAAGAAGACACATGTCCAAATCTAACATCCGAGTCAAGGGAATCGGAGGGAACATCTCTATTCTGGGCAAGCTCACCTGCGACATTACCTTGGGTGACGATACTTCCCCCGCTTTCTGCAACGTCGACACACTTATCACTACATCAGACATTCCCATCTTGATCGGTCAGTACATACTCGGCCACCACACACTGTTATCCTATACTATCGATAACCAGAAGGCGACTGTAGAACTTGCGCGCACACTCCCATCTGGCAAGCTAAAACATACTGTCCCGCTCTCTACAACCGTCCATCCAAGGATAAAACTGACCCACAACCTTTCACACGGCGCCCTAACCATTTCCAACGAGGAACCACGAGCCACAGCCAGATCATCGCCTAACGGGTTGACTCTCAACCAAAAACTCCATTGGCTTAAGCAAACCGTAGGCCTATCGCTTCCAGACCATCATAGCCGTAGTGAATTAAAAGCTACCGCCGATTTACTCATCAGCTATGCGGACATTCTCGGCACCGACGACAATTGAAGGGGCACTTTCATCAAGCCCATACGCATACCAACCAACCACATTCATATCACAGATATCAACAACTCAGAATATAACAATCCCAAAAATAACCTCCATGTTGGTTACGGAAAATTCCACTCGCCGACAAACGGACGTTATTGTTAAAGGGCTACGATAAAGCTATTTTTTGCACAAAAAATAACTTTATTTTAGTACGGAAATCACTTGATTTTCCATATATGTATATAGTTCTAACTGTTACGACACTTAAAAGTCACTTGTAGGTATATTGTGTTAATAAAGTATTAAATATTTTTATAAGTACAAATGATTTTATTTTGCCTTTCGTTCTGTTGTGTTCGATGCAAATATAACATAGATATTTCATGCTGATATTGGATTTTCGACTATGAAGTCTCGACGAAAATATTTTCCCCGCAACCAAACATCTAACGGATGAATTTTTCCCTTTTTCCTTTTTTCATTTTTCATTCCTCAGTGATATTTTGTGGTTATTGCATTTATTTCCAACGTTGTTACTGTTGCTCCAATATTTTTTTCTTTTAGTTCTTCTAATATTTTTTACTTTTGTCTGATATATGATATTTTTCTTTTTTGCAACTTCCCAACAGTAGACCTAATTCTTTGGTGGTACAGTTGCATGGTTTGTCTGAAATGTTTCCCGTTTTGTTTTTCAAAATAAAATATCTAATAAATAAACAGTAAAAACAACTGAACAGAAAATATCAAAGTAAGTATAAACATCTAATAAATAATCGACTTAAAACGTTTCAGTATTTATTAAAAAGAAGTTTGAAGAATTGGTCGGACTAATTTCGCATTTGTAATTTTCAATTTTTAAAATTCTATTTCTTGTATTTATTGACCAAAATAGCAGAAACATTTTTGTTAGATTTAAGGATCGTATTTCTGTGGATATTGATTTTACTGTGTTAATCAAATTCTCAGGTTTTGGTATTCCTTAATTGTCTCCCTTGATGTTCACTCTTTAAAAAGATACGTTTAATGTTTGGTTTGGTTTTGATCGGAAACGTTTCTTTTTCATTGAACCCTAAATTCAAGGTTTTAGTTTCTCCCTTTTCTTGAATGTTTATTGCTTAAGGAACACACCAAAATAGATAGAAGTAAGTATGACATTACAGTTCTGTTTATTTCTTTGTTTTAGATATGAAATATCGACTCAAAAATTATAATTTTTTTCAATATTTGATTTTATCTGTTCCCTTTTTATATTTTCACCATTAAAAATAATCTTAGAATCAATCTCTTTTGAAATAAAAGCGATTTTAAGCAATTTTTCTTTGCGAAGTGAGGACTATTTAATTTTTTTTTCTTTTTCTACATAGCATCAAACTTATTAATGTTTTTTTAAACGAATTGTTTTTATTTTCTTTGACACTTTTATATATTTTCGAAATAACAAATACAAATTCTTAAAAGTATAAGTTTGGATAGAGAAAGTAGTTAAATAAATTTTAACGAGCCAAACGACGATAACTTGATCCTCTTCATACAATTTTTTACTGAAAAATTTACACGTAATCGTGTTGACACATTGACACAAAAACAAATACTTATTCAGACACAAATTTATTTAGTTAAAATGAAATAAAGAAAAATGTTAAAATGATTTTCTTACATTAGAAACGAAATTATTTGATCTTGATTTTTTTTCGTAAAACAATAGAAAAAGAAAAAAAATTTCAGTGCCAAATATACCCAAAGTTTGAAAATAAACTAATAAATAAGATTTTATATTTTTGTTGGTATCAACACGTATTTTCGAAAAATAAAGGACTCATCTTTGAAAAAAATAAATAAATAAAAGCGTTTCAAACTTGTTATTTTGCTGTAGAAATTTTGTGTTATTAGAAAAATCTGATATAAAAAATAATTTGCGTAGTACGTGGTTAAAAAATTGTTTAAACTGTAAAATAAAAATTATATGTAAAATTGTATAAAACTGTTGGATGACATTTTTGGAAATTAATCGTGTATGAATGAATTGATTCATGAAAATACTAATTTGTAAAGAAAACTTGAGGAAAAATATTTTAAAGTTGATTTTTAGAGTTTTTGCTGATGGCCTGAAAGACAGGCGTTCAATCTCAGGTGAAGTCATACCAAAGACTCAAAAAAAGATATTTGATGCCTCCTTACTTAACACTCAGCATTATAAGGTATAGATCAAGGGTAAGTGAGGCAATCCAGGGAAAGGAGTTGTGGCCACTCCTACACCTAGGTGTAGTAGCTATTGAAAAGGGAGTCTTCGAGTCACCCTCAACTATGGTCACCAACTTCTATATATATATATATATATATATATATATATATAAAGAGAGAGAGTGGGGGCTGCTTAGCATAATGGATATTGTTGTATGAAATAGAATCAACAACCTGAGTGAGTTCAAATCTAGTATGAACCTGTGTTTCATTTTGTGCTAATTCCCTATGAAAAAAGCATCACTCCTCCCCAATTATGAGTAAATAGTATAGCATTGCATGATAGATCGAAAATAGATGAGACGCATGATAGATCAAATAAAATATGAAAAGGAATTTCAAAATTCAGTTTTAAAAAAGAAGTATTTAAGATATATTTTCTGGAGAGTAAATTTTGTTTGGTTATATTTTATGGCATATCAACCCTTGTGGGTTATTTAATACCAAATCCAGCTTAATTATATGATTTGTAAGTGAATAGTTTATTGGTAACTTCATTTTTAGATAAGCTAGACCTCATTTGTTTGCACATAGTTAAATGGTTTCAAGTATAGTAAAGAATGAAATAATTCTATTTAACCCACAGATGTTACCCTCACAGGTACTTCCACTCTGAAACCAATGGTAATGAAGGGGTACTGCACATTCCCCAAAGCTCCAGAATTGGAGCCTCACCATCAGATGCAGTTTAATGTCATATCCAGGACACTTGTTGGTGTGTTAACCCACTACCATCCCAGCCAACTATGCAAAGTTCTACTTGATATATTGATGGGATCCTGACAAGTACTACCATACCAGACCATAGTGGACCTGAGAGTAATGGCAAGGAGTACTGCACATTGTCCAGATGGTTTAGTGTCATTTCCAGGACACTTTTTAGGGCCATATTCTACAGCCAACTGGACTATAAAAAGAGTTGTTTTATTTTTATATTAAAGATCAAAATTACATTGCATCTTTGATATATCTATTTGTTCCCAAAGTTTTGACATACATTAAACTATTCATTTTCATGTAATAATCATTTGTCAACATAAGTAATCAGTAATAGTATTCCACATAAAACAAATATAATTACTTTTTTATCAGTCAGATTCTTTTAATATACATGATTGTTTATTATATAGTTTTGATATATTCATATGCACAAAGAGAAAAAGTTTTTTTGGTCATCCATTCTTTCAATATATTTTAAGTAAAATGTAAGTCATTCTTTTTTCAAAATCCAATAAAGCATTTGTAAGATGAATCATTTTTTATCAAATTCTATTTATTTTTTAAATTACAGATTTTTTAATTGCCATCAAGTATGGAAGCATAAAATCGTGTAGAAAAGGAAATTAACACAAATTTCAAAACCAAATAATTTTTTCTATAAGAAAACTTTCACAGCTGATTTTTTTTTTCCAGTTTTCTTTTTCATGCTGTAAATTTCAGGAAAACTGATTACTGTTCTTTGTAAATGAATGATTTTTTTATCAATGGGCTTCAATTTTCCAATAAATCTGTGATTATTGGAAAAAAATACTTGATTCAGTGGTAAAAGAACAATTTCTTGAATGAAAAATTTACAGTGCTTTAAAGAACAAAAGATTATGAAATAAATCAAAAGTATTTTAATTCAGGAGTCATGACACTTTTTAGCTGTTGTTTGTGTCATATTTTTTTAATTTATCTTTCTAATACAGATTTGAGTTTTAATATTAAAACTTTAGTTCCTTATTTTTTGATTAGAAAGTCAAAAAGTTTTTGAAACTTTAAATAAAGCAAGTAGAATTTGTTACAAATCATTATTCATTATGACTTCTTTTAAATTAAAAAAGAAAAGTGTAAAGTTTTTGGGTTTTTTCTGGTCATCCTTACCTAATGCTAATTTTAAAGTATGGAAACCTAAAAAGAAAAAAATGACTGAACAATATTTAAAAAGACAAGTTTGCCTTAATGTATTTAGTATATTATATGAAAATATATTATCCTTTCATCAATAAAATTATTTTAATAATTATAATATTTTCTATTTCATTTTTTATTTTTTACTGCTAAACTTTACTTACCATTAAAAGATCTTCATGATAGGTTTTCTTTTTGGAAACAATAAAAAATATTAGGGTAAGTCAAAAGTTTTGCAATATTTTGATACATGCTAGTTAGCAGTGTAACCAAAACAGTTGAAAGCATTGAAGGTACTCACTATGGTTGGTTAGTATCATAGAAGTTGGTGTGCTGACATGTTGTGCATTGCTTTACTTTGTGTGAAGAACCAACCCAAAACGTTTGTTGTACAAAAGGTGATGTTACAGCTGATCCCACTACAGTAACTAGAAGATGTTTGAAGAAATTTTACTTGGGTTGCAAGAACCTCAATAATGAGGCCAGCCCAGGTTGGCCTAAAATCATGCATTCTAAGGCATTGCTCCAAACTAGAGAAGCAAATCTGGTAAGTAGTATTTTGAAAGTATCAGGGCAGCTCAGGATCTCACAATCCAGTGTAGGTCGTTACCTTTATGACCTTCTGGGTAAAAGCATTCAGAGCTGCTGAATTGTTCCTCAAATTACCAAAATATTGCAAAACTTTTGATTCATTTGAGTAAATTGTAAACAGAATACATTTTTATGTTCTCCAGTTTAACTTTCAGCAAAATTATTTTAGAATTTTTCCCTATTGTTTCATTAACACATAAAAAATAAATATATCAACATTACATACAAATTAAAAATGTACATTTCTAACAACTCTATTAAACATATACTGTAAAAATGAAGATCCTTTTTTATTCTTCACTCATTTTATTTTTTAAATCTTTGAGTGTTTAGTTGGTTGCAGTGCAATCAATTTTGTCATTTTTATCTATTTTATCAACTTGGAATTTTTCTAATAAATGAAACTTAGGCAAAAATATAAATGCCAAATATTTAAATAATTATGTTTGATTTATTTCCTTTTGAAGACAAATATTTATTTTAATTCTTGACTGAAGTTAAAATTCATTGACACATAAACTGAGTTATTGCAAATAATGTATGAATCTACTTTTTAAAAAATATCATGTCTTCTTCATTCACAGATATCAATTGCAGTGAAGAACCAATGAATTCAATAAAACAGTAATAATCTCTTCGTTGATGAATATAAGAAGATATAATCAAGAAAAATAATGTTTTTAAGGTTGTGGAATTACAAACATCTGGAAGAAAGAAATGCTTTTCTAATATGTCAGTTTTCACTTTATAGTGTTTATGAATAGCAATATAGTTTCAACAAGATACTAAAACAGAGTTATGTGTCAATATATCACTTAAAAGAAATTCTTACATAAATATGCAAATGCAGATTGATGAAAACCTATATTCTAGTAATTTGTGTGACTCTGGAATTTTACAAAGTAAACATTTAAAAGCATATATTCAAATACACCCTGAAAAGAATCCCCATTCTAATGAAATGTATAGAACAGCATTTTCAGACAGTTCTACTTTGAGAAAACTCACTAAAGATAAACCTTATTCATGTAATGTGTGTACATCAGCATTTTCAAAGAATTCTGATTTAAAAACACACATGCGAATACATACAAAAGAGAAACCATATTCTTGTGAAGTTTGTGGATCAGCATTTTCACAAAGTTCAAATTTGAAAAGACATGTGCGAACACACACTGGAGAGAAACCATATTTTTGTGAAGTGTGTGGGTGTACATTTTCAAGAAGTTCACATCTAAATAGTCACATGCAAATACACAAAGGTGAGACACCTTATTCATGTAAAGTCTGTGGATCAGCATTTTCATTGAATTCACATTTAAAAATACACATGAAAACACACACTGGAGAGAAACCTCATTCATGCAAAGTGTGTGGGTCAACATTTTCACATGATTCACATTTAAAAAGACACATGCGGGTACACACTGGAGAAAAGCCATACACTTGTGAAGTGTGTGGTTCATCATTTTCATTAAGTTCAAATTTAAAAAATCATATGCGAACTCACACTGGAGAGAAACCATATTCTTGTGAAGTATGTGGATCATCTTTTACCCTGAATTCCCATTTAAAAATGCACATTCGAATTCATACTGGGGAGAAACCATATTCTTGTAAAGTATGTGGATCTGCATTTTCAAAGAATTCAGATTTAAAATCACACGTACGCACGCACACTGGAGAGAAACCCTACACTTGTGAAATCTGTGAAACATCATTTTCGTTAAGTTCAAATTTTAAAAAACATATGCGAACACACACTGGAGAGAAACCATATGCATGTGAAGTGTGTGGTTCAGCATTTACACTGAATTCAATATTGAAAAGACATATGCAAACCCACACTGGAGAGAAACCATATTCCTGTGAAATGTGTGGATCAGCATTTTCCCAGATTTCTACTTTAAAAATACACATACAAACACACACTGGTAAGAAACCATATTTTTGTGAAATATGTGAATCATCATTTTCAGTAAATTCTCATTTAAAAATACATATGCGAACACACACAGGAGAGAGGCCATTTTCTTGTAGCATATGTGAATCGGCATTTGCTCGGAATTCAGATTTAAAAGCACACATGCGAGTACACACAAAAGAGAAACCCTATACTTGTGAAGTGTGTGGATCATCATTTTCACTCAGCTCAAATTTAAAAAACCACATGCGAACTCATACTGGTGAGAAACCATATTCTTGTGAAGTATGTGGATCATCATTTTCTCTGCAGTCAACTTTAAAAAAACATGTGCTAACTCACACTGGTGAGAAACCATTTTCTTGTGACGTGTGTAGATCGGCTTTTTCTCGCAGTTCAGCTTTAAAAGAACACATGAGAACACATACTGGAGAGAAACCATATTCCTGTGTTGTTTGTAGATCTGCCTTTTCTCTTAATTCAAATCTGAAAAGACACATGCAAATACACACAAAAGAGAAACCATGTTCTTGCTAAATGTATAGCTGAGCATTTTCATAAACTTTCCATAAAGACTCACACTGAAGAGAAACATTAATCACACAATATATGAATTGCAAGTTGAAAAGTACATGTAATCACTCATTGGAGAAAATCTCTGCTTTTCTGTGTGAAATAGAATTGTTGTTGATTTTGTGTTTATGTGAACACAGAGAAATAAAATATTTTTCGGGATTTTTTACATAGGAAAAACACATTAAAGAAAATATTCTTTTTCAATATGTTGTTCTTTATTTTTGTATGAATCCTTAAAAAATCATAGATTCATATATGAAGAATTTATTTTGTTTTAGTCATTTAATTTTTATGATGAATAAGGAAATATGAAAGAATTGGTTTGAATCTCAGTCATTTTTATTGCCAATTTTAGTATTGTATAATGGAAAAGATTATCTAAGAAGCAACCAGAATAAATTAAAGAAAATTCAGAAACTTTATTTGTATATACCTGATCTTTTGTAATATTTTCTGTTTATAAAACAGAAAATATTACAAAAGATCTAGTAATAAGTGTCTCCAACCTGTCAGGTGAGGTTGTAGCATATGTTGACCTCTGCAGTGGAGCAACACCCTCCCACCAAGGGGGCCACATATTAGCCATGAGTTGTATCCCATAATGCTTGAGATCAGGATCCTGGTGGCTGAGTAGTTCTTGACTCAGGTACTTAGTGGTCATGTGACCAACAATACTTCAGGCAGTCAGAGAAGCCTGATCCAATTAATCAACTGGTCATGACAAGCCCTAGAACCTATAGGATTAAGATCTTATTCTTAAATTGCTCTTATGGTAAGCAAATACCTATCCCTTTTTATCTTAAGACATTAAAAGGCAGTGACTGAGTGTCAACAGGCAAAACAGTTAATGAAAATTATTTCTACCAATTCATTGATACACATGAAATCATTGATACAAATAAACAAGATTTGGCATTAAATAGCCCACAAGAGTTGATATGCCATTTAACAAAATAACCAACAATAGGTGTTTACCAAACCTCATTTATCTGTGTTGAAAAGAAACCACAATGCAAGTCAATACAAGTTTGTAAAAATCATAGCAATACATACAGTTGATACTAACAAGTAGTTTATTTGTATACTAATACCATTGTACTTAACTTTGTCCTTTGTGTGTTTTATGCTAAGGTTGTGAGGAAGGGCTTGATAGATTGGCTAAATGGAAACATAACCCTCCCCCATGCATTTATGCTTTTACTATAGAAGTCAGTAGGGAAACTGAGCAGAAAAAGTAAGAAAATGAATTTCAAAATCTAAATCATTGCTTCACTTATGGTGCAAAGGAAGTCAAAATAATGCTTTATGCTGTTGCTAAGAAACCCCTTCCATTTTATGCTGTTGCTATGAAACCTCTCCATTTTCTGCTGTTGCTATGAAACCCCTCCATTTTATGCTATGAAGCAACTGACCTTGTATGTTTTATTAAGTCAAAATAATATAAAATGTTATTCTTCCTTTTGAGTTTTATGGTGATCTCTTAGATAAAATTTGGGGGCTTATATACCAGAATATGGCATATTAGCTGATATATTTTAATGACATTTATTGAGTAGTAAGAATTTTCTAGATACACAGAATGAATTACTTAAAAGGTTGAATTGACAGGATGATGTAAAAAGATGACTCTGTATATGCTAGAGTTATCTCCCTAGTGCTGTAATACTAGACCTGGGGTGATAAAAACATGTCTCTGATTAATCATTTTTGTGTCTCTCTGCTTGTAACAAATTCCAACCCTGTTAAGTAAATAATAATATCTCAACATTACAGAGAGCATCTTTTATAAGACATGAACGAGTCACCTTTTTCCAATTACAGAATAGCAGAAGCATCTATTCTGGGAAATCAATGTGTCCTCTTTTCCAATTGCAAACAGAATGACAGAAGCAGCAAATATAAATTTCAAGATAGGATGGGATTGATTTGTATTCTTTTTCTATCAGAAGTGGTGTGTCGTAATTCAATTCTAAATGGTTGAACTGTTTGGAAAGCACAAATTATAAGACAGGGTTGTATTCCTTCCAAAACTATTGGCAAGTAAATTGCATTGACAATGTAGTTAAGCAGCATTTTTATGCAGTAAAATATGTCTGCTTCACTTTGAAAAGATGTAGAATTTTAATCTTTAGGTGTCTAGAATATTATTGGAATATTCTTTAATGAGATTATTAACTTCATTACAAATTTTAGATCTGTGCTATCTTTGAATTTAGAATGAACCATCTTGTAATTGCAGATCTTTCAGGAGATAACCTTTTTGGGCATTCTTTTTAAATATGTAAGACTTCATACAATACAACAATTAAGTAAGCTGAGAAAATGGACATTGAAAGTAAATATTAGTTTAAAGGACAGAGAATGAAAAACTGAACAGAGAAAGATAAGAAAAAGAAGCAATGATTTACAGATAGAGAAATAAGACAAAAATAAAAAGTGTAAAAGACAGAATGAACAATTGGACTGGGAAAAAGAAGAAAAAAAGAATGAAGAAAAAGGATACATAATAATTAGTAAATTGATACATATGGACTTTGCACTTTTGCGAGGGGAAAAAAGAAGAAAGAAAAAAATATCTTTTAAAAATGGACGAAAATCTTGACATTTGTTAACTTTGTTGAGGCTTAGAAAAAAGAAAAATAAATGAAATAAATTCAAAAGTTAGTAGTTACCCTAAAACCTCTGACAGCAAGTAGGAACTGTGCATAATTAAAAGAAAAGACTTACTGGTGCTAAAGAAAAACTTTCATTCAGCAGTGACTGCTTCGACTGGAAAGGTCTGTTTCTTTCCTTAGTCTCTTTTCCTCCTTTTTTCAGTTATTCTTAGTCTCTTTTCTTCCTTCCTTTATTTATTCATATTTCTTTCTTGCTTCAAGTATTCTTTGTCTCTTTTCTTCATTCCTTCTGTTATTTTTAGTCTCCGCTCTTCCTTCCTTCTGTTATTCTTAATTTCTTTTGTCCTTTCTCCAGTTATTCTTTGTTCATTTTCTTCTTTCCTCCTGTTATTCATGCAGTTATTCTCTTTTCTTCCTTATTTCAGTAATTCTTCATTTCTTTTCTTTTTCCCCCAAGTTATTCGTATATTCTTTTTTTTCTTCCTCCATTAATTTTTAGTCTCTTCCTTCCTCCAGTTATTCTTAGTCTCTCATCTTCCTTCAGTTATTCTTAGTCTCTTTTCTTCTATCCTCCAGTTATTCTTATACTTTTTTCTTCATTCCTCCATTTATTCTTTTTTCTTCCTTCCTCCAGTTATTCTTTTTTCTTCCTTCCTTCAGTAATTCTTAATCTCTTTTCTTTCTTTCTTCAATAATTCTTTTGCAGCCTTCACAGACAAAGAAGACGCCAACACATTGAATAAGTAAAGTAAAGTTGGTGACCGAAGTCGAGGGTGACCCGAAGGCTCCCTTTTCGATAGCTACTACACCAAGGTGTAGGGGATGGCGCTACTCCTTTCCTTGGATTGCTCCACTTTACCCTTGATCGATACCTTATAATGGTGAGTGTTAAGCAAGGAGGCATCAAGTACCATTTTTTGAGTCTTTGGTATGACTCGACCTGGGATTGAATCCAGGTCTCCCGGGCCATTCGCAAACACTAAGTAAACAAATTGAGTCCGAGATGCTAAACCCAAATACCCACAACCTACAAAACTAAAAACAAAATAACCGATCAAATCTTCTGGATTCCCTGTAACTTTTAATATAAACAACTTCTATTTTGAATGACTCTCAGTGTTGCATTGTTCAGTTTATGCAAATTTTAGGGTCTGCTAAATATTTTTCCTTCTAGAAAAGGTTGTTTTGAATCGAAGCAACATTTCAAATTAACCATTCTCTTCATGAAAAATTTTCCTCAACCATTGAGACATGGAGATTTTAATTTTAGTTAGATTTGAATGTTGATTTTAATTTTAATTTTAATTTTTTGGGAAGAAGGAAGATTACGTTTTTGTGGGAAAATGAAATATATTTTTTGTATATTAAATCACCTTGCTGTTTTTCGTACAGGTTGAGGCTGATTTCGAGACTATTTGTGTTACAAATTATTTTTGGAGTTACGGTAAGAAGTAATTCTGTAGAAGAATTCACCGTCCCATGAGTGAGATCACGATTTTGGAATTTCCTTCATAGAAATGCTTTTGGTGGTCAGAATTTTGAGTTGGAGTTCTAAATAGACGGAATAAAGGGAAAAATGGCACAAAGCCTGCTTCAAGTTTTTTTGTGGTTATAAAGATTTTTTTCGGTGGTGGGGTGGATTGTGGGTAATCTCTCATGTTCTTTTGGTCCCCATTGATGTTTTGGATTTGTGTGTGGTCAGTGAGGTGAACAAATGGATTTAAAAAAGGCTAGGCGCCTATATATAGGTGCAAATTAAATAGCAACTTATAGCGTTTTGAGGATAACACTATTGTTTTTAGGCACATAAATGAATTACGAAACTTTGGTTTAACAACACAACAACGAAAGTTCTTTATTTGCTGCATGGAATATGGTTTGCTTTTGGAAGCTGCAAGACTCGTGGTGTTTAGGTTTGTTGGATGTTTGAGACGGAATGGCTTATCGGGATGTTGAGATGGCAGCGTGTTGTTGGACTTGTGAGGGATGTGTTCAAAGTCATCATGTAGTTTTGAGAGAGTCTGCGATATCTCCATGTTGTCGAGAGCGGAGTTACGCTCGAATCGACATAGTCAATTTTTGGGTGACATGAAGTGGTGCCTGTGGAAGGCATGCTGAATGTTTCTAATTTATGTTCAACTGGGATTCCTCGTAAAGAATCCATAAATTAGATGGTTCCCTCGTTGAGTGTCCATGTTGCTGCTGCTAGTGTTAAAGCCACAGTGAGATGTCCACACTGGGTGGCTTGTCTAGCTAAAAGGCATCGCTAAGCAGGGACGACCAGAGGCACGTCTGTTCTGGTCGCCGTCTCAAGCCGAAGAGAGTGTGTTTGGCCGCTCACCCGTTTTGCTAGCCGGAAATGAAGGTCAGGGCTGAATAGGATAAGTCATCCTGATTGGGTGAAATTCAGTGTTGAATTAAATTGCGCGCCAAACCAAAATACGAGATTTTCCTCTTCTCTACAAACTCAACAATTATGTGAGGGATAAAACAAAGTCTCTCGCAGGCTTACAGAAAATTGGTACAGAAACTTTTTTTAAAATGATCAATGGCTTTGGGTACGGGTATTGAAATAAAGAAAAGACCTTAGCGTGTAAAAATATTAAGCAGAAAATCAATAAAGGAAAGAAGTAACACTTGCTGAGAGATATTTTTGGCAGAGTATATTTTGGTTGTTTTGCTGCATGTATAGGATCCACACTTTTTTATATTTAGTTAAGTTAGCTAAGAAAACGTAACTCAGAATATTCTAGAAAAAAGGATCCAAACCTCACTTACCTAGAAGATTTTTAAGCCTATCAGCAAACACATAGAATATTCTAGAAAAAAACGGATCAAATACTAACTTGCCGAAAGATTTTTCATAGATTCAAAAAATAGGCACCTCAATAAATAATTTCTACGATTCTCATAGGTTAGATCAGGTCACAAGTTGTGTTTACTCATATGTCCACTCATTTGAACTTTCGTTGATCCGCAATAAAATCTATCCACGTAAACTGAAAATATATAATTTCGATCCTCTCAAAGAGTATAAGAACCCGGAATTTTTTAGTTCAAAAGAAGAGACGACACAGAGACGACACACGTGGAAGAAAAAGTCAGACGCACTCAAATACACTAACACGCCAACAGTGGGCTGGAATGACCAATAGATTAAGTGACTTATACATACCAGAACTCATGCATACTTGCACACATACAGATGTATGTAAGTACAAGTTGAGCTCTCTCTTTCTCCCTATTATTCCTGACTAGAAATATTCTTGTTTTTACATACACACACACCTCTATACATAGCAAAATTTATGAACATCACAACCTATGTATTTATTCTATTTGTCCAGTTGTGATAAAGTAAAAATTTCTCTGTTTTCTTTACACTTTTTAACGCGTCTTTACCTCATCACGTCTCCGAGCCAACTAACTTTCAAACCCGAGTTGTCCCCTTACTTCCGTCTAGTGTCGGAGGGTGGACATATCCGGTTTCTGGTGGTTCCACATCTGTGCAGTAGATTTAGGACGTCAGGTCTTTTTTCTAGTCATCTTTAATTTCCTTAGTCATTCACCCGTGACTGGCTGACCTACAATGAGTGTTTTGGCCTGAGTCAATCAGAGGTCAGCTGGCCGTACCGTAGACTCTGCTTTTTTTCTTTTTTTACTCCCTCTCCTTCCCTAGAAATGAGCTTCCTGTTCTCTTTATAACTTGGACCTAGCATATCACGTTACAATTGTATTGACACAGCTACAACTTCGGAGAATTCTCATTTTTATCTTATCAGAGATCAGATCAAATTACCAAAAGATTTCATTTATTCAAGTTTTCTTTGTTTTATTACAGACTGCTTATTGTTTTAGTGCTTATAGAGAATAAAAGTGACATTTTCATTTAGAAAAACTAGAAAAATGATACATTTCACCGTTCACAAGGCTAATTTTGTAGATTTGCAAACTTTACAATTCAATGAATGGAAAAAGTCCAAACTAAAAGTATATTTTAAATAAGTGGAAATCATTAAGAGCAAATCAAGAAATTAATTTTTTATTCTGAAGTCACATTTTTTCATCCTCCTTTCTATAAGATCATTAAAATATTTGTTGGTGATCTACTAAAGTTATAAGTATAAACTAATGGGCAAAACATTTTGGCCACTGCCTCTCGTCTTTGTTTTTGCAAAACAGTTCTAATCTAATCAAGCTGAACTTTACAATACCTATGAAATTTTCCTGTGGTAACTGGGGCCAGGATATTATCTACTGCAAGTAATTTAATGGAGATTCTGCTAAGGAAACTTGTTGGTCCAACATATTCCATCAGTACTGAATGGGGTTGAGTTCTCGAGAGTTTGATGTCCAAGGCAACAGAAAATTCTTCATCATCTTTCAGAAAGTATTCTTGTTTAATTAGTATTGCGTTGCAGGGTACGTTGTGTGCTGTTTTGCGCAGGATGTATTGTGTAAATAAGTATAATGAAGAGAGGAGACTGATATTAGCTGTTAACAATGGCGGCTGCCGACTTTATTTTGTTACAGGAAGTAAGTTATTTGTGTAAGGGGGATACCTCTACATCTCCCTTTTTAGTTTTTGAAGTTCCTTTTAAAACTTTAGAGTGAAAGTCTTTTTGATGGACGAATTTTCCGACCCCTTCTGGTGTATCTTGCTGTCTGTGGATTTTCTGTATTAGCTGAGACTTAACTCTGCGTAGTGAACTGAGTTTCTGGTTGGTCAATTTGTTCGGTAAGATTCTCATATGTGCTGTCGTTATGACTGTATCCAGGATTTTCTCTGGGTAGATTTGGTAATGACGACACTTCTTGCGGGGCGGCAACTTCAGAAAATTTGGTTCGGTCATTTCTTCTATGAAGATTACTTTTATTTCGTCGAAGTTATCCCGAATCAGTTTTCCCTAGAACTGACCTTGGAGATTGAACTTAACTTCTTTTGCTTGAGTAGTTTTTGGTGTGTTTACCCAAACTAGCTGCTCTTCTACAAAAAAGGAACGCTCCTTAGCTCGATGACGCTTGTCGAAATTGATTTTTTGTCTTTCTTTTATTTTAGCGTCTATGCTTTTATATTTCTCAGTATTGTACAAGCAGAATGTATATTTTGCAGAGATGGTAGGAATTCGAGTTCGGAGTTTTCTATTCATAAATAATCCTGCAGGACTTTTATCATGCTGGAGAGGAGTACTGCGATAGTTTAGTAGTGCTATATAAGGGTCACTTGCTTTTTTAAATAAGTTTTTAATTATTTGTACCGCCTGTTCTGCTTCTCCGTTTCCTTGTGGATAATGGGGGCTCCTGGTGAGATGTACAAAGCCAAATCTATTTGAAAAGTCCAAGAACACTTTTGATGTGAATTACTGGCCGTTATCCGATATCACTGATTCTGGAATCCCATTCCTGGAAAATACTGATTTGCAGTTATTAACTATACTGCCTGAAGTGGTTTTCTGTAAGGGGACACTTCTATCCACCTAAGATAATAATCAATTATTATCAGATATGTGTGTCCTTTCAATTCAAACAAATCCATGCCTACCTTTTGCCATGGGTAGTCTGATAACTTTGAGGATAGTTGTGGTTCTGGAGGATATTTTCTTTCCTTCTCACATAAACTACTGTTTCCTACTTTTTCTGCAATTTGTTTGGATAGGCCTGGTTACCACACATTTTCACGTGTTAATGCTCAACACTTGACTATACCCTGGTAGCCTTCATGAATACGATCAATTATGTCATTTTGAAGATCCACAGGGATGACAAGTCTACTCAGGTACAACAAGA
Organism: Sepioteuthis lessoniana; assembly: GCA_963585895.1. Lineage (NCBI taxonomy): Eukaryota > Metazoa > Mollusca > Cephalopoda > Myopsida > Loliginidae > Sepioteuthis > Sepioteuthis lessoniana. The sequence goes on along the minus strand of OY757908.1, from coordinate 918,429 downwards.
GCTCTTGGTATACTGTAAATGAGGGAGCTATCCCCCTTGTTTGGTACGGGCTCCTGAGAGTTGGGTACACATTACCATTGTACACCGACCAGTCACACACGTGACACCATTAGAAGGGTTGGCCCTTTTTTACCATTTCTCCGAGCATAACACACTTGTTGACTGACGGAGCTGCGACTTTTAGACTTTGCGAAGGGGGCATTCTTTGAGGCGAACAGAGGTAAGAACCACACACTGTACCTGTATTTGCCCGAATTATTGATCTGTGTGAAAGGGATTACAGAAGTTGCTTTCTATTTTGTTTTTAGTTTCACGGTCAAAGAAGGATTTAAGAAGGAACGAAGACCTATTGCGAATAGACAACTTCTTTACTAGTTAAGCCTTTTACCTCGTTTTTTGCCTCATGGTGCTATCGTTACTGTATACTGTTAGATCTTGTCTTGCCAACCCGTATGGCCTCAATTTTAGGTCTCATCTAGCTGCTTCATGCTAGTAGTCCATCTAGTAAAAATTTATTACTTGACTGTCAGTATTCAGTTTTTGTCTGATTTCTTCCAGTCTTTTATCACTCACGGAGATATTCTCAATTATGGAACGGACATATATATCAATTTCTGTCTCCTGCTGCAAATCTTCTTTAACTGGACTGCTCCCTGGAACTCTATACAATGTGTCTGCTGTCATAAGGTTTTCCCTGCTGTGTGTGTGATTTCGTGAGAAAATCTCATCAAACGCATACGAAAACGCTGAATTCTTAGGGTCAGTTCATCCAAACGTTTAGTTTTTAACAGTACTAATAATGATTTGTGGTCTGTTTCAACCGTGAATTTGTGTTGTTCAATTAGGAAGTCTGCAAATTTCTCACAACACCAATCTGAGCGTATCTCTGCTCAGTTTTTGTAAGGGATCTGGAGGCATAAAATACAGGTCTCCAGTCATTTCCTTGTTTCTGAAGAAGTACTCCACCTAAGCCATAGGAAGATGCATCAGCTGAAACTTTTGTTTCCTTGTCAGCACTGTAGTGGATCAGTACTGGCGCTGTACTTAGTTTTTCTTCTAGAGACTGGAATGAAATTTTCTGATGCTCATCCCAGATCCATGCTGTGTCTTTTTTTTAGAAGATCTCTGAGTGGTTTTGTCGTCTCCGCTAAATTCTTAGCAAATTTATCCACATGATTTGCCATGCCTAGTAGCCGTCGCAGTTCAAACACATTTTGTAGTTTGGCCAGGTTCACTATGGCTCTTATCTTTTCTGAGCCTACTTGGATCCCTTCTTTTGAGATGATGATATTGATAAATTTTATTTCGCTAACAGAGAATATACATTTTTCATTTAGTATTACTCCTGCTGCTTCCATTCTCTGTAACACCATTTTTAGCCGCTGGTCATGCTCCAGCTGATTTCTTCCACTGACAAGAATATCATCTATGTCACAGATAACTCCAGGTATTCTTGACAAAATGTGTGTCATTTCACGATGAAAAACTTAGGACCAGAACTGATTCCAAAGGGTAAACGTTTGTAACAATATCTCCCAAATGGTGTAATAAAAGTGGTCAGTTTCTGGGAATCATCGTGTAAAACTTTTTGGTGGAATCCACTGTTACAGTGCAATTTACTGAATACTTGAGCACCATTTAGTTCAGCTAATAGTTGGTCTATAGAGGGTAGAGGAATTTTTTCTCTTTTTACACTTTCATTGAGTTTGGTGAAGTCGACACAAAATCTAACTTTACCATTATTCTTCAAAACTGCAACAATGGGAGCTCACCAATACGTAGGCATTTTCACTGGACGGATAATGTTTTCTTTTTCCAAACGTTTTAGCTCTTCCGGGACTTTTTGCTTCATAGGGCGTGGTAGTCTTCTGGGGGCGGCAATAGAAAACAGTTAGGCTGTCTCATCCAAGTGTATTTTGTATACGTTTTCCAATTTTCCCAGGCCTTTGAATACTGTTGGAAAGTCCTTTTTGTATCGATGACTCTCATTACTGATAGCGTTAATTTTCCCTAATATTTTTAATGCTTTAAAAGCTGGTCCTCCCGCTAGTGGTTCATCCAAAATTTTCCCGATGTATAGGTCCTGCGGTGAAGAAATTCTTCCATTATCTAACATAGCTTCTACATGTCCCATGACATGAATTTCTTTGTGACCAGGACCGTATAATTTTTTATTCGTCTCCCATACAATTGGGAATTTTTTTCTAAAAAAACGGTCGGGGATTACAGTCACGTCTGCGCCCGTGTCCAATCGAAAATTGATGATTTTGCTGCAAACTTTATTGGTGACCTTTATTTTTGCCTGCCATTCTAATCCTTCTACTCCTTTGACTGAATTAATTTTATCCAGTGTAATTAAACCCAGAAAATCGTCCTCTTTAAGCTCCCTAACTTCAGATTTGTTCTTGCAAACTTTTGCATAATTTCCAATTTTTGAATACTATCTGCAGCGTACATTAATTGATGGGCAGTCATTTCTGTTATGGGCGGTAAACTTTCCACATCGTATGCATTTCTTTTCCGTTTTATATTTATTAGAATACCTTTTATTTAAATTTTTATTCACTCTGTTTATTTCCATGTCAGTATCAGCGCTTGAGGAAATAGCTTTTGTCTGTTGTTTAGAGGTTTCGTGGGCTCAACCAATTTGTAGGCACTTGTCAAGAGAGGGTTGCTTATCTGATAACAGTTTTTCTCTGATACAATCGTGTCAAACTCCAACAACGACCTGGTCCCTAATCGGTCTGTCTCGTAGCTGGCCAAAATTACAGTTTTTTTTTTTTTGCTAATGGACATAAACCAGCTACATATGTTTTAATATTTTCTGTTGGATCTTGTTTCCGTAGGTGAAATTTATACGACTCGAACGCCTCGTGCGTTTCGCCCACGAAAAAAATCTTCTAATTTTTTTCATAACGATTTCTAAGTCCATTTTATCTTCTTCATTGTCAAATTCTAAGCCATCATATATGTCAAATACATCCTGACATATCGTTGCCAAAAAAATGAAGTCTGGTATTCAGTATCGGCCTCCTTCGTAGTTTTAAAAATTACGTTTAAACATTCGCCAGTTGTTAGCGACGTCTCCAACTAAGCTCATCTTCTGTGGGGGTGGTATATTAGCTGAATATTGAGTCATAACCATTATTGAAGTCGATTAAAAGAAATTAAAACTTACAGTTCTCAAAAGAAATGTATTTCCTTTCAAATTATCGTGTTTTTTTTTTTCGATTCCTGAGACAGGATGTAGCAGTTTCAACTGGTTTGTTTCGTTTTTTTTTTTTATTTCCTTCAATTAATCATTGGTTAATTTGAATTTCTTCATCCTTATTTTTTATATCCCACTTCTGACACCATGTGCTGTTTTGCTCAGGATGTATTGTGTAAAGAATTATAGTGAAGAGAGAGGACTGATATTAGCTGTTAACAATGGCGGCTGCCTGCTTTATTATATTACAGGAAGCAGTTTTTTAACTTTAAATTACAAGAGTGATAGCAAACAACAATAATTACAATATAAGGAGGCTACCTCTACACCAAACATACCTCTTCGTTATCCCTTGTTCATTAATGTCATTTATACTTATAAATTCTATAAGAATACCTCATCTCAGGAATACAAACAAATATCATCTGTTGTATCACAGTAATATTCAATACTGAGTTAAATAAAAATCTGAATAGAAATATACATTTTTATTGTATCTTCCTGTGTTTCACTGATATATATACCATTATAATAATACTAATGTTGGGGCGCTTGGTACAAAGCGTGGATATTCAATTGTGTTCGCACTCACTGAGGTCAAATATTCTAATACTGAATAGATAGAAGGAAAGATGCAACTTAGATATGTTATCAATTAAAGAATATGTTTACTAATTGACTGAGTGTAGAATCGCAGTTGCTGTATATCTCTGTAGTCTCTGCAGTGTTGAAAGTCGGTTCTGTAGACTCGGCTGTCTATAAGTTCTTGGCGAGAGTGCATCGAGAAGATCAGGATGGTCACGGTGTTTGATGCTATAGGATTTACACTCCTATAATCTAAATTGGGCGGTATGCCACTTGTTCCCGAAACAAAGATGGCGGACGCGCGCAAATATTCAGTCTCAGGAAACCTTTGGCCAGGAGAACCACGTGGACAGTGTTTAAAACTAGGTTCTCATTTGAATTTCGTCCCGCGTTTTTTGGATCCGACTCCAAGACACGTTTTTTCTATAAATACTTCGTCTTCAAACACTCTTTTTTTCACATTTTCACTTGCAAGGCTAACACACTCTCTCCAGTGTGACTTCCAGAGAGAATACTATTACTCTCTCATATTCACCAACAGCCGTCAAACGCCACAAAATGTATAGGCCATGCAAACATTCCTTTCTTCAATATACCTTGCCGGTGAGATTTTTTCCAGTCTCGAAAACAACAATTGCGTCGAATCACCGAAAGAAACGAACATTTAAAAATACGTAGTCAACATGCATAGGACTCTTTTATAATTTAGTCCTTTTTTGTAGTTTTAGTTGTGTTAGTCACACACACACATAGAGTATTATTTCACAAACAGTAATAGAACCATTGTAATGTTTTAAATGTTTCATTGTGTGTATTGTTAAGATATAAATTTGTTTTGTTTATGCCGCCTTGTTTTGAATGTTCCTTTTGTCCGCGCCGTTTCACAATTTTCATATCGTTTACACATCTTTCATATTACTTTCTTCACTACAGTTGCCTCCATGTGCCTTTTTCCAAGTATAAACAAAATATAACATACCACTAACTCAAACATAAATGTTGGGGGACCAATCATATCTACCAAATAACATGTCCCTCTACAATGCAGATCGTGAGTATAGCTGGATGGTCTGGTCGTAGACGCTGCTGGAGACGGTTGAAGATGTCGTAGAGGCTAGATGATCAATGTTCTGGTTTATTCAGGAAGTTGATGTAGCCTTAAAGTGCTGATGTTAGTCTGAGCAGACTTCTCACTCGTGAACTGGAATGCTGTTACACGATCTGGGCAACTGCAACGAGAAATGCAGATGCTGACTGCTTGGTGATGCAGGTGTACGTCATGCTGGTTGAAGCTGGAGCTAATCTGCAGCTTGGTGATTCAGCAACAGGTGCTGCTGGTTTGTTGCAAGTGTGGCTGGCTGCTGTGTCGTCGTCTCGTGGTATCTACAAAGAGATGTATGGAGGAAACTTAAGGTGATACTCAAAGACTTTCTGAAATTAGCTCTTAAAAGAGCTGTTTGAGGGAGAGAGCAGTGGTGATTGGTTGGAAGCTGGCATCGACTGTGCTGTGTCTATGATTGATTGGATTTCATGTCGGCTGCTTGCTGGTGGAAAAGGCGCAGACTCCACGTTGGCTGGTGGCTGCTGGGAGAGGCACGGATACCCCTCTTCCGGGCTATATTTATCTCTGCCTCCCACCAGACAGGACTGGACACAAGGACTTTTTTTATAGAGGGGGTTTAGGGAGGTGGAAGTCGGGCACGAGCTGAAGCTCAAGCCCTGCATGGCGTATGATAGTCATTGACTCATTTAGTGCAATGTGAGCCAGATGAGCCTACTGCTTGGACTCACTTGATATATTATATGAGCCGGTACGTACGCCGGCTCATATAAAATTATTAGAATTTTAAAATACTAGGCTCTCGAGTCTAGTTCAAGTTATGAGCCGGTACGTACGCCGGCTCATAACTTGAACTAGACTCGAGAGCCTAGTATTTTAAAATTCTAATAATACCTTTTAATTTACTTAACACCGAGTTGGGTGAAAGTGTAAACCTTTGGTGTATTTAAATGTCTAAAATGTATTAAAAATGAATTTAATATATAATGTTGTTTTGCTTTTAATATGGATAATTATAATTACTACCTTTCAAATAAAACTAAACTTTAACAGAATTATAACTTCAATTATTTTTTAATTCGTTTCAACGGAAAAAAATGAAATTTTGTATGTAGCTAATATATTACATATATGAGAAGAAGAGAAAATCACACCGGCAAAGTCCACGTGTTAGATCTATCGTATGTGTGTTAAGCCTGTTGAATTTCGGCCCGTTCTTGCTGAGAGCGATGGCTTTAGATGTTAATACTTCCGTTTTGGTTATTGAAAGGAGTTACAATTGGTTACGAGACATTACAGAAATTATATTGTTGTTTCTGTATAGACCAAGGTGAACATATAAGCTCATCTACAGCAATGAACTAAAATGAACTCTTCACTCAGACAAGTTCCGTTGTTGGAGTAATGTTTTGGACTGGCGCTTCTGCGCAGCTTTAACAATTCTTTGTTTTTCCTTTTCCGGTTATCCGGTGATTTCGGACACATAAATAAAACGCATGCGTCGCGCACTGATCTTACTCTCACAAAGGTCTGTTGTTTTCTTTTCCTTTAGGAATTACTTGTTTCTACCAGTTGGTAGAAATGTCTTATGGTGTCTAAGCTAACCTAAACGTAAGTTATTTCATCCTACTGGCGTTCTGTTTCTTTGTAAATTACCCTTTTTCCCAAAATAATGTCAGAAGGTCTCTGTTTAATATTTCCGAACTAATATTTTCCGATACGGAAATCTTAGGCACGCATTAAAATGAATCGTTCTGCATTTTTCTGCCAGTCATAATCTTGGTGATAGGCTCAGAAAGCCTATCTGTCATATTTCCATAAAAACTACATGAATATAAATAACGAATAACCTCTTTTTACATTAGGAATAAAAATATTTATATCACCGTTCGGGGATATATTTTTACATAAAAACAAGTTAATTTATTCTTAATGCAGATTTCTTTATGCCATTTTCTTTTAAAAACATTATTTAAGAATACTCCAGTGAAAAATTTCAACCAACTGTCTAAATGCAGACAGAAGTGAAAATAAAAGGCAGGTAAGGTGTTCAATGATTAATAATCCTGTTGTTTTATGATAACCATTTTTTTAAATTTCCAAAATATAACATGAATCTTTAAGCTTTAAAAAACATAAGTGTTCCAAATGAAACTGCAAGAAAAATCCTAACATCTGAAATTAACATTTGATTTTCGAAAATTTTGTATTAAAAAAACGGTATTTGGTTATGTAGTTTAAACTAAAGAGTAATCTTCTCTTCCTGTCTGGGGTGAGGGTAATGGCTAACCTGCTGGATTGTGACATTTTTAGTGAGTTCGAACTCCAGTCATGCTATTACATTCACTTTCGGACTAATACCCTTGTCATACGTATGAAACCCCTTATCCCCCCACTAATTACGGTTAAATCGTACCATTACTTTTCTTCTACAAGGATGTCGTTGGTATTAAATAACCCATGAAAGTTAATATGCCTTTAACCAAACCAAATATATTCCAGTCTCTGCTCTCTTTGACTTTTTAGCCTGGTTTTATTAGAGTTGAATAGATAGTCTAAAGTTATTTAGAAGAAAATGAATATTGTTATTAGTTCAAAATAATTTATTTTTGCTTAAGCTCATCATGATTTATGATTTTTTTAAAAAATAAAACATTATATAACAAAAAATATACATCGTAAAAATTGCTTACATGTGGATGAAAAAAGCCTGTTGTTTATGTAAGATGATAGAAAAAAGTAAAATTGACTTTTTCCAACTTCAAAACTTTAAATTTCTAAATTTAAATCATTTAAAAAATGGTAAATTGTTAAAAAAAAAAATTACGTTTCATTTTTTTTTTTTTAATTAATAAATTTTCTGAAGTAATTATTTGATTTTTATCAATAAAATTGAAAGGGAAAATTGCAAAGTTTGATATTAGGGTCATTTTTTTTTTAATGAATGAAGTAAAAAATGCCACATAAAAGAGCATGAAAATATCACATAAATTCCAAATAAAACTTAAATAAAATAATTCAAATAAGTACTAACAAAATTTTGCTCAAGAATTAAGAAATAATTAAAGTTATTATTTAAGGTTAAGTTTTAGTTTTATTTGAAAGATAGTAATATCATAATTATCAGTATTAAAAGCAAAACAACATTACATCTCTGATTAATTTTTGATTACATTTTAAATTCACCAAAAGTTGACCATTTAACCTAACTCAGAATTACATAAATTAAAAAATGATATTAAAATTCTTCTAAAAAGTTTTTACTCCATTGATCTGGAAAAGTTTTTTTTTATCCAAAAAATGAAATTGAAATCAGCTCATTTTTCTCTTTGATAAAAATGTATTTATCCAAACCATCCACCAAAAGCAGGGTGTGACACGAGGTCAGTTTCTAAGTGGAGTACATCTGGTCTTGAATTCAGAATTTTCTTCTAGACTGTTTTCCTTATCAAGACTTAAGAATCCTGTCGGGCCTTCTATTTACCAATTACTAAAGGGAGAACAAATAGTCATATCATTCCTAAGGGCAATAGCACAAAAGTGAAAGAAAAACAGATTCATCTAGAATTTGAATTTGGGTTGCCAATTCAATTTCCTATGTTGCTGATAAGAAATGTTTATGATAAGCCATAAACATTTCTTACAAGTTATGAGCTGTACAAATAAAAAATCTAAATCATTACATGATACTCTGCAGACATCAATAAATGGTCCTGATTTTGTCACAAACCCAACGGATATAAAACATTTTCATTTTGGTGATATTTGATTTGATAAAACTTAACAATTATGTTATTATCAGTTAGTTGTCTAAATTTCTGAGATGAAGCTTGACGATTTTTATCATTAAGGGTTTTTAGACTATTGTCTTCATCTTTATTGTTATTTCCACAACGTTTCAGCCAATATGTCCTCTGGCCTTCAGGTGTTTGTTGAACTCGGGAAGGATATATCAGCCGAAATGTTGCGGAAATAACAATAAAGAGGAAGACAATAGTCCGAAAACCCTTATTATCAGTTGTTGGGAAATCACTGTATTGTTTTTATCAGGTTTTAAATTTTGAAATATTTCTGATTCTCTTTGTAAATTTTGCTTTCTGGTATCAATATTGATACTCTTATCTAATTGATCTGATTCATGATTTTGAAAAGGTGAATTATAATTTAGTTCTTTACTAATGAGCATAGTTTTTTTTTGTTTTTTTTTTTGTTTATTTTTAACTTTGAGAAAAGCCAATTTTTGAGTTCTACTCACTGACTATAAATATAAAGATAATTTTTTAATTTAAAAAAATGCCATGCAAAGTTAATTTCTTTTTTCAAGATTTTTCATCATACAAGAAAATTAAGAAAGAATATTTCATCAAGATGTTTATGAAGGTCAGCTCAAAAGTTCATTGACTGACCAAGATATTCTCATGGAATGTGACCAAATGGGGTTTACTTTTTAACATAGACCCCATTGTGGTTCATTTATTTCTTCGATGGATGTTGCAGTGCTTGGATCCCATTGGTCAAAAAAGTCATCAACAACAGATATGTTGCCATATGAATATTTCAGCCCCAACCCTTGTATATTGCAATAAATAAATTTTATTAAAGTATGGATGCTCATAAGCCAAGTAAAATATAAAGGTAATTAATATAATCAAATTCATTCATTGAATTATTATGTTTTAAATGTAATTGTCTTTTTTTTCTTTTACAGATATTCCAACCTTACAGTTTCTTACATAACATAAATATAAATTCTTAAAAGAAGAATCAGAATGGATCATGATTTTCTTAACCATAAAAAAAATATGGAAAACTACTTAGCAAAAAAATATTGTTGTAAAACTTGTGGATGCAAATTATCTAATAGTGCAAATTTACGAAGACATGTAAAAATCCACATTGGAGTGAAACCGTATTCTTGTGATGTGTGTGATACTTCTTTTTTGCTAAGGTCAAATTTGAGGCGACATATGCAAATACACACTGGAGAGAAACCATATAGCTGTAAAGTGTGTAATTCTTCATTTTCACAGGAGTCACATTTAGTGGACCATATTCGAACACACACTGGAGAGAAACCTTACAGTTGTAAAGTGTGTGACTCTTCATTTTCACAGAAATCACATTTGGTAGAGCATATTCGAACACACACTGGAGAGAAACCATATTCTTGTGAGACATGTGATACATCTTTTTCACGAAAGTCAGATTTGGCCAAACATATACAAACACACACGGGAAACAAACCTCATTCTTGTGAAGTATGTGGATCTTCTTTTTCAAGAAAGTCACATTTAGTACGACACATGGGAACACATACTGGAAAAAAACGATATTCTTGTGAAGTGTGTAAATCTTCCTTTTCACGCAAGTCTCATTTAGTGAATCACATAAAAACATCTTGTTAACTCTGTGGATCTTCCCTTTTCACTAACATAATTCAACATTTGCAAAAACACATTGAAAAGAAATTCTATACGTCTATAGTGTGTCATTTTTTTCTTTTCATAAAAATCAACTGTAACTGCTTACATATCTGGAGCAGTTTCACTTTGTTTTAATTTGTTTCCCCTTGGGTTGGGAACTCTTTACAAGGAGATTTAAGAAGAAAAAGAAGTTGAAAAGCATAAAAGGTTTTGTATCTTTTGAAGTAGCAGCAGCCAACAAATGTTCACAGTAAAACAGAAGAAAATACCTTGTGTCTGTTAATGCCAGCAAACAGGGGACTACATCAACTTTTACTCAAGCAAACAGAGGTTGTGTTTTTGTACTGGACTAAGTTGTCCCAGCAAATTTCCTATTTGAAAAATACACATCCAGAAAAAGACAACACCAAAGAAAACTTAAATCAACATTAAATAAGTTACCTCTTACTTTTACTTGATCAACCAGAGAAAAATGAATCAATTGATGAGAACATTACTTTAAAAATGGACACACACCAAACACCAAAAGACAAAATGCCAGTTTACAGATATTTTGGACATTGTAGTTTATTCTATATTTCCTCTCAAAGACTGAGTAAAGTTCAAACTTAACCCATATGCAAGCAGATAACTTTTTTTAATCTTTGTACTATGGGCAAATTATTTTCAGAAAATTTGAAAAATACAAGGGATATTAAAACAAGACAATCATATATAAATAACGAACAATACATGATAATCAGCAATCGTATGTCATAGTTGAATAGTATGAAAACAATAAAGCACTCACTTTTAATTATAATATTTTGCAAAACAAACTTTACACAATCCAACACCACAATATGGTCTCCAAATGATGTCTCTATACATTATAGTTGAATTGATCAGTAAATAGCCTGTAGGAAAATGCCTTACATTGAGCTACTACACAAAAAATCACTCTGCCACCAAAAGATTTCATAAGAACAATTCTTAGAACAATGAGAAAGGCATGTTACCTAAAACCTCTAAAATAAAACCTGCATTCATTCACTAAATCCATATTTTCTTTGTCTTTTCATTTTGTGCATTTTTATTTCCATATGTACAAATCCAAAACAAGAAGGGTTATGAAATATTCAGCTCCCAGATCAAACCAAGACCTATCCAAACCAATTAGATATACTTCTCTCTTCACTATTAATGCAAAACATTTCTACCTTCAATCTATAAACATGTTTTTCAAAGTTGTCACTTTCTAAACTTAGCTGAGTTTAACCGAAAGCCATATTTTTCAGGGTCACTGAGAGCAATGCTGGATATCTTAATGAACTGAAACCCTGGGGTGTCTAGTCTTGAGCGCTTGATAAAACTAAAGAAAAAAAAAATAAACATATAAGAAAAGAGGAGATTTATTTTTAGACTTATTTGGGCTCCTTTGAACTAATTTGAAACAATTGAGTATTTGGGTACCTCTATTTGGAGTGGGTTTTTTAAAACTTTAAAGTACCCTATTTAGATTTTATTGCATCTTTATATATATATATATATATATATATATATATATATATATATATACTGTGTAGCTTTTATAGTTTTGCAAAATTTTGTCTACTTTGCTCAATTGAACACTTCATTGTACACAAATGAATAAACATGTCATAAGTACAAATTTAACACTTCATTGTACACAGACAAAAGTACAAATTTAACGCTTCATGTAATACATGCAAAATTGCTCAAATAAGATGAAAATGCAAAACATGATAAAACATTTTAAAAAATAAAATTGTTCAATTTTGAAAAAATAGTATTGTGATATATCAAATATCAAACAATATTATTGGTTTCCAAAAAGTAGGAATAAAGTCGACAAGGAAACAGTTAAAGAATTCTTTACAATAAAGACACAAAGCATCAAGCAAAATAACAAAGATTTTTAAATAGATCTTATTACAATACTTTTTTTATTAACACAAAGCAGAATTGAAAATTGTTAATGAACAAGTCCCAAATTCTATTAGCACAGAGGCCTCTTAAGGCTTAAATCTGGCTTGGACAGGGCGTAAGGGTTTATATTATAAAATTGAATAACAATGAAATATTTTGCTGACATTTTCTCTGACTTAATGTAAAAATTATTCTTTATTTTTATCCTTTCATTATTGGTGATTAATTTGTCTTTTACAGAACATATAAACAAAGCATTAAAAAGCTGACTCAAATGATATATTACTGACTACTTCAAAAGAGAATCTTTTTTTGGGGGGGCTCTATCAGCAGGGCTAAGAATATACTGATTGTACCCTCTACTGCAGAGAGGTAAGATCCTCCCCACTAAAATTTGATAGTGAGGCTCCAGTTTTAGAGGTCTTGAGAATGTGGAATACCCCAACATTGGCATTACTCCCAGGTCCACTCTGACCCAGAGCAGTAGTACCTGTTAGGGTCCCATCTATAGGTCAAATAGATCTGTTTGCAAAATTTTTTTTATTTGATAGGAATACTTGACATTATATTACTGTGTGCAAAAATACTTAGAAAACTACACAAAAAATGAAAATAAACAGCAACCCACAAACCTCGAGGCATAAAATAACCATTGACAGGTTGACATGCCATAAAAATCAATCATCTATTTTGTTCTTGGCTTTTATCTTTTCTGATTTATCATCTAAAAATTGTAAATTGGAAAATAACATCAAAAATTAAACATTCTACTCATTTCTTTTGTTTTTCTTTTTATCTTTTGTTCTTTTATAAAATCAATTTTAAATATTTATTACTTCTGCTCATAAAGTTGGACATGTGTATTCACTTACATTTTTCTGTCTCCAGATGAAATTCTGTCCCTTAATGACATTTTATGGAAGGGTGGGCTATGTGGGAAGAAATAATTTTGGAGTGGATCCAGAAAGTTTGGGCCCAGTCAGCAGGGACTAGAGAATACACCGACTGCATCTCTGCAGAGGGGTAAGACCCCCACCCATAATGCATGTCCTGTGTATGACACTAAACAATATGATGGTGAGGTTCCTGTAGTGCTGGAGCTTTGAGGAATGTGGAGTACCTCTTTATTGCCATCGCTCCCAAGTCCGCTCTGGCCTGGAGTGGTAGCACATGATAGGGTCTTATCTATGGATGTAATAGAAATAAACAGTGTACTTTGCTAAACTGAATTGCTTGAAATAGAGCCATTTTAACATTTAAACTGTGTACTTATGTTAAACTGAATTGGTTGAAATAAAACTGTTTATATGTATAAAAATAGATTTGGTATTCAATAACCTACAATGGTTGATATGCCATAAAACCAAAACATTTTTTCATTAAATGATATTTCACATATCAAAACAATAATTCAAGATATATTGAAAATATGAGATATAATCATCTTCTCTGTATCTATACATAAACTAATTTGTTATTCAGTTTTTATTGACATTAGTGTTGATAGAGATAAACACTTGCTGAGTGCTTTCTACTTATTTTTATCTCTTCTAAGAGAAATGTCTTTGTGAAAAATAACAAGAAAGATATGAGAATTTTTAGTTTTGTTGGGAATAAATCTTTTGTACAAATAATTGTAATCGGTAAATTTGTCTTTACAATGTTTATTCATAGCCCAGTCAGCTGGGGCTATAGAATGGATCTCTGCTGAGGAGGAAAACCCTCACCTCCAATGAGTGTCCTGCATATGACATTAAACAATCTGATGATGAGTCTCCAGTAATACTGGAGCTGTGAGAAATGCAGAGTACTCCTTCATTGCCATTGCTCACAGGTTCTAGCACCAAGTTCATTTAAAAATAAAATTACCGACCAACTAATCTCTTACATATGTATATCTATTTAACTGTGTGCAAACAAATGGCTGATGTTAAATTATTACTGTTACATAGTAATGCTTAAAACCATTTAACTGTGTGCAAAAAAAATGAACTCAGGCTTGTTTAAGGATGTTATCAACAAAATGTGTTTATAATTTATTATATATTTAATATATATATGTAAAAAGTGGATTTGGCATTAAATAACCTACAATGGTTGATATGCCATAAAACCTAACCAGAACATATTCACTTACACTGATTATTTCAATAAACAGCTGTGTGGTCTTTATATAACTAGGTATCTAATCAGAAGAGATCTTACTTTACAGGAGAGATATTCTCCTTTAGACTTATTTGGTTGGTAGTGAGATGCTACTGAGTGAGCTTGTATACTTTATGACCTTTGCCTACATAGGTTCATAATTTGTTCAAATGGCTCATCAACCTGTCAAGGCCTAGAGATTATGGTTTTTGTACATTCATATTTACTTTTTTATGTAATTGTTTCCTAAGAGTTTTTTTTTTTGTTTTTTTACAAATAGTCCTGTTGAATACAAAGAATTTGTAAACTGATCTATTTGATCCATAGATGAGATACTAACAAGTATTACCACTAGGGTAGGTTGATTTTTCATTTTTTTTAAATATCAAAAAGAGTAATGCTCTGAAAGTTGTGTATATACCTATTAAATACTCATACCAAAAATTAGATCTGAATCTTCAACGTTTTTTTGCTAATTTGGCATGAAAAATTTTGAATAAACATGTACTGAAAAGTCCTTGATTTTTCCAGATTTGGCCTAAATATTGATGTAAAAATCAAACAATTTCAGTATTTAAATTAGGAAATCTTATTTTATTTTATGGAAATATAATGAATAAATTATAACTTAATTTCAAATTGAAAATTGAACCCCTACCCCACCCTGCTTTACCTGTGTTGAATTTGAAATGCTATTATTCAAGCAGTAATATTCGAATATATTGAAGAAAAATTTTTTTCCTGATATGTATTGAAATACAACAAACAAACAAATATGGAAAAACAAATAATTGTTTAATAATTTTTAATATATGGAATCAAATAGTTCCATATATGAGCCCTTAGATGAAAACGCTGGTCTCAATTGTTGGCACAAAACTTTTGCAAGTATTAGCAGGTGCCTTGCTTCAAAGCCATACATGGATTGAGAAGCCTCCGTTACTAACTTTACTGCCCGTTCCACACCTTGGGAATGTGAAGATGATGTGCTTTGTCAGGCAATTTTCTTTGGTGTATTTGACATTGATATTGTCACAACTTAAAATGGGCAGGTTGCATGAACATGATGATATATCAAACAATGTATCCAACTTTTCCTTCCAGAATTTTGTTTGGGCAGCTGGTAGATGTTTCCTATTTATTTGCTTTGCCTTCTGGAAGCATAGAATTTTCACCTTGTTGACAACACTAATTTCCTTTAACAAAGGCAAACAAGGGTTGACAGCCTCCAAATATCTATCACGTCCTTTGCTATTAATTTAGAAATACCAAAACAAGAAAGGTGGGGATAAGTGTTCATTAAAAAAAAAGCTGTATTGAATTATTTGTCGACAAGTTGGTGGCTCAGTTTTATCCAATGGTGATGGTAAACCTGAAAATTTAATTGCACCTTTACTTTGAGTGGAAACTCCAGTGTTTTTTCCAGCCATTTTTTAATTAAAATATCTGTAAAAAGAATATATATATTGTGAGAAAATACACGAAGATGTTTTAAAAAAATTGTAAATAAATTTCGAAATTCATTAAAAAAAGTAATAATGTTTACTTACCAAACAACAGTACAGTAGAGTTTAGTTCCAAAATTAACTTGTAAACCGACTTTTCACTTAAAAAAACACTAAATTTTAAAATATAAATAAATTACAATAATTATAAAAGGTTTAAATATTCTAATAGTATGTCTACTTTGCGAAATATATATATTTGCGTTAATTATAAGGGTAAAAAACATAAACAAACCGAAGGACTACGGAGAAATAATTACCACCGGTGAAAGCCGAAAAATATCCAGTAAATAAAACGAGGTTTAGTAAGTCGTTATTTGTATTTTAAACTCTATATTTTAATGTATTTTATTTTTGTTTGTAGTCATTTAATTTAACATATGAAAATGGATAATAAACTTAAAAATATCAATTATTTAATAAAATTTATTATTTAATTTTCCTTTAGTCCCAGTTTTAATTTTATGGATACAGGTTTCCAGCATCACCAATATCACGACTAAAATCACAAAATATTATGTTTTTAAATGCGATTTCGCAAAAAATACAAACTTTTGGAAAAAAAATATTTCGTGGGGTAATTTCTGATGTTATTTTGCAACTTTCACCACATTATTCTTTTTACAGTTCCAAAATCGACCTACCCTAATTACCACTCCAGGTGAGAGTGGACCTTGGAGTAATGGCAATGAAGTGGTATTCCACACTCCCCACGGGAGAACTAGTTCTTCACCATTAAATACAATTTAATGTCATATGCAGGACACCCCTTTTTTATGGCAAGGGTCTTACCTCTCTGTAGGGGATACAGTTAACATAATCCCACTGATAGTGCTCACTGAATAAGCAGTTATTTCACCTCATACAGCTTGCCACCCCACTAACATTGCAGATTTGGTTCTCTACTTTTCACTTTTCCTAAAGATAAAACCACTATTGAAAGATTAGAAATATGATTAAAAATATAACAAAAAAAATTTGCAAATTTCTTTTTCCCAATATGAAAGAACATTAAAATGAATATGTAAAGGTTTCAAAGGAAAAATACTCTAAATGAGAAATACTATTTGCCTTGGTTAGACTATTTTTTAATAATATCAAATAGCTGCATACTTTCCAGACAAACAAATCAGTAGCAGCAGCAACCTTGTGAAGTCAACTGTTAAACAAAGATCTTTTTCAATTCTTTCAATGTTGACTTTGATTGTGCTATCCTTTACTATGTCTTACCAGCTAACTCCCCTTATTTGTTGGGGCTGTAGAATATGCTGATCAAATCTCTGTTGAGGGATAAGGCCCCCCTTCATCGAGTGTCCTGGATATGATATTAAGCCATCTGATGTTGAGCCTCCAGTTCTAGAGATTTGGGGAATGTGAAGTATCTCTTCATTGCTATTACTCCCAGATCTACTCTGACCCAGAGCAGTAGTACCTGTTTGGGTCCCATCTATGGTTCGAATAAAACTGTTTAACCATTTAACTGTGGCCAAACAAATGACTGATGTTGAATTGTTAGTGTTACATAGCAAAACTTCAAACCATTTCACTGTGTGAAAACAAATGAGTTTTGGTTTGTTTAAAATGTTACCTACAAACTATTCATTTTGCAAATCATATATATCTAATATATATATATTAACAGGATTTGACATTAAATAACCTACAGGGGTTGATATGCCATAAAACCCAACCAACTAACCAACCTCATTTGTTGGAAAATATGACCTGTTAAATGATAAAACAGAGAATTAACATGGGAAAAAGGTTTAGTTCCTGTTAACAAACAAATGATTGATATCAAGTCCCAAGTCAATAAAGATTACACAATCCAGTTCAGTATTAAATTCAGAAAGGGTAAAGTTTCAAATAGGCAAATTCGAATAGTAAATCTAACATCAGCAAGACGTCCCTTTTCCTTGCAGGAGACATTACATTAAATGGCTGATATTAGTTAAGTATTTTTATCATAATTAGAAGATTCATTTTTCCCAGGATGCAATGTCAGTGGGTATTTCAGACAGAAAATTGTTTATGGCTTATATCCAAGATAATCTAATATCATTCTCAGTCTTCTGTCAGATGTTTTCCTACTATGCTTATTATTTCTTAGCCACGATTCTGTTAATCTTTTACATCTGTTATCCTCCTCCATCATCACAATACATCCTGCTCATTTTCATTTTAATTGTTTACTAACTTTTATCTTCTCTTAGTCTGTTCTCTGATTTATGTTTATCTCTCTTTATTTCTTGGAATTATTCTTAGAATTATCATTTTCATTGACATCTGTGTTGAGGAGGTCCAATGGCATAGTGACATCATAGTAAGCAAATGTAAATTCTAGCCATGCTATTATGTTCACTTTCAGACAAATATTCTTGGGAAAGATATAAACAACCCACCCCACCCCACCCCACCCCACCCCACCCTAGCTAGAGGTTAAATAGTACCACTTCTGCTCTTCTACAAGGATGGATTTGGTATTGAAAAACTGTTGTAGGAGTAAAAAGCAGAGTGAACTACTGGCTGTCATTCGTGAGAATGGCCCTCCTCGTTGGTCAAAGAGACCACGTTTGATACGTTGGCTATGCAAAAGAGTATGGCCAGCATAAACACCTGATCATCGTGGTGGCTGTACAGTGTCAAAATTCTGCTCATCCAAATGACCCACATTTTGCATAAGCGAGTTTTTAGCTCTACATGAGATGACAAATTTCAGTTTTGGCAGAACATTCAAAAATGAACAACCGGATTTGAAGGAAATGAAAGCGTCACAACAACAAAGAAGAAGGAGGAGGAGGAAAAACAACAGGAAGGATGAAACTGATTTCGTGTATTGATTTATGGAGACTTTTTTCTTATGTTATTTAACAAAGAAACCAAACGAAACTTGATGTCTTATGTGATTAAATTTCTTTTCTAGCGATTTAGTTAATTTTCCCCATTACAACCATAATTTATATATGATAGATATGACAATGTTTGTAGCCTTTACATATGAAGCATTTTGCAAAGGTAAATATTTTTATGTCTCTATACTAAATGCTTTCCAGTCTATTATGTCTTTATTTCATTTTCAGAATCTTTCTCCCATTTTATCATATGTCCAAAGTCTTTGGTTTGGTTTTATGGCATGTCAACCATTGTAGGTTATTCAATGCCAAATCTATTCATATACATATAAACAGTTATATTTCAAACAATTCAGTTTAGTATAAGTACACAGTTTTGTTCTATTTGACCTATAAATAGGATCCTCTCAGGTGTTACCACTTCGGGCCAGAGTGGACCTGGGAATGATGGTAATGAAAGGGTACTCCACATTTCTCAAAGCTCCAGCATTATTAGAGCCTCACCATCAGATGGTTTAGTATCATATCCAGAACACTCATTGGGGAGAGTACTACCCATTTGCAGAGACGCAGTTGATGTATTCTGCTGTCTCAGCCGATTGGACCATCCAAAGTCTTTAGCTTCTCCCAGAACTTCATCTCTTTTTATGATTGTTTTTGTGACAATCAAATATTTGGAATCATTCAAAGCATAATGGCTATCGTCATAGGAAATGGAATTAACTAGCCAAGTTGAAACCCCAGACAATTCTGTTTGCAGAAACTACCATGCATTTCACTTCATGCTGATACCCCAGGGATGAGAAAATAGTAGGACAGTCTGAATTTTTCAGTCTTGGTTTAACAACTAGTCTGGAAGAAGGAAAATTCTGAATTCAAACTAGCTTTGCTCTGCTTAAAAATTATCCTTGTGTCACATCCTTCCCATTGTGGAAGGGTTGGGCAAATACAGTTAGCCTCATCTTTAACTTTTTTTATATATTATTCAAGACATTTACCATTAATTCTAATTTATCTGATAATTTTGATATTAGTGCTTCAATGTCAGTTAATCTAAGATAGTTCATATATTCTCCAAGTATATTTACTCTCATTTTCAGGAAAAGGCTTTAAAGACTTTTTAGACTTTGTGTAGTTGGATTACAGTAATACCATTTTTGTATTTTTCTTTTTTCATGCTTTACCTAATTTCTGCTAAGATCATGATCTAAAATTAAGTTGAAAACTACCAACCATTTCACATTGAATGATAATCTTTCATAATCTACAAGAATTAAATGATTTTTCATAATCTACAAAATCCAAGCAAAGTTGTATTTTTTCAAATAATTTACTATTTATAGGTTGTCCATTATTAAAATAATCACTTCTGAAACTTTCTAGTTTATGTGCTTGATTTTAATCTTGACTTTGTTATTGTATTTGTAAATGTTTTTCAGAATAATTACATGTAATACATCAATTGTTGTTAATGTCTTTGTTTTCTTTCTTCTAAACACAGAATCATTATTCTTTGTGAAATTTTGAAACTCCATTCTTTTGCGTATACACAAAATAACAGCTAATATTTGTGAAATTCTTCTGCAACTTCTGAAAGATTCTGACTTTGAGGTTTTCCATATTTTATATTCTTAGGTACACCAAATATATTTTATTAGGAGGATAACACGTCTACCATACGTATTGTGTGTCAGTGATATTTTTTATTTTCAAAACATTCAAGTTTGCATAATATCCTTTATTGTTCTACATTTATTATTGTTTTTGAAAGCAATTTACTTACAATGAGAGATGCAAATTGAACTTGTTTTAAGCTTTCCTTTATCTTTTCAATATCTTCCTAGTTTAATGGTTTCAGAGAAGCTGTAACAGTCTCATCAATAAAGGCAACTGTGTGATTTTACTTAACTTTTTTGTTTCTTTCTCTTATGGACTTTTTTGGCTTCTGTAGTTTTGACACAAATCAGTGGCCATCTTTAAAATAAAACCACAATGTGGAGGAGGACAGTCAACAAGACTGGACAGGCTGCAGATCAGTGCAGCCACAGTACATTCCAGATCCATGACCATACTGTCCCACCAGCTGATTTGCATGATGTTATATATGCTTTTTAAAAAAAGATTGGACACCAGTTTTGGTCAAGCCGACAAAGGAGAAGAGGCAAATAAAGTTGAAAGCAGAATTTTACCAGTCTTTATGGATGACTTATCCTATCTTCACTCACACCGATGTGGGGCAGTGTCTGCAACAATTAACTGTGTGGAGACCCAACTATCAACTAGTCTGGAGCCCCAGTGCCATAAATGACTGAACTCTCAGAATATTGAGTTTCTGGGCTAAAAACTTGTTTTTTCTAATTTGACCACCCAAGTGAAAAGGCGTTAAAAAAATAAGATTCTTTGTGTTCTGACCAGTGCCTTTATTAATGTCCATTGGCTTCAGTTTATGAGAGACATTAAAAAAAAACTAACCTGTTTAATTGCATTGTATTAATGTTGTGAAATCCTTTTCTTTCTATTTTACTACCTTTTGATATTACTGACCTCCCAAACTTAGCTGCTACTTTAATATTACACACACACACATCCCTGTACATGCACATATATACACATGATATCCCTATACATACAGATATGCTTGTACTTAAATATATGTATCTCAGAACAGAAGAAAGGCAAATCATTTACAAATTTTTCTAAATAATTGAAACAGTTCCGTATTGTTATTATCATTATTCTAGCATAATACCCATGAAAAATGATGGATTAGTACTTCTCCTAGAATGGGCATATCTGTGCATTCTGCCTAGGATTAAAATGTCATTCGCAGGTACTTTGTCAAAGATCAGTGTACTATCTGTGTGTTCTTTCTAACTTAGAATTTGCCACTTCATCTGAATTGGAGAAGTTGTAACTGTTGGGGTTGCATCAGTCAAATAGATAAGTCTGAAAATTGTTGGATAGAAATATGTGACACCATGTAGCCATGTGCAAATTATTTGTATAAATAGGAATACTTGATACTGTATAATTCTGTACAAACAAATGATTATTATAATTAGACAAGATCACGTAAAGCTAAAACCATTGATTCCAAAACTGCAAGCAATCGAGACAAATCCTGAGAGTAGCGTTAAGAGAGTAGACATTGAGATCAGTATCTCACAGTCCAGTGTGTTTCATCACCTTTAAAACCTCAACAAAAGCATCTGAAGCTCTACAATTGGGCCTCATATAACTAAAATATTGCAAAACCCTTGACAATCTTTAGTCATTGTTAGTGATTCAAACATGCTTAGTCTAGTGGGATGTTTACACTCCTTAATGTCAAAATGTATATATTATGTTACTATTATGTAAAATTTACTGCTGCTTCAGTATATCTTTGCAGTCACTGATGAACATACTGACTGCCTTATGGCTGATAGTTATTCATTTAATACAATAAAATGAATTATAGAAAAATATAGATGCAGATTACATTTATTTTGAAAATACCCACAAGATAATCTATTAAATGAGTTTTTCTATTTATGATAAGCAATATTAAAAAATAACATAAGATTCAATATCTGTTACAATATGGTATAAATAAATACACAAACTAAACTTAGCTGAAATAATAATTTCTCTAAATTTGTTACATAAACCAATGTTGTATATTTTATGTAATTCATACCAAAAGAAGGAAAGAATAGTGTGTATATTTCACTGCTGCTGTGCCAGGATGATGCCACTCTATGTACTCAATGCCCCTTTCACTTAATCAGAAGAGAACAGAAGAGATAAATAATCAAGTAACCAGCTAGGAATTAGCATTTGCAAAGATGTGGAGTGCAAAAATAGCACATGGGACAAATGCAGGGTTTTCAAAAAGTTCAAATATGTGTCTAATAAAAAGAAAAACAAATTTTCATCAACTATAATATAGATTGTCTTTAATTGGAATCATTTTGAGATGAGACTTCTTAATCTGAGAATTAATTTTTAATTTTTATTTATTGCAGACTTTTTGTCCTCATCTTGGTAATTTTTGTGTTGTTTCTTCTTTCACTACGTTTCGGCCAAATTTCACCTCTGGCCTTTTTCAGGTGATTTACCATGACCTTGGATAGGAATGCTGAGTCTTGTAACCGTATCCCCAGTAATTACTGCCTTCTATAGTTGTTGTCTATCACATCACATTTTTGACCAATTAAAGACAATTACAAAATTCGGTACGGACCCAACTATGGAAGACCAGATAAGGAGAACAAATAATTGGATTTATAAGAGCAAAAAATCCATCCTTGATTGCCCTTCGGGGCCTGTGGTGCAGCGGAGAGAGGCATCGAGTCTCTACAGTTCCAGGTGAGCATTGTCAGAAGATAGCGGTTTCAAATCCCACCCAAGCCGGCCAGAGGTTTACTTGGTCAAAAACGTGGTGCGATAGACAACAACTATAGAAAGCAGTAATTACTGGGAATACGGTTACAAGACTCAGCATTCCTATCCGAGGTCACGGTAAATCACCAGAGGTGAAATTTGGCCGAAACGTAGTGAAAGAAGAAACAACACAAAAACTACCAAGATGAGGACAAAAAGCCCGCAATAAATATAATATAGATGTTGAAAATCTTAACTGAGTGTTTAAAACTTAGTTGAAAAAATTCCATGTTTTGACAGTGTGTTGACAATAAACTTATTCTGTAACCCAATTTGGCTATAGGAGTGCTACTTATGTATATGCATTGGGTGAGAATGGCCTGGAAGAGCTCATCCCTCTCTAGGTTTGGTTTGAATTCGGAGTTTTTCTTCTCCTAGACTGGTTGCCATACCAAGATTAAAGAGCCTAGTCTACCCTACTATTTACACATAGATGGAGAGAGAACAGTTGGATTCATACATTTCCCAAAGGTATTAGTGCTATATGAAATGCAAACCGCCTCATTCAGGATTTGAATTCAGGGAGCCAAGTCCACTTCCTAAGACAATAGCCTTCATACTAGAAGTGCCTCAAAAAGGAATAATTGAAATATAATTAAAAGTGATGTATTTTTTAAATAAAAATAGTAACAGGTTAATGCTAAGTACTACATAGTCCCATACATTAGAACCAGATCAGGACCATATATATATTTTAAACAAGTGCATGCTTGTTTTTGCTAGCATTTAGTAAGCATAACATTCTTGAGTACCTTCCAAATTATTGCTGTTAAATGATTTCTTTGTAAATAATCGAGAGACAAGGGGTACCAGGTTTTTCATATAAGCCTTTGAGGTCCCTTCACTCAGGCCATTGACATTGGCATCCTGAGATTTCCAAAGACAGATAAGCGATGAAATCTTTCAATTACAATTTATGTAAACTTTCCATTTCTTGATCAATTTCAATTTAAACACTCAAACAAACTTTCTAAGCCTGTTCATCCCAATTAATAAGGCATTATTTTTACATATAAAATTTATCTTCTTCATTTATCACCTATAAAATCTGTTTTTATATTTTACTTAAAAATTTGTTTAGTTCACATAATTTCAATGTTACTTTGATCTGGTATCATGCCTCCTACCACTTTTGCCCACTTTGATAGCCTGTTATTTGGTCTGCAACCCATTAAATCAAAAGTAAAAAAAGTCAAAGTTACTGGAGTGAAACTAGTGGGTGGGGGGAGTGAAGGGCTGATTGTTTCTGTCTAATTTATAACCTAATACTCAATTTATAAAATTATTTAATTTTACTTGAACAAAAACTGGAAAGTGATGCAAACAAAAACTAATAAAATACACTTGATGAAAAACATTAATATATAAAGATGCATACACACACAAACACACACACATAATACTTTTAACACACACTCATAATAATTTAGCATAAAAGGTTAAAATATTTATAAAATTGGTCAGAAGATGTAACTAAAAGGTTCACATGATTTGAATGATGTTCATTAGGTGTAAAATAAACAGATTAACTCTGCCTGTGCTATTTAAAGAAAAGCAAGAGGGAAAACGAAGAAAAAGAGATGTCATAAAAATGACAAACTTTGCAGAAGTTCCATTAATCAAAGTTGAGAAAAATTAATAGATTAACTAGGGAATAAATGGCATAGTAGATATTTTGGGGTCTGCACTTTGACAATAGTGTTGATGTCTAGAAATTACAGAATGCAGTTTTCCTACTGGACACAACTTTTATTCTCCCCACTCTCACATGATATGGCTTACATTATGATTAACTATTTAATTTTAGAGGACATACCAGTTTCATGTATCACTTTCCATATTTACCAACCCCTCCGCTCGGGCAGGATATGACACAAGGTCAATTTTTAAGCGGAGTTTAACAGGTTTGAATTTAGAGTTTTTTTCCTTCTCCTAGACTAGTTGCCTCACCAAGGCTGAAGAACCTAGTCTGCCCTACTATTTACCCATAGCTGGAGGGAGAATAATTGGATTCATACCTTTCCCAAGGGTATTAGTGCTATGTGAAATGCAATCAGTCTCGTCCAGGATTTGAACTTGTGTCGCCGTGTTCATTTCCTACGACGATAACCATTACACCATGTGTATCACTTTCCCTCAAAATTGGTCAGGGATGCGCATAACTTTCATAATATTCATAGGAGGCATGCTTAGTGTCATAATATTCATAGGAGGCATGTTTAGTGTAATAATCATCGAGGTAGAAAGAGAAAATGGTGACCAGAGTTCAAATGCTGAATGAGGCTGTTTGTATTTCTCTTGCACTAATGCCCTTAGGAAAGGCATGAATCCATCTATTCTTCAACCAGCTATGAGCAAATAGTAGAGCAGACTCGAGGTTCTTTAGATTTGTTTAGGTAACCAGATGGAAAACCCTGAATTCAAATCAGCTTAAAAATTGATTAAGAGTCACAACCTGCTAATGGCGGAAGGGTTGGGTAAATACATACTTTCACATCTTTTTATTTCCTGTTAATTACAGGAAGGCACAAGGCCTTAAGTTTTGGGGGGAAGGGGAAGGGTGCGGTCTTGCATTAACTATGTTTTTACTAAGGGGACCTAGCTAGCCACATTCGCCGACCCATTCAATCAATACAATATATAGTCATTCATCCGTCGCCATGCGCGCTGCTACCACCAAAATACCACATTTGCTCTATGAAGAAAGACCTACTTAAAACCTGGAAGTGATGCATGATTTTATTTACAAATTGTGATTTTTACAAATGAATTCATATGATGGGGATGGGAGAAAAACCCCGAAATATATACAAAAACAAAGAAACAAAGGAAAAATCCCCCGTTTGGTTGCCCTCCCATCCCCCCGTCTATAAAATTGGAGGCCGACTGTTTTCCGGGGCGAAAGAATCGGAAACAAGTATAACCTGCCCTAGGTGGGACTGGGATCCTAATCTATAGGGAAGAAAAGAAATAAAGGGTCGGGCGTGGTATGAGTCGATACAAGCCGGTAACATGATTTTTATACATATGAATGTTCAAGATCTTCAGTAAAAGCAGACTGGGATACGGCTTGAGGTACAAAAATAATGGGGATGGGGAAGATCTTGAATACTAATGACTAGATGACGGGGACAATGACTGACAACATACTGCTAACTCGGTTACAAGGGAAAAACATTGCCTACTTACCGGGGGTGGGGTCCCGAAGGACCCGTACCGTAGACGCCATGGGCCGGCAGAGGAGGGAAGGATGACTCCAACGTTGCCCTCTTTCTTACGACCAGGCTCGCTGCATTCACCCACCTTCTGTTGAATGTTATGCGATCCAAGCATTTTCTATCGCATCTGATTTTGACCCTCAGCTGATGCCGAAAATACAAAACCAGATTGCGATGAGAAAAGTTTGCATCGTCATACAATCACCATTCGAGCTACAGCCAGGGTCGCGAGAAACACCACACGCTTCTCACCCTGAAACGGAGGAAGAACCTTGTCCACGACGTAACCAACGTCGAGCAGCACGAGCTGCTTGGGTTCAATGCAAGCTGTCCACTCCCCGACGTGATCCCAAAACGGGCGAACTCGCTCGCAATAGTAGAAGGCGTGCTCAGCCATTTCTTCTAATCCATTGCCGCAGCGAGGACAATCAGGCATGTCTGCAAGGCCCGCTCTGTAGTTCAAGCCAAGAAGGGGTAACGCATTCCGTACAAGTCGCCAGGTGAGCGAGAACTCGGAGTTGTTCAAGAAGTTCAATCCTGGCGCCCAATTCCAGTGAGAGCGGATCTCCCCCGCCGTCCAGCCTCGCCTCTCACTAAGAGGATCAGAAGCAGAACCCACCACTAACTCCCGATATAGCTCTTTCCGAGGCCGTGAAAGGTCACTGGACCCAAGAAGGTTACGAAGGGCCTTTCGGCACTCGCAGACAAACAGTGCTTCGCCCAAAGGCTTACGTCGACCTTCAGCCTTTGGGTCTGACTTGAGGCGAGGAAAAAAGTCCGACTTGCCTTTCGTCTCCACACTGAGTCCCCCGTCAAGGACCGGCCCAGGTATGCAAGTCATTCAGCAAGCCAGGGCTCTCCAGATCAGGCATACCCAGACCCCCGTTGCATGTACGTTGGATACAGACCTGCCTACGGACCATCGGCCTTGCACCTCCCCAGAGCAATCTGGAGAGGGATTGTTGCAGTGCCAACCGACGTTCCTTAGGCAGAGAAAGTACAGCCAATCGGTAAAGGATCAGAGGGAAGACGTACGTGGCGCACGCCTCCGCCCTGCCCTTTAAGGACAACCTCCTTGAAAGCCAGATTCCCACCTGAGCATTCACCTTGGTTTGTACTTCCGACCAATTTCGCTCCAGTTGGAGGTCGGGCCCGAACCACACCCCGAGGATGCGGATGGATCCGTCACTCCAGCGGAAAGGCCCTGGAAGAGTATTGCTACCTCTCCAAGCACCGAGCCACAAACCTTCGCTTTTGTCAAAATTGACCTTGGCTCTTGCGATCCGCTCGTACTCGACAACCGCCTCTTTCACAGCCTTTATATCCAGACGGCGGGACACAAAGACTGTGATGTCATCAGCGAACGCGGAAACCCTTGCCGCAACATACTTTCACATCTTTGTAAGGAAAGTATTCCTTAAACTTGTGATTAAGTATTTTTCTGGGTGCAGCACTTTGAATAAGCTATTCAGCAGCAGTTGCAGCAAAAACATACACAAAATAATCAAGAGTCATAACATTAAAGTTCTAAAGACATTGAAATAATAACAAGAAGTCCTGGTGTAATTGCATATGGTCAAAGTGAATGGTTTGTAGAAAAGAAATTGCCTGGCAAACAATATAGCAGGCCACCACCAAAGTGAAAAGCCAGGGTGATGAAATAATTTACATCAGTACCATGGAACACCAGTAGAAAAAAAATTGATATAACTACAAATTAAGTTTCTGAAACACTCTTTTTGATATTGAACTGAAAATCTAGATAGTTTGCTATAATCTTTCATTCTTGCTTTTATATATATATATATATATATATATATATATATATATATATATATCTGGAAAAAATTGGAAATAAATTTGACCACATAAAAATGTACAAAGATGAAAAAACACAAGGTTTTCAGAAGATGATTTTATTTATTGAATTATTTGCCAATGTTTTGGGTTTTCAGACATTTATCAGGGCTTGTGAGTTATCAATTATATATCACAAATTGCAAACAGAATGTTACAAACAGAAATAGAATGTTTTAAAACTTTCTCATTTTTTTGTTTCATTTAATAACTCACATGCTCTGATGAAGATCTAAAACCCAAAATGTTTAAAATTAGCAAATAATTAAATCAATAAAACCATCTTCTGAAGAGCTTATACTTTTTATCTCTGTACATATATATATATCTGAAAAGACAATATATTCAAAGGATGTATTCATTTATATATGGATAATCTGATCAAGTGAAACGTTTCAGGTTTTTTTAACAATCTTCAGGGTGATGTTATTTAATCCAAAATTATTTTCAAATGAAAAAAATAAAGCAAAAAATGAGAAAATTCTTAGCATTCTATAATTGTTAGCAGCATTCTGTTTCAAAATGTAGTTTTCAAAAATTTCATTTCTATTTCATTTGTTCATAGATTAATTTTCTTTCTCAAAAATGATAACATATCTGCTGTAGATTTAAACAAAAAATTTTGAAACCCTTTCTAAGAATGAAGAAATTATTTAGAATTAAAAAATAAATGACATCTATATGTAGTTTAGAAAAAATAATTATGTCAAACTTTTAAAAAAAATATTTTTGTTTGATATTAAAATGCTTGCTATAAAAATCTAATTTTGAAAAATTCTGATTGGAAATTCAATCAGAACAATTAAAATTGTGATCTATTAAAAACTAATTTTACAAGGGATATTGTAACAATTTAGAACTAATTTAACTAAATGAGGAGATAAGGGCGCCTCTGGTGGTGTAATGGTTAGCAAGCTCGACTAGCAAACCTACACGAGTGAGTTCGAGTCTCATTGGGTGCCCCTTTCATATGGCCTTGTGCCACATCTAAGTAAAATGCTTAGTAAATTACAACTAAATGAGGAGATAAGTAGAATTTTTTTTAAGAATATAATCTTTAATCAGAAACAGAAGCACAGATATATAAAAATACCCACACGCACTGCCTCTATCATCATCAGTATCTCTTCTTAGGATCAGAGTACAGAATCTGTATGCTTATGAAATGAATAAATTCCTGGATTGGAAAAGGGTAAATATCAAAAATTAATAAGTACTTAACTTTTAAAAACAAAACTGACACCTTTTGTCTTGACAAATGTGTAACAAAAATGAAGCAGTTTTACATGCCAAGGATGTATTTTAATTGTAAAAATGGTTTATTTTGTATGAATTAGCATACAAAAATTAGTTCACATCACATTCAAAAATGGTTACAATCCAGGTAATAAAAAAAAGTCATAGGGTAACCCTACTCTTTATTTTATTCTATTTTTTTTTTTTTTTGTTAATTTTTAAATTGTCAGATGCTTTGAAGAGAAAAGGTTTATTCATACAATTAGCTTATTATTTTTTTTTTTTTTAGTTAGTCATAAATCTGAAAAGTTATGCTTGCTGCATTTATTTAACAAGGTCGAAAGAACAAAATAACGTGTTTTCATGCAATCTGGAAATGGAAGCGGCTAAATTTAATATGAAAAAGACTTATACTACATCCTCTTGGGAAGGTGGAATCCGAATTGTTGTCTTCTTCTTATTTCACGATGACTGAAAAATAAAAATGACTTTTTACACGTGTTTTTTTTATATACATACAGGTTGAAGTAGAATGGTCTGATTGGGTTGAAAACAAAATTTTTAAAGATCAGTTGAGAATGTCGTTTGTGAAAATCAGTGTAGCGAGGGCAGATAATCGAAAATGCTTTTAATACGGTTTTTGTTTTGAGAAATACGCTAATTCGATTATCTCCCTTCAATTTTCATGTTTCGCCGACATTTTTTGTTGATTGCAACTGGAATATTAGTCGGTTTTTACCAAAGAAGAATTAATACCAAAAAAATTATTTCATTTGGGATTGTGCGTTTTTTTTCTCCTCTTTTTCCTCACTTATCATGTTATCTTGCCCTGGTTAAGCTGACCACAAGATAGTGACAGAAGTAAGTGTAATTTTAAATTTCTTTGTTTGGTCGTAAAGAAACAAGAATGATTAATTTTTTGAGAAAAAATTGATTTAAAGATTATTTGTGCCAACTTTTTTCAACAAATTTGAGATATTGTATTTGAAATTTTCAAAGTTGTTTTTGTTGCATTGCAAAATTTACTTGTAGAAAAAAATAAAATTTGTAGCCCAATTTACACTTCGATAAATTTTAAAAAAATCAACGAAAAAACAGTTTTACGAATTTCAAAAATTTTATAAATAAATAAATTTATTTCTGAAAATTGTCTTTTGTAAGAAATAATTATGGAAATGTTTGTCAAGTCAATCTACACTTCCTCTTTTTTAATTTTAATAAATGCCAATGAAATATAATTCCAATATTCAGAAATATATTTTATATGTTTTCATAAAATAAATTCCGGGAAAATTTATATCAGAATTTTATTCGAAACTTCATCCGGATATGTAGAAAATAATCTAAGAATCGGAAAATAAAATGTAATCAAACTAATTTATTATTGTTTAAAATATACATAGAATTTTTGTTCGTGAAAAAATATCAGACAAAAAATTTATTTTCATTTATTTACTTAGATGTTTTTGATAATCTGTTAATCAAACATTGTTGTTTTATATTATGAAAAACTGTTTAACAAAATCGAATGAACGGTAGGGATAAAAAATCTTTTCTTATTCAATTAATCACACTCTTATGCAAAAAACAACAACAAAGAAACTAAGACAGGAAATAACTTAATGAAAATTTTCCATAAACAGACTGTGAGTGAAAATATTTATAACAATAAAGGATGAAAAGTAATCCCTACGGTATACTACACGGTGGTGGGGTAATGTGACTCACAAAGACAAATTTATGTCCATTTACGCATATACTGAGAAGAAAATAATTAAAAAGCAGCCTCAACAAAAATTATGTTGACTTGTTAAGTAAAGGCTGGGACTTGATTAACTTAAGAAAAATATTTGCACAAATAATAAAATAATATGGTACTTTACTATTTATCTATAAGTATGTGTGTGTATGTGTATATATATATATATACAATCAACAATAAAAAAAAATCACTGCCAACTTTAAAAAGTCTATGGAGGTATCTAATTTTAATTTTATTTACTGTTTAATATTGTTGATATTGTTCACTATCATAATATTCATAGAAATGATGGAAATATGTGAATTATCACTACTGCCTCAAATGAGAATATATTATTGGTGCACTCTTGTCTTGTATGAAAACAAGGCTGTGGAGTTAGTTTGAAGAAATTTTATGTTACTAGATTTGAAGTCAGTTAAAATGACCCAATGCTGACTCAAGGCCATTTTTTTCTAGAAAGACAATTGATTATGAACTAAAAAATTTCAAAAATATTGCCTCAATAAATCATATGCTGTTTAAATTTGGATATACACCAAGTGAAATAATTTTAATAACCATCCCGTCAATTCTTACACAAAGTCTTACAATCTTGCGGTTACCATTTTTTAAATTCTTCCCAATAGAATTCCATAAAAATGCCAAGCCCAAGTGGCTGCAGCTATCGAATACCCTGACTGCATCTCTGCAGAGGTGCAAGACCCCCACTCCATCCCACAACGAGTGTCCTGGATAAGCCACAAAACCATCTGGTGGTGAGGCTCCATTCTTGGAGCTTTGTGGAATTTGGAGTACTCCTTCATTGCCATTATTCCCAGCTCCACTCTGGCCTGGAGTGGTAACTCCTGATAGTGTCCTATCTATGTGTCAAATAGAATAATATGACATTTAAATTGAGTGCAAAAAATGACTTATGTTAAATTAGATTATTAGAAATAGAACTATTTGATCATTTAACTGTGTGTAAACAAATGACTGGTTAATTGAATTCTTAGTGATGCATTACAAAACTTGGAATGATTTAACTGTGTGTGAATGATTGAGTTGTGTTGAATAGCAGTACTTGAAATTTTTTTAAAACTGTGGGTCTAAATTGAGATATTGGTATAATGTAGCAATACTTGAAACTATTTGACTTTGTACAAATGAATGAATTGTATTGAATAGCAAAACTTGTAATTACTTCACTGTGTTCAAATAAATAATTAATAATGAATAGAATTATTAGTGTTAGATGGCAATAATTGAAAGTCATTAACTGTGTAGAAACAGTAACAATACTAGTGTGCAAAAAAACTAGTTCTAACTCATTTAAAAAAAGAAATTCCCTACAAACTATTCAGCTACAAATCATATATACATCTATTTAAATGTGTGTGAACAAAATGACTGATATTAAATTGTTACTGTTACATAGCAATACTTGAAAATATCTTCTTGCAAACATGATTAATAGTCAATAGGATTATTTGTACTGAATAGAAATACTTGAAAGCAAAAAAGAGAGCTGTTATCTAAGAAATTGTTTACAAATCATATTTGATGTATATAGAGGAATTTGATATCAAATAACCTATTAGGGATCAAACCTTATTGGTTATTTGATATCAAATCAACTTTATAAACCATAAAACCAAACTAACCAACCAACGAAATATGCCTGTAAATTGCAGCTTTTCATATTTCTTTTCTATTTCTAAATGGTTCCATATATAATTTGAAAGCACCATCATATTCAGCATTAATATATCTGTATGCGCGCATTGGTGGGAATCCTACAAAATGAAATTGTTATAAAACAATGAATTTTATTCTATTGCTTATAACTGGCTCATTGGCCTAGTGGGTAGAGTGTTTGCCAATGGTCCAGTAGACCTAGTTTCAATCCTTGTTCGCGTCATACCAAAGACTTTAAAAATGGTACTTGATATCTCCTTGCTTAACACTCAGCAATATAAGATACATATCAAGGGTAAAGTGGAGCAATCTAAGGAAAGGAGTAGTGCCCTCCCCTACACCTCAGTGTTGTAGCTATTGAAAACAGAGCCTTCTGGTAATCCCCGACTATGGTTGCCAGCTTTACTTACTTACTGTTTATACTCTCACACATTTGTTTTTCTCAGATCAAATGGTTTTAATAGATGTCATAGTTAATAAAATTTGCTTTAATGTGTCAGCTGAAGATTAACCATTAAACATGTTCATCACCCAAAGGTACTATCAAACCTTATGATCTCCACTATTTACACATAAAATCTACCAAGACCACTGGAATGAAATCAAAACATTTTTAGCTTAATTTTTCAATGTCCTTTTAGAAAAGTTATAAGTGTCTTGATTTCATATTGGTTGTTTTGTTAATTCTGGAGTTTAATGGAAAATTTTTTCATGTTATTTTCTGATAATGTCTTTGAGGAATATACATTTTGTAGGGATACTTTTCAGCTGATAATTTAAAGCAAATTTTGCTAACAAAAATATTATGGCCTACAATAATAATCAATAATTAAAGGAGTTGAATTATAAAACATTGATTAGGCAGAGGCAAAGATATATATATATATTTTTTGGATCAAAGTGTTACTACCCAACAATTTTGTTTATGAAAGTGTCTTAACCTGTGGTGGAAATCTCATGATTATTCTTAAAACAATAAAATATGCAGATATAGCAGGAAATGACTTAAAAATAAAACATTCCATCCCCCTAAGCAGAAAATATATCAAAATTTTCCTGTGTAAGTCATCATCAGTCAAATAAGATATTTATTAAATACATTTTATGTAATTATGCATGCATATTGGTTTTAGGAGGCAAATATGATTTCCAATGTTTGGAGTGTTTTTAGTAATACTCAAAAAATTTGCTACTTACGTATGAGAGGTGCTCCAAAAGTAATGTTTCCTATTTATTGAGTTGATTTGTAAATAATTTCTGTTTTTTAAAAGCAAGGTATACTACACATTTCAAACTTCCAATGTTTTGAACACAACTGAAAATTACTGCATTAAAGAGTGCTTTCATTGTTCATTCTTATTTCAGCAGTGAAAGAATGCTCATTATAATTATATCTATGATCTTGTGCCCTTAAAATAGAGGATTTGGAAATACATGTTCGAAATGTAATGTTGTGGGAGTTTAAGAATAACAAAAATACTATACAAACAGCTAAAATAATTTCTAATGTTTATGGCCAAGATGTCATTACTGACCACCAAGTCTGAAATTGATTTTCAGTGTTTCATTCTAGTGATATATAATAGATGAACCCAGACCAGGATGTACATCAAACCTTGATCAATATGCTTTAAAAGAATTGGGGGATTATATTCTATGCGAAAGTACTTGAAAATTAACATTTTGAACTCAACACATCCTGATCCATAATCTTCTGCCACTTGAAAATGGAAAAGTGAACAAACTGAGCATTTGGGTTCCTCATACTCTTAATGAAAAGAATAAGGAAGAGAACATATCTATAGCAACAAGTCTTCTGTCAAAGTAGAGAAATTTCTCAAGAATATTACTGTTGACAAAAATGTGTTTTCATGACAGTGTTCAGTGTAGAAGGTAGTCAAGTGACAAAGATGAATCTCCTCTGCCAACCCCCAAATCAAAGTTTCGTGGAAGAAAAGTTATGCTGTGTTTATAGTTGGATAACAGCAGTATTATTCATTTTGAGTCTTTATGCCACAATCAGACACTCAATGTAGAATACTCTCAACAGCTGCAACATGTGGATGAAAATCTAAGAAACTGCTCTGTTCTTGTCAGTAAGAGAAACATGCTTCTCTTTGATTAAACAAGGCCACATGCATCAAAAATCACTCAGGAAAAAATATTGGATTTAGGCTAATCTGTTTTATCCCATCCACTATATTCACCTGACAATGCACCAAGTGATTTCCATTTATTTATTCTCTACAAAATGCTCTGAATGACAAAAAAATTTAGTGACAATGTTTGTGGAAAACCAGCTGAATTTTACCTGATAAATGGCAAAAGGTGATTCAAAATAATGGCTAATATACTATTGATTAAATTTAATTCATTTTTAAATTATTCATGAATAGATTATATTTTACTGAAACAGAAATCATTTATGACTCAATCCAATATTTCTATGGAAACACTGTTGTATAGAGCAAGTTTTCAGCTAGAAATATTATTTTTTTTACTGAGTCACTTCAATTTGCTTTGCATTTTCCACTGCAATGAAGAAGAGCCTGCATGTCATGCTTGAAAAAAGGTCTATACCAGTGGAGGTGACCTATAGTTTTACAACAGTGATGACAGTAATGTTGAGTATCTGTTCCTATTTCACTGGCTCAATTCATACAAATGATTAAAGCCCTCTCCTTTTCATGTGTTGATTTTGTTGAATATGTCTTGTCACTCAAATCTGGTTACTACTGCATTACTATCTTTTCACATCAACTGTTTGGTTTTTGTTAACATTCAGCAAGTATCAGTGAATATCAACGAGTGCAATTTTTTCCACTTATGCTTTCATGTTAGATGCTATTCTGTCAGACTTTCACTCTGCTGCTATTTATAACTAGGCAAATTATAGATTGTTGGTGGAATGGTCCAACTTCTACTGCCATACCACCAACATCCATTTCTGGCATTGTGGGAAAACCTAGAAAAAGTGTTCCTTTCTGAGCAACATTCCTAGAAGCACAATATGGAGGCTCGTATTCATTACTGCTGAAAATGTGTAACCATTGATGATAACTAGTTGTAAATTTGCTCTATGCAACAATATTATTATACTTTCTGTATGCCGTTTCCTAGGAAATAAGTAATACTTCTGTTTGGAGTGTTTCTTGTACAACTAAAATAAATCTAATTTCAAATGATGTTAAAGAATTGATAATTATCTTAACAATTTCAGTTATGCTCTAACCTTATGAAATGCAGTGAAATTTAATAAAACTTTATCTTTTCATAAAGAACAGTAATATGTATTGATAATGACAAATATATTTTTAGTCACAGTTTTTTAGAAAGTTTTTATTGATTACTTTTAAAACATAAAGGATAAATTTAATTTAAAAGGAAATGATTGGAAGGGCTCAATATTCATTGATATTTCAATTTTTATATTACTGTGTGAATACAAAGTCTGTTCTGAAAGTATCCAGCCATTTAATGATAATTACAAAATAGCCTACCTACAGTAAAGGTACTTTATTTGCCTTTTAAGTACTCTTCTTGAGACCTTGCAGACCTATCCCAGTATTCACTTTTCAAAACAATATGCAAAGTCCTCCTATGGAATTGCCATCTGCTCCATCATTCGCCTTCATCCTGTTCATGGTCTGAAATCTTCTCTTTTCAACTGTGATAATACCAGTTGCAGGGTTATGGAGCTTCACAGACTTGAGTAATATGATATTTTGCAAAAAAATAAAAACTTGAGATTTGGCTGATTTTTTTTCAGTCATTGAAAATCAAATAGCTATACAAACATGATAAAATAGAGCTACTGCCAGATGAGTATGTCTATGAGAGTTTGTTTATGCATGTACAGTAAGTCAAGGTCATCTATAACTCTACATTTTAATGCTATATTGATATAACTACTTGTTGATATATAGAAAAAGATGAACAAAACCAACAAAATTTTCCTAATATTATCTACTAGTGTATTTTTCAAAATTATTGTTAATTGCTTGGATCAGTTTAACATCCTCCCTGCTAGAGTGACCATTTGAACATCATCCACTCCAACCATCTGACAGAGAAATATCTTATTTTACTGATAAAGTTAAAGAAGACACTCGGGTGGGTCAAAAGTTTTGCCAGTTTAAAACATATCATGTGAACAATGTAGTTTAAGCTGTGGAAGGTACCTGCTGTGGTTGATAGCATTGTAATAGTTGATGCACTTACATGATGTGTATTGCTTCACTTCATATTTCATTTGAAAGCCACACAGATGAATCTACACCATAATCTAATATGAGAATGTGTACTTTATAAGTTCACACTGAGCCATAATGCTGTTGAAGCAACCAAAAATATTTTTGTGCAAAAGGTGAAGCCATAGTTGATAACTATACAATGACCAGATAGTTGAAGAAATTTTGCTCAGGCTGCTAGATTTTTGACTATCATGCTCGGTCCAGCTGGCCAAAAAACTAGATTCCAAGCCAAAGACACAAATCTTGTGTGTTGCTCTCAGAATGTATTGACCAAGCTTAAGATCTCACAGTTTAGGGTGATTTATCACTTTTGCAATCTCAGCAAAAGAAACTGGAGTTGACAAATTGTGTCTCATGTTACCAAAATATTGCAAAACATTTTACTTGCTCTTGTATTTTCACTCTTATGAATAGATCAATTTTTAAATGCATAATTCCTGAAATTGTTTTAGGAATTTTTGCAGATCAAATCTAATTCAGTGTTCCATCCAATTTATCACACTTAGTTTTATACTTTGAATGTTTGTTTTTATTGTGATCAGTGACTAGCAAAAAAATGACTACTTGGAACATGTTATCTACCAAAGGTATTTAAATTTGGCAATAAGATATCCTCCCTATAAGCAAGATGTTAAAGTGATCCAAAAGATTTTAATTTTCTATTGGCATGTTTAAATTATTGAATTATGTATATTTTCAAAAGCATATTTACTGTCATTTACAGGTTGTAATGTTGCAGAGGGTATGTAGAATTTGCTCCATTTCTTACATGAATACAGCATAAGATAATTTGGAAATAATAGATACATTTTTTAGAATTTGGAAGAAATGAATCAACAAATGGAACCAAAGACATTTTCCTGTGAAATTTGTGGGCTGAACATTTCAAGAAAATCAAATTTAAACAAACACATGCTATTACACACAGGATTGAAACCATATTCGTGTGAAGTCTGTGGATCTGCATTTTCGAGCAGTTCCAATTTAAAAAAACATGTACAAATACACACTGGTGAAAGACCATATTCTTGTGATATTTGTGATGCTACATTTTCAGCAAATTCAGATTTAAAACGACATATGCGGAGACATACTGGAGAAAAGCCGTATTGTTGTCATATTTGTGGTTCGGTGTTTGCAGAAGGTTCAATTTTAACTGAGCATATGCGAACGCACACTGGGGAGAGACCATTTATTTGTGATATATGTGAATTTGCATTTTCATCAAGATCAAATTTAAGACGACACATAAACACACACACTGGAGAAAAACCATACACGTGTGATATATGTGGATCTGTATTTTCAAGGAATACATATCTAAAAGATCACATGAAAAAACACACTTGAAACTTGAGAATTCTCAAATTTTATATTACAAAGAAGATATGTAAGTATACATGAAGGAGAAGTTTGATCCTTTTGATATTTAAAATACTACACATTTAGTCAAACATTAGCAAAACACATGCAAAAGAATGTGTTTATTTCAGAAATTTATTTCTGTTATTATTTAAGATATAACATATATAAATTTATACAAATAATTTTTTTTTTTATAAGTTCAACACTTCAAATACTTTATAACTGCATTTGAAAGCCTCCAGTTTTATGTCAGTTTTCTTAATCAGATTGATTTATAAACACTGCTGGGAAATTTGATAAAACAATATCTGTCAACACACATAGGAAAGAAAATATTTTGTTCTGTAATTTGTAGATTTTTTTTCTTACAGATTAACTGAAAGTGACAAAGATATGAAAGTAATTTCCAATAATAAGTCATCACTGATATGATATAATGAAACTCATGAAAAAATACACAAAATGGAAAATTTCTCTTTCATGTATTTTCTTATATAATTTTTTTTTTTTTTTTTTGACAAATGTAAATACTTGAAAAGAAATTGGAAATAATTTTCCAAACAATTCCTTTCCTTTTTCAGAGTCTGAAATTCTTTTATGAGAAATTATCATTGTTATACGACTGAGTTGTATAGATTAGTATTGTCATTTTGTTTGTTTCAGTTGATGTCCTCTTTAACCTTCATTTGAGTGATTGTCATGGTCTGTAGCATTTTTCAAAATTTTGAACTAAAGAAGTAGACTGAAAATTACCTAGTGGATATAGGCATTAATTAACTATTGTAATTAACTTGGTGTTTGTGAGTTCAATCCCTGAGTCAAGCTGTGAAGTCCAATGTAATAAGAAGAGATATCATGAAAAAGAATTACAACCCCCCCAAAAAAAAAAATAACTGATATAACACATCTATTTGTATAGATAGCAGAATAAAAATCTGTGGGTTAAAGGTTTTAATATGAAATTAAAAGAAAATAGAAAGGTAGATATGTGCCTCACTCCACCAATGCAATGTCAATTTTTAGATGGAATAAGCTAGTCTGAATTCATAGTTTACTCCCTCCTAGACTAGTTACCATACTAAGGCTAAAAAGTCCAATTCAGCCTCATATTCACTTATAGTTAAATGGAACAGAGAGGGGTTTATGCTTTTCCTTAGGATATTCACTTGAAGTAAAATGCTGCTTTGTCCAGAATTTCAATTTGGCTTGCTGAATCCATTTCCTATAATAACCACTGTGACATGTATGACTTGGTTAGAAAGCAAGATGCTACAATGATCCAAATATTATCACTCTCTAGAAATTTTTTTTATTGTGTAGCTAAAAAAATTAGTTCCATTTTTGAAACTTTTTGCTTTTGTTGCACTTTTTTTTTTTCTTTTTTTTTTTAGTCAATTCAAATTAAATAATAGGATTCCCAATGCTACCATCTTTAAATACTTTTCAAAGACTTCAAGCTGCTTCCATATTGTTTATTCCAACACTATACTCCCCTAGCAAAGAATACAATAGTGTCATAATTGACTGATCCTATAGGCTTAACCAAAAACTTAATTTAATTTGCTAGGTAATGGTAAGTTTTTATTTATAATTGATATTGTGTGTGTGTGTGTGTGTGTGTGTATATATATATATATATATATATATATATATATATATATATATATATATATATATATATAAGAACTGGACAAAAATGAGTGAAAAACTGCATCATTTATTATTATTATTGTCACGAATTTAATGACACTTCAGTTACTTAGATATACATCATCAAGGTGTGCTGATAGCATAGATTACCTTGACTCACTCTCAACATCTGTCCCTCTTGGCCATTGCTCTTAGCAAGTCCTCTAGAAGGCATCACTTATGAGTTTATCCTTACTTTCCCACCCGTGCCCAACATGTCTTGCTCATCTTATTTGAATGGTTTGTGGGATGGGAGGTAAGTAGCTCTAGGGTGCTGCTTCCAGGATACTTATGTAGTTTTCATCTAACTTTTTCTCCAGGTATTTTGTCGAAGTCTAAATGGTGCAACCATACAATAGCATAGACATGGCTTCAACTTGCAAGTATTCCCATTTCATTTTGTCAGAAATCAGATTTCCATATGGTTGTTAACCTGTCAGTAACAGTCCATGCCTTACCTTTACATATGTTAACATTGCTTTCCAAAGATGAGATATTGTTACCAAGGTACATGAACTGTTCTACTAATTTTAGAGGCTTGCCATTTAATGTGGAGATGACACCATTCTGATTAAAACACTCGTTCTTTGTTTTATCTGAGTTCACATAGAGATTGATGCCTCTTGCTACCTGTTCCAGACTATGCAACAGAGATTCAACTTGTGCAGGTGTATAAGCAAGAAGTGCTAGTATGCATTAATAATAGTTTGGGGCATAAAGGTCTAAGAATTTTTGTCTGGGAGCCAAAGAAGCATGTAATCTAATGTTATCCTGATAAAATATAACCCGATTTCTCTGAGACATTATTGGATGCTTTCCATTGCTTACTGCTTTCAGTTGACATGGGAGTAGGATTTATTTGAATTAGTCATTTGCTTTTCTAGAAGCTTCTAATAAAAGATTCCCTTCTTACCCTGCTATATACTCAGCAACACTTTATTTGGATAAAGGCTGTGGCCTTTGGTTGGGTCATTTTTTGTCTTACTATCTCTTGTATTCTACACTGCTTTAAAGAAAATACTTTTCATTTCCCATCGATCAAAGTTTCTTTCAAAAATAGAATATTTATGCTATAAATTGCACATATTAAATTCAGTCCATGTTTGTTTGATTATGTTTTATGGCATATCAATGTTTGTAGGTTATTTAGTGCCAAATCTATTTTTTATGCAAATAATCAGTTCTATTTCAAAAAATTCAGTTGAGCGTAAGTACAGTTTCAATGTCAAAAACAGTTCCATTTCAAACAATTCAGTTTAGCATAAGTATGCAGTTTAATTGTCAAAAACATTTCTATTCCAAGCTATTCAGTTTAGTTAAACAGTTCTAATTCGAACAGTTTAGTATTAGTATAGATTTTGTCAACACAGTTAAACGTCGGAACTGTTCTATTTCAAACAATTCAGTTTTGCGTAAGTACAGCTACTTTGTCAAAAACAGTTCTATCTTAAACAATTCAGTTTAGCATAAGTATGTAGTTTAGATGTCAAAACAGTTCTATTTCAAGTAATTTAGTTTAGCATAAGTACGCATTTTACTTCTGTTTGACCCATAGATAGGATCCTATCATGTGCTACCACTCCAAGTCAGAGTGGATCTGGGAGCAATGGCAAGGAAGAGGTGTTCCACATTCCCAGAACCTCGCCATCAGATTATTTAGTATCATATCTAGGACACTTGTTGGGTGGGTTTAGCCCCTGCAGACATGCAGTCAGTGTATTCTACAGCCCCAGCCAACTAAGCAATAAATTCAGTCCAGGAAGTTTTTACTTAAATAGATTTGATAAACAAAAGTATGCCAGTTTAGATAAAATTATAAGAATGTATGTTGATATGTCACAATTCAATCAAAAATGATCTTCTTGAAGAAAGTTATTTTAAACTAAATGCTTCCAATATAAGCTAACAACAAAACCAAACAAGGTTTTTGGTTAACCTAATAAGAAGTCTAACAGAATTTCATTGAAATTCTTTTCTTTGATTTAAAAAAAAAATGCATACAGTACCATAATGTTATTTGGGTCATTCCATGTCAATTTAAACAATTTTTGAAAAGTGCCCCATTCAAACATCTGAGATTTTGCTTTTACTTTTTCAATGGTTCTTTTAATTCTGAAAAAAATGTCTAAAATTTAACTCAGTATTTTTACTCATTCATTCACTATGAATCCTAGAACATTGTGCTACTTTGTGTAGTCGGTTAACTGACTTGGAAGGTTGTGTCTAAACATGATTACAAAGTATTAACCTAAAGAAAAAATGTTAAGGGCAGTTCCCATAGAGTAGTAGCTAATGTGCTGGGTTACAACATCATAGTTAGCAAGGTCAAACTCCATCTGTGCTATTACATTCACTTTTGGACTAATGCCCTGAGGAAACTGCCCAGTTGGCTGGGGATATAGAATACTCTGACTGCATTTCTGCAGACGGGTAAAACCTCCCTAACAAGTGTCCTGGACATGACATTTAACAATCTGATGGTGATGCTCCTGTAAAGCTGGAGTTTTGAGGAATGCAGAGTACCCCTTCATTCCCATGAAGGTTCATTATGACCCAGGGTGGTAGCACTTGGTAGAGTCCTATCTTTGGGTCAAATAGAACTGCTTGATATTTAATCTGTGTGCAAACAAATCACTTATGCTAAATTGTATTGCTTGAAATAGAACCGTTTGATCATTTAACTGTGTGTAAACAAAAGACTTATGTTTAATTGAATTGTTAGTGATACATAACAATACTTGGAACCATTTAACTGTATACAAATGAATGAGTAATATTGAATTGAATAATTAGGGTTAAATAGCAATACCTGTCACCACTTTACTGTGTGCAAACAAATGATTAATACTAAATAGAATTATAAGTGTTAGCAATAATTGAAACCATTTGACTGTGTAAAAACAATAGCAATACTAGTGTACAAACAAATTAGTTTTAACTCTAAAAATGAAATTACAAACTAATCTCTTATATATCATGTATATCTATTTAACTGTGTGCAAACAAATGACTGATGTTAAATTATTACTATTACATAGCAATACTTAAAACCATTTAACTGTGTGCAAAAAGGTTTGTAAAAGCTTGTTTAAAAATGTTATCAACAAAATGTGTTTACAAATCATATATATTCAATATATATGTTTAAACAGGATTTGGCATTAAATAACACACAGTGGTTAATATGCCATAAAATTCCAACCAAACTCAGCCCTGAGGAAAAGTATGAACCCCATTGTTCCCCTCACTATGGGTCAAATAGTACCACTACTGTTCTTTGATAAGGATGGCTTTCACATTAACTCATGATGGTTGATATGTCATTAACAAAGCAAAAGATACTAACTACAAAATCACTGTAATTGTAGAATGCAAGTGACAATAATTTCATTTAAGAGATGTTATTCTTTTTATGATGTGAGATAATATTCTTCTCAACTTTTTTTTTTCCTTGGGTATAGTCACCTCCTCTGTCTTTTCATCAGTAGGAGCCAGCTGACATAAAACAAGGCTTTCCTTCCCAATAAGTAACTTGAAAGCATATTGTTAGGATTTACTTAGATTAATTTGACTTCTTGCACAGGAAGTTTATATTTGTTCCATACATATTTCTATGTTAGTACTTTCCAAGGTATTTTTAGTTAAAAATTGACCTTCTGGCTGTGGACTTCCTCTGGTAGGAGAGTATCCACTTGCATGAAATCAGTGGTTGTACTTAATAGGGAGCAAATTGAGTAAAGAGCATCTAAAAGTATAATTTCCCAATGATGTACTGGTAGATTGCCTTGATTTTAGTGCCAGGCTAATTGTTCTTGCCAGTAAAATGCTTGGGTCTAGAGTTTCTTTGGTCTGTTTTAGTAGATAGGATGTGTCTGTTATATTTCTTGTTTTTCTCATGCATAAATATGTCCTTTTAGAGAGATTATAGCTTCATTAAGATTAACAATGTTGCTGATTAGTTCATAGACATCCGAGGACTAGTAATTAATGTCAAAATCAAGTCTCTCTCATTCAACATGTTTGAGAAATTTGATACTGGTTTAGTACCAATAATTCCATGTTTTGTTCCTCCTGGAAGTGTTTCTATTCAGATAGAAAATTCTTAGTTTTAATACTTTCTCTATTCTGACTACTTATCTTTTTTTTCTTAATGCTAATAGAAAATGTGTGGTGTTAACTGACTTGGAAGGTTGTCTTACCACAAATACAAAGTATTAGATACTAACCGTAAAATCACTTGTTAATAATTCTATAATCCGAAATGCAAATGGCTAAGCTTCATCTGAAAAAGTTTATTCTTTTTCTAATATTCCTTGATTTATATAACACACACCATGAACTTCTACTGCACTTTTCAAAGTAACCTTCAGATTTTGTTGGCATTATCAGAAAACTCAGAA
Organism: Sepioteuthis lessoniana; assembly: GCA_963585895.1. Classification (NCBI taxonomy): domain Eukaryota; kingdom Metazoa; phylum Mollusca; class Cephalopoda; order Myopsida; family Loliginidae; genus Sepioteuthis; species Sepioteuthis lessoniana. The sequence goes on along the minus strand of OY757908.1, from coordinate 873,840 downwards.
TCTGGTTCTCTTTGTGAGTTCTGTCTCCATTCACAAAAGAAGAGAGTTGTGTCAATACAAATTGTTCCCATCTGGATCCATAGTGATTAAATGAGTAGATATTAAGCTAAAATTTGAGAGAACTTTTCCTTTTAGAGCAAAAAGGACTTGTGAGCAAAGTTAGAGAAAAATCTTAGATTGTTGAAGTAACACAATTGGTTCACTTGTCTTGCAATGGTCCTATTTTGGCCCCTTCAATCAATATTGTTGGTGGAAGGGGGTTGGTTTTTCCCTGAAATGTCACTGAAGTAAATGTTCCTCCTAACTTGATTTTTTTTTTTTTTATATCTCCACATTTATTAATTTAATTTTTTTTTTGGTCTTCATTTGATTTCCAGATATTGCTTTCGTATCTTTTATATGTGTGTATGTGTCTTCCCAAAAAGAGAAATATTTATCCATATTGTCTTCTGAAGCAGCAACAGTAGAATTATTTGTGAATAAAATTTCTTTGCTTATTTTGTATTTATACTTTAATTCAATTTCCAGTATCTGTTTGAAAACTGAAATGTATATATTAATTAACTGAAAGTAGGCTCAACAATAAACCATTTGTAAAAAAAAGATCTTTGATAAAGCCTTGTAATTGTATAATTCTTGTTTAATTGCAATAAAAATACAGCTAAATTTTTTGTATTGTGACTGAATTAAGAAAGATATTTTTCATTTGGTTCAAACTTAGTTTGTCAGAAAAATATAAATTTCTTTGAAAAATGATCTCAAGAATTGTATTGTTTTTAAAGGCTTTTCCCTTTATAAGAAACATTTGAAATATTGTTTAACCTTTTAAGCCCATTATACTGGTGGTACTTTTTATTTTTCTGCACATCATAGCACTGTTATGCCAGTGCAGAAATCAATTTAGGCTCAGGAACTTATGGACAAATGTCAGCATACTTTTTGCCATCAACAATATCATTATGACAATGTGAGTCCATAGAATGATATAAATAGGAATTTTGAAGGAATGGTAAAGGTTTCTGATTTGTCTAACAGCCAAAAGTTGGAATTCATTGAAACAATGGAAGCTACACAAGGGTGGTGTGTGCTGCTTTGAACAAATCCTGGAAGCAGCACCTTACAAAATAGAAGTTGTACAGCCACTTACCTCTGATTCCACAAACCATCCATGTAAGATGAGCTAGATATGCTGGGCACTGCTGATAAATGAACTCCAAATTATGGACACACCAATGTTAGCTGATGAGCAAAACCACTTCCTTTCATCAGCTCTGTGCAGACACTGGATGCTATCTAGAGGATTTACCAATAACAATGGCTGATAGGGAAAGATGGTGCGAAAGTCAAGGGAATCAGCATATCTTGATGATGATTATGGAAGAAAAAGCTTTTATTTTGCCTGATGAATAACATCTGCAGTAAACAAAACTTTTTTTTTTTAGCAAAATCAATATTTTTCAATGAGTGTTTTATGTTGAAAATAATAGAAAGCCGCAAACAGGAAAATTTTTTTTGAATCAACAAATTTAGAAAATAAAATCTGGTGATGATCCAAAACAAAGAACACAAATACGATCATATGGAGACCAACTAAAAATAGGGAAACTTAAGTTTATTGAATTTTATTTCAATGATAAATGCAGAAAATGTTATTTTGTTTTTGTATTATCTTTGTTTTGGTATATTTTTTGTATTTTACATTACATTTTAAAAGTTTGTTTTATTTGGAGTCAAAATACTTATTTTATTTATTACTTTTTTTTTTTTCAGGTATCAATCCTTTGTTTTCATTTTTGAAAAAAATAACCATTTATAAACAGATTTGTATTTAGATAAAGATTTCAGTCAAAAATTGTTGCAAGTATACTGAGATATATATATATATATATATATATATATATATATATATATATATATATATATACACACACACTGACCAGCTCATATGTAACTTAGGCAATTCCATATTTTTTTGTTTACTAAAAGGTTGAAAAAAATGTGGTAAGAACTAAAGCAACAAAATTTGAACAACTTTTCTAATGATAATGACTCACAATCACAAGAAATTTGTAAAAATGTTTTTTTTTTGCATTTAATGTCAGGATAATCAAAAAGTTTAATGTCAATAAAAATAAGAAAACTTCCTTGGATTTTGATTTCTATCAGTAGACATTTATCCATATATTCTCAACTAAAATATTTCTTTGTCACTGCTATACCTGAATACATATCAATATTATTGACTAAGCTCTGTCTTTGTTGTTGACATGCAAAAAAATCCATGTAAAAAATTGTAGCTATTGCAGGATCATTTGATGATTACTGCTTTAAATAAATGAGTAAATGCTGGAACTTGGAGATCACCTAACTTTAAACTAGTGGATATACAAACAACCAAAAACATTTCCATCTTGTTATTTCAATTCAGAGAAATTATGTGAATTGAGTTTAAAACAACTGTTGAAAGAAAAGTCTGTAATTCTAAACAAAAGAATCTCAGATGCAAATAATTTATCCATCATCATCAATATCATTAAGGCATACTGTCATGGTTTCTCTTGACTCTCTTTTGCCATCCATCCCTATCAGTCATTATAATTTCTCTAGATGGTATCCAGTGTCTGTACAGACCTGATGAATGTAAGTTTTTGCTAGTCTGGCAACACTGGTGTGTCCATGTGTAGGAGTCCATAAGAGACCATTGCTTATGAGTTCATCCTTATTTCACCAGCAGTGCCCAGCTTGTCTTGCTTGGATTGTGAGATGGGAGGTTAGTGGCCGTGCAGCTGTTGTTTTGTAGGTTGCTGCTTCCAGGATTTGTTCAAACCAGTATACTGTAGCCTTATATAGTTTACATCTTGTTTTTTCATCAGGTATTTTGTCAAAGTTCAAATGGTGCAACCACACATTAATACTGATGCAGCTACAGCTTGGAAGAATTCCTATTTTATTTTATCAGATTTCCATATGGTCATTAATCTGTTGATAGCAGTCCATGTTTTAACCATGCATATATTAACATTGATTTCAACTGATGCAATATTCCTACTGAGATATATGAACTGGTCTACTAATTTCAGAGGTTTACCATTTTATGAGGAGATGAGACGATCTTGATTAAAATACATGATCTCTATTTTATCTGGGTTTACATTGAGACCAATGCCTTTTGCTGCCTGCCTCAGGTGATGCAGCACAAATTCAGTTTTTCTTTGTGTATTTGCCAAGTAGTTCTATATCATCTGCATTGTCTGCATTTGTAATAGTTTCTCTTGTTATTGTATTGTGTGAAACTATTTTCTTTCATTAGATCTTATTGATGTTATGTAGTGTCCCTTAGCTACTTCTATAGATGTCAGTTTCTTTAATAAAAATGAATAGAAAATACTACTACTACTGCTGATTAATTATAAATGACCTGTTCTTCATTTTTCTATTACAATGGGGTTTCTTTCTTATCTTGCTAAGCTAAAAGCATACAAGATTTGAATTGTGTTTATATAAAAAAAAACAGGTATTATACTTTGATCCTAAACAAAATGCTGTGAATGAAACAACAAACTAGGTGCATTCTGAATCAAAAATGTTTTTATTCCACTGAAATAAAATTGTGGAAATTTCAGGTAAAATTTGAACAAATTAACCTTTTAATTGATACCAATGGAAAACATACATTTTCAAAATTACATATTGTCATAATATTCATTTGTTGATAAGGTGACTCACTTTCCCTCATCAACCATTTCTTTTTCTTTTCTTGACGTCAATCAAAGCAGAGAAGCCAGATTCACACAATTTGTTGAAGCAAAATTGCCCAAATATTTTTAGCTATTGTTGGGTGCTGCATTGAACTCTAATTTTATTTCTGAATGTTTTGGTCTCAAGTATCAATCATGGATTATTTATTACCTGAAATCAACTTTTATATTGATGCCTTGTTTTAGAATTAAATACTAGTATGAATCAAAAGTTTTGCAATATTTTGGTCATGTGAGGCACAATTCAGTAGCTTCAGATGCTTTGTCAGGATCATGAAAATAATGAACCATATTGGACTTTGAAATGCCAAGCTCACCTGATACTCTCTGAGGGCTACTCACTGGATTTCTCACTGTGGCTTGGAGCACAGCCTCCAAATCCACAGTTTTCAGTCTACTCGATCTTGCCTGGTTGTCAACTCAATTTCAATCTGATTATTGTGATCAACTGTGCCTTCTTTCACATAAGAAATGTTTTTTGGTTGTCACTGCTGCATTTTAACCCAGTTCAAAGTTGTAAATCCTAAGTTCCTATATCAGGCTACATTGTTCATTCATCTGTGCAACTTTCAAATCACAATCATGATGAAGCAATGCATAACATGTCTGCGCACCAACTACCACAATACTACCAACTACTTGAATTGCTTTGGTTGCATATGTGCACAGCAAATTTGCATGTACCAAAATATTGTGAAACTTTTGACTCACCCTTGTAGAAATTGAATAGATAATTGTCTTGTGAAAAATAAACTGGTGAGACAACACAAATTCAGTTGGATCCAGGCAGGCGCCATGTGAGTACATCCTCAAAGTGGAAGGAAGGCCCAACCAGATGGCAGTTTAGTTGTGGTCAACCAAGTTAAGTAAGAAACCAGTGGCAGCAATCAGTACCAGTCAATGGAGACAAAGAACAGTAATTTATTCATATATTGTTGTATCATAGCTCATATATATTCACAAAAGAAAAGAACTCTTCTTCTCTATGACTCCACAAAAAAATCTACTCACTACTCAAAATGCATCAATATCTTCACTGAATTGAAGGATGTGCTGTGGTGTTATGGTTATGGACACAGCGACTTCAAACCTGGACGAGGCTGTTTGCATTTCCCATTGCATTAATATCCTTGGGAAAGGTATGAATTCAATTATTCTCCCTCCAGCTATGAGTAAATAGTAGGGCAAACTGGGTTCTTTAACCTTGGTTAGGCAACCAGTCTCGTAGAAGGAAAATTCTGAATTAAAACCTGTAAAACTTCACTTGAAAATTGACCTTGTGTCATATCGTGCTTGTGCAGAGGGGTTGGGTAAATACATACTGAATGAAATTAACCCTAAAAAATGTATGTATTTGCTTTACTTTCTCAAACCAATAAATCTATAAAGAACTCTTCTCTTAAATCATAATTAGACAATCTACTGAAATATTCAAGCTAATTTACATTTCTAATTTTTTTTCTCCTCTTTATTTCTTTGTTTCATGTTTCAATTGTAAATGAATTCCTTGTCTCTTTCAGTTTCCATCCCAAATTTGAATGCTTAAAACACATTTCTGTTTTACACTAAAATTCTGTGTCTACATTTTCTTTACTTGGCCCAAGTATAGTTTTATATATATATATATATATATATAAGTTTTTATATTTTGCTCAAATAGTTGTGAGAAAATTTGTTCTTCTTCAACTCTGTATGGGTTGAATTGGAAGCGAGTTTTTTTAATATGACTTAAACATAAGTTGTGACGGTTCTAACTTTTTGAAGTTCGGTTTCGTAGTAGGGCATTGTAGATCTTACATCCATAGCTGCCAAAATCTACAATGCCCTACTACGAAACCGAATAGAACCCAAAATCGACAACATACTTAGAAAAAACCAAAATGGCTTCCGAAGAAATAGATCCACGACCTCACAAATATTAACCATCCGCAGAATCCTTGAAGGTGTACGGGCAAAGAACCTACAAGCGACATTAATATTTGTCGACTTTACCAAGGCTTTCGACTCCATTCACAGAGGAAAGATGGAACAAATCCTACTAGCGTACGGCATACCTAAAGAAACCGTAGCGGCAATAACGATTCTCTATAGAAACACTAAAGTAAAAGTACGATCACCGGATGGAGACACAGAATACTTTGACATTGTAGCAGGAGTACTACAAGGGGACACACTGGCCCCGTACCTCTTTATCATTTGTCTAGACTACGTACTTAGAACATCGATTGACAAAATCAAAGAGAATGGCTTCGAATTGACGAAGAGAAGAAGCAGAAGATACCCCGCAACAACAATTACCGACGCCGACTACGCCGATGACATAGCGATACTGGCAAATACACCTGACCAAGCCGAAACACTTCTGCATAGTTTGGAACGAGCAGCAGCAAGCATAGGCCTCCATGTTAATGCACAAAAAACGGAATATATGTGCTATAACCAAACGGGGGACATCTCCACTCTAGAAGGAACCCCACTTAAACTAGTAGACAAATTCACGTACCTAGGAAGCAGCGTCGAATCAACCGAAAAGGACATCGAAACGAGGTTAACGAAAGCATGGACAGCTATCAATAGGCTATCGATTATATGGAAATCAGACCTAACCGATAAAATGAAACGCAGTTTCTTCCAGGCAGCGGTCACATCGATACTGCTATATGGATGCACTACATGGACGCTAACAAAACGGCTGGAGAAGAAACTAGATGGCAATTACACAAGAATGCTGCGTGCAATCCTGAACAAGTCCTGGCAGCAACACCCCACAAGACACCAACTGTACGGCCACCTGCCCCCTATCACGAAAACTATTCAAGTTAGATGAACCAGACATGCAGGACACTGCTGGAGAAGCAGAGATGAACTCATAAGAGATGTACTCTTATGGATCCCCACACATGGCCGCACAAAAGCAGGATGACCCGCTCGAACGTACATTCAGCAGCTATGTGAGGATACAGGTTGTTGTCCTGAAGACCTACCTAGGGCGATGAACGATAGGGAGGAGTGGCGAGAGAGGGTCAGGGATATCCGTGCTGCCAGCACGATATGATGATGATGATGATGATGAAGGTATAGAAGGGTTCTTTCAAATATCTAAGTTCTCTAGTTTAATAAATAAGTTGGTTTAAAAAAACAAATTAATATATATATGTATATAAAACTGATGACTTTAGGAATAAAGTTAAAAATAAAGGTTATAAACCCTTCAAACTTAATTCAAATTTTGGCAGGTTTTTTCAAAACTGTACAATTGCTCTAATTTAACAAATAAATTAATTAAAAAATGAAATATATGGACTTCTTCATAGCAAAATTCTAGCTTTACTACTACTACTATCAATAACTGTTCCTACCTTAATCCTCTTCTGGAATCTTCTCCAATTACCTCCTCCTGCTGCTAGAATTAATAAACCATGATTTGCTATTTGTTAGTAAGTTTAATTTCAAAATTTTAACTTACTGTGTCATTAAATTGTTTTCAAAACTTTAAAAACATTGACTTTTTATTTGTTAGTAGGTTTGATTTAATTATGACTTTCCAACTTAGTTTGGTTTGATAGTAAAATAAAAGTAAGTAAAGTTAGCGACCTTAGTTGAGGGTGACTCGAAGACTCCCTTTTTTGATAGCTACTACACCAAAGTCTTGGAAAGGGTGCAACTCCATTCCCTGGATTGCTCTAATTTTACCTTGATCCTTACTTTATAATGCTGAGTGTTAAGCAAGGCAGCATCGAGTACCATTTTTTTTAAGTCTTTGGTATGACTTGACCCAGGATTGAACCCCAGTCTCCCAGACTATTGGCAAACCCTACTCATTAGGCCAGTGGCCCAGTTCTTGCTATTTGTTAGTAAGTTTAATATAATAATGTCTTTCCCATGTACTTTGGTTAGAATTAAAAGTCAGTTGTGCTATTACATTCACTTTCGGGCAAATACCCTTGGGAAAGGTATGAACCCCCTTATCCTCCCAGCTATGGGTTAAATAGTACCACTACTGTTCTTCTAGGAGAATAGCTTTGGCATTAGATAACCTACAAAGGTTGATATGCCATTAAATAAAGAAACCAAACCAAACCAGAATTAAAAGCAAAAGGTTGTGAGCCTTTTAAATGTCTATATTTTTTAGTTTAACAAGTAAATTAGATCAAAATTAGGACTTGCTCTGTGTTAGTAATAGTTGCTGTCATGTGATTTCATATACTCTAAGCTCTCTAAAATCTGTAAAATTTTAGGCTAGTATTATCTTCTTGAAGATGACAATGAAGTTTTAAAAAGTTTTATACTGAATATAACTTGATTATATCTTTCTAAAAGTGAATGGATTGATAAATTCTTTAAAATGTTTTTTTTGTTTTTGTGAATTAATAATTTTTTTTTTTTTTTTGTAATAAGTTTAATTTCAAATTTATTACTCTTCAAATACATTTTCTTTAAAAAAAAAATCTTTATATTAGAAACTAAAAAAATTAAAATCACATTTTGTTTCTGCAATAAACTACTGTGTTTATGGCAGTCTTCTTTTGAGGAAAAGTATGAAAAATTGTGGACAAAAAACCCTCCTAATTCTTTATCAAAAATGAAGAATTAAAAAAAAACTAAAGTTCAGTAGTCAGTCCATGCTGTTGCAGCTTTGAGATCGAGGTCAAGAAAGCTTCTTAAAAAAAATGCCCACTTGATTCATCCACAAAAATAAAGAATTGTTTTTTAGGCAGTCAAAAAGCCTGAAAATACTTTTCAGAAATGGTTCAAACAGAGGATATTTTACTCAACAAAATCCCATTAACAGGCAACACTAATTCAATTGATCCAGGTAGGTGCCATGTAAGTACTTTCTCATTGTGGCAGAAATTTCCAACTGGATGACAGTATAGTCACCATCAACTAAATGTAATGAGGAACCAATAACAGAAATCAACGGAGACAAAAAGTTAACATACACATATGAGGGTAGTTGTCATCACCAGTTGCAGCAAAAATTGCCAGCCATTGAAGACAAAGAATTCTTCTTCTGGACAACACAAGAAATACCAACTACATCTCTACTATATCTACAACACTTTGGAAATTTGACCTTTAAAAAAACAAGGCAGATTTTCTTCATTAAATGGTAGGTCTATAAAGAACTCTTCTATTATGCTTAAATTGTATTTAGGTTCTCAATGGAAATATTTAAGCAAGCCTATTTTTTATTCTTCCTTTATTTTTACAGACACTTTTCCTCCTTTTTATATCCTTCATATATTGTATAGGATCTCATTTTACATTCTGTACTTCTTAATAAATGAATTCCTTGTCTGTTTTTATTTGCACACTGAGTTTGTCTCTGATTTGTTTGTGTCCTCTCAGTGATATTCAGCAAATAAAGTCTGCAAATATTTTCTTTTATTTGCACTAGTATTGTTTTATATGTATAAATAGTTTTATATGTAATATGATTTTTTTTTATTAAGGTTCATTATTAATATTAGTATATCCTATGATACACTAACACTGAATAAATGGAAGGAATAACAAGATTAGCTCATTTACACATATAGGAATATTTGATACTTTATATATATATATATAAGAAGTATATACAAAAATGTGTCTAAACAGATAAAATCTGAACACATAGTTCTATGAATAAGCAGTATATAAAAAGGGTTAAAAAACGGCAGAAGTCTTACTTGTCTCGGTGTTTTAGTCATGTAGGCTTTATGTTTCAATGACAAGACAATGCCCATCACTGCAGTTGGAGACAAAGTCTTTCTACTGTTCAGGGAACAGATAAATAGCCAGATCTTATTCTTTCAAAAAATGAGAGTAAAAAAGAACCATGATGGATTTAGGGATTGTTATGTAACTACAAGATGTCCAAAAGATATGCCCCCAAAATCTAAGGAAGACATTTATTGGAAGGATGGAGAAAATATTTTGAAAGAGGAAAAACAAATATTCTATTATAGCAGTCGAATTAAACATTTATTTCTTGATTTAAATATTTTAAGGAATTTTTTCTTTTCAACTTTGCTTCTTTTTAAGACTAAAAACTTTATAGAAATTAAATTATTTTTTATGCACAATATGCCATGTTTTTCTTGTGGGATAATTTATTACTATTTCTATTGTTAAGTACATTGTCTACAAAGTTATATTAGTAAAGATGTAATAAAAAATATATTGTAACTATGAAAAATTAAAAGAATTTATTACAATAGAGTTCAAGATTTATAAATGGAGAACTCTGTGTGTGTGTGTGATTACTTCGTTATTTCTTGCAAGTGCACACAAGGTGTAACATTTCCACAGCAAGAAGAAAAAAAGCCCCATCAAAACCCTTTTATTTTTTTTTTAAGAGAATTGCTTAATCATTAACCAATCAGAAACAAGATTTCAAATATCTGTTAGAAATAAACATTTGGAATTCTAAGAAACACCGATCCATTCATGATACATAAATATGGAGCTCTCATCTGATTCTAGTTAATCAGCACTGGACTAATGTTATAAACATTTGGTTGAACTTTTGAACCTAGTGATTCTGTCTTGTCAAAAGAAATTTTCTTTTTCTTTGTTGCCTTGGTAATTGTCATAATACGTGCACAGCAATGCAGGAAAGGAGAGAGTGATAAGAGGTAAAGAAATAAATGACAAGGGTTAAACACAAAGAGACGGTTTATTTGAGAATGTGATGAAAAAAGATAATACAGACAGAAGGTCCGTTTGGCAAAGGGTTCTTTTTGTGTTGTGGTTATATTTGTCTGGATGGACATTAATTGAAGAAAGGATAAATGGCACGGACTGAAAGTAGTTGAAGTGGACGGCACACACTTCTTGGTTGGACTTGCTGAAGAAGGAAGCTGATTAGTTGCAGATATGGGCAATAATTGAAGGAAAGAAAAGTTTGGTACTCGAGGCTTCTGCTTAATATGCATGGCACAATACTGAAAGTAGTTGCTGTTGATGACGCGGATTAGCATTCCTTTCTTGGACCTGCTGCAGAAGGAAGCTGGTTAGTTTCAGTGGATAGCTGGTTTCTTCTTTGCTGCGTGAATTTGTGGACAACCACACAGAAGTCGATATACGGCACTGGTTTGGTCGATTGCGACATAATGTCTCTTGTATTACTGGTGGGAAGAGTGGCGCTAGCGGTGGCAGGGTGCTGCTGATAATTTTTCTTCACTGCATCTATTTGTAAGATAACTATGAAGTTGCTGAATTTATTTACTTGTGTTAACCATGTCCGGAAATAAGTGCTGTTGGTCTGGTGATGCGCTTTGCCGTATGCCACCAAAAGGAGGGTACACCATGTTGCTAGGCCAATAGCCTAGATGCGTGCGTACTGACTGGCGACCAAAACAGCGGATACCGGTGTATATATATATATATATATATATATACCTCAGGAATCCCATTGGTCAAAATGGGTCTCGTAATCTACCCCCCACATCACATCTGAAAGGTTAGCAGCCAGTGTTCAGGGTGGACTATTTTTTTATCCTAATGAAGAGTCATAATCTACGGCGAAACTTGACATAAAGTATAATGCTGACCTTTGTGTAGTAGCCGATTCACCTTTTTACACACGCGAAACAGGAAACAGTAACCCATTTCTAATGTTCCTTTTTCTCTTGTTTGTGAGACGAGATAAACACACACAAGACGAAATTAAATGTAATTCCGTTACTGAAGCATATCATTATATCTAAAAAATTTCGAGGTGGAATTTTTATCTATTTTTAAAGGATTCTTTTTAAAAAGAGATTTTCAAGTATTTGTATAGCTAAGTGAATTCGCTATCTGAATTCGCCACCAAGAAAATGTCGAATCAAATTCTTAGAAAACATCCTTCAGTGGGGAATACTAATCTTTTCATTGTTGTGTTAAACATATACACACATATTTTGACTAGATACATCAACTGGAAATTATAACATTTTTCTGTTCATTAAAATGAAATATAACTGACGACTTTCCTTCTTTTTTGTGTGCTGCAAATTGTTTCGAAGACACTCTACACTAAAACTGTACACACACACGCGCGCGCACACAAGGAAGTTTACAGTTAAGATATTCAAATTATTCAGTATCAATATGATACAGAATAAGAGAAACCCGTATAAATTGTTTTAAAAATTGTTAAGCATTTATATTTTAACAGCATTTAATTTTCTTTATTTTACTTTTTAACGTTAATTTCTATCTCGTTTCCACACAAAATAAGAATGGGGGCGATCCCGGTGGCGTACTGGCTTATGAACTAAACTGTGACATCGTACTAAGCGTGTTCAAACCTCAGTCACGCTATTGCATTCACTTCCAGATTAATATTCTTGGTAAAGTTATGAACCTCTTACTGCCCTTTTAAATAGTACCGTAACTTTGGTTCTAGAAAACCCACAAATTTTGATGTTCCTTAAAAAAAAAAAAAAAAAAAAGCTAAGCGAACTCAAAAACTATGAAATCATTTTTTTTCTAAGGAACGAAATAATGTTGACACCGTTTTTAGCAATTACCATTTTCATCAAACAAAACTTTCTTTTTTCTCTAAGATTATAGTATTGTTTTTTCAGTTTTCTTTCTGCTTTCTTTCTGAGAATCTTTTCAACTTGAACATTATTAATTGACTGAACAACACAGGAAATATGTAGATTGATAAATCTTCACAAATTTAAAGCACTTGAAAGATAGAAAAGTACTTTTTCTGTATTTTTGAGAAATGTAAGTAAGAAAAATATGATTGATATTTATTAACTTTTCTACTAAATTAAATTCAATCGTGTCTTTTTTTTTTCTTTTTTTATTATTTATTTGTATATTTATTTAGGAAAAATCGAGACAAGTATTTTTTAATCTTTATATGTAATATCCGTTTTTAGTTTAATAACGGAAAAAAATTTCTAGTTGGATTGTAAAATACGCTGTTCTTTATTTTCTTGTTTATATTCAATAATTTCTGATAAAATAAAATCAAAATGTAATAAAGTAACAATTATACTCCCGATTTTTAATGCAATTTACAAAAGTGATGTATTCAAAATTAATACATATTCCCAAACATGCAAATTTTATTCCATGTTGAATATATGGAAATGTCTTTTTTAATTTTATATAAAAAATACATCTTCTGTGTGAATTTAATGTAAATCTAAGCATTGGAAGTATATTAAACATTTTGCAATTGTCCTAATATTCCCCTGACCACCACTGTATATGTAAATTAGGTACTAACAACATGGCTGCCATTGCCCTTTCGTTCTGTAACAAATTACTACTCGTCATTGAAAAAAATCACCAAAAATCAGGGAATTATCCAATTCTAATGAAATAATGCATCACTTATTTTATAAAATGATATTGTTTTTTCTGGGTTCTTAACTTTACACCTTTCGCCCCATGTGTGTGTGTGTGGTACTATTTAATCAGTAGGGATACAGGATGTTCTTTCTGTATATCATTAAAAAAGAAAAGTTTGAAAGTGTGCATGAAATAAAGAAAACATCAATTCGGAGTTGTTGGAAGAAAATAATACCCTGAATGTGAATATTAAAAAAGAAAAATCAGTATTTGTTCTGCTAAAAAGGAATTGCGCTATCTTAAATTTTCATTTGATTTTGACTTCCTTTTCTCCAATCACAGGTTAAATCTAAATAGATTATTAAATAAAGAATATTTTTACTAATTGAAAAATATAAATTTTAAAGCCAGAAAGTGGCAGCTGTTTTGTTTGTTGTTTTGTTTTGTTTATATATTTTTTATTTTTTAGGATATAAAAAATGTTTGACCAAAAATTATGGAAACCTAGAGTAACAATAATTTGTTACTGCATTTCCAGTTTTATCCCATTTGTATTTGGGTTGAAAATTTCTATTTTTACTTTGCTTTACTGTAACTTTCAGTTTCATTTACATTTTATTAGTGTCATATTTTGAAAGATTCTTGTATTTTAACGTTTTTTGATAAAGATATTGATGATTTAAAAGAAGTTCAATTATTTTTTTCAAACATTCATTTTTAATTCAAATGAATTTAATGTCTTTTAAATTTTAACTTATAAGCTGCTTGAAATTTTTAAATGGCATGCTTGTAATGTTACTCTCCATTAAACTTTTTAAATTTGAATAAATTATTTGTTTATTCTTTGAAAAGCTTTTTAAAAATATATGAAAATAGATAACTTTTGTTATAAAATAGGAAATTAAAAAAAGTTAAAAATTAGTATTTTAAATTTGTTGAAAATACCCTGAATGTGAATATAAAACATCAAATATTAAAATGGCAATTAAAAACTAATACTATTCTACTAATAATGAATTAACAATAATTATTTAATTGAGTTTTTTAATAGTGCATTGTAAAACCACATTAATATGCTTTTTTTTTTCAAGATTAAATACAAAAAATAAACTATTGCTGATATGATTTTCTATGCTTAATATAATTGACCATTCTTACTAATAATTTTTGGCTGGAAACTAACACACAAATGATATTTGCATTTGAAAGTTATGCAGAAACTCCTGAGTTATCAACTTTGACCAAATATTTGGATTTAAATTCTATAATAAATGATATAGTTATTAACATGTAAGTAATATTTTTGCATAAATCAGTTTATTTATATTTCTAGTTATTCATTTCTGTCTAAAAACCTTTAAAAAATATTTAAAAGTTTTCTAACATTTTGGTAATTTACCTAAATTTTCAACTTTACATGAATTTAAATGTTCAAAATGTATTAAAAATTTATTAGATATGTTATTTTGCTTTTAATACTGATAATTATGATGTTATGACCTTTCAGATGAAATTAAAATTTAATCTTAAATAATAACTAATTATGTTTTTAATTCATTTCAACTGAAAAAAGTGGAATTTTGTTAGAATCTAATGTATGTATTAAAAATATTAGGTTAAAGGAACTCTTAAATTGTCACTGGTTATATAGATAAATTAACTTAAAGATATATTTTTACAGCATTGGACAAAAAAAAGTGAATAAAAATATTTTTTTTATTATTGCTCCAAATTTAAATAAAACTTCAGTGGCTTAGATACACATTGGAAGTGATTATTTTTCTTGATTATCAAAGTTCCTTTCATTGTAAGAAAAAGTCAGCTAAGCACTAATCACAAATAAGAAAATTCAAAGAAATTTCTATTTTTTGGTATTTCTGAGAATTTTCTTTATAGAAAATTATGACTTTTGTTTTTATTTTTTCAGTGTTCTCCCCCCACCCCCTACCCAATCCTGTAAATAAATCTAATTTCATTGAATTGGATTCTTCAAGGAAGCAGACAAGCCACAGAATTAGTTATCTTTCCAAAGATATTTGTGAAATTAGTTTAATAACTAATATTTCCAAACAAACAATATGGAATAAAATGTAAATGTAACAATGGAAAAAATATTCAGACACTTTTAGGGATTTACTATAAGTTTACTTATCGTAGAATAGAGAAATTTACTATATAATGTTATTCAAGAAGAAATGTACGAGGTGTTAGATCTTTCTGGTTTTGCATGGAAACTTTTAAAATGTAATGCCGTTCCTCATTTACTTTTTTGCTTTTTTGCAATGAGTTAAATCATGCTTCAATGAACTCCCAAGCAAACAATCTAATGAAGGTTTGAACTACAGAGCCATTGTCAAGATGTTAAATATCCCTATCAATTACATTGGATCCATTATCTTGAAGTAGAAGTTCACTACCACCAAAAAATTGCATTTAACTGGCTCTTCATTAAAAACTTCTGTCATACACAACTTAAAAAGATACTTAATAAAATTAAAATAAATCAATTGGAAAAATGAAAGAAAATCCAATTTAATTCAATAATAACTAAAATAACTTTTTGTAATAAACTGCATAGAAATTGTTCAAGTATTTTATACTCAGTGGAAAAAATTTACGGGTTTCTTACGTGATATTGATTTAGAAAATCCTAATTATTTTTGAAAAAAGGTTCTTTGCTCAAACAAAATACTTGGCTAAAATCATGTATAGAAAAAAGTTGGATGCACTTATTGAAAAAACATCAGTAAAAACTGCCCATAGTAAATCATGTATTTGGAAGTATCATCATTTGTATGTGTGTGGGGGGGATTTTTCAGTGGTCCTTGGGTGCTTCAGGTGATTAAAGGAAATATAAATAAGTCATATACAGAAGTATTCTGGTAGCTAATTGATTTTCATTGATGTAACATCTGGAGTTTGAAGAGAATTTGAATATATAAACAAGATAATGACTTGAATGCAGAATTACTTCAGTGCTATCATCAATTTACTTGAAAAATTGAATTCATCAGAGAAAACTCAGAAATATTGATGATTTGAATATTTTGAAGGACTTGTTAATATTTATGAAAAATATCTCTTAAACAGTAATTGCAAATCCAGGCTATGCAGCTGATCCTTAAAATTTAGAATTGTCCAAATATTTTTGGTTATGTTCTATTCTGCATATTTGGGAATATCTGTGTTTTTCTTAGTATTGTTAATTTTATATCAAGATATTTCACCTGTGAAAATTAAGTATCAAGAGTAAAATATTTGCTGGTGTCTAAATAATTTTCCCTTCATTATATATATGTTTAATCTGTAGATAATTCATGTATTCAGATGTTTCAGTTTTCCAGTTGAAAAACAATTCTCCACAAAAATTGACAACATTCTATTCATCATTGAATAGTTGTATATTTTTATCTATAAAATTGAACATACAATTTTATTTTTATTTCATCAAAAGAGTCTATAAGAGATTCTCATTTTACTGTGTTATTAGAAAAGTTCAATGCATAAAGATTGAAAGATTACATATTCTAGAATTATCAAAAAAACAAAAAATATACACATTACATCAAATAACATCCAACCTAGGAATTTGTATATTAAATATATTTAACAATAAATATTCAAATTCAAACTTCATGTAAACATTAACAGTAACTTGTAATCGTTTGCAGTATTATAAACTGAAATATTTAGAATAACAAATACTGGAAAAATAATTCATCAAAGTTTCTCCAATATTAATAGCATAAATTTCAACTCCAAATTTTATCAGCAATAAATTTCAATCCTTGAAAATGACTGATGTTCATTGAAAATGCCCATAAAAAATTGTGGACCATTTCTATGGTAAAAATATCAAAAGAAATTTTATCTGTGATTTCTAACTGTAGTGTGTATTCCTTAGAAGTATGCATCATATATTCAATAAACATTATTCAGTTCAAAATTTTAAATATCTTTATTAATTTTGTTCAATTTCTATGTAACATTAACTTTTTATAAAGTTATTTTTAAAAATTTTCTTCACAGGTGTTCACCAGGAAAAATGTTGGTCTATAAATGAAAATCAATTTCTAAAACAGATAAAACATTGGAATTGCAAAACCTGAACAAAATGTACAAAAAAGCATATTATCTGAGCAAACTGTGAATCTAAATTTTCAAATAGTATACATTTGCAGAGACATTTGAAAACACTCACTGGAAAAAAAAATTCTCAAAAAATGCCTAAATCTTCCTTTTCAGAAAAATCACTTACAACAGATCCTGTGCAAACACGCACTGATGAGAAGCCATATTATTGTGAAGTGTGTGAATCATCGTTTTCATGGAAGTCATATTTGGTGCAACATATGCGAACACATACTGGAGAGAAACCATATTCTTGCGAAATATGCGGGTTTTCTTTTTCACAGAAATCATCTATTAAGGTGCATATGCGAACACATACTGGTGAGAAACCCTATTCTTGCAATATGTGCAGATCTTTATTTTCACAGAAGTCATGTTTGATGACTCATATGCTTACACACACTGGGGAGAAACCATATTCCTGTGAAGTATGTGGATCCTCTTTTTCATCTAAGTCCAGATTAGTTGTGCATATGCGAACACACACAGGAGAAAAACCGTATTCTTGTGAAATGTGTGGTTCTGAATTTGCAAATACTTCAAATTTAAAGAAACATCTCCGGACACACACTGGAGAAAAACCATACCCTTGTAATGTGTGTGGATCTTCCTTTGCAGAAAAATCTTCTTTGGTAAAACATATGCGAACACACACTGGAGAGAAACCATATTCTTGTGAAACTTGCAAATCATCATTTTCACAAATCTCACATCTCATTCGACATGTAAGAATACACACTGGTGAAAAACCACATTTTTGTGAAATATGTGACTCTTCCTTCTCAGCAAGATCATCTTTAGTACAACATATACGAACACACACTGGGGAAAAACCACATTCTTGTGAAGTATGTGAATCTACCTTTTCAGAGAGATCAGATTTGGTGCGACATATGCGAACACACACTGGAGAGAAGCCATATTTTTGTGAAGAATGTAAATCTTCATTTTCAGCAAGATCATCTTTGGTGCAACATGTGCGAATACACACTGGAGAGAAACCATATTGTTGTGAAGTGTGTGGAGCTTCTTTTTCAAGGAAGTCCAATTTGGTTCGCCACATACAAACACACACGAAGGAAAAAACACATTAAATGTATATTTATTGATTTCAGCAATGAGAGTGGGCTGAAAAGTTCATATCTGCTGTTGATTTTTTTACCAATGGGATCTAAGCACTGCAACAATTATGGAAGATTTGGGAGCATTGCAAGGGGGACTACATTCAGTCACATTCCATGAGAGTATGAACTTTTCAGATGACATTTGTATTTATAGCAAGACAGAATGGTGTGAAAACCATATTTTGGGGAAATGAGTAAATGATTATTTTCCTAATATGGTGAACATACAAAGCATAAAATAATTTGATGATATATGTGGAGCTTTTTTTTTCTATGTCATATTTGCTTCAACATAAGTAAACACAATGTAGAGATCATGTGAATTGTGTGGATCTACTTTTTCAAAGAATGATGTTTAACATATTAGAAAAGACACTGGTGAGAGACTATTTTCATATTATCTAAGTTCTTTCTGTAACTGAAATAGGGGGAAACATGTGAAAGTACATGGTTGAGAACATATATTCTTCTGTAGTGTATAGATCTGCATTTTCCAAAAATCCAAGTTTATAGAAACATACCTTACTGATGAGTAAAAAAGGTTTTAAGAAGTATGTGTTCATGCTATAGAAATCACATCTGTTATGACTGAGGTGAAATCATTGTTGTGAAGAGTATGAATTTTCATTTAAATTAAGTGTAAGATTGGTGGCTATAGAATTATAGAATGTTAATTTCCATGACCTTTGACAGTGCAGTGGTTGAATCAAAAGTTTTACAAAATTTTGTTATGTATGAGTTTGCTGTGCATTTATCATGTGACTGAAGCAATCCAAGTCATGGAAGGTACCCACTGTGGTTGGGTTGTATCATGATACTTGTTACACTAATACATTGTGTATTGCTTCACTCCGTTTGTGGTTTGAAAGCCGTACAAATGATTGTGCAATGTCATCTAATTCGGGAACTTATGATTTACAAGTTCGAACTGGGCCGTAACACTCTGCAAGTAACCTAAAACATTTTTTATGTGAAAGGTAAAGGTGTTGTTGATAACAGTTCAGTACTAAGATGGTTGAAGAAATTTTACTTAAATTGCAAGACACTCAATGATTAAGCAAATCAGATCAGCCTAAAACTGTGGCTTGTGAAACTGTGCTCCAATCCATAGAGGCAAATCTGGCAAATATCTCACTGTCCAATGTGCTTCTTTACCTTCACAACATTGACAAAAACATCCAGAACTGTCAAATTGTGCCTGACATTATGGAAATATTTCAAAACTTTTGACTCACCTAAGTATTTACTAAGTTGACCTACAGTAAATTCACTATTGAAAACCAAACATGGTCTCATTAATTTGTATATCTCTTAAAATTTCAGGAAATCATCAAAATCCATATTATAAGGATGAAGTGATTTACTAAGCCTTTTTCTCAGATATGGCACAAGGCCATATCAATGGGGCACCCAATGAGACTCAAATTCATTCGTGAAGGTTTGCTAATCTAGCATGCTAACTATTACACAACCTGAGGCACTCATATTGTAAGGATGTATAACTAAATTTTCAGTATGAAATATATAAACACTCATTTCAAAATGCATTTTTTTTCTTTTGGTTAACTATGTGTGACGGTGCCATTAAAATATTTATCCCAGGATGGGAGTTTATTTTTTGCACGTGTGAAGTTGGGGCAGTCTGGCACTTGATCCCTCGTGAAATAAGTCCTAGTTGAGAGTCCCTTTTTCGACATATGGGAAACGGCAGATAATGTGGGGGTTAACTTGGGGCTAGACTGACCGCCACTGGCAAGGGGTTTCCAAATTTTACATTACACACACACCCACCAAGCCACTACCTCTTCCTACCCCTAGGATAATGGAAGATATGGGCCTCTAGGTTTAGATATGATATTATTATTTATCGCAGTCAACAATTTCAATTTCCCGTGTGATATTTCTGAAGGCAAATAGGACATTTAGCGAGAATAAATTGAAGCAAATGAAGCTGAAAAGGAACATACAAAAAGAAGGCAACTCGACAGGCAAACAACACAACGAATAAGTTTCGATACGAGGGGACATATAAAATATAACAAGGTTTTTAATACGTGCTGACACAGACAAATATTAAGGTGCCGGCTATATTACCAGCAGATAATACCAAATACAAAAGTCTTTCTTCCTTTTCCTTTTCTTTCTTCTTTCTTTAAATTGAGAGGGAGAGAGCATACAATTGCAATACTTAGGAAGGGTGGAGGGAGAAAACGGCTTTAAGATTTACTTAGCTTTTCGACGGGTTTCTTCTGAGAATATTTTTTTCTTTTACGGGCTAGCAGGATTCTGTACAGCTTGGCTTGAAGGCACTTTATCTTCTTGTCCAATATTATTTCTGCTTTTCCCCGGAGTTTTGGTGACAGTTTCAATACATCTGGTCACTCCAACTGCTGTCCTGAAACTCGGCTCTGCTTCTTCGCCGGAGTTGTGGCGACAGTTTCAACACCTCTGGTTATGCCAACTGCTGTCCTAACAACTGCATTCTTCATTCCTATTTCCTCTAACGAAAAGGGTGCTTCCGGCTTTAGGATTCTGGCCAATCATTTAGCCTCTTTCTTCTTCCTTCACCCTGTCAGGCGATTCATTCGGACTACTATCTCTATCCACCCAGGTGAGGTTTGGAGTACAGATAGCTTGACCTACATTCTAATTTCCTCTTTTAACAGTCAGTCTTTGAGGCGTGTTAATTCAAACACAGAAGGGTAGGGGAAATTTCTTATTTCTCTCCTCTCAGTGGGAGACCACGTGACACATGGTACAATCATGTGTAAATTATCAAAAGTCTTTTTTAAAGATTTCCTTAGAAGTGTGGATTCTCTAATTTAATAGATGCTTATTAGATTTTCATTTATTTTAAATATCTTTTTATTTCAATATTTCTGTGACTTTCTGTAAAGATTAAAAGACTATAAATATCAAAGAGTTTTGCTTCAGCAATTTTGTGCAAATGGTAAACTGTTTTTGTTAATCTAAACTAATTGATTTAAGGCTTTGATTTGATGATATAATCAGAATATCAAATGTTTTACAATGTGAAATGCTGTGTATTGGTTTTTTGTTGGAATCATTGAGGAAAATACTGATTAAATGACATTGAAATAAAAAAAAAACAATTAGCTTCTTCCTTTGATAATGCATCTTCTTAATCTTTTACTGCTGCTGCCATCATCAGTGTTGTTTTTTGTTTTTTTATTTTAATAGTTTGTCATAAGCATAAATGTTTTAAAGTCATTTTCTAAAAATCTTTTCTATAAGGATAAAGGAGTAAAAATAGGCAAATTGAAGTTTTAACTGGTGATTTGTAATTAATTTTACAACCAGAAAAGTGGTCTTTTTTTAATTTCAAATGTGGGATTTTGTCAGTATCTTTCCCATAGTGGCTAGTATTAATAATCAACAATAAACTTCTCATTGGTAAAAAAAAGTCATTAAAATCAAAGAAAAAAGAGCAAGGATTTGCCATGTATTTATACTTTAAGTGCCATTAAAAAAATGTAACATCAAAATTTGATACTTCAACCCAAATACTCTACAATGCTTTTGTTTTCTTTTTTCTGGAAATAGAAAATTTAGTAATTTTTCTAAAAACTGAAAAAAAAAGATGTTTGTTATTGTATGTTTTACTGTTGTGTATAATCTCAACAATTGCAGGTGATCTATCTATCTATCTATCTATCTATCTAGGTTTAGTAGTGTTTTGGTCTTCATTAAAAGCAGGCAGAAAAGAAATGTTTTTGTTATGATTATTTCATATCAAACATTTAAGATTTTACAGACATTGGAAATCTTATTTATCAACCATTAAAAGGATACCTGACATTTCTCCTGAAGTTCTTTAGTTATCAAGCGAGCATTGATCCTATTTCAGAAAGGTAGTGAAAGAATAATGTAATAACTCACTGTTCAATGTTTGATAGCTTTTTAATGGAGAGATAGAAAAAGGTTAAACTTTTTTCAAATTCTAATTGTTAAATAAAGAATAAAGCTTCCTTATTTCAAAATGTTTATACATGCCTGCATGAAAAGAAAGGAAAGAACCTCTGTAGGAATAATTTACTGCTCACTTCATGTATGTTCTTTGGTCAGATATACACCAGCACTAGATCATGTATACTTACTGGATCATTTAATTCATAATGTAATTTTTTTTAATTTTATCATCTTAGCTTATATGAGAAAAGCCCTCTGAACATGCCAGCCATGGGTTTTGCTTCAGACTACATTGTTGAAGATGTAAATGAGAAATGAACTGATTTCCATACTAAGAAAAGTTTTAATTTTTGTGCAAAAAATAGGCTCTCAAGAAGCTGTAATTGTTGTATCTGTATTTTTGAATTTATTGACATATCAGTGCGTAACTACTAGTTTTTAGATTTTTTGGAGACTTACAACAATATTTGACTTGCTGAGAAAAATTTGAACAATCAAAATCCCGATTAATTTAAAAAATCTTTTCTCTCTTAAATTGTTTAAAACTACATTTTTCAACCAATCAGAATCAGTGATAGATCATCAATATTTTAAATCTAATTTCGAACCTAACTCAATTTTATGAATTGCAAAGAAATAAATATTTTTTCAGTAGGTATGGATTTATTCTGTATCTATTCAACTACTTTGTGATTCATTTCTTTTGAATGACAATTTACCATTCTTTTCTTACAAGAATACATTTAAACTTAACATCACTTAATTTTCTTAAATGAATATGCAAGTGTTTACATAGATTCATTAATACTGCTTCTATAGCCTAAACTTGTTTATGAAAATTTCAGTAGCAGACACATATACTTTAATGCATAAATATATTTTCTCTCATATAGTTATATACTCATACAAACATTTTTTTACACACAAAAAATGTAGCCATTTAGATTTAATATAATAATAACAACTATTACCCGTGTATTTTTCAAGATACATTTGTATAGTAGGGTGAAATCCTGCTATAGGTAGGATTTGACATGGTTATTTTTTTTGTGGAAACCCTTTCATGTATGAGTAAGTGGTGCTAAATATAACTTACCTCCACTGACATGCCTTCCTTATGGTGATACATTGGGCAGCATTGAACCAGATTCTATTTTTACAAAAGTCTCAGTTGTTGGAGACAGCTCTCTGAAAATAATCTCATTAAGTTTATTTTAGAAAAAGAGGATGAAAGAAGGTTAAATGCTTCTTTTATGCTCTGGTCACATGATTATTAGAACACTCCCAGAGAGACAAAGCATTTTTACTGTAAGAGTAGACAGCTAAGTATTTGTTACTTTGAGTGTATGCAACTTGCCCTGGTCACTCACTGCACCAATTATGTAGGTTGGTCACTAGTAGCAGTGCCAAATATACACACCTGTTTCTCTCATGTTCCTGACACAACACTATATATCTTCACTCTCGTCCAAATGGGCGCCTCTGGTTGAAAGCTGGGTTGATGGGAAATTCCTTCGTGGTCGCCTACCTTGGTTGAAGTCACAACCTTCGATCTAACCCCCTGTCCTCCACGTTGTGTATTTTGATCTCAGGGAGATCAATCAAGGAAATTTGATCGGATTGAAGTTTGGTTGTCAGCGGGAAGAATTGACAAATTACACACACAAAAAATGTGTCTTCAAATAGAAGGAACCGAAGACAGGAATCTTTCAACAATATTTAAATGAATAAATAATGAAAAAATATTTGAATTAACGTTAGAATGGTCTTACTGCCAGCATTATATGTGATGTAAATCGAAAAGAGTCAAAAATGGGCAGTAGTACGCTGATTGACTCTTTTACAGCCAAGAACAGATAATTAATCCTATATTTTTCAATATCATACCCAAGACATCTCTTTTTTTAGGTGGTCTTATCCTTCTGCAGTGGATATAGCAAAATTCTAAGTCTCGCTGACTGTACGATTTTTCATTCTAATCAAATTTAGTGTTACATATCTGAATAAATACTTATGAGAAACCATATTCTTGCAATGCATGAAGATATCTATTTAAAAATTTGCCGCAGTATATTCAAAGAAATCTTGAAGAAAAGACAAAATCCTGTGACATGTGAAATGTTCCTTTTACAATGAAATTTAATTTAGTGCAACAGATGTATACAGAAAAAAGAACCCACGATCATTTGACAATGAATAATTTTTCACTAATATTCCTTCCATCTTAATTTCAATTACTTTTCATTGCAATTACTTCGAACGTCAGTCTGTGACTGTGTGTAAACAGTGCCGATTGGAAACTCAAACTTACATCCCTTTTACCTTGAAAAGTTTCCCTGTAAAATACGCTTGATGCTAAGGAAAATATTTAGTCAAGTCCTCACTCACCTAGAACCAATATTAGCATTAGTATGTCCGTGATATTCTAATACAAAAACCAACCGAAGGAAAGCCCAGATAAATACATTTTTACGTACATGAATATTTTATATTGTTGAGATTTGATAATAAATTTTAAAAAATAAAACCAAATAAAAAATAAAATAGATACAAAAGAAATAACAATCTCTTTGGAGGCCTTTGATAGGAAGAACAATCTGATCATGCGCGGAAAAAGAAGCTTCCTGACGCCAAAAAAGAAACTAGAAAAATAAGAACTCAGACGTCGACTAGGAAAGTAGC
The DNA here is from genome assembly GCA_963585895.1 of Sepioteuthis lessoniana. Classification (NCBI taxonomy): domain Eukaryota; kingdom Metazoa; phylum Mollusca; class Cephalopoda; order Myopsida; family Loliginidae; genus Sepioteuthis; species Sepioteuthis lessoniana. Next base: position 848,930 of record OY757908.1, on the reverse strand, counting down.
GATTTTCGCCTGGGGAGATTTTCCTCCCAGACATAGTTGCAAAATATCATAGGAATAAAGTTGAGTCTTAATAGCTTCACTTGTCTCTTGTCCCTCCTTCCTTTCTTCATTCTATTTCAGCAAACGCGACCAACGAAAGAAATCAAAACATATTGGAGTTTAAAAAAGAAATAATCAACCATTAACACCCATAAAATCCTAATCTACATGATATACATAATGGGATTAAGAAGAAAAAATGCACAAACGTATCACAACAGCCAGAAATATACGCATATTGTTCCATGAGCAAGCAGTATTTAGAAGGAGGCATAAAAATGGGAAAAAAACATTTCTTAATGAGGAAAAGTAAAATAGACATGTGGTTTTACATTTTCCTGCCACAAGGTGATTGGTTACCAATGATTTATTCACAACGCTGTCAAATGCAAAAACAACAATCCTTGAATAGATAACAGTATTCACACGACCTAGTGCCTTCTTCGTATCAATGGTGAAACGTCCTTCTCTTTTGGGTACTTTCAGGAACTGTCTTGTTCCTCGACTCTCATGACCCCTCCTTTTCCGGGCTCTTTGATACTGCTGCAGCTAGCGCTCGCACGTGTATATGTGTGAGTGTCCCCGCACTGTGTACCAGCTCATCTTTATTTTTCTTGAATGTTATAATCACCTAGTTTGTCTGGGCAGATTTAAGAGAAAATATATCCTTTGGGTAGGAAGGTATGTATAATGCCCTTTTTAGAGATACTATCGCATGGTTTCTGTCCTTATGTACAAGGAATATCTCAGCGTCACTCCATTTTGATGCTATAACTATAGTCCTGATGCCATCAGCTTGCTCTAAAAAGTGGTTTTCAGGTCGTAATGAGTCATAAATTAAAATTTTTTCTACATCTTTTATTATATACGAAGTAGCCCCTCCATCAACCGTAAGTTCTGAACGTACTACGGTCCTTTCTGGGTGGTCATTTATTTTAAAAACCAACGAACTATTTTCTTTTGCTATGTTGCGGGGCCAATAAGAACGTCGACCCTGCAAATTATTTTTTTGTCGTGTGAGTAAATTGACAACCGGAAGACAATGAACAAAACAAAGGTGAGGTAAGAGTATAAGAAATGACAAATTATTTTGTTGCAAGTTACAGAATTATGGTCTTATAGACGATGGAAATAGTTGAGTCGACTGGTGGAACAGTCGCCGATAGTAGAGACAGCCGGTGGTCGTCAATGTTGGTAGAGTCAGCTGGTGGCCGTCATTGATCGTAAAGACAGCTGGATGATCGTCGTTATTGGTAGAGAGAGTTGGTGATCGTCGTTGTTGGCAGAGACACCTGGATGATCGATATCCCGGTTGTGCAGTACTTTGGTTTTACCGTGGGGTATCGATGCTAGTCCGAGCAGTGAGTCATTTGCGGACTAGATGCTTCAATGCTGGAGCTGGTCTGTCGTTGGTGCTGGTAGCTTGGTCGCACAGGATCGAACGGTGCAACTTTTCAGTCAACAAAAATATTTCTTTGGCTGGAAATAAGTTTCAAAAGAAATTTCTGACAAATTGATTTTAGCAATATCCCTTTATACAAAGGAAGTGAGTTTCGTAAAATTCCTTATAAGTAGATTTTTATCAATATCCTTTTATACAAAGGAAGTATATTTCAAAACAATTCTTTGCAAGTTGATTTTTCCCACCTGCAATCATTCTGAACTTTCCATTTGAATTTTGAGTCATTCTTATTTTCTAAATAAAGAAAAGAAAAACTACCATTCCACCAATAAATCTTTAACAACATCGAATCATCCTACAAAAAACTGTCACAAAAGAACAAAATTTCAGAAATCAATACATAGAGCTAAAATAAATAAGATAAAGAATAAGTCTTAACATCATAGTAAGCTATCACACATCTATGGCCTTCCCTAACATTCATAAGGATGACATTCTATTAAGACCTATTGTCAACTGCCGAGGTTCAGCATGTCACCCATTGAGCTGCTTCCTTGTAGAGATAATCACTCCATTAACTGGTAAGTCCTCATCATATGTCAAGAACTCCACTCACAAGGTAGAAAAAATCCATAATGTTCCCATTCATTCAAACCAGATAGTGAGTCTCGATGTAGTAAGTCTATTCACAAAAGTACCCAACAATGAGACTCTAACAGTCGTATGGGATAAGTTAGCTGCAGATACCTACCTGGAAGAATGTACTTATCCTAGTAGATAATCTGATGGAGATGTTGATTTTCTGTGTGAAAACAATCTACTTCGGGATGGAGTCTGACATATGCCAACAAGAAGAGGGCCTATCTATGGGATCTCCATTTTCCCCAGTATTGGCCAATGTATACATAGAATACTTTGAAAAAATGGCATTAAGATCTACAACACTAAAGCCATCAATGTGGCTTAGAAATATAGATGACACATTCCTTCTCTTGCTCCATCAGGAAAATGTTCAAGCATTAATGGACCATGTGAACTCAATTCGTCCATATATACAGTTCACAATGGAGAAAGAATAAGACAATAAATTATCCTTCCTAGATGTGTGAATAACTCGCACAGATCAAAGATTCAGTACATCGGTGTATCGAAAACCAACCTTCTCCCGACAATATCTCAACTTCAACTCCCACCATCCATAAAATGTAAAGAAAGTAATTGTCCATTGCCTCCAACACTGAGCAAAAGCCATCAGTAGTAACAATGTATATCCAGAAGAAATAGACAGATTAAGAGATACCGTCCATCAAAACAATTACCCAAAGAGGATAACATTAGCCCCAAGAAATCTAGATCGCAAGTCAGAGGACAAAACTCGAAAATTTACCACAGTCTGTTTACACCATGTCAAAAGCTTAGCTGAAAAAAATTCAAAAAATATGTTGCCTATATGATGTCAGGACAACATTTAGGAATGGCTCAATTCTTTTTAAACATTTCCTTCAAGTCAAACCCCCAACAGAATTCAACATGACCAAGAATTGCATATATTCCACTTCATGCAGCTGTGGCAAAGTATATAAAGGCGGGACTTCCCCTCCTCTGAAAGTAAAACAACAGGAACATTGAAAAGCAGTAGTAAGAGGTATGGCTGGTCATATATGGAAAGAAAAGAGAAAGCATGTACCCTTGTGGGATAAAGTTAAGATAATCGATAGGGAAGAACATTGAAAAAGAAGACGTCTCAAAGAAGCGGCACATATGTTGGGCTATGTTGACCTCTTGAGTAGACCAAGTATAGAAATGAACACAATTTGCCAACCAATAATTAAAAAGGCCAAATCAAATTGTTTTTAAAGAAAATTACTTTAAAAATACCAAGAAAAATTGATGCCATTGAATCTTAAGTATCAAATTTATCTCATGACGCTTCTTGTGAAACTTCTCGTGATGCTTTTCGAGTTGATTGGCGTGAAAAACGATGATGTCATTATTTGAATAACATCTTCATATTTCTTGAACGTTTGATCAACAGTCAAACTTTAAAAAGGATTTCCCAGGTTGAATCATTTCTATGCCCAAATAAACAAGGAACACCAGAGGAAGGACAGGATATAGCAGCCGAAAAGTTGTGCTTCAACTAACAACAATTAAGATGAGGACAATAGTCTGAAAAATCACACACAAAATATTGCACATCAAGCCTCATTTCAAAAATTCAGACAGACCCTCAGTAGAAATATAATGGATAAAAAATCTTTTATAAAAATATCTTCAATTTTACACAAAGAAGAAACAAAAAGTTTTTAAAAAAGATCAATAAGACAAAATGAAATCAATAACATAGAGTAGAACATTTGGGTCTTTTTGTGTGTGTGTAGCTTCCATAATCTAAAATTACGGGCTGTAGATTTTGGTTTGGTTTCTTTGTTTAATGGCATATCAACCTTTGTAGGTTATTTAATGCCGAAACTATTCTCCTAGAAGGACAGTAGTGGTGCTATTTAACCCATAGTTGGGAGGATAAGGGGGTTCATACCTTTCCCAAGGGTATTTGCCTGAAAGTGAACGTAATAGAGCGACTGGAGTACGAACTCGCATACTACGATTCCGCAGGCCATTAGATTTTGGTCGAAGACTAACGAAAAAGACGGTTACAAAATGAGAGTCATGTTTATCATTTTGCCTACATTGTAAATCGAACCCTGACTCTTGAACAATATGACAATGAACTGTTCTCCAGCATGAAAAATTGTCGGGAGAAATGAAAGTCAAACTCGTTGAAAGTACATTAAAATACCTCAGGAAAATAAAATAGAATAAACTGCGTGATTAAAATGAATCTTTAGGAATTAAAGAATATTTTTGCAAAAAAATTCCTATTTTTATTTGAAAAGAAATTAATCAGATCAAGACTTGATTCTTACTTCTTTCATCGGACTTATTCTCAGTAAAATTACAGAAGAGAAACCGTAAATTTAAAAAATTAAAATAAAATAAACTCAATGTTATCTTCTGGAATTAAATTTAAACGTATTTTGAAAAATAAGTGATTGACGACCAACTAGGCAAAAAGAACAAAGACCAGAGGGTTAATTCGAAAAAAGATTTATTCGGCGAATCGATAAATAAAAATCAGTACGTTCAGGGACGAGGATATCGTCTGAATTGGTGTGCGTGACTGCCCTGTTGCGGATCTGAAAATTTGGATGTTCGGAGACACGGTTGTGCAATATTTTTGGTTAACCGGATATGTGTCTTTAGTGAGGTTTGAAGTGAGTATTATTGTTTAGCGAGGGGAAACCATTTTTGTAGCCAGAGTTTTTGTTGTTGGTAAGCGAGGAATGGTTGTAACGTATGTGTGTTTACGTTGTGTTGTTTCCTCGCTTAGTTTGTAAGGTCCTCGGTAATTGGTGTGAAATAAAAGGTGGATGATGAAGAAGTAAGATGGCGAAGGTCGAAAGGTGTTGTTATGAATAGTTTTTATTTGTTTCGCAATTCAGAAGGTGCCATTCGGGGTTACCAATTTATAGCGTTTCGGGAAATTGTTATTTTCCCTAACACTATATTTTTAAGGCAACACAAATGAATTACGAAACTTTTCTTTAACACACAACAAGGAAAACTTTTATTTGCAGCTTTGAATATTTGGTTTGCTTTTGGTGCTGCAAGACTCGTGGAGTTTAGGCTTGTTAGTGTTGGAGACGAAATGACTTAGCGGAATGTTGAGATGACAGCGTGTTACTGGATGTGTGAGGGATTGTGTTTAGAGTCACCGTGTATTTTTGTGTGTCTGGTATTTTTGGGGAGAGTATGCGTTATCTCCATTCATATGGACCAGAAGTGAAAAGGTGACTAGTGTGTCGAGAGCGGAGTTACGTTCGGATCGACATAGCCAATTTTTGGGGTGACGTGAAGTAGTGCCTGTGGAAAGCATGCTGAATGCATCCAATTCATATTCAACTGGGATTCCTTGTAAGAAATCCATAAATTAGATGGTTCCCTCGTTGAGTGTCCATGCTGCTGCTGCTAGAGTTAAAGCCACAGTGAGATGTCCACACTGGGTGGCTTGTCTAGCTAAAAAGCATCGCTAAGCAGGGACGTCCAGAGGAACTTCTGTTCTGGTCGCCGTCTCACGCCGAAGAGACTGGGTTTGGCTGCTCACCCGTTTTGCTAGCCGGAAATGAAGGTCCAGGCTGAATAGGATAAGTCATCCTGATTGGGTGAAATTAAGTGTTGAAGTGAATTTGAGCGCCAAACCAAAATACGAGATTTTCCTCTTCTCTACATATCTATGTAGCCTCGGTGTGTTGTGTTAGTCCAAGCAGTGGCTGCTCGTAAACTAAGGTGAAATAGGTCTTAGAAGACTTTCTGGGGTGAGCTCTTTGAAAAGCTGTTGAGGATGATGAGACTTTCTAAGGTTAGCTCTTAGAAGAGCTGTTTGGATAAGAAAAGCAGCTGTGGTTAGTTCGGCTGGCTCTGCTGGGTCTACGGCTGGTTTCTGTGTTGTCTGCTGGCTGGAGTCAAAACATCGGTGGTTGGGTAGGCCTGGAGCTGTGCGTCTCTGGTGGCTGCTGTTGATAAGGCCTTGGTCGGAATGCTTCTAACCAGAGGAGGTACGGATTACCTTCCGCGCTCACCGGCTTCCACAGCCGGACTGTGGAAGCCGGTGGAAGTCCGGACTGTGGAAATTCAGCGGTCTTTGACCGCTGAATTTATATAAGAGCTGTCTATTACCACTCTGCTAGGCTGAGTGGAAGTTCCTTTATTAGATATAAGTAACAATGAAATACTTCATTGTACTTTAAAGAGGAACTTGTAAATATAATGTATTCTATGTTGTTGTTACGAATTTATACACGAAAGTCCAGCAGAATTAATACCTTTGAAAAATAGTTCGTGTGTTCGTAATGGAAGTTCTCTCATGGCGTATCTACGACGTTTCGTTGTTGTCTGACGTCACCCGAGACTCAGCGTTTTCTTTAAACAGGGGGTCTTCGGTTTGAGTAGCCGGAACGGCCACGATACAAGTAGACGGGTCAATGCACCAACTGACACAAAAAAATTGCAACATTTTGTTTTTTTATGGTTTTATGTCAGATTGGGTCTACTCTATATCATACTAAAAGTTGGACAAGATTTTTGTATGGGAAAGTTTCAAACTTCGAAGTTGAACATTTTCGACTTACAAGTCATTTTCCATTATGTTTTAAAACACTAACTCGGTCAGTTTTCATGATAAACCAATAAATCTTGCATTTTTACCCATGTTTTCAGGGTCAATCTTTCACATGAAATGGTTGCCAGTGATGTTAAATCATACCATATCTACGGTTACCCCTATCCCACCCCGATTCACATAAGTTATAATGTTTTTTCAAAGTTGTTCACACTTCCTCCTCCTCATCCTCGTCATCTATGACTGGAGCATTTTTCATATTGTCACAATTGCCATTTTGGCAATGTCCACATGGACTGGTACATTCTAGTCCATGCCTTCTGCAGGTACTTCTTAGGGTATTGCATCCTTCCAAACAGTTGCAGTGAATCATCTGAATCAGTTCATCTGGAGCAGGACTTTTGTCTGTCATCACTGGAACAAGTTTGTCCCCTTCTACCTTCCATCCCCACTCAGATGGTGCCATTTCATCACTACATCCCATCCACTCCATAACCTGGTAGTAAGTCCGCAGAGAATGAAATCTACAGGCAGAGGTGGTTGGAGGGAGTCGTTCTGGCGTGACGAACATCTTTGCCCTTGCAACTTTCTTGCAGAGCATATTGTATCTAATCGACGCCAATGAGTCCTTCTGATCTCCATTGAACAGTGCTATCATTGCCTTAGAACCATTGGTTTCCACAACATCCTGCGTTTGCTTTGGTCGAGAGAATGCTTTTGAAGTCTTTCATTGTCTTTTCTCTTTTGATGATTCACTGGAACTCTGACTTCTTTCCAATCCCGAACACCCTGGACACTGAATCACATCCTGTAAAGGCATGCAGAAACAATAGGTCATTGCAAACTGCTTCACCAAGCACCTGTTTGGGAACCTTGATATTATAGACGTACGATTTCACCTTGTCAGAGCGGAAATAGAGTGAAGTACATTTAGAAACATTTGTATGAAACAGCAAGAGAACAAGAAGATCGGTGTCTTTTCCAATAAGGCTTGTCGGTCTGAAAGTAGACATACTGATGGCTGCCTTTGCAATCTCAACGTCAGCATCTCCTTCTGCTTGAATAACATCACATCCTTTCTGCTTCATTCATTCTATGATCAACTGGATCAGTGCCTGCTTGTTGGCCCCTTTCGATAAGAAGTCGTCCTTTTTCCCAGAAAATATTGTCGCCTCGGTAATGTTCACTTTGTTTAAATACAACTTTCGACTTCGCCTCTGATGCACGCAGTCCTTTATACTTGGTCCAACCTCATAACCATCAAACACCACAGTCCCTCTTCCATAGTTTTCGACAGTGAATGAGGCATAATCATCCGGAATCGAACTGTAGGTGCTCCTCTCCTTCCATTTCAGACAGTGAAGAAGAGATCCTACGTCTAATACGTTGTGCTCTGTGACTGGAACAGTTTGCGGCATACCACTGTCTAATTTTGTTTTTACATAGTTTCTGATTGCTTTGGCAAGTTGCGGTTTGTCCGCCTGACGCAAGAGGCCTTTTCCTTCAAACAAAGACATCGGGTATAGACACAGTTCATAGGACATGACATCATCTAGCCGAAGATTTCCCGTCTGAGAGACTACGAGAAACCTCTGAAACAGGAGCGCTGGGTCAATGCTACGATCTGCAGACTCTTTCACGTTCTTGCTAGATGCTAGAGTCTTCGCATTCAAACTCCGTTTGTGAGAGTAGGAGAACACCGATTGTCCGTCCATTTCTTGGACAATGTCTCTTCCGATTTCGAAGAGGTCCTGCACATTGACGCCTTCGTTGGCATTAATTCCTGTGATGATATTGCATAACGATTCATCTGTTAAAAACGGTGTAACACTCTAGTTTTTCCGCAACTTTTCAGAGATCTATCTCATCTCTTTTCAACCGAGAGGCAGACAACTCCTTATGTTGTTCACTTGTTACGTAACTTCTTTCGGTAAGATCTTGCATTGCGAGGTTGTAAAAGGATGACACAGGGGATGACATGGCCCAAACTGTTCTCTGGTGCTCGGACATCTCACTCCCTCGCGTCAACCCGCTTTGGCTTTTGAGTGAGCGCATTAGTGTCTGCTCGATCACAAGATCGGAGCCAAGACCAGCCCAGTATTGGCTGCTGCGTCGAATTACATGAAACCCAGAGTGGAACTTCTGATGTACTTCAGGATTGTCGTCTTTCAAAGCATACATCTGGAGATATAGACGAGCCGACTTCAAATAATTCGGATGGCCAGCGGCTGTGAATATTGGCAGGCAAGCTGAGACAGCACTGAGATGCGTCTCACAAGACCCCATTCGATCAGCTGAAACACGTGCCCTAGCTATACCAAGCATGTGCTGATAGTTTATCCATAGTTTGCTGGTTTTGGAGGTCCTTGCCTGTTCATCCTTTTTCTCAGTTAAAGAGTTGTGAATTCTGTCTATGCAATCTGATTCAAAACAATGAATCTAAATCACACTCGCCAGTCTCCATCAACATGTACAATCGCTCAAGTTCCTCCACTTGGTCCTGAAAACCAGGTTCATCCTCCATGATCTTGGCAACAATCTGACGTGAGACACTGATCCACCAGCAGATGGCCACAAAATGCTCGTTGCGCTGCTTTTTCGCTCATCATGTGTACGAAGGCATTTTCACCATATACTGTCTCCATGATCTCCTTGAGTCCAGCGCCACCCATCAAAGTCCCAATGGCACCCAACACATTCATGAAGGTATGGAAGGTGCCAAGCAACAGTATCACATCCCCAATTGGACTATCATCTGTAACAGCGTTCACGATTTCAGACGCCATCCAAAATAGCGGTTGATCAAAAGTTATGATAGTCAGCGTGTTGTTTTCTGACGATAGACAGCATAAGTAATCTAGGATGGACAAGATACAGGTTTTATCTCTTGGGTTCATGTCTATCATTGGGAGAAATTGTACCGAAGATTTTCCCGGATATTTGCACTCCTTATGCAGCAGGTGCATCATGGCTTGCCAACTAGGCGTACTCCTGTGGAAGCGAAAAGATATTTCCCAAAAAATGTCCACTTTGCGATCACAGTCATCAGATGTATATGGGACTGACAGAAATTCTAAGCAACGGTTGACATGCTTTGAAAAGCGATAATCTATGATGTCGATCTTCGTCATTTCGACAAGTTTCAAGTCAGCCGTTTTTTTGTTGTTGTGGTACTATTTACCAACCCCTCCGCTCGGGCAGGATATGACACAAGGTCAATTTTTTAAGCGGAGTTTAACAGGTTTGAATTCAGAGTTTTCCTTCTCCTAGACTAGTTGCCTCACCAAGGCTGAAGAACCTAGTCTGTCCTACTATTTACCCATAGCTGGAGGGAGAATAAGGGGGTTCATACCTTTCCCAAGGGTATTTGCCCGAAAGTGAACGTAATAGCGCGACTGGAGTACGAACTCTTTTTTGTTGTTGTGGTATACCATAACTGACTTGCTTCCCTGGTGTGATGGCTGCGATCATTCCCATCCCATGGAAGGTATCCTCTTCGTCCAATGTTATAATGTTATGATCCATATTGTCTCCTGCAAACTACAGGAACTGACCAAGAATGTCCATCTCATTCTGGAGCAAGTGAGCATGCCGCGTTCATTTCAAGCCTTTGTACCTCTGGATATGATGAAGCAAATTCTATGGTTGAAAGACTATCAATCAAGAATCGTGATCTATACAAGTGGTGCATTTGCACCGCGACACCAAGCTGTAGAGGCGCAATAACAGCTCTTGGGCGCGCTGCTTGAACGACTGCTTGTCCGATGCCAGCAACCTTTCTGGACGTGTCCTTTCCAACAAACAGATGTTGCAACAAGAACCACAAACTTGCTGGGATAAAATCTAATGCGGCTGGTATTTTCAGTTCAGCGGTTGTTGGATACGTATCCTCCATTGACGCAACTGTTGTCTTGATATCAGTTTTGATGAGTGCAACACTACAGGGTGGGTCAAAAAAGCAGAACATCCTCCTCTTATCTCCAAGGGGGCCAGGTTTTAATAACAAATGCACATAATATAACCTGGGATCCATACGGAAATTGCTGCACTTTTTTGGCCCACTCTGCAGAAGTGGCCGTGGGAAGGTGTAGGGGTAACCATAGATATGGTATAAGTGGGGATTCAACATCACTGGCAACTATTTCATGTGAAAGATTGACCCTGAAAACATGGGTAAAAATGCAAGATTTATTGGTTTATCATAAAAACTGACCGACTTGGTGTTTTTCAACGTAAGTCGAAAATGTTCAGCTTCAAAATTTGAAACTTTCCCATACTACAATTTTGTCCAACTTTTAGTATGATGTAGAGTAGACCCAACCTGAAATAGAACCACAAAAAAGTGTTGCATTTTTTTTTTTTTTTGTGGTTGGGGAACTTTGGCGTTATATTGACTAGCATAAAGCGTTGTTTGCGATTGCTGCAAAAGAGTTTTCTAAAGAACGAAAATTAAGGGAGATAATTAATAGATCTCATGATTTTTTTTGTTTTAATTATTCGGTACTGTTGGAATTATCAGCTGAAATAGTCCCTAATGTATGCACTAGGTTCGGTGGGTCAAATCACCGAACTACTTCCACTTTTCTACGCGACGGCGTATCACGTGACTTGTCTAAAGACGCTAAATATTTTGGCGCCCAATTTGTATTCCCCTTCCCTTTACCACTTTGCTCATCCCTGTTACCAGCTAATAAAGCTTGTGTGCACACGTGAATATCGTTCTCTCCCTCAGATACTTGTCTACCCTTATTTTATACTAACACTATGAGTCGTTCTACGATACAAACTTTAACAGGTACAATTAAGAATTAACTTAGTTGAAACTTTTTACTAAACAATGTTATATAAAACAATAAAATATTCAAATATTAAATCAACTAATATGTAGTTCTTTATTAATGGAAATATTGTATTTATATAAAATAGAATAAATCTAATTGAAAATGAAAACTATTATCTCAGAATTGATATTTAGATACATAGGATTTACACTCCTATATTTTAAAATGGCCGTGATATCACTTGTTCCCGAAACAAAGATTGTGGACGTCGGTAAACTAATTTCGAGAACCTATTGGTCAGGAAAGTCACGTGATTTGTGCTTACAACAACGTCCGCACCTTTGATTTTATCCCACGCATTTGGAGCCGAGCACATGACAAGGATTGCCTATATATACTCTAGCCTTCCAAGAACTCTCTCTCTCTTCATTTCGATTTTCAGAAACAGCTTGACCTTGTCAGTTAGTAAGACACAACTCAATACGCGTAACATGGGTACGTATACATTCTACGACCTTTTTCTTTCCTGCTCTAACTTTTCGGCTGGACTTATTCCAGTCTCGAACACAGCCTTAGACATTTCGTCAAATCCCGAAAGAGACAAACAACCAACATGGGAGAAGACACGTTCCTCCTAGGATACATTGCTATATTTCTGTATCGTGATACCTCGCATGAAATACTTTGTCAACATACATTTTATAGTCTACAGGACACTTTTAATATTTAGTTATTCACCATTATATTCGTGTTAGTTACATACACGCACACACACAGAGGAATATTTAACAGACTATATTATAATATTCGTAATGTTTTTTTTTGTATTTGTTGATATATAAATTTATTTTCGTTTGTATTGCTTTGTTTTGAATGTTCTTTTGTCCGCTTCGTTTTACATTGTTTACTTCGTTTGCTTTTCAATAATGAGCCAACATAAATTGAGGGAGTAAACTATCCACCAAATAATATCCCCACAGATATTTCTAGTTTAATTCTTTGAAATAATTCAAAATAAAACCTTTTTGTTGTTGTTGTTGCTCTAAACTTTAGAATAATTTAATATCACAAAGCTTCACTTATAGGGCTTTGTATTTGACTGAATCACATTCAATCAAGAGTTTGTGCTGTTTGAAATCGAGTGGGCTTTGGTATTGACAACATGTTTGTCGTGAATGAGTACTTTACCTCACTTCCACAATTATTTTAGTTTGAGATACATAATTCGGACATTTGTAGCAGAAATAATGTATTATGGTTGTGGGGGGAGTATGTAATTTGGTTATTTCTGTAGATTGCTCTCTAAATTATTCCCACCACAAATACAACACAAAACTTTACAATCGCGCAAAAGAAATGGAATAGAACACAACGAACATTAAACAACAAACAATTTAATAAGCATATAACAGAATATGAAAACAAATGAAATACATGATGTGTAAATTGCCTTTTGGAAAATAAAGTTTGACAAGAGAATAAACTTGTTTAAAGATGTGTGTATGTTCATGTTAACGGAGTCCGTAAATAAGTCGTTCTTACTTACATTAAGTTTATAGCGGGTTTTATGACTGTGGCGACAGCGTGTCGCGTTGATGAAAGAAAGTTTGTCGGGTTTTTCTTTTGAATATAATTCTCGGCCATTTGAAGAGAGTTCATGAACTTTAGTTGAGGAAGGAAAGGAATTTGTCGGAATGTATCGGCTACTGCTTTACTGGCTTAGTGGCTTGTCTTCATCTGTGTCTTCGTTTGTGTGTAAGCTTGTGTCTTGTGTGTATGGCTCCCTAACTCTGTGTTATTTATATCCTACAAAGAATCGTCCAAAAATTTTGGCGCGTAGACATTTATTGACCAATCAGATTTGTATTTTACTATTTTATTTTTGAGCCTAAATATTTTCTGTTAGGTCACTTCCGATCCAAATTTTCTAGAATGTTCTATTCTATGTTTTTAGCTGATTGGTTGAAAAATATAAAAATGTAATTTAAATGCTAATACGATTTTGATCCTAAATTCCTAGAATGTTCTTAAGTATGTTTTTATTGCATATTTTAAGACTAGAAAAAATGTGTATCCTATATGGTTTAATATTTCTTCGTGCTAAACAATGAAAAGAACAATTCACAAAGAATTAACAACAACAGATTTATTGTCTGCGCAAACTTAATAGAATGAATACTGTTACATAGAGAAATCTCTTCTGATTTACTAATACATTCCAAATTAACTCACAAACAAAATGAATAAATAAACAAACAAATAAAATCACCACGAGTGTACATTTCAGTTAAAAAAAGTTAACATTAACCGGATGTTGTCAAGACGATGGCTGAGATCAAAATGAATAAAACACGTCGATGCGCAGGTAGGCTCCGCGCATCTATCTGGTTGAAATATAAAAATAAATTTACAATTAAAAATGTCCCTTTTTCAACCAACCAGGAAATTTCCGCTCCAATGCTTTTTTGAGCTGATTCGACCCCAAAAGTGACTATAAAAGTATCAACAAAAGTTCCAAAAAGTCTGTTGACTCTGAAACTTCGATAGAGAGAATCATCACTCGTCGCATTTCGGACAAGAACAAAGAACGCTGATGCCCTACCAATCAAGCCCGCATTCCAACATTAGACCGAGACGGCTAATAGTTTACCGACCCACCTCACACACAGTGACACAAATAACAAACCAGCCACTCAAGAACGACTTATATCCGCTCACCTCCGGACCCATATTGGGTGAAAGAAAAGAGCCCGTATCTCTTCTGGCATACCAACTTTTTTTTATTCAAGAATAAACGAAATTAAATCAATTTCTCTCGTCCGTTGTCTCTTGCAATCACACGCTTGTCTACAACAATACTGAAATGACATGAAATACGAGAAGAGCATACAAGGATTTTTCTCCATAATGTATATAAGAGAAAAGTCCTACTTTGCTGTTAAAGAGGTGTTTTAAAGATTTAAATTGAGGATCTTTAATAGAATGGAAATTGTTATGTGAAGAATTACAGGAAAGAAAATTATGACACACAGTTGGGATGAAATCCTCCCTTCGCCGTTGGGAAACGCATTCACTCGTGCGTATTTTTTGTTGTCGAGGCAGGAACGAAGAGTTTGAGAGAATTTTGATTACTACATCTTTTTATAAAGTATTTTGGTCACGCCACGGAGCGGCCATTAGAAGTTCTTGTTGTACTGCTTTTTGGACGTCACGTGGGAGAGTATAATGATAAAATTGGAACGCATGATCAACAAAATGGCGTATGTATATGTTGATTTCCACTTAGTACAAAAAAATAAGTGTATAATAAAAAAGACGGGGTCTGTTCTCCTTTGACCCTTCGTTGTTTGAGTCAATCTTTATGTTATGACATACCTCTCCTTTATAATAATAATCGTTCTTATTTCTCACGTCTTTTAAATTATTATAGAAATTATTACGGTTATTGAAGATTTAGTCTTTGAATTTTCCCGATATTTTAGTCACTCTTCCTGATTTAGTTATTTGGTTCTTCATCAGGTTTAGTTTTTTGTTGTTGATGTTTTAGGGTTTTCAGCTGGTGTGGTTGGTTAGTCTTCACGATTTTTCTGTGAGATGGCCAGTCTTTTGTTTCTAGTTGTTCTGATCTTTTTTGTGGAGTGTTTCTGTAAAATAATGGAGATGGTGACTCCTGTCTTGATGTGATTCTCAATGTGTTGATTTTCATTGTGGTAGGTCTTGGTTTGAGGTTTTTCTTCGTGTTTTGGTATACCTTGCTCCTGATGTTGACCTAGTATGTTCTTGGTTTTTTGGTTTTTCTATTGAGTATAATCCCACATATCCAGATGTTGCATAGTGTGTCCCTGAAGAAGATGGACTCCATAATGTCCATTATTTCATTTTCCTTGATAAAATGCCTATTGAAGTATTTCTTTGCTTGTTTTGTTGGTATTCATTTTTTTCTAGCTATGTTTCTTCTTCAGAATGGTGGGATTGTAGAGTCTTTCTGATAGCAGGCGGTATTGTTCGGAGGGGTGGGATTATACCAAATAGGTGTTCATATGGTAATGGCAAGTGATTGTTTATTAGAATTGTCCTGTATTTCCATAGTGCTGTGTATGGGCACTTCTTTTCTTCATGGACTTTCTTCCATAGGGCCTTCATCGTGCTTCAGGTTCTTTCAGCTACTCCATTTGTTTGTTACGGGTATGGTGAACTGGTTTTCATTATTATTTTTGAATTGTGGTATTCCCTCTTGTACATTTCCCTCATGTACTGTGGGCCCCAGTCACCCATGATTGTTGAGAGTAATCCGTATTCCATTAGAATATCGTTGAATTCCTTGCACATTGTATCTTCTGATGTATCCTGGAATTGTTCGACAATGAGGAATCTTGGGTTGTGATTTTCTGCTAGAAGGTATTTACATCTATTTTGTTCATGATTGTGCCTATTGTCTGCCAAAGGTGTGTAAGGAAGTCAGGCTGCGTCATTTGGCGTTTCAGCTGTGCTGGTTGTTATTTACTGCATTTGACACATGATTCTACCATGTCCTTGATGTTCTTACTCATCTCAGCGCAGAATATTGATCTCCTAACCAGAAAGATGCATTTTGTTTCTCCTTGGTAGCATTTGTATATTATTTGTCGGATTGGGCATCTGGGTGTTTCTGGGTCTACAATCCTATCTTTCTTGATGACTAAACCATCTTCCAGTATGAGGTCATATCTGAAGATCAAGTATTCCCAATGTGTTTTGGGCACTGTTTTTTGTATTCTGATATATTGTGTTTTTTGGTAGCTTTGTCGTTGGGTCAGCTCTGGCTGTTTGCTTTATCCATCCAATGTCTATTAGTTTTGTGTTTGTTGTTACGAAGTTGTTGTTGTTGTTGTGATTTCCTTTAATTTGTTAATACAAATTCTTGACAGAGCATCTGCAACAGGGATTGTTTTTCCTGGTTTTAATATTTGACTTCAATATCAAATCTTTGCCACTAGAGGATGAAATGTTGGAGTCTTGATAGGCTCTCTGCCAAGTTTTTGATGAGTGGTCCGTTTCCACTGTTTGTGATCCTATGAATGCGTGTTGCGCTGAAGGCCACTTACAGATTAGTCTGTCTCCGGTGAACCTGTTCGTTTGGACTTCCTGCGCCTACATTGTGTTGATAGATCCACAGGAAAGTCGATGAAGATTTGTGGAAGAGCTGGTTCAAACTTCTCTCAGTTTTGGCTGGGTTTGTAGAGGATCAAATTTACCAGTGCTATTAACTCCTTCAATAACTGAGAAATGCTTGTAAACATGTAAATAAAACAAAATCTTTATTAATAATACAAAGATTAAAATCATCTATAAATAACAAAGGATTTAAATTTCAAGTTGAGAATCTTCTGCACTAGGGGATTTTTTAGTTGAAAGTAACAAGTTGACTTGCGATAATGTACATAGCTAATTAGCCTCAAGTCAGCCCTCTTTCTAGGTAGTTTCGAAGGAAATTATGGTTGAATGGTCAAATTCAGGACTTTGGGTGGCGAAGCCGGCGGCAAGGGCTTTTGACGTCTAAGGATGGAACCAACCTCCGATCTGGCTCTTCCCTTTTCGGTGTCTTCTTTTATGGGGGTTCAAACCCCCGATTGCACGACTCCGATTAGACAGCCAATAAAAGCCCTGGACCAATGGCCTCATGTAATCATCGAAGAGAGGAAGAAAAACCTCCAGGGCCCACATTTGATTGGTCAGCTCATCAAAACCATGGCCTCGTGTTGCACATCTCGAGGAGGGTACAAAAGCTCCACCCCTCTTTTCTTTAATTGGTGAGCCAATTAATAATACTTTATAATTGTATCATGGCCTTGTGTCACACCATTAACTAAAAAGCCGTCACCTTTCAATCATTCTAATCCTGGCTCAACCCTGACCTTTTAAACGAATCATTTCCGTGCCCCAAAACAAAAATTAAATGAATGACCCTTTCAAAATTATTGTTTTTAATAATTCAAACTAAATGACCCGGAATTTGTATCGATGACAATTTGGTTTGATCTTTTTGAACCTTTAGCTTCTGCGTTAGTCAGGTAACAGCATATTGAAGATGCATTGTCAACTAGACGGGTCTAATCCTCGATGCTAATATCTTTTTTTCACATCCATTACACTGAAGTATTTTTCCTGCGTAATAGGGACAATAGCTCGTCCAATGTTTGAGAGGGGTAATGCTCTGTCCTAATGTTCAGGTCTCTAGGGTCCATACAGAATCTTTTTTTTTTTGATGTTCCATCCTTGCTAGTGGTTAATCAATATGTGATTGAGTTTAGCCAGTCTGTCGGCTGTCATCTTTCATATGGTGTCCTCAATTTCCATTTTTCCGACACTACCTTGTAAAGTAGGAGAATTGAAGCTGATCTGGGTGAGTGTATTACTGGCGTTGAGTTTCCTGGCAGTTTGATATTGTATATGGGAAACATCCCATTTTGTTGAAGCAGGTTTTTTTTCGGTTAGTCACTTTCTGATTTGTGCTCAAGGCCTTGCTGTTCCATCTATTCTTATTTAATCTACGTTGCCAGAGATTATTCCAAGCTCTTATGTTGTCTGCAGCCGGGAACGGAGATGCTTCCTAATGGTGCTTTTAGTATGTCGAATCTTATTATCTGGATACCCCGACTCTTCGACGAGTTTCTCTTTCTTTTTAAACCCCATTTTTTTTACTTATCCATCGTAAATTTTCTTTCTCTTCTCTTTTCTCATCATTCTCTCTTTTCTCTTCTTCCCTCTTGCTCCCTCTTCATCTCTATCACCCCTCTTTGCTTTGTGTCTCTCTTTCCTCTTCTCCACGTTCCGAATCATCCGATACCCACCATCAATATATTGGTCATCAATATTGATTTTATACTCATCACCTTTATCAAATTTATCATCATCATCTCTGTCGTCTTCCCAGTCTAAAGTCATGAACCCATCCCTCCCTGTTTTCTTTAATCAACACAAAGAAAAGGTTTTCAAAGCGAAAGAGAAAAACCCAAAAGAAAGAGGAAAAAAGGATTGAGAGAAATCCTCCGAATTATTTTTCCTTTTTACTGAACCCCACTTTCCTCCCCTTATATAACTGTTTCTCTCTCTTTTTTTTATACCCTCTTTCTTTTTTTCTTTTCATTTATCCATCGCAAATCTTCTCCTCTTTTTTCTCATCGTTCTCTCTCTTCCCTTTTTTCCCTCTTCTCTCGTCTCAAAGTTGCTCTCCATCTCTATCACCTCTCTTTCTCTCTCTTTGTTTCGCGTCTCTCTTTCCTCTTCTTCCACCCTTATCTAGGTCATCATTATCACCTTCATCTTTGTTGTCTTCTCAGTCTAAAATCATGAACCTATCCTTCCCTGTTTTCTTTAATCAATAAAAAGGTTTTCGGGGAGAGAGAGAGGGGGTACCAAAAAGAAGGCGCCACGGGAAAAAAGGGATTGAGAAAAATCCTTCGAAAGAATTTTTCTTCTTTTTAATCAACGAGCTTTTCGGGCATAAAAAAAGATATTGTAAAACTTCTTAGAAGGGACAATGAAAAATCTAGAAAAAATACATATAGGACTTACACTCCTTCAAAAACAACAGAAATTTCGTCAAACCACCGAAAGAAACAAACAACATGGGAGAAGACATGTTCTTAATTTACACTATTAAGATTCTATAGGACACTTTTGTTATTTAGTTCCTTTTGTTACAAGACGAGATCTTGCCTTGATTTGAAAAAACAAAAAGAAAGAAAAGAAGAAAAAAAAAACGGAAGTTAACACTTCGAATTCTCAACTCAAAATGAAAAGTTAGTCGCTCACGCATCGGCTCCGCGCAGAACTTCCGTTTGCGATAAATTAACAAAAAAAAAAAATACATTAATAAATATCCAATCGGAACGCTTCCCGCGGGGCACAAAAATTGCCGTTTCTGAGCCTACAGAAAATATATAAATAGACGGACCAAATAATCATCAGAGACTTGTTCCTTCACACGACCCGTGTTAAGGATTCTACGCACCGTCCGGCGCCTGTCATCCGATACATCAAACGATCGCCGCAGCTACCAACGCCGTCCTAATTCCGAGAAAACCATCCCTTCACCACGAGACAAGTACGGTACATGAACTTTGTAACTACTACCACTGAATTCATTCTTCAACTGTGAACATATTTCTCCATTCTACTCTCTGTACTTAATCTATTTATAAAAAATTTTCTATAACATCATTACTGTGTTATTGTGAGTATCTATACGTTCTTTGTTTTGCAACCATACGAATTTCTCGCCCACAACATTCATATCAACAACTCAGAATATAACACTGGTGTCAAGCGTGCAGCAAAACAAGTATGGAATACTCCGGCCTTTCTCGATCAGAAATCTTGGAACTTATAAAACAGCAAAAAGCAGCGATTCTCCAAACGAAAATTGACATGGAGCCGGCAGATAACCCGCAAGCACAATTAATCATTAGTGAACTGAAAACAGACCTCCACGAACTTTTAACTGCTCTGCAAACTACCGCACACGATCGATCGCACACATTGCAACAACACACCACAAACTATGAGCTTCTATTGCGACAGCAGTCACTTCGGGACGCCACAAAATCCATCCGGACCTTCGAACCGGGCAGCGATGTAAACCGCTTCATTACCGACATTAATAAGGCTTACACCATACACGTTAAGCCAGAATTAAGGGAATATCCTGCAATGGAGAAGGAGTTTGTCAAGCTGCCAAAGCAACTACTGAACGAAGGCATCTTCCAGCAGATGGAGGACTCAAGACAGCCTACGTCCACGTTCGAGGAACTAAAGGCATACCTTATATCCACCCACGGGAGCCAAATGACAAACTTTCAGTACCTAAGCCGAGCATGGGAACGTCAGCGACATGAGGGAGAGAAACTCACTGATTTTGCAGGCCGACTTGAAAACACAATCCGAGAGGCCACAGTCCACATCACGGCAAAATTCAAGTCGGACAGACAAAATGCTGAGATGACGGCCGAAACTGCGTTTTCCCTAATGGGGACCATGCTCATGAGTGAAAAGATCAAGGCATGGACACCTAACATCTATCCACACCTCGTCAAAACTATGGACAGACACTACTCAGCGGGTGGTATAGCCAGCGATGCGCAACGCTATCTTGATCGTGGTATCAAAACGGACATCACCACCGCCGCTAAAACCACTGCGCTGATGGCGAGCCAACCTACACACTCTGACAAACCCCGTAGCCTTGAAAGTGACAAGATACTAGCCGACGTACAGCTACAGTTGCTGGATCTGAACAAGCAACTGCGGCAAACCCACAGGCGGAACCCATCCATCGTTGACTGGAAAAGTCGAACCGCCCCCACCTACAACACGAAGCACAACCGGGCACAAAGAAGCGCTGGCCAACCCAGCCAACAAGCAATGTGCAAAAACTTTTTACGAGGCCGCGCATGCTTTAAGGGCAACAGGTGCCCATATTTTCACCCCCCTCATGCTCAAGCACACATAGCGACCACTGACACCGGTTTACCTGGAATAGATAGCGATCAGCACAACCATGAACACGCGACGCGCTTCGACGAACTGGATTTTCGGTTGGGACCGAACGAGATGTGATGACTCGTTCCCAGGTCCATGTATCCACTCAGCATCATCACACATTTAACGTTCAAATCCAACCTGATCTCCGATCGCCCCTTGTTCAGATCAACCTCCGCAACAACGGCATCACATTCTCCGGTGTAGGCATGTTGGATTCCGGATGCACGACTTGCATCATTCCCATTTCTCGCTTACCTGAAGATGCAAGAAGACACATGTCCAAATCCAACATCCGAGTCAAAGGAATCGGAGGGAACATCTCTATTCTGGGCAAGCTCACCTGCGACATTACCTTGGGTGACGATACTTCCCCCGCTTTCTGCAACGTCGACACACTGATCACGACATCAGACATTCCCATCTTGATCGGTCAGAACATACTCGGCCACCACTCACTGTTATCCTATACTATCGATAACCAGAAAGCCACAGTAGAACTTGCGCGCACACTCCCATCTGGCAAGCTAAAACATACTGTTCCGCTCTCTACAACCTTCCATCCAAGGATAAAACCGACCCACAACCTTTCACACGGCGCCCTAACCGTTTCCAACGAGGAACCACGAGCTACAGCCAGATCATCGCCTAACGGGTTGACTCTCAACCAAAAACTCCATTGGCTTAAGCAAACCGTAGGCCTATCGCTTCCAGACCATCATAGCCGTAGTGAATTAGAAGCTACCGCCGATTTACTCATCAGCTATGCGGACATTCTCGGCACCGACGACAATAGAAGGGGCACTTTCATCAAGCCCATACGCATACCAACCAACGGCCAGTCCAGGAGCCAAAAACAGCACCCTATAGCCCAAGCACTGGAGGGTGATGTTTACGCGGAAATTGCCCGCATGGCAAGTGAGGGTGTTATCGAACCTTGCAACGACCCTAAAGGATTTAACAGTCCCGTTTTTGCCGTCCGCAAGAAAAACGGAAAGATTCGAGTGGTCGCAAATTTCAAAAGAACCCTCAACAAGGTTTTAGTCGATCTCGACCCATACCCAATACCTACCATTGACTCGACATTCAACAAGATTGGCGAAGGTAACAAGTACTTCTCAACACTCGACCTCCGCAATGGCTATTGGCAAATCGTCATTGACGAACGTGACCGCCATAAAACGGCCTTTACTTGGAAAGGACGCTGTTTCCAATACACCCGTCTGGCTTTCGGTCTAACATCCGCTGGACAAATCTTCTCGCGATGCATAGCTGAGGCTCTCGACACAGTGGCCTCACGCGCGAACATATCGTCATATATTGACGATAATCTTGTCCACGCCAAAACCTTCGAGGAATATGTGACAGCGCTGGAGCAATTATTTATTGCTCTACGCAAGTTCGGATTAAAACTAAACCCGGAAAAATGCATTTTTCTTGCGTCCGAAGCTAAATTTCTCGGTCGCATCGTGAATAGCGACGGGTTCAAGGCCGACCCCGAATATGTCCGCGCCATTATCGACATGAAACCCCCGACAACGAGAAAAGAACTACAAAGTCTCATCGGACGTCTCGTATGGATTCGGCAATTCATCGAGACACGCCTTAACGAGAGCATCAGAACCGACATGTTCTCCAATCTAATGGCCCCCATAAACGAACTAAATAAGCCCGGACGGACATTCGTCTGGACCGAAGGGGCCAACAAGGCTTTCAATAAAATTAAGAAGCGCCTCGCTTCACCACCAATCATTTCATTCCCTGACTTCACCGGACTCTTTACCCTCACCACCGACGCCAGCGATATCGCATGTGGGGCCATTCTCATGCAAGAGAATAAACACGGCCAAAAGAAAATAATAGCAGTGGCCTCACACACCTTTAACGCGACGGAGCGCAACTGGTCAACAACTGAACGCGAGGCATATGCGATAAAATGGGCCATCACCAAATTCGATTACTTCTTGCGTAGTCGTCCCTTCGTCGTCCTCACAGATCATCGATCTCTCACATACTTGGATCAACGTAAATTCAACAATGCGAAGATACGACGATGGCAGGAGGAAATATCGTGCTACAAATTCGTCTTGGAATATGTAGGAGGTGAATCGAATGTCTGGGCAGACATGCTCAGTCGGAGATATGGCCACAGCAAGGACAAGCTTACGGCAGACCCGACACCTGCAGGGAAGCGCTTCAAACTCCAAGGCTCCAGTCTAAACATCTACGTTCCATCCTGGTGCATGGACGAAATCAAGAGCTCCCAGCTGCTCCCTGGGACTCACACAACACGGAACTTTCAGCATCATCTGCAGGCCATCGACGCATTCCTCGCGTTTCATGCCACATCGACCATCCCGGTTGAATAGATAGCTGACCACATGGGTATTGCAGCGGGACAAGCCTCTGATGACACACTTTCAAAAATCATCAGAGCTCTTCAGTTGGCAACCCCAAGACCGGATGCTACCCTACTCGACCCCAAAGATCATCGTACCGGGCTATATAACAAGCACATGCACCAATTCTACTTGGAACCTGGTACATCTGTATTGATGATCAGGGATACTACAAACACACCAAAACTGGTAGTACCCTACAAGCTCCGGACAAAATATCTCCACCAAGCCCATGACTGTGTCAACCACTCAGGGATCTCCCGCATGCAGGAACACCTATCCAGCTACTGGTGGGAATTCAAAAATCGCGATATCAGGGCGTATGTTCAGTCATGCCAAACCTGCGCTAAACGCAAGGGAAATTACGGCATGCGCCGAAACTGGTCCACGGGCCATTGCAAGAGAAGCGGAAAACCATTCGAGGTTGTCTACATAGATTTTGTCTCAATGCCCCTCTCAAAGGGCAAGCGGTACATCCTTACTATTCTAGACAGCTTCAGCCGCCACCTCATGGCCATACCATGTGCCAGAGACCGCGCAATCGACACAGCCCGCGGACTCTACCAGTTCTTTCTTCGTCACCGCGAGATTCCCCGCATTGTCTCCTCCGACCGAGGAACCCACTTCACTGGTGAGGTCTACAAGGAATTTTGTGACCTAACCTCGATCACCCGGGAACTTCACTGCCCGTGGCGACCACAAAGCTCGGGGAACATTGAGAGGCGACACCGGACCTTAAAAAACGCCCTTTACATGATCTGCGAAGACAGAAACTGTGAATGGACGGACGTTCTCGAATCTGCAGTTTCCTCAATGAATGCCACAGCCAACACCGCCACTGGTGCATCCCCGCATTACATTATCACCGGCCGCCAACCAAACATTGGTCTACCGAAGATCCCCTGCCAAGACATCGTTAACAACAACCCAGGTGCTTACGGTATGCAGATAAACGCTTTGCTCCGACAGGTGCATCAAAGAGTCGCCTTGGCGAACAACGAGGCTGACCACAAAATGGAAGCCAAACTGAACCGCAGCATCTTCAAAGACCCGATACAAGTCGGTGACAAGGTGCTACTCCACCGACCGCAATCCGCAACAGCCCACTTGTCTCACCTGCCTTGGATAGGTGACTTTGAGGTCACCAAAACGAACGGTTTGGTAGTTCAAGTGAAAAACGAAAACTGTGAAACGCATTGGGTTCACCGTGGACACGTCCGTCGACTCGTACCACGACCAAATGACCTGCAACACATGCATCGACCACCCCCACCTCCAGCTCTATCCCCACCTCACCAAATTCCCAATCACCCGTCGACACGACCACTCCTACCTCCTTGTCCACCCCGGCAACCTACCCATCACCCGTTGTCACAACTCCCTACACTTTCGTCAGGGGAGCATCTTGTCGCAAATGACTGCAGTTCCGGAGACAATACCCAAAACCCAACGAAACGAACAACACGAGGGCAACTCCCAGCACGCTTTAAAGACTTCGTTATGTGCCAAAAAACAAAATAAATAATACACAACACCAAAAAAAAAAAAAACACGCACGCAAGCAAGCACTAACAACATAGCAACTTCAAATCATGGTAAGATCTGGGGGAGCTATTACAAGACGAGATCTTGCCTTGATTTGAAAAAACAAAAAGAAAGAAAAGAAGAAAAAAAAAACAAAAACGGAAGTTAACACTTCGAGTTCTCAACTCAAAATGAAAAGTTAGTCGCTCACGCATCGGCTCCGCGCAGAACTTCCGTTTGCGATAAATTAACAAAAAAAAAAAAAATACATTAATAAATATCCAATCGGAACGCTTCCCGCGGAGCACAAAAATTGCCGTTTCTGAGCCTACAGAAAATATATAAATAGACGGACCAAATAATCATCAGAGACTTGTTCCTTCACACGACCCGTGTTAAGGATTCTACGCACCGTCCGGCGCCTGTCATCCGATACATCAAACGATCGCCGCAGCTACCAACGCCGTCCTAATTCCGAGAAAACCATCCCTTCACCACGAGACAAGTACGGTACATGAACTTTGTAACTACTACCACTGAATTCATTCTTCAACTGTGAACATATTTCTCCATTCTACTCTCTGTACTTAATCTATTTATAAAAAATTTTCTATAACATCATTACTGTGTTATTGTGAGTATCTATACGTTCTTTGTTTTGCAACCATACGCATTTCTCGCCCACAACATTCATATCAACAACTCAGAATATAACACTTTTTTGTAGTCAGTCACACACACACACACACACACACACACAGGAATACATAACAAACAGTATTAGAACACTAATGTTTTGAAATATTGAATTGCATGTATTGTTGAAATATAAATTTGAATTTGTTTGTACCGCTTTGTCTTGAATGTTCTTTTTGTCAGCGCCGTTTCACATCTTTCATATCGTTTACACATCATTTGCCTCCTTTGTCTTTTTTCAAATATAAACACCAATAACTCACCACTACAAAATTGGAGCGTTCCATATCAACCAAAATAACATACTACTACAAATTGGGGGATTAAACATATCCACTAACCAAACAACATGTCCCCCTACACACAGTAAAGTTTGGACTACGAAAAGCAATGAAAGGTGGGAAAGAAACAGAGAGGGAAAAAATTTTTCCTTTCCCTCACAGTAACCACAAAACCAACCCAACAATAAAAGGTTCTACTCAATAATTTGACCACACACACACACACACACAGAAATAAATTAGATTACTTATTTATCTCCGAAAAAGACATCGACACGCGGCTAACGAAGGCAAGGACAGCTATCGATAAGCTATCGATCATATGGAAGTCAGACCTGGCCGATAAAATGAAACGCAGTTTCTTCCAAGCAGCGGTCGTATCGATACATGGATGCACTACTTGAACGCTAACAAAACGGCAGGAAAAAAAGCTAGACGGCAATTACACAAGAATACTGCGAGCAATATTGAACAAGTCCTGGAGGCAACACCCCACAAAACACCAACTATACGACTACCTACCTCCCATCACGAAAACTATCCAAGTTAGACGAACCAGACATACGGGACACTACTGGAGAAGCAGGGACGAGCTCATAAGTGATGTACTCCTATGGACCCCCACATATGGCCGAGCAAAAGAAGGACGACCAGCTTGAACATACATACGGCAGCTATGTGAGGATACAGGATGTAGCCCTGAAGACCTGCCAGAGGCGATGAACAATAGGGAGAAGTGGCGAGAGAGGGTCTGGGATATCCGTGCTGGCGGCACGACATGATGATAACTTATCTATCTATTCATTGGTTCTTTATTTTTTTAAAAATGTCACTAATTTTTTATGGTCAGAGACAAAAATTGTAACTGGGTGATAAAAGCGGATTTGTTATTTATTGCTGATTTCTTTTTTGTTCTTCTCACTTTTCTTTTTAAACTACTTGCGCCCCTGCGCACATATTCATTTTTTCTTCTTCTGTTCATGATGCCCCGTTCTTTCTTCTCTTTCTTTCTCCAACTACGTATGCGGTGCTTTATTCTTTCCTTCTTTTCCTTCTCTACCCCCCACTTTTTTTAGTGAAAAAAAACTATCTCTACAGTGTTCTTGTGTGTGTGTGTGTGTGTGTGTGTGTGTCTGCGTGCGGAGGAAATTTTTATTTCACATTCGTGTTCCCCCCACCACCACAAACACATAGATATTTTTCTTGTTATTCTTTCGTCTACGACGCATCGTTCTTCCGTTATTTTTTTTAACAGAGAAAAAAATCTCTCATTTTCTTCGTGAGTGATGGAATTTTTTTTCACATTCGTGTCCACATACATTTTTCTTCCTTCCCCTTCATTCTCTCTCCTCCACCTCCATGTATGACGCCTCGTTCCTTTCTTCTCTCCCATTGACTCTCTTTCTTCTCTGGAATGATTTTTGGCCTTGGGGATTTCTTTTTTTTTTTTTACTCTAAACCTAACCCTTTCCAGAGTCTATCCTTGGTCACGGATACCAATGTGACAACACGACCGGGTCATATACTTCCCAGAATGAAAATATTCGGCTGCATGATCGTCTGTCCCCTCGTTGTGTTTGCTTTCTCTGCAAATTGAAATGCCTAAGTCCGAACGGTCCTTCCAGGAAAGAAAGAAAGTGAAAAGAAAAAGTTGAATAAATGTTTTGGGAGAGGAAGAAGCTCGTGTGACATTTTTCAACAAAATCCTTTAACTAAAATCTTCTCAGCTTTTCTGCATGTCTGTCTGTCTCTGTTCTCCATTCTCTGGTCCCCCATATCTCTTCTGAACCGCTTCTCTCAGCCCATCTCTGTATCTGTGGTTCTGTCGCGATCCGTTTAAAAACAAACAGATCGGATTACTCACACCCCTACAAACACAACATCCGGGTACGGCCGGAAATGACGAAGCCTTTTACGACCCTGACCTGCGGTTACAGCAACGAAAAGGGAATAAATTTCATAACATTTACAGAAGACATCCGCCAAAAGTAATTCTATTAAAATGGAGTGAATTATCTTTGGTAGCCTATATCAGGCTAAAGAAGAACTTTATTTCTACGCCTATTTTTTATAGACGAACTTTGTGTTTACGTAGCCCAGCAGTGTTCCCTTTATATAAACAAGGCACCAGCGGCGAAAAAAGATTAAAGTTCGTTTTACGAAGCTCTCTGGAGCCCGCTCTCAGAGCAAAGCTCCCCAAGGCTGAATCCTACATCTCGTGGTCGCATTCGCCTTCCTTCAAGGCTGAATCCCACTCGGGGTAGCATTCGCTTTCCATCACTTAGATATGCAAAAAGGTCCTTTTAAGGAGCATTAGAGGTCACCTTCTGTGGGTTAGAGTATCTCTGACGGTCTTTACAGACTCATTGAAGCAGACGGCCTGGTGGCACACACGAAGAGGACCCCAAGACCACCTGGTCTAAACTAACTCGGTCGGTTCCATTGTCTGTTTGCTCGGCTGCGCAGTGCTAAAGGCACGGGTTAGCCTTTAGCTACCGCTTCCCTATTTGCAAAGTGCAAAGATACCGCCAATCTTAGCCGCTGCCTCCTGGCCTGTTCGCCTAAAACGTCCACACAGCTTTGGTACGGCAAAGCCTCAGCTACCGTCTCCGATACGTCTGCACAGCTTTACCACGGCAAAGCCTCAGCTACCGTCTCTGATAAGTCCACACAGCTTTGGCACAGAAAAAGCCTTAGCTACCATCTCCGATACGTCCACACAGCTAGGGGCATGGCAAAGCCCTAGCCTCGCCGATCTGCTCGCTCAACTTCGCATGTGCTAAGGCCTGGCAAACCTTAGCCACAGTTACCCTGTCCATTCACTTGGTCTGCAGTTCTAAGACACAGTTAAGTCTTAGTCACCTCATCCACTTGACTCTACGCGACCAAGCTGCCAACACCAACTTCGACCACGACACACTCCAGCATTCCAGCATCTAGTCCACATATGACTTGCTGTACGGACTGCTGGCTCCAACGACAACGTGCTCTAGCATTGCAGGATCTAGCCCACATACGACTCACTGTATGGGCTAGCAACCACATCGACACCCCCAGTTAACCCAATGCGCTGTCAAAAATTGGGACATCGATCTTCCTACCACAACCAACAGCAGCTACCTGCATTGAACATCTAGCTGCACCTCTATGACTCGACTAACATCAGCTACCCGCATCGAACGTCTAGCTGCACTTCTATGACTCAACCAACATCAGCTACATGCATCAAATGTCTAACTGCACCTTCTCTACAACTTCAACCATACCAGCTGCCAACATCACCCATCCAGCTGAAGACACAACTACCACAAACTTTACATATGCCCTTGTAAATACGACAAATAAATTGTCATCTTTGTTATATTGTTACCTCACCTTTGTTTCCTTCATTACTGTCATTACTCACACGCTTAACTTAAATCATTTGCAAGGTCGACGTGCTCATCGGCTCCGCTAACAGTTCCAGCTACCTGTCCTCTAGCCGTATACCGTCTTTATCAAGTAGCAGACTGATTTCTTCTACCTATATTGTTCGTGTCTCTTCTCTGACTGACCTTCTGCATTTGTGTCCTTCTGCATCAGTCTTTTACCCGATTCCTGTGGCTGACTACCCTTTCCTCTGATTGACCCTCTGTATATATGGAGAATTGAACATTCCTATTTCTGGACTTTTGGGCGCCCAGACTGGACATAAAAAAAACGACAATGAGACTCCAGGAGACACCTAAAAGTGTGATAATAGAGTTTTGAAGTCGTTGAAATACTTTTATGTGTTTTATACAAACAGAGAAGAATCAGTGATTCCCACACAAATATGTCTCAGCCCCTATAAAAACACACACATACCCATAGTCAGCCCACAACCATACACATGTATACACCCGCCTGCATATACATATAAACACAAGCACTCAGGTGGAACTAAGCTTGTATATAGTGTCACAAAAGGGAAAATTAGATTTTGATTTGTAACAATTGATTAGTGTCATTATTTACCTAAAGACTGGTTCAAAGAGAGTGTCATTATGTCTATATTGTAAATCAGACCCCTCCCGCCACTCACCATCTTAGAACCAAATTTTACTCAAACAAGAAAAATTATCTAAAAAAATTAACGTCACATCCGTTCAATACACATCAAAATACAAAATACAGAAGGAAAATACATTTCCCTACACAAAAATTATTTAGAGGACTAAACTTGAAACAGAATCTTAAGTCAATCAAGTAGTAAAAAATATTTAATAAATTAATAATAAAAAAAGATTTTCATTTGTAAAGAAAAAAAAAAAAGAAATTGAAATCGAAGATGTGATACCTCTTTAGACTGATTTTTTTTTCCTTGTCGAAAATAACCTGAATTTTAGAAATAAATTAAAAAGCAACTGTCATTTTCCATCCATACAAAATGTTTTCATGAATAAAATTCAAGGGAGATAATTCAAAGACATTTCGAAAAAAAGCTCTGAATTTGTTTTTATCATTCAGCAAAATTAAGAATTCAACCTCTCGAATCATTTACTTTCTCAACATTTTCATAATAAATACATGAAATGACTATTTCAAAAACTTCAAATATACAAATCAATACAAATTTAGTAAAAAAAGAGAAGTGCTTGGAGACATTTTAACTTTTAACCTTTTCAGGATTGCTTTATGAATGAATCAATGCATGTAACTTGTATCTATTCACAATCCTACAGCAGGACATGCCAGATCTTATACAGTAAGCAGGATAGGATTGTAAAAGTCAGAAAAAGGAATTGGAAATTGCTTTAAACAGCAAACTTTGATAAAATGTCATTTTTTAATGCATGTATGACAGATTGCATTACAGGATGGACATTTGTTTCTGACAAGATAAGGCCCACAACAAAAGTAGCATTTCTTCTTTGTTGTATAGGCAGCAGTAGCAGCAGATATAATTTTTTTTTGTTGGTCAACCAGAGAATTTTCTACTTAACTTTCAGCTACCATTCTTGTATTAACATGAGCACCAGCTGATGAGTAAATATCTACATTGTGTTGAGCTAGAACAGAAGAGTGGACCTGATGATAGGTAATCCACAAATCAAGTGTTTCATTTTCTAGATGTTGGCATATAAGAAAAGATAAACTATTGACAAAAGCATCACAATTTCTTTGTGATACTGTTCTGCAAAAATTCATTTGAAATTGTAGTCCTAACTAAACTTATGTAACTAAGAAATTAGTAAAGATTCTAGCTGCTGTTTAGCCCAGAGATATGTTGAAAATAACTTAGTAGTGTTTTTATATACACACCTAATATGGAGAAGGGATTGTCAAAATTAGTACCTTTTTCCAATGTATTCATTAACAGTATATCAAAAAACTGTTCACTAAGGTTCCAAGTTTGTTGGAAGCATTATACTCAGATTATAATATGGAGAAGACATAGTCAAAATTAGTATCATGCAAGACCTGGGCAGCCACTTTTCATAAGAAACTTTCTCTTCCAAAGAAACTTTAGGGTATGCATGGAATCAACTCTTTCTAACCTGCAAAATCAAGAGGAGATTATTCCACAAGGAAGCAACCAATTATTTACTCTCCTCTCAATAAAAATCAACAATATTATCAAATTCCTAAGCCCCACATTGATGACTTTGTCATCTATTGAGTTACACATATGAACATAATAGAACAACAATTGCAACTGAACCTTAAAATAAATAAATGAGCAAAAAACAACAGTTTTAAATCCTCTAAGTAGAAAACCCAATGTGTGAATTTTTGTTCTTTGAGGAAAACGCACAACAACCCAGTCATTAAACATGAAAATACTGAAATGCCTGTCGTTGATGAATATAAATTCCTTAGGGTTATATTTGACAAGAAACTAATGGTTATCCGCCACATAAAATACTTAAAAACCAACTCTAACCGAACTCAACAACTTTTGCAAGTGATTGCCTACACAGAATAGGGAGATGACCAACAAATGCCCCTTACACTATACAGATCAATGATCCACTCACAACTGGACTACACTATTTTTATCTATAGATCTACTAGGAGGTCATACCTGAAACACAGCTTGATCCTATACTGGTATTAGGACTGGTCTTAGGAGCCTTCAGAATCTCTCCAGTTGACAGCCAAGGCCCACGAAGCACCTCTATTAGTCAAATGTGAAAAACTGGCTCTCTAATACCACACAAAACTCAAATCTTGCCCATCCAACCTAACTTATAACAGCACCTTCAACCCTAATCTCCAAAAATTTGAAATATCTCTAATAAATATACATGAAAGCATCTTAAATCAAACATTACCTTGGATAATTAAAAAACCTGAATTGATCCCTGAACAAAATGAACTCCCCAAAACAAAAACCCATCCTAGCACTTCATCAGGAAAAATTCCGCAATATCCTCAAACACCATCCTGACCACCTATATGTTTTCACAGATGGCTCCAAGGCAAGCAGTGCTTTTATGAATAAAATAATTCTCAAAAAAGCTCTTCTTATGGAAAGCTCTATCTTCATAGCAGAAACCTGTACAATAGACTTAGTTCTCAACATTGCCTCAGAGCTCAAAGAGCAAACATAAGAAATTTATCATATTCTCAGACTTGCTGTCTTACTTTCATTAAGTAATAAGAAACTTGAGAACCCCACCCCTTATCATTAAACTGTTGAGTAGACTAGACTTAATGTCAAACTGTAAAGAAATCCTTTTTTGCTGGATCCCAAGTCACATTTGGAGTGAGAGGAAATGAAAGAGCAGACATGGCAGCTAAATCGGCTGGACAAATTGAAGATTTCATTTACTGACTTGAAACCCTAAATCAATAAATTCCTTCTTGCAAAATGGCAACAACGCTGGAATAATAACATCCACAAATTCTTCCAGATCAAGCCCACTTTAAGAGAATGGAGACCAGCTTTCAGAAAATTGAGAAGAGGACATGTCACTATATCCTGATTATGCATAGATCACTCAATATTTACCCACTATTTTATATTCAAACAGAAACAGCGACCACAGTGTTTGACATGTCAAATGCCTTGAACCATTAAACACATTCTTCACCAGAAAAGCAGTTTTTCAAAGTAAATAGTTTGAGTGATTTGTTTGAGAACGTCAATATTAGAGAGACAGGGTTATACAAAAGAATATGAAAAATATCACCTGAATAGGATGCTAATATGCTATTAGGAGCACTTCCTAACGTCTGGATGTAGTGTGGCCCCAGGTGGGCATGCTTTAAAGATCCATTGACCAACAGCAAAGTATTTAATCACAAATCACAAAGATTTATATATGTATAAGCAGGATCTGGCATTAAATAACCTACAAAGAATGATATGCCATAAAACCAATCAATCAATCATAGCACCTTTTCTAATGTATTCATAAACAGTATATCAAAAACTGTTCACTAAGATTCTGAGTTTGTTGGAAGCCTCATAACCAAACTGTTCAATGAAATTGATGAAAGTGCAGTACCAGTGTTTCCATTCCTTGGCTGTCAAAGGAGGATCTACATCAATACATATTGATTACAATAACTGCCTCATGACTGAATCAAATTTTCTTGATCTGATTTGAGTAGGTTAGGTGTTTTTAGTATTTTGAGTTGAATGAATTGTAATAAAATAAAAGACTGAGCTCTTGTAACTAAGCTTTATTGAAATTGAAATTGAAATTCCAAAGAGTATACTAAAGAGTCCAAAAAAGGGTGCTACTATCAGTTTGTATAGGCAGGCAAAAATGAAGATATAGATGAAGTAGTCATAGCTAAATCAGCAGGTCACCTTCTGATTTAGCTATGACTACTTATTAAGAATAAAAAAAAGCTCTAGTAGTTTAGGACTCCTTTGAATAGAACATCGTACAAAGCAACAAATATTGATTGTTGAACTGAACAATCAATATCAGATGAAGCCATATATGAGTTATTATCGGATTATTACAATAAACTATTTTGTATAAACACTATGATCAATGTTATTAGAATATTGAACTTTTCATTCTCTCTTGACAATGACCAATGTTTGTTGAAAGTGATTTGAATATGAACACTATGAACCTTGGACATTACTTACAAATTTTTGATCCTATATTGAGATTTCAAATCTAACCAGAATCACCTGTTAATAGACATAATTTCCATGTTAACTTTAATTAAACATGTCCACAATAAATATTTCTGCCTATATATATATATATATATAAAGAAATTTTTGTTGTAGGTTCAAAGAAAGAAAGAAAGAAATATTCTAAAATGAGTAGGACCATGGAGAGATTTGTATTTTTTCACTCATGTTTGAGGGAGTTCAAGTCTCCTTGAGTATCCCATTAACAATGCCTTGTGCTATATATCTTCTCTGACGAAAGCAATAAGCTGAAAACATAGATGTATGTAAGAACAAAATGAATAAATTAAACTTTAAAAAAGTACAAATCTCTTTGTGGACCAACTCCTTTTAAAATATATATATATATATATATACACACATATATATGCAAGTTGGCCAACCATAGTTGAGGACGACCCGAAAACTCCCTTTTCAATAGCTACTATGTTAAGGTGTAGGGAAGGGTGCTACTCATTCTCCTGAACTGATCCACTTACCCTTGATCCTTACCTTATAATGCTGTATTTAGCAAGGAGGCATCAAGTACCATTTTTTAAAGTCTTCTGGACCATTAAAAAACACTAACCATTATGCCAATATATAGAAAATGGAGAAATTCATTTTTTGATTATTATGGAGGAGAAAACATTTTTTTATACAAAGCTTACAGAATAAATACAATAGTTTATTGTTTCATTGAATAAAACATCAATGTACTTTTTTTTATTTCTATGTCAAAATAAACTTATCTCAATAATGATCATTAATTCACAGATTAGTAAGTTGTGAGAAATGCTTATATAAAACTCAATAAATTATAACAAAAAACTACACAAAATATGTCATTCAACAAGACAGCTGATGATAAAAAAAAGCTGCAATTAATGATTATAAGTAGAAAAAATCATAGAAAATAAAAAGTTTCAATATAAGAAAGAATAGTTAAAAGATTTAGAACAATTTATTAGTTTATAAGGAAATATTTTGGTTCTTTTACTTTTTGATGTAAAACATTTTGTAATTTAATTGTTGAAATTAAAGTTACTTGTGTTGGCTGGAACAAAACTTGAATATAATGAAGAATAATTCCAAGAAAGTAATTTATTAATCCAGATATTTTGGTTCTTGATTTTTTATGTACTACATTTTATTTGAAAGTTGAAACTGATGTTGCCTGAAAGAAAAGACAAAAAGGACAGTAACAATAAGTGGATAGATTTAAACAAATCAAATAAATTTTTTTATCCACTTCACCTTTCATCATAAAAAGAAATTCATCACCCCTTTCATCATAGTGCAATAACCATCTTTTTATAGTAATTCCTAAGTATTAGCTCTCTTTGAATTTATGTGATGGATTAAATAAATATCAGCTATGGGTTGTTAAAATAATGTATCTTTGAAATTTAAAGTGAAAAATTTATCACTTTATAACTTTAGTATAAATCAAGTGTGCACAAGTCAAAAAATATTTTCCTTTATTATTTTCTTGAAGCTTAAAGAGAGTTAATTAGACACAACAATGGTTGAAATCATGATTCCTTGAAATTGAATATTAGTCTATGAATTTAGTCTATGATTTTATTTTAGAGAGTATGGAAGTTTAAATTCTCTAACAGTTTGAGGGCTTTAACAAGAGCTCTTACAGGCCACATGTAGCTAACAGACTGTATGTTGTCGGGGGTTATATGATAATTTATTGAAAATTTTGAGATAGAATTGTTATGACATTCATATCTGGAAAAATATTATCCAGATTGCTATCAAAATCTTTATCTAATACATTAGTAAAGAACACAACTTAAAAGCAAGATATAGATAAAACAAAATTTAGCTTTTTTGTATTTGATCAAATTTAACAGTCAATTCATGCTGAATGAACTTGTTCCTGACAGATCCAAAAAGTTGAGTATCAATGAGCCTGCTCAGTATAAAAATGAGTGACCATTTAAAAAAACAGCAGGTACTGCCAGTAAATTGAGGCCTCTGTGTCAAAGCTTAGTAAGTAATGGTTATAATTAACATTAAAGAAAACTCTTATTTCTTATAAAACAAAGCGCAGGTAAAATTGAGTGGAGCTGTACTTGATAAAACTATAAGTGACACATTGTATTGAGTTTGAAATTTCTTATTAAGAACCATATCAAAGAATACAGTTTCCCTGCAGTGATTATTCATAGATGATGTCTATAACAAAAGAAGAATATTTTGTCTTTAGTTTTGGAACTATCTAAGGTTTTCATTCCAGTGTGTGCCCAAGTATTTTGAAATATAAAAACTACAAAAACATGCTATTACACACACTTCACAAGAATGGAATTTTTTGTCAGTATGTTTAAATGTGTAATTTTAAATTTGATAAGTCACATTACAGTTATGTTCTCATTTGTAGTTTTAAAGTTAAATTCATTGAATATGTTGACCTATAAACTTGAAAATCATAGGTGATCGTTCTAGAGAGTTTCTGCATAAAGTTTTAAATTGGAAACCTATAAAATCTAGATAAAAAACACTTTATAATACACCCTTTTTGACGTGTATTTGGGTATATATTTTCTTTAAAAATGCTGATCTACAAACATCACAGAAAAACTGGTTTTTGCCCCTTTTTATGTTCATATGAGATGCTTTAAACTGGAATGGTCTGAAAATGCTGTTCCACACACATTACAAAAACATAGTTTCTCTCCTGTGTGTGTTCGCGTGTGATTTTTGAATATTGAAATCCATGAAAATGCTGATCCACACACTTTACAAGAAAATGGATTCACTCTTTTGTGTGTTTGCATATGTCTTTTCAAATGTGAATTTTCTGAAAATGCTGATCCACATACTTTACAAGAAAATGGTTTCTCTCCAGTATGTGTTCGCATGTGTCTTTTTAAATGTGAATTTTGTGAAAACGCAGATCCACACACTTCACAAGAAAATGGTTTCTCTTTTAAGTGTGTTCGCATATGTCTTCTCAAATAAGAATTTTCTGAAAATGCTGATCCACACACTTCACAAGAAAATGGTTTCTCACCTGTATGTATTCGCACATGACTTTTTAAACTGGAGCTTTCTGAAAATGCAGTTCCACACACTTGACAAGGGTATGGCTTCTCTCCAGTGTGTGTTCGCATGTGGGTTTTCAATTGAGAGCTCTGTGAAAATGCTGATCCACACACTTCACAAGAAAATGGTTTCTCACCAGTGTGTGTTCGCATATGGCCTTTCAGTTGTGAACTCTGTGAGAAAGCTGATCCACAAACTTCACAAGAAAATGGTTTCTCACCAGTGTGTGTTCGCATGTGGTTTTTTAAATGTGAATTCCGTGAAAATGCTGATCCACACGTTTCACAAGAAAATGGTTTCTCTCCAGTGTGTGTTCGCATGTGGCTTTTTAAATAAGAATTCAGTGAAAATGCTGATCCACACACAGCACAAGAAAATGGTTTTTCCCCCTTGTGTGTTCGTAGATGTCTTTTCAAATGTGAATTTTCTGAAAATGCTGATCCACACATTTCACAAGAAAATGGTTTCTCACCTGTGTGTGTTCGCATATGTCTTTTCAAATGTGAATTTTGTGAAAATGCTGATCCACATACTTCACAAGAAAATGGTTTTTCTCCTGTATGGATTCGCATATGAGCTTTTAAAGTGGAACTCTTTGAAAATGCTGTTCCACACACATTGCAAAAAAAAGGTTTATCTCCTGTGTGTGATTGCATGTGACTTTTCAAACTGAAAAAATCCAAAAATACTGATTCACACACTTCACAGGAAAATGGTTTCTCACCAGTATGCATTTGCATGTGGTTTTTGAAATTTTCATTCTCTGAAAATACCAAATTACAAACTTCACAAGAAAATGGTATCTCTCCTGTGTGTTTCTGCATGTCACTTTTTTGAGAGTGAATCCAGTGAAATTCTTCATTCACACACTTTATAAGAAAACCATCTCTTTTCACAGTGCATTCCTACCTGGCATACTAAAATGGAACTCACTGAAAATTTTGATTCACACACTTCACACAGAAATGGTTTCTCTGCAGTCTATGGTTGCATGTGTTTTATTTTTTCAATTTTGAAGCCTGTAAATTATAAATCTGCTCACTTGACAAAAGTATGTTTCTTTTCCTGTATATTGATGCTTGCATCCTTGGAAATATGTTAAGTGAAAATGACATACAGATTTGTCAAGAATAATTATCTTCTTTAGTTGATTGAATGTAACTACTTAAATTATGTTTATATGCTGACATATAGACTTTGTAAGAATATTTTTTCCTTTTTATATGTTTATATCCGTCTTTACAGATCACAAATTGTTGTCCTTCACAGTGATCAAAATCTGTGAATGAAGAAAAGATATATATATATATATATATATACACACAATTATAAAATCAGAAGAAATCAGTTTCTTTCTTAATAGTGTCATATCACAACATTTATGTTCAACGATAAATAAAATGTTCATATACATATTCAACAAACATCATTAAATAGAATATAATTTAAAGATGGAAATTTTTATTATTGCCCAAGATTTATCAGAAGGAAAAAGACAAATATTGATAAATATATGAGAATTTTTTATGCACAATATACATGTATTAACTTTTCCACCAGAAGCAAGAGGTGACACTAACTGACACTAAAGAATCTTGTCTGCTCTATTATTCATTCATAAATTAAGTGGGGAGAGAACATATCATGCTGTTGTCAAAGACATTAGCATGAAATGAAATGTAAAGAGTCCCATTCAGGATTTGAACTCAGTTCACCAATTTTATTTCCTGTGATGATAACCATTACACTAATCATGCTTTCCACACAAACATGTAGCCAACAAATCAAAGATACTTATATCGACTCATGTATAATCACAAAAAAAATGTAAATAGCAGAAAAAGAGACAACTTTTAACCTCTGCATTTTATGTACTGCAAAAAAAGTCTAATAATTGATCAAAAAGAAACTCATAAAATTTCTTTTTAATTCAGATAAATGTTTGTTAGCTTGTATATGTTGTAAACAAAGGTTAAAAAAATTGTTTGTAAAGAACCAAATACTTTTTAAAAATAGTTTCCTATGTTTTCTTTTATTTAATTTTGTTTGTTTTTTCATTTGTTTCTAAACACTTAATTTTATTATGAATTGAACAAACAATATAGAAATTGCAGATGGAAAAATCCAAACAATTTAACTAACATGAGTCAACATCTAAAATACACACTTCCTTAGATAATATGAAATTCAAAATAAACTTTGATTTCTTATTGTTTAGGGAATAATATTCTCCTGCAAAAAGAATTCTTAAACTCTTGATGCAAGTAAAAGATTAAATTCCATTGTTAGGGCTGCTGAGTTAAAAAAAAAAAAAAAAAAAAGCATATCCTAGAAATTTTTTGAATAAAATTTTTTTCATTGGAAAGATGGAGAATAACATTTTCAAGTCATCTGAGAATGCTGAAACTTAAAATATTTCCCAGAGGGCACCTCCGTAGTGTGTATGAAAGAGAGAGGAGGATGGGATGAGAATCAATAACCCACGTTTTGAGGAGAGGGAAATTTAAAGCAGACCATCTTATATACAGGAATAACAATTTTCAGTATAGATGTTTAAGCCATTTTGGGCCAGTATTTAGGCTATTTTCATTTTTTGATTATTTTGGCCATTTTGACCTTTTTTGTGAGTATTTTAAAAATATTCTTGGTTTAATTTTAAAAGTAAAAAATGCAGATATCATAAAACTTTCTAATCCTATGATAAACATGGAGACATCAAATTTCTGGCAAACACCCTGTTGCAAAATTTAGTCTTGAAGTTTTTTTCTGATTTTACTTAAAATATAATAAAATTAGAAGTAAAAGAATAGAAAAAATAATTTACCACACTTGAAGTTTGGTTTAGAATGATTATAAGTTTTATTTATATTTTGGTCAACAAAATCCTTTGATAACAAAATGATGGATAAGTGTGACAAGAAAATAAATCTCTGGCTTTAAAATCCTTCCTAAAATAACCATGTACTCATTAAATTTGATTTGAAAAAATTAATTTAATATTTAATTAAAAAATGAAAAAAATATTACTTTTTGTTTAAATATGAAATATGTTCAAAAGACTGAATGAGCAGCACTTGCCAAGACAGTAATGAATATTGAATGAAACAATTTTCTTCAGTTTAGTTACCATAGCATTTAGCTTATTCCAGGGAGTTTTTATTCGTTGAAGCACTTCTGAAACTCTTCTCTAAATATGGTATGAAGCTGTGCTGTAATATTTATTTCAATATTTTCCATCTCCTCAAATCCTTGAGATTAATTTTTAGTTTAGGAAACAAGAAGAAAATTGGACTGTGTTGCTGGGTGGTCTGATGAGTATAGAAAGTGCTATACTTGCACAAATTTTTTGTTTTACCAAAAACTGCTGAACCATTTGAACAAAATTTAGTGGTAACTTGTTATTGTGAATCTGCCATGGACTCATAGACAATGTCTGGTCATTGATGACACATGGAATCACAAAGACAATGCAAGAATCCAAGTATTACTATCCATAGAGAGTATGTCTTTCAGGAAAATATTTATATCTCTAAAAAGACAATCAGCAGGACTTTGTTTCAACCTCTAGTCATCATAGTCATCCAAAATTCCTTCTGTTTTGGTATTAGAAGCTGTGAACCAAACATGGCTGCAATCTGTCTCATCTTCAAATCTTCAGTAAGAATGACTCAATAGAAAATGCCCACCTTATCAAATAGTTTTCTAACAGTCAATCTTCTATCTGCCTTCATCAAAATAGGCAACTTCTAATCTGATCTAATATTTCTTCTGGTAGAAGGGCTCCTCATAAGCTTATCCTTTTTAACTGATGTTCTTCGTTCCTTTAAAGTAGTCATGCCAGTTACTGTATTGTGTCCAGAATCTTTTTTCAGCATTTCAAAACTTCCAGAAGTAGTTTTACCCTATCTTAGGCAAAATTTAATGAAAACTTATTTAGTATTTTCTACCAGGCATCAAATTGGAAAAAAAAATTATGTGAAAACATGTGTCTAGCTGATGTCTACACTGCTATGTTGATGATTCAGTAACAATTAAAAAGAAAATTATTGAATCCTTCTTGATAAATTTTAAATACAAGAAGAAAAGATGTTTGTTAATAATAGGGCTCCTATTGTCTGTCAACAGCTGAAAGCTCTTGTAGTTATTACTTTGTACTGCATATCATAACCTTGGCAGTATGGAAAAACAAAATTAACAAAATTTCAAAAAAACATTTATCATTGTAACTACACATTACTCTTTCGACTAACAGTTACTAGCCCTAACCTTCAAAAACTGAAAAGTATCTCCTGTGTTATTTTAAGTATGAAGGAACAAAAATAACATTTTAGAAAACTGTTTCACCTACAATTAACTAGCAAAAACAATAAAAACTTTTATTTTTTTTCTTCTTTTTCTTTTAAATAGAAACTATTGAAATTTTCTAAATTTAGGTTTGGTTTTTTTGTTTAATATAACATGAACCTTTGTGGGTTATTTAATGCCAAAGCCATCCTTGTAGAGTAGTAGTAGTAGTAGTATTTAACCCATAACTGAAGGATAAGGAGGCTCATGCCTTTACAAAGAGTATTAGAGTGAAAATAAACATAATAGAGTATCTGGAGTTCAAACTCACTCACTGTGGGGTGTTGCAATTCATCATGTTAACCACAAAGACTCCCCACTTATTTAAATTTAAAAAAATGAATAATTTTACTAATTTTCTAATCAATTAAAAACAAAGAAAAACACTTTTAAGTTGTAATGCAGCAATATCATATTATAATGATGTGAAAGAAATGAAACGGCACAATAATAGTTTAAAAGGAAAAAAGTGAATTAAAGCCATGAATATGAGATGCCTTCTCACAGTGAAGCACTAAAAAACAACAACTAGTAAATGATTGTGATAAAGAAAACTATACACGAGTGGTTTCCTAAATTGTTTAATATATTATTTTCCAAAGACTTTATATGCTGAATACTGGGACGATTAGATAAAAACTTCAATATTATACTAAAATTCTCCGATTGAGCAGATCTTATAAAACTTTACATTTTTTTTGATGAATCATACAGTTTTATTTCATAACAAACTTTCACCAAGTTCCATAAATGCATGTAGAAATATAACGATTAATAATCTTAAAACCAGTAAACCTATATTTTTCTCTAATTTTAAAAATTAATTAAAAAAATATGTTCAATATTCATATTTTTTTTACACATAAAAGTGACCAAGTTTGAAATACTAAAATAAAATAGAATAAAATAAAAAGCATGTGTTTTGCATAAAAAATTTTAAAAAATCTTTTTAAGGTTTCCGTACTCTAAAATTACAGGCGATTGATTTTAGTCAAGGACTAAATGAGAAAACCTTTCTACTTCCACAAAAACAAATACGAAAAGAAGGTCCAGTTAGTGTATCATAAATGTTATACTATCCACAAATGAGCATGAAAATGAGTCTTGTTTATCAATATGAGTACATCGTAAATCGATCCCCCACTTTAGAATCAAGTGATAATGAAAAATTGTCGGGAGAAAGGGTTACATTCGTTGATTATGAATCAAAATTCAAAATGTATAAACAAACTACATTTTACTACACATATACCAAAAAAAAAAAAAAACACGGGATTAAACTGATTCTTAAATAATGAGTAGTAAAAAAATCTCTGCAAATAAATACGTAATTCTTAAAGAAAAAAATAGTAAATAAGAAATGATGCTTACTTCTTTCGGTGTTTTTTTTTTTTTCTTTCTTCTTCTACTTTTTTCCCCCCACGTCTGATTGTTTCTTACAAAAGAGAAACTAAATTTTTAGAATAAACTAAAATTACTTGATTAGATTACATTTAAAAGAAGTCGTCGTTTGCAATCGACATGAAGAGCAAAACGTCAAGGGAGATAATTTGTAAAGATTTAAAATATTTTTACATTTTTTGGTTTTCATTATTCAACAAAATTCGATAATTTAATCGAATCATCTAACTTCTCAAGACAATTTTTAAAAATTTCTTTCATCTAATAAATCCAAGAATTAAAAAAACAAATGTACAAA
This sequence comes from Sepioteuthis lessoniana, assembly GCA_963585895.1. Lineage (NCBI taxonomy): Eukaryota > Metazoa > Mollusca > Cephalopoda > Myopsida > Loliginidae > Sepioteuthis > Sepioteuthis lessoniana. Next base: position 805,903 of record OY757908.1, on the reverse strand, counting down.
TCAATTGTAATAAAGTTCTTTATTAATAGAAAACATTAAACAAAATCCAATGCGATTGAACAACTCTGAACTTTGATAAATCCAGTTGAACATTCGAAATAATTCTAACAGGTATAAATGTAAATCATGAAAAGCAAAGAAACATCTTCGACACTTCATTCATCTTGACCAAGTTTGCCGACCTGACAATATTGAGATCTGTTACAAAGATAATGAAAATATTTTTACAATCGGCTCCAAAACTTATTGACGCATTCACATATAAACTTGGTTAGTTCCACAATAACCAAATTCTTTAAGGTCACATATCATTTTTATCGAGTTCCATATTTCATTGAAATATAATTATTCTATTTAATTTGGCTTTGATGAATAAAAAATGAATACATTATCTCTTTTGGACTATTGTGGGGTAACATTAAATGTGTTGCTCACGCAATTTTGTGGGGGATGACATTGAAAAACTAGTAATATAGACAATGCTCACAAAAAGAAATTTAACAACATGATAACATAAAACGGACAATTTTATTTACTAACAACTAAGCAAAAACAACACAATGGTAGAAAAATGTTCGGATATTATTATTGAGGTCGAAGGGAGGATGACTGATGCAAATATATTATGAATGTAAGTGTGTTTTCGAATACATCTGTGTACGTGTGTTGAAAAACTAAAGTACATAGAAGCAATGTATTCGTCTGCCCAAGTGTGTAGCTGTCTGGGTGAGGTGATTTGGATATTAATGCAAAATTCAGAATGTTGTGGTGTGGCAAATATACCAATTTCAGTATGGCAATGAATGTATTTTTGCAGGCTCCCATTTTACGCTGCGAGTCTGAAATAGAATGTGGTGAAATGTCTGAGGCTGTACGAGCACGTGAGAAAGTGAGAACTGTCAATATGTCAGGAGCTAGATGTCACTCGTATAAAAATTTATTTCTAACAAGGAAACAACCCTACCACGTGTGGCATACTGCTCCGGCAATGCAACGCAGTCTATAGTCAAAATAGGATAGAAAGATGGACGAAGGGATGCATCCTTCCTTTCGCTAAAAAAGGTGACCTCGGACTAGCCAAGAACGACCGAGGGATAACACTTACATCCATAGCAGCCAAAATCTACAATGCCCTACTACGGAACCGCATAGAACCCAAAATAGACAACATTCTTAGGAAAAACCAAAATGGCTTCTGGAGAAATAGATCCACAACCTCACAAATACTGACCATCCGTAGAATCCTTGAAGGCGTTCGGGCAAAAAACCTTCAGGCGACATTACTATTTGTCGACTTTACCAAGGCCTTCGATTCCATACACAGAGGGAAGATGGAGCAAATCCTACTAGTGTACGGCCTACCAAAAGAAACAGTAGCAGCGATAATGATTCTCTACAGAAACACCAAAGTGAAAGTACGTTCACCAGATGGAGACACGGAATACTTCGACATTTTTGCAGGAGTACTACAAGGGGACACACTAGCCCCGCACCTCTTTATCATCTGTCTAGACTATGTGCTTAGGACTTCGATCGACAAAATCAGAGAAAATGGCTTCGAGCTGACTAAGAGAAGAAGCAAAAGGTACCCCGCAAAAACAATCACGGACGCCGACTACGCTGATGACTTGGCGTTACTGGCGAATACGCCTAATCAAGCAGAGACACTACTGCATAGTCTGGAACGAGCCGCAGCTGGCATTGGCCTCCATGTCAATGCACACAAAACTGAATATATGTGTTACAACCAAACGGGCAACATTGCCACACTAGACGGAGCCTCTCTGAAACTAGTAGACAAATTCACCTACCTAGGAAGTAGCGTCTCATCAACCGAAAAAGACACCGACACACGACTGACGAAGGCATGGACTGCTATCGATAGGCTCTCGATCATATGGAAGTCGGACCTAACCAATAAAATGAAACGCAGTTTCTTCCAGGTAGCGGTTGTGTTGATACTACTATATGGATGCACCACATGGACGTTAACTAAGTGGCTGGAGAGGAAGCTGGACGGAAATTACACAAGAATGTTGAGAGCAGTATTGAACAAGTCCTGGCGACAACACCCCACGAGACACCAACTATACGGACACTTGCCCCCCATCACGAAAACTATACAAGTTAGACGAACCAGACACGCGGGACACTGCTGGAGAAGCAAGGACGAGCTCATAAGCGATGTACTCCTGTGGACCCCCACATATGGATGTGCAAAAGCAGGACGACCAGCACGAACCTACATACAGCAACTATGTGAGGACACAGGATGTAACCCTGAAGACCTGCCGGAGGCGATGAATGATAGGGAGAAGTGGCGAGATAGGGTCAGGGATATCCGTGCTAGCGGCGCGACATGATGATGATGACAGTACCAAAAAACTACCCCCCACCATTTGTCGACAGTTACTACTAGGCACTGCGAACTTGGATACCAGACTGTTGAGACAGGAAAATTTAGCCTACGGACTGGTTCGTCACCACAAACTTCTTGAACAGCCGATAAGCATTCTAATACGCCAGAAGCTTCCCGAGAAATTCTACGAAAGTCAACCGAAATTCACCTAAGTTAACTAAAAGACTAAAATTCAACCGGGAAGACTCACAATCAAATAAAAGACTAAAATTCAACCCGAGAATTCTGCCGAAAGACAACTTGACAAACGACCTAAGATTAAATGAAAATTGAAACTCTTCAACGAAACTAAAAAGAAAAAAAATACTTAAATTCAAAGAACTTTGTTTTCTGGACACTCTCTCTCAGATAAATTTCCGCAAATTACACTAAAATTAGCAACGCTTTATCCTATCCATCTTTTCTTTCTTGTTTCTTTTGTATAAAATTCCTTTTTAAAACTTTGTTGACTGTATTATCTTTTTGAATCTGTGTCTGAACTAGAAAGCTACGGAACTTTAGTGTTTTTAATGGTTAGTTTCCATAACACTATAAATTAATTGACAATATAAATAAATAACGAAACTTCTTTTGAAAACACAACCACGAAAGGTTTATTATAGTAGCAGAAGTAAACGAGTCAGAGTGAGAAAAGGTTCTTTTTGGTGTCGCTGGTTAGTATGTTGGTCCTTGAGTTAGTTGGAAGTGTGTTTCATGTAGCAAGTAGCTCGTGTGACAGCCGCAAGGCTGGTTCTTCTGTGTGTGAAGCTAGTAAAATACATTTTGAGTTGTTTATTTTTGCTTATCCCACAATTCCCCAAAGCAGAAGATGAATCTTTATTTCACAAGGCCAACCCAGAAATAGTCTAGAACAAATATCGATAATTCCTTTTCACTGGAAACCTTTAGACATTCTTTTTTTATACAAAACATTCATATTCTTCCCCCATGTCAATTATTTTTGCTTCATTTGGTTCAATTTTAGATCTGATTCGATTAGCACGATCCAAAGTTCCATTTTCATTGTAATGAGAGCTGTGTAAATTTCTAGTCTGCATTAAAGTTAGTAATTTCTGGTTTTGGATGTTTTTCTTTTTTTTTATTCCACATTTAAGAGCTTCGTTGGCTGAAAATGACATGGTTAAGTAGATACGAGTTTGATGTCTTATCAATGCAAATGGGATTTCTAATCTATTCGTAGGAGTGATCATAGAAAATGTTATCTAATTCCAATGATTATAACTTTCTTGTTTCCAATAGAAAATATTATAATTGTACAAAATATAAACAAAAAAAAATGAAGTTATTAACCCGAATGAACATCTAAAACAATATTGAATCTTTATAAAAATTAAAATTGATATTCACTTATTCACTCAATTGGCACATCTGGGGTTCACTTAGCGTTTGAACCGGGTGGCTTAAACTTGATTGTCTGGTTCCAGAAGGCCTTCTCTCCAAGCAGTACTTGCTTGACTGAGTAGAAAAAAAAACAGATTTCATAAATTCTAAAACTGACCTAAGTCCCCATATCCTGATTCGAAAATTCCACAATTAATAGACAAAGCACATGCTTCCTTAGGGATAGAAATAAACCAATAAAATTAGAGAAAACGAAGTTTAACTTAAACAATAACTTAGATTTCTAAGGATATATAAAAGGACCGGTAGTTTGAAGAAAGAGAAAGAAGAGAAAGAAGAGAAAGTGCAATTACTAGACTCCAAGAAGCATAAGAAACAAGCTCAACAAAAAGAAAGAAAGACAAAATATTCGAGTGATTAAGTTCCTTTTCTTCACCTACAAGCACCTATACCCTCAAAAAGACTTATGGAAAGTTGATTCCAACACCAAAATAATTGCAAACTAACGACTCTCTCTTTCTCTCTCCACACCATTGCATACATAACAAAAAAGACACTGCTATTATTTGTTTTCAGTATTTCTTTGTTTATCGGAGTTCTTTCACCCATTTCATTTTTGAGGTTAATCACTACAATATCTCGTTAATTAACATTTGGTCTGGTTTTCTAGCCAGGATTGAGTGATTCGTTTGTATCTCAAAATCTCAGTGGATTTGATGAGTTTCATTTTCTAGGACGGGTTCTGATTTGTGAATATACCATTTGTCACTATAACAAAACTTTAATCTCGTGTCGCCTTGTCGGCTGGGGCTGTAAAATACGCCGACTGCACCTCTGCAAAGGAGTAAGAATCCCTCTTAAGGAGGCCACCTATTGACTGTGTGTGGCGACCCTTGATGCTTTTGGACGGATCCTGGTGGTTAAGCAAGTCTTGGCCCGGTAACTGAGTGGTCAAGTCACTCGCAACATACCATTTTGGCCCTTACTGGGCTATTACTTAGCTGGTTGTATCAAGCTCTAGAACCTACATGTTTTATCCAGACCGTACTTTTCAATCTGCACTTGCAGCAAATTCCCTACCCTTATCTTTTAGGTGCTAGAAGGCGATGGCTGAGGATCAATTGTATTGAGAGAATAGGAATTCGACTACTGCTGAAAACTTGAAATTAGCAATGGCGCGAAAACATACTTCCAGCTCGAGTGTACTAGTCATGTATTCCCGTCTCAATCAAGGCGAATGGGTTTTTCGCTTGATATATTCCCAACACAAGTTGGACTCCGTGGTGGAGCACAGGGCCGACGAAGAATAAACATTACTTATGACAACTTCAAACAAAAAACAAAACGAAATCTTTCAGAATCAGACTCGGAGAATGAGGCAGCAGATTTTCCCAGATCCAACCCTCCTCCAAAGATCCTCTTTGGAGGAGGTATACCTTGCTAAATTCTCATCTTTCCTTATAGAAAAAACTTATTTTAACAAGGACCACTCTAAAAAATTAAGAAAATCCAGGAACGGAAACTTGCTTGTCGAGGTGGACAGCTGGAGTCAGGCAGAAAACATACTAAAAATGAAAACTTTTCATACTACTAAATGCAGAGCCTGCTCGCATGAAAGACTTAACAATTCCTAAGTCGTTATAAGGAGTAGGAAGCTGGCGTTGGCTACAGAAGAGGAGATAGCAGCAGGGAAAACAGAGAGTTAGAAACATAAGAATAATCTCCATTCGAAAAGACGAAGAACGAATCCAAGCCAACACTTACATCCTGATATTTAACCAGCCCCGTTCGATATACCCGGGAAAATCATCCGGGCCGAATGGGATTCGTCATCCCCATTGGTGAAAATATAGGACGAAACCAACGGTTAAAATAATTTACGCACCAATCATGCGAAGTTATTTCTGCTACACTATATATTCTTTCTTTTTCAGATCATAACCCTGACAGTTTGGAAGAACAAAAGTAACGCAATTTCAAATTTATCTTATTTGTGTAAGCATCACCTACTATTAAATAGCTAGAACCATTAAAAGCGTTTTCGTTTCAATTATAGGCCTAGTAAATACAGATTAAAAAGCAAACAAAAAGACTTCAAAGTTTTTGGCAAAGGCCAGAATAAATGAAACAGAACGTTTAAAGGAAAAAATAATCACTGGAATTAAAGCAATATATACAAATATCCTATCACAATGAATCACTGAAAATATATTTGTGAATTACTGCATTAAAGAAAAATATACAAGGGCGGTTTTCCAAAATTATAATTAAAATTATTTTCAATAGATCTTAAATTCGGAACACTTGTACGATTGAATAAAAGTTTTAACATTCTTTTTAAAATTCTCAGGTTGAGTGGATCTTTATATTTTGTAATTAGTCAAACTGTCAAAAAATTCCATGCAGAAATATAATAAATAAAAATTTAAAAACATTTTGACCTATTAATAAATTTTTACATCACTAATTTTTTTTCTTTTAAATTTTAAGCAATACTTTTAGTTTTATACACAGAAGACATATACAAAAAACCTGCACTTTTTTCATCGGAATGTTATGACAAGTGTAGTGGACTAACGTTAATAAAAATAACAATCAACACAAGTGCTATAAAAATAAAGAAGTTTTATTCTTGGTTAAATCTGAAAATAAAGAAATGAAATTGTTCTTATGTTAAGCCACTGTGGGTAGTAGTGTATCTTTAGCCAGTACGTAGAGTCGATATGCTATCGTCCAAGTTGACGGTCGTAACTTGATACGATTCGTCTGGCGGTCAAGCAAGTTGGGCTACTATGAGGCTCTGAGACACAGTTGTATCCGTCTTGCCTGGGTGACAAGTGGACTGTTCTCACATGTCTTTAAAGATGTTTTGACTTTATAGTATTGGGGTGGGGTCACACACGCACGCGCGCGCATTAGCTCCGCAAATTCCGAACGAAGAAAGTGACCGTGTATTTTTGAGCACACTCGATAGGTAAAAAAAATGTGGTGGAGCATTTTGATTTCTTTAGTTTGGTTTTTCCGAAATTTTTGAATTTTCTGAAACACGTACGTGGGTGATTTTATGCTTTACAATTGCGCCAAAATTGATCCGTTTTTTTTTTCAAGAAGTTTCTTTGACTAGGAAATTGCATCATTTCCTATACAAGCGACACATACTTTTCTTCTAAAGTATGGATGTTCAAAATTGTAATAATCCGTGGTTGCTTTTATTAATAAATTCTTCAATAAGGTTTTACTCCGTTTACATTGGTTCTCTTGCCTTTCGTCCAACGAAAAACTATAACTCCACTCATGACCAACAATCATCGACACTTAGGGACACGGTGGTTACCATCCAACTATACCAGCACATCTATGATGCGTCCACGGCGATTCTGTTAGGTTGTGTCATTCTCCTACAGAATGTGAGAAGGTTACTGTAGAGATGAACAGAAAGACAACTGGTGGTTACGTCAAACATAATTCTTCAACCAAAAGAAACAAAGTCCACACAGATTATAGAATATATCAACTTTATATATATCGTTTGGTATATACAGCAGTTTCAACTCTTCCCGTTCTCGTCTAAGTCATGTAAAATTGGAATATTTAGACGCTGACATAAGGTCATGATATCAAGAGGTCTGTAGGGAACGAATAAATAAATTTAAAAAATTCAAATTGAAAAAAAAAAAAGAAAAAAAAGGCAAACATAAATTTGCAGAAACTCCCTGAGGCCCCTCACGGGAAAAAGGGGTGACGCATGCGTAAAGAAAAAAAGGCAACCTCTTGACAAAGGGGAACAGGCTATCTTTCTCTTTCAGGCGGTGACCAGCGATTTGACAACACCATTTTTCCTGTCTGGTGTCTGGGCACCACGCATACGTCTTTGGACGTGGCGTTGGTTAGTACCTTTCACCCAGTAGTATATCTCTCTCGGTCAACAGTATGCTGAAATATAAAAGACCTATAAATTAACTACAAACTAAAACAACCGGACTTTGACAAACTTCCAAAAGAAACTAACCCTTATGAAAGCCCGAAATACCAAATGAGGACAAACATATGCATGAAAGATTAACGTATTTTTTGACACCTTAACTGGAGGATTCAACCATTTCAATGTATTCAGGAAAAACTCCCATACCCATGGAATGGTTGTTGAACCCAGTAAATAAAGGAAAGTATAAAAGAAACGCCTTCGTCTCTTATCTGTTGCTGTCTTTTCCTTCGTATAATTCTTTTTGGGACTTTCTTGGGCAAGGCATTACACCGACTAGCCAACGTGGGGTTAAAATAAAATAACCAAAATATGGAGTCAGATATCAAACGGCAACACAGCTTTGCCCATTGCCCTTGACCTCAGCCCAAAACCCCACAGGTCTTTTCAAGTGACATGGACTCCAGCGACAGATGGAAAGTAAATCCTCAATCAGCAAAAACGCTATGCTTATATGCAATCTAGCTCCCAGCTAGAAGTGGTTATGGGTTAGCATACGATTCTAGACAATGACGAAATAGGCCCTTCCAAATTAGGGATCTGAGCTTATTCTATATTTCACCCAATCCTCTTTAGGGTGGTCACTTTTTATCACGTGATATTCCATTTCAAATAAGGGATCGGAGATCTACTTCACTTTCCAGCAAAATTCCAACCCATTCTCTATTCTACCTAATCCCAATCCTCTTTAATGTTGGCCACTTTTTATCACGTGATATTTTAATCACGAGAAATATCTAAGTTAAGAAAAATATTTTTCCCAGGCTCGTGAAAAACGCCAAGGTTTAGAAAAGTAACATTAATTAGGTTATTTTTAATTTTCACTCTGCACTTCATTTGTTAAATTTTCTTGACCCTTTTGACATCTTCACCAAAATGACATGGTCTCAATTTTAACTTTAGCTTAAAAAAAACCCACCAGAAACAACTGATAATAACATTTTGACGCGTTTCAAATTTTCAAGCACTGATTCTACAAAAATACATTTGAACTCTCTGCTTTATTATAAAGAATTATTTCTAACAATAAAACAAGACTGACCACATGTGGCTCTTAACAGCTTTTGTCACTCGCTCCTTTAACCATTAAAAAGTGACAAAATTGGCAAGGAGCTATCCGAAAATTCACTTAAATTCAACTAAACAACAAAGCCCAAGAATGCAACTAAATGTCAACTTAATAGAAAACTTAAGAGAAAACTCAGGTAAAATTAAACGAAAGTTTAAAATTCAATCAACATTTCAACGAAACCACAAAAACAACTAAAATTCTAAGAACTTTGTTTTCCGGACACACACACACACACACACACTCTCTCTCTCTCTCTCTCTCTCATAAATTCCTGCAAATTACAACAAATTTATAACACCTTATCCTTTCTATATTTTCTCTTCTTTTGTTTCTATTATATAAATTTGTTTTCTAAAACTTTGTCGTCTGTGTCATATTTTTGAGTCAATCTCCGAACTAGAAAACTACGCAAGCTGCTGTTTGAAATTATCCACTGAAGCCCTACTAAAAACATTTTCCAATATATAGAAAATTTGGTAGTTTACCCATATTTTACGGATTTTGTTATCATCATTCCTTTATTATTTCCTTTCAATTCCTCAGTCCAATAGTGACACAAAACTACACTAAAAATTATAAAGCATGAAAATGTATAATTTACATAAATACTTTTTAAAATTTAATCAGTCAAATTTATTTATTTATTCAGTATTTTTACATTAACAAAATATCAATCACATGTAGTGAGTGGAAGAGTTTAATGTATGGATATCAATGTTAAACCTCGAAGTTTAACTTGGATTTCTTCTCTTTAATTAACCAAATCTTTAGAAGATTAATCTACGAAAACGAAGTAAAAATAAGAGCCTAAAAGACCAATAATGTACTTTATTTTACTGTTTTTGAACTCTATAGATAAAGCATCAGTACGAATAAACCGTTATAAAATGAATGTAAATAAAATCTAATTCTCCATGGAATTATCTTTAAGAATTGTAAAACCCATTTATATTCTCCTTCATAAAATGAATCAAATTAACAGAGTAGTTGAGGCGGGTAGCGTATGACAACAAAACCATTGAAAAAAAAGTTATCTTCTGAATTTTGAGGAAAAACGTCTTTTAAAAGAAACATCAACTTTGAATACCGCGAATTTTATTAGACGATTTTGGGAAATTTGTAAAAAATGAAAAAAGCAAAGTTTTAGTAGGTGCACGTTTTTAAAGATCCACATAGGAAAAGCCAAAAACGTTTGAAATATGAAAAAAGAAAATCAATTATTCAATTAAAAACGAAAAGTAGCAAATAAAGATCACCTAGGCCATTTCCTTTGTAGAGGGATTCAACTTAACCAAAATGGTACTTTTTAGGCTTCTGAAATCTGTAATTATCGACGTTAGATCATATTAACGAAAAAGTGCTATTACTTCCAAAGACAGAGACAAAAAAGTGTCCGGTTAAGTATTCATCTCCTTGGAAAATTAAACTCAGACTTTTGAACCAAGAGACATTGAACTTTTCTTAAAAAAGAATTTTTTTAATCTTGTAATTTGTGGAAACTTTTTTCAATAACAATCACGCCGACAGCCACCACTGATATCGCAAAGAGAGACAGGTTCCATGTTCCCATTTCCCGAACGAACGCAAGAAAAAAAAAGGACATAAAAACATTTTCTAACCAATCAGAAACCAAGTTACACGACAGCATGTCGATTCTGAGCATATAAGGAAGATTAATTTGGCCCAACAGCAGAAAGGATCTCAGAAGCGGAAAGAAGAAAGTCTACCAAGTAGCCCAACAGTCTGTGATAATCGGCAGTTTCACCGAGACGCCAACTAACCACTGAGCAGCATCAACCTCAATGAAGACTCGACCAAACAGGATTGTCCATACATCCAAGTCCACCTAACTATTTTTCCCATGTGGCACTTCTCAATTTTCAGAACCTCACACGTCAATCACCCACGTATGCTTTCTGAACTTTGGCACGTGACATATTCCCGAACGAATAAACGATGGCAGATTATTTTACCATTCTTGAGAGACGATAAATAATTATATTCTCTTGAATTTGTGGGTGTATCTTTGGATATCACATGTTCATTTGTCACATGGGAATTCAGAATCGTTTCTTGTCCACTTTTTGTCCATGTTTTTCAAACAAATAAAACGTCTCTTATTACCTCTGTTCAATAATCAGATGTCGTTCATCTCGTTATTGGAATTAACGCCTATATGGCTTTGCACACAAAATAAGACGAGCTTTTGGGGGTACCCCCTTTTCCTGGAACAATGTGAACGTCATCTGTTGGGACACATGTGTATTCATGTAATACTTCTCTTATGTTTAATATGTATGTATGTCAATGTCTTAGAAGTATATATGAGCTTATCTTGTATTTCCTTTCGTTTATAGTTGTTACAAGACGAGATCTTGCCTTGATTTGAAAAAACAAAAAGAAAGAAAAGAAGAAAAAAAAAAAAAACGAAAGTTACCACTTTGAGTTCTCAACTCAAAATGAAAAGTTAGTCGCTCACGCATCGGCTCCGCGCAGAACTTCCGTTTGCGATAAATTAACAAAAAAAAATACATTAATAAATATCCAATAGGAACGCTTCCCGCGGGGCACAAAAATTGCCGTTTCTGAGCCTACAGAAAATATATAAATAGACGGACCAAATAATTATCACCAGACTTGTTCTTTAACACGACTCGTGTTAAAGATTCTTCGCCACCGTCCGGCGCCTGTCATCCGATACATCAAACGATCGCCGCCGCTAAGAACGCTGCCCTAATTCCGAGAAAACCATCCCTTCACCACAAGACAAGGGCAGTACATGAACTTTGTAACTACTACCACTGAATTCATTCTTTAACTGTGAACATATTTCTCCATTCTATTCTCTGTACTTATTCTATTTATAAAAATTTTCTATAACATCATTACTGTGTTATAGTGAGTATCTATACGTTCTTTGTTTTGCAACCATACGCATTTATCGCCCACAACATTCATATCACAGATATCAACAACTCAGAATATAACATAGTGGATTACTGAATATACTGATATTGGGCATTGGTGAGTGGGGAAGTGGTTAGATATCTTCCTTGAAACCAACTGTTACCAATAACTGGTAACAACTACAATACGATAAAGAATTAAAACAATAAAGATATTCATTCTGAAATTATAAATTGTCACATGATAATCAAACTTTAAAGAAGTAATAAAGTGTATAAATTTTTAAAATGAAAGTTAGCTCCCTTACATGAAAAAATCTAAAATGAATTAAAAAATAAATCAAATCAAATTAAGAGAGAGAGAGAGAGAGAGAGAGAGAGAGAGAGAGAGAGAGAGAGAGAGAGAGAGAGAGAGAGAGAGAATTATATTAATGTGTAAATTTGATTTATTTTGATATGTTCCAGTTTAGAAAAGTTCCCAATTGCATAGGTGTGATCATTTGATTATTTGTATTATTAATTATATGTTTTGGTGCAAAGTTTAAGTCAGTCTAAGATTTTCTTGTAAAAGTTATTTCTTGTACATCAATAAATGATAGTAATCTAATCAAACATGTTTTTTTCTCATTTAACTATGAGTTATTTTGATATGACTACAACTTTGACAACTTCAACTGACATTTTCTTTGCTGGGCCCAATTTTAGATTTGATCTGCATTAGCCAAAATTTCAGTTTCATCCCTTGCAATAAAAACTGTTATTTCCAGTCTGCATTATAAAGTTAGCCATTTCTGGTTTAAAAAATATCTTTTAAAATTTCACTCTGTTGGTCTGTGGAATATATCATGTGTAAATTTTATGAACTAGTCCATCAAAAAAGACTTTCTAATCTTTTAACATGTGTAATTGTATAATAAGAGAACAATAATCAAGATAAAAACAAATTTCTCTGTGGTATTCCCTTAACCACATCTTTATTGCTTGAACGGAGGGGTTACCCATTCTTGCATGCAGGATGACCTTTTCAACAACTGTTAGAAGGCAAAAAACTAGTTGTTATAGTGACAAATTCAGGCACTTAAAAAACCATCCCAATAGTACTTTCTTTCTCAAAGTATTGCAGAATATCTTGATATATTTCAATATTTGTGTGTATGTTTACCTAAAGGGGATTATTTGGTACCATTCCAATGTCACTTTATACTGTCAGCAAATGACAAAAATCTGACACAACTAAAAATAACCAAAGAAATATTCCCATCTGTTAATTACTCACCGTTACATACATGCATCTTTTCTTGAGTATTAATTTTATTGCAGACTTTTGTCCTCGTCTTGGTAGTTTTTTTTTGTTGTTTTTCTCACTACGTTTTGGCCAAATTTCACCTCTGGTCGTCTTCAGGTGATTAACCACGACCTCGGATAGGAACTCTGAGTCTTGTAACTGTATCCCCAGTAATTACTGCCTTCCATAGTTGTTGTCTATCGCACTACATTTTTGACCAAGTAACCCTCTGGCCGGCTTGAGTAGGAATTGAAACAGCTATCTTCTGACAATGCTCATCTGGAACCGTAGAGACTCAACACCTCTATCCACTGCGCCAGAGGCCCCGAAGGGCAATTAAGGTTGGATTTTTTGGTCTTATAAATCCAATTATTTGTTCTTATCTGGTCTTCCATAGTTGAGTCCGTACCGAATTTATAATTGTCTTCATTGGGAATCCTTTTTGAGATGAGGTTGTGGTTAATCACCTGAAGACAGCCAGAGGTGAAATTTGGCCGAAATGTAGTGAGAAAAACAACAAAAAACTACCAAGGTGAGGAAAAAAGTCTGCAATAAAATTAATAATTAGATTAAGAAGCCTCATCTCAAAAAGGATTCCCAATAAAGGTATCTTTTCTTTTTTGTATTCTTATTCCTGTTTCATTTAGACATCAATAAAAAATTTTGAACAATAAAAATTGTCTTAAATTTCTTGAACGCAACAGAAGATCTAAATATAGAATTGTAGAAGTATTATGAGTTATCACACATAGAACATTAACAAATTCTCTAAAAAACAAAAAATGCCAACGTTTTTAGAATTTTTTAAACCATTACAAAATAAGCTTAACAAATTTTCTGAAAACCAATTTCAATCGTGGATGGTATAATGGTATTTTATAAGAACTATTCCCAACTTTCAATTGTGGATGGCATAGTGGTCTTTTATGAGAGCTATGTCCAACTTTCTTTTGCTAAAAACATAGATACTTGTCATAAAATTTAGAGACGTTATCTGTTACTAAAGGTTTTGACGAGAGAAGATCAGTTATATTTGTACTATGGTTGAGTTCTTTCAGTTAGGAATGCAATAACACCTGTCCATTCTGAAAAGGAATCAACCATAACAAGTAACAATGTTATATTATTAGTATGTGTATGTGATCCATATATCCATGTGTTCATGGTTCTAACATTTTGTGTCACAAATGGAAACAGCTTTACCAAAAGAATCTTCATCTGAACACTTTTTGGCTGTCTATGTATGCAGTATTCCATATCACATGTACATCCAAGCCAACATACTTCAAGTTTTAGGCAGTTGTGTATATCAGCCACAATGAAATTCATCATCATCAGTTTTACTGATTGTTTTCCTGGATATTCCTGGTGGAACATTGAATTCACCATTGCAAAGGATAGAATTATCCATTGTTAATCTAACATGCTTATATGGCTTTTAAGCATTAGAGCAATTACACAAGACATTCATTTTTATTCCAGAAATGATCATATCATTTGATTCAGGGAGGGAATATTATCATCAATAAATTCCAATTAAAAAAACCATAAATTCAGTTAAACATTGGACAAAATGCTGAAACTTTATAAAAGTTCAACTGAATATTCAATTATGACTTTCCTAAACAGAAAATGAAACTCATGAAGAAACACTCGCAGGTTTCTTTTATTTTTAAAAGAGAAAATGGTGTCTAGTTCATCAATCTTACTATAATGTGGCACTATAAAAGTACAAATAAACTAATGATAAAAAAAGAGGTTTCTTAAAATGGGTGAGCAGTAAAGTAAGCTAGTAGGTGTGTAAGTTCTCTTTGTTGCCATCTTCCGTTTTAACTTGTGCCTGCCTAGCAGATGGATAAGTGTCAGAAGAGGAAACCTTACAACCAATTTAAGAATGGAAACAGAGACATTATGAGAGGTAATGAAAAGATTCAAATATTTAATAATAAAGCAAAATGATATGACATAGAATTAACACGTGCATGTGACTGAAACTTGAAAGTAAATTCCGTGAATAGATTAAATATTCACTGTAAAAAAAGGAAACAAATGAGACTACATTAGTTTCAGTTGATGAACACAGTTCTTGGATTTTTTCTTTGTAAAGTTATCTGGTTTTTCTAAGTGAAATTGAATGGTAAGTCAGATTTTCAAAGGTTGAAGTGAATGAGATACTCACTGAGAAGTGATTCATTTGGTAAGATATTGCTTACAACTGTTATATTCATTTATATTAATAAAAGGGAGAAAAGAAGAAGAAGAAGATGAAAGAGCGGGATAGAGACAACTTAGGAATGTACTGCGAGCTTGATAGTAAGGGAAGAGAGAAGTGCTTAGAATCAACAAATGGGTAGAATTTATATACAGAAATGTCCAAGAAAATTCCTTTTTCTTGTGTAAATTCAGATCACTTACAAAGTTGTAGAACTACATTCTATGGAGTTGAGTTTTAGGTAAGTTCATGGATAACTTATTTTAGGCTATTCTTTGATGTGTATGTGAGATAAGATAGCTTGGTTTGGAGAGTTATCTGCCTCTGGCTATTGAGGAATGACAAGGAATGTAAAACTAATGCTTATAGCAGAGGTAGAAGAAATGGTAAGAAAAAGATGTAGTATGGCCCTCGCTTGCTAAGTTGTAGTTTAGAGCTTAGAGAAAAAAGTTTTTCCACTTCTGAAAAAGTTTATGTAGAACAGATGGTTGCAATATGAAATTCAAATCATTCTATCATTTATATGAATCCTTAGTATTAAATCAAGTAGGCTCAATTTAAGTCTTCTAAATTCTGATTGACCTTTTCCTATGGCAAATAGTTGGATTAGCCTTTGAATGTCTCAAGTATTCAAAACTCATTATATATACAACAAACATCAAATATCCCAAGAGTTTGTTTTTTTACTAAAGAAAAAAATGTTTGTATAAGAATCTTTGAAGACAATTAAGAATTTATACCAATTTATCCAAAATTTATACAAATGATAATTAATGTTTACTATTTCAGAGCAAATACAACTAGCATATGGCCTTTCTAAATCAACTGTTACTGCTATAATGAAGTTCTCATAAGATAAGGCAGTAATAGTTTGCTTATCAGAAGGTGACATCGATTTCTTTGATATTGTCGTTCAAATCTTGCAAAGAAATACATTGTCACCATTTCTAGTCATAATCTTCTGAGATTACATATTATGAACATCAATAAATCTAATTAAAAAAAATGGTTTTACACTTAAAAAAAAAGAAAGAAAGTAAACACAGAGAATGTCTAGTAGAAACTATTACTGATGCAGATTACACAGATAATCTAAAACTTCAGGATTTTTTTCATTCTACAAAACAATGTCTATGTAAAAGTCTTTAATGTCAAACATTTACATCAAACAATTATAAATGATAATTAAGGATTACAATTCCATCAGTAAGTTGGTGACTGTAGTTGAGGATGATAATGTTAAGCAAGGAGGTATCAAGTACCATTTTTAAAGTCTTTGGTATGACTCAACCTGGGATTGAACCCAGGTCTTGTGGACCATTGGCAAACACTCTACCCACTAGGCCAATGAGCCGGTAATGGTCAGGGAGACCTGGGTTCAATCCCAGTTTGAGTCATACCGAAGACTTTAAAAGTGGTACTTGATACCTCCTTGCTTAACACTCAGCAATATAAGGTACATATCGAGGGTAAAGTGGAGCAATCCAGGGAAAGGAGTAGTGCCCTCCCCTACACCTCAGTGTAGTAGCTAATGAAAAGGGAGCCTTCTGGTCGCCCTTGACTAAAGGTTGACAACTTTACTTTTACTTTTTTATCCCATCAGAAAGTAGATATTTTGATATCATTATATTACTAAATTCACTTAAACTTTTGAAATTATAATTGAAATTTTTAGAATCAGCAACAAACAGAATGCAAATCATTCAAAATGAATAAGACATCTTTAAATCTAGATTCATAATGTGGAAAAAATACAAGTTTAAACATGTTAGAATTTTTAGTGTCATCAAATATCATATCTAAATGAGAGACAAACAGTACAGTGAATTTGTTCTGTCTGCAGTATTCATTAATAGAAAATTCCAATAAAAATATTTTGGCATTTGTTTTTTTAATCCAAAAATATCAATACACTCTGTATAAATAATATTTCATTCAAGTACTTGGCTCCAATATACTTTGAAATGTGAATTCCATGAAATAATCTTGACCCATATATAGATATGGAGTCTCTTTCCAAATTTAAATGTGCTCTTTAAAATCAGATCAAGTCTTGATTTTTCTTCATCTTATCTGTTTTTCATTTGTATTTTTTAAGTCAAATTCACTTAAAATTCCGATTTATAAACTTGAAAACTATGGGTAATTATTCTAGTCTTTCTAAATCAATTTTCAAAGTGGAACTTAATGAAAATCTTTACACACTTTAAAATACTTCCTTTTCAGAGCATTTTTTAAAACTGTAATTCAGTGAAAGTAGTTATCCCTATCATCCATAAGAAAATAGTTTCTCTTTAGTCTGTGTTTGTGTCTTTTCAGCAAACAAAAAATACTGACAATCAAAAGTGCTTAAAGTGGGATTCTTTTGGCATATAACTTTTCCCTTTAGCATATTTTGAAAATACTGATTACCGCACTTCACAAGAAAATACTTCTCTCCCATGTGTAATGGTATATATCTTTCCTGTTAATTTAGTCTGACAGGGATACATCAGGCAACTGAATCAAATACCTCCAGGAGAAATACCATGAGCTAATAGAGAGCTCAATGAGCAGAACACATTTGAACAGCAGGTAGAATATGTCAACTTACCAAAGTTTATATCAACTAAAGGTTGTTAGTTCAATATTTGGGTGATTCAACAACAAATAGAATTTTCTGGAAATGCTGAATGAATGTAAAAAAAAAAATGGCTTCTCTCCAGGATGTATTGTGCTTTTTCAATCAAGAAAGGTGTGAAAATCCTCATGTCAGTACATCATTAAATTTGTTGTTTCGTAGTATGTGTTCGCATGTGTATTTTCAATTTTGACTTTTGCAAAAATGGTTTTTCTCCCGTGTGTCTTTGCAAATGAATTTTTAAACTGTATCGCTGGGAAAATGTTGAACTACAGATTTTACAAGAGAATGGTCTTTCTCCAGTATGAGTTCGCATGTGATTTTTTAAACTGGAAGTCTGTGAAAATGCTGATCCACACACTTCACAAGAATATGGTTTCTCTCCAGTGTGAGTTCGCATGTGGGTTTTCAAATATGACTTTCGTGAAAATGCTGATCCACACATTTCACAAACATGTGGCCTCTCACCTGTGTGTGTTCGCATGTGTCTTTTTAAACCAGAACTTTTTGAAAAAGCTGATCCACATACTTTACAAGAAAATGGTTTCTCTCCAGTATGTGTTCTCATATGACATCTTAAACTAGAACTCTGTGAAAATGCTGTTCCACAAACTTTACATGAAAATGGCTTCTCACCAGTGTGTGTTAATATGTGACTTTTTAAACTAGAATTTCTTGAAAATGCTGTTCCACATACTTTACAGGAAAATGGTTTCTCTCCAGTGTGTGTTCGCATGTGATTTTTCAATTGCGAACTTTGTGAAAATGCTGACCCACAGACTACACAAGTAAATGGTTTTTCTCCAGTGTGTGTTCGCATGTGGCTTTTTAAACCAGAACACTCTGAAAATGCTTTTCCACACACTTTACAAGAATAGAGTTTTTCTCCTGTATGTGTTCGCATGTGGCATGTCAAATATGACTTACAGGAAAATGCTGATCCACATACTTCACAAGGAAATGGCTTCTCACCAGTGTGTGTTCGCATGTGGTCTTTCATGTGTGAACTCTGAGAAAATGATGTGTCACACACAGCACAAGAAAATGGTTTCTCTCCAGTGTGTGTTCGCATATGATTTTTCAAATGGGATTTTTGTGAAAATGTTGATCCACAAACTTCACAAGAAAATGGTTTCTCTCCAGTGTGTGTTCGTTTATGGGCTTTCAGATGTGAACTTTCTGAAAATGCTGATCCACACACTTCACAGGAAAATGGTTTCTCTCCAGTGTGTGTTCGCATGTGTCTCTTCAAATGTGAACTCTCTGAAAATGCTGATCTACACACATCACAAGAAAACGGTTTCTCTCCTGTGTGTGTTCGCATGTGACTTTTTAAACTGGATGCTAATGAAAATGCTGTTTCACATACTTTACACAAAAATGGTTTCTCTCCAGTGTGTGTCCGAATGTGACTTTTTAAGCTGGAACTTTGTGAAAATGCTCTTCCACACACTTTACAAAGAAATGGCTTCTCCCCAGTGTGTGTTCGCATATGATTTTTTATACTGGATCGATCTGAAAATGCTGATCCACATACTGTACAAGAAAAAGGTCTTTCTCCAGTGTGTGTTCGTATGTGGTTTATCAATGCTACTTTCTGTGAAAATGCTGATCCACATACTTCACAAGTAAATTGTTTCTTTTCTCTGTGTGTTCGCATGTGGCTTTTTAAAATAGATCTTTCTGAAAATGCCAAGCCACACACTTTACAAGAAAATAATTTCTCCTCCATGTGTGTTGTCTTTTTAAATATGAATTTTGGAAAAATACTAATCTACTCACTTCACAAGAAAATGGTTTCTCTCTGAACATGACAACCCACACACTGTGCACCAATATGGTTTCTCTGCCATGTGTTATTTTTTTTTTTAACTGTGTGTGGTTTTATGGGAAATATGAAATATGAATTGATGATGTATATACTTGGCAATAGTAAAAATAGTCTTTTTCAGTTGACTGGATATGATTACCTAAATAAAATTCTTTTAATGTGTAGATACATTTTGATAGAATATATTTTCTCTTCAGTATGTGCTTGTATTAGTCATTTCAAATCTCAAAATTATCCTCCACTGCAACTGATATCTGTGAATGAATAAGAGAAAATGGGAGGCTCAAGCATTATTTGAAATTAAATATCAGAATAAATCATTTTGTGTTTCAAATAACAGGGGAGTACCACATCATTTATTTTCAGTCACAAAGACCCTTTTTATGTACGTATTCAAATAACATGATTAAATGAAAGATAATTTAAATGTGGAAATTGATCATTTTACCTAAGATTTATTTATCAGCTAAGAAAGGATATTCAAATCTTAATCCACATTTAGAAGATTTTTAATTTCACCTAAAATTCATTTATCAGAAAGTAAAGGACATGCAACTATTAATCAACATTGGGAAAATTTTACACACACAAACATGTTGCTAACAAATACAACAATTAAAAAAACAAAGACAAGACAATATTTCATATTTGCATTTTTGTATTGCAAAAGAATTTTTCTTATTAAAAATATTTTATCAAATTTTTGCTTTTCTGAATTGGAATAAAATATTGATTTGCTGAAATCTTTTTGCTGATTTAAATAGGAAGGAAAAACCAGAAAATTTGGATTTTTTTCTTCTTTTTGGATGGTAATACTTCTGAAATTGCTAATTAAACTACTTATTTCTAATAAAAGGATACAAATTAGTAGTTTCGAAAAAGATCCATCCTGAAAAACAGGTTTATGATATTTTTCTGTTGATAAATACTGCTTCTTTTGTTCTTTGCATCTCAACAATCAATTTTATTGTTGACTAAAGAAACAATTGATTTACTTGGAACAACATTTGAAAGATAGAAGTTGTAAAAAAATTTACACTATTTCGCTTTGATTATAAAAATTGACTTTGAACAATTCATTTTGAAAAACATCAGAAAAATGGAAATTTCTTAGCATAAAATAGGTAGTGTCACTTGTTTAGATACAAAATGACTATCTTTTTTTTAATAATGTAAACTTTGATGGAAACTTTTATTTCTGAATATTTGGGGACAATTTTTTTTCTTGCTGAGAGATCCTTAAATTCTCAATTTAGGTAAAAGATCAAATTCAATTTTAGGTCTGCTGATGTCAAAAAGCATATTCCAAAAATTTTTTCAGTAAATTTCTTTTATTGAAAGGTGCTGAGAATGACAGTTTTATACCATGTGTGAATGCTAAATTGTACAATTTATCCCACAGTGTACCTTTAAGGTGCACTTGAAAAAGGAAAAGGTGGGATGAAGGCCAGTATCCAGGCACTAGTATTTTCAGTAAGAGTATTCAAATGGGGATGCTACTACGAGACTCCATCCTATCCTTGGCAATACATAAGTACTGACCTCTTTGCTATGGAAGGCAAATTTCAGGTTTTCAATATTTCGTTGTTGAAAAGGCTGACAAAAGCATTTTCAAAGCATCTGAGAATACAGAAATATAGTGTGCCAAAAAAAAGAAGAGAGGAAAGGCTGAGGCCATACTGATGGTGGGTGGGGGAATTTACATTTTTGTTAAGTGTATTTGGGTCATTTTAGGCAATTTCAATGTTTATATTATTTTGGTTTGTTTTTATTCCTAGCTAACAGTTAACACTAACACCATGTTGCAAAATTCAAAGTATTATTTCTGGTTTAAATTAAAAAAATAACAAAGTTAGCTGGAAAAAATATTTTTGCAAATTTGGCTTCAAATTTAGAGTAATTATTAGTATTTTCATTTTTGTCAACAAAATATTTTGATGAAAGCATGACAGATGAGTGTAACAAGAAAATAAATCTTTGGTTTTAAATTCTTCTTACAAGAAAGTAGACATCGATGAAAATAGATTTGAATAAAATTAGTTGATATCTAATTAACCAGAATGTGATAAAATATCTCTTAATTTCTATTTAAAATACAAAATGTATTCAAAAAGTATTGAGATTGAAGCTGTATTTATCAAACAGAAACAAATGATGATATATAATTTTCTTTTAAAATTTTCTCCTTAGCATTCAAGGTACTTATTGTTGTGAGTTTTCTGTTGTTCAAAGGACCTCACCAACTTCTTTTTAATATGGTATGAAGCTGCATCATTCTATTTTTTGTATGGAGATACTTCAATTGCACAATTCTGTATTTTGCCACAACCTGCTGAACCAAATGAGCAGTATTCAGGTGTATTTACATCTTAAATCAAGCACTGAACTATGGACCACTTATGACACATGGCATCATGGAGACAGTACGAGAATCCAAGTAACACTGTTGAATGACAGTTTAACCTTCAAGAAAATATTCATGGTGAGCCTCACTTTATTTCTCAAAAACTACCATAACGAGCACCTTGGTCTCACTCTGAGCTTTGGTGACAATGAAGACTTCTATACAGATGACCAAGCCTTAGTTTCAAGATTGAAACTATATATATCTATGATTTATTACCCATGGCAAATCCTTTGCAATAGCCCTCTAAATCTTTTTTCTATGGAATCAAAAGTTCTGGAACTTGGTTGCAAACTTTCAATAACAATAGCATAACAATAGAAATGCCCATCACAAATATCTTTAATAGTAAGTCTTCTATCTGTCTTCACCAAACTGGGTAAACCTTCTGAACTGTTTCAGCATTTCTGTGAGTAGAGGGCTTCCCTGGATGCTCATCACTTTCAATTGATGGTCATCCTTCTGGTAAGAGATGTTGCCAATCCAATACTCTAACATAGCTGATTGCATCATGTTCATAAGCTTCTTTTAGTATTTTAAAACTTTCTGAACCAGTACAGTCTAAAATACTTTTGCTAACCTTGGTGGTGGGGTCATACCTGTAAACTAATTAATTCTCTTTCCAAAATACAGTTAATATGAATTATGCTATAATCAAAACCATATGTATATTAACTTAACACTTAAAATTGTAAGAACAGTTGTGACACTATATATGGGCTTACTTCAATGAGAGTGCATGTATGTTTATATGTATGTGCATGCAGGTGTATAGATGTGTATTGTTGTGGGTTGAACATGGGTATGTGCATATGTGTATACATATGATGTGTGTGTGTCCATATAGGGGCCAGAACACATTTGGATGGGAATCGCTAATTATTCCCTGAATATATAAAATGCAGATATCAGATAAAAGTGGATCAACAGCTTAAAAAATTTTATTATCACACTTTTAAGAGTCTCATGAAAACTTGTTGTCTGCCATTTTTTTTATGTCCAGTCTTAGGTGGCCGAAAGTCTGGAAATAGGAATGTCCCCACACAATATATATTGAAGAGAGTGTGTCTGCTGCTAAAAGGGATAAAACAGATGCAGAGGGTCAACCACCAGAAGACATTCAGAAAGAAAGAGTCAGTCTGCTGCAAGAAAATATATAAAACAGACACAGAAGAGCACAGATAGCTGGGACCACAGATACAGAATAAATAGGAGGATCAGAGAATGAAGAATTGAGTCAGTCTGCTAGTAGAAGGTATACAGACACAGATGGTCAGACAGATAAATGGGACCCCATGTACAGAGATGGGCTGAGAGAACAGATACAGAGACTCACACAGTTTGGCTTGTTATGCTAGTGTTTAGTTGTAAGGGTTTTTATTGAGACAAAACTTGTGAAGTGGTGGTGGGGAGGCACATTTGAGACCAGTTCTATTCTATGAAAAATATTATCAAGGATTTTTAGTGAAAAGTTTTTATTCAAGAGGATTCAGACTGACGCAGCAGCAGTAACTTTTGTGACAACCTGCAAGATCACCAGAACAGCAAGGCCTTATTCAGGATACCCTTGATTGAGGGTCCAGAAGAAAAGAAAATTAAACAAAACACTAAAAAATCAGAGAGGATGATAAGTGGAGCCTCTTTTAAAACTTTCCCTCAATTAAAGGTCAATGTTATTTTGAATCTTGTCCAACAGATCAGATGATTATTGCAGCTGGACCAGAATTGATGGTCAATTAACCAAGAATTAAATGTATTAGTTTTATTTCAAGTAGTGCAAACCACTCATGGCAACAAAAAGTGGTGTGTTGTCCTAACACTGAAGACTTTCGAATGCAAGGAAAGCATTTTTAGAGTCATGGATATAGGCAAGCAAAAGGCTATATAGGAGGATCCTACATAGTTGCTGGAGAAGAATTTCATGGCTTATTTCACCCCTGCTTATCCTAAGACTTTTCTGGTGCCAAAGTCAAGGAAGCTGGAACTAATGGAGAAGTCCAATAGACTGGATGATAGTAGAAAAGTTTGGAAGGTCCAAACATCAGATTGAGCTTTGACTTTCTATGATGGATATAGCCTTTATTTCTGTATTTTTTCAATGTGATTTAATACAAAGGTTACTGTCTTGTTTTGAAATTACTTTCTGTTAGACGAAACAAAACCTAAGATCTTCAACAACTCAATTAGAGAAATTCACAAAAGTATTCATTGTTTTAATTAATCTGAATTTTTAAAGTGTTACTGCATTGCATAAAACATTTATCCACATCTTTCTTATTATATATATAAATTCATAAATATATCAAATTGAAACTTGACACATCATTATATATACTGTTTGAAATGAGTTTATTGCAAAACTTTCTATTTATATCCTAATGAAGCAATTTTATAGGCATGTTATCTTAATAGTAAAAGTAGCCAATCATAATAATAATGTTGAAATGATCAAACTTAAAGAATGAAACAATTTTGCATTCAATTTTCCAACTTAAAAATTATATAGCAGTATCAAGACGACCACTGCTTGGAAGAAACCGTGTTTCATTTTATCAGTCAATAGACTAGACTCCCATTATCAATGGACTACTTTACAAAGGTTGTCACACATGTTTGTATCCTTTCTGGTACAAAACTATAAAAACTGGATGGGTTAGGGGATGATTTATGAAAACTTCAATAGGAATATAGTGAAGTTGCTTCACAAGAACAAGCATAGAGGGGATAGTATTAGCAACTTTATGTCTTTAATATTAAATACTGATTTAAAGATTTTGAACAAAATACTCACAAACTGCAGACTGTCTCGCCTTGTCCACTTGATCCAGAGCAGATTTTTGTTGTGAAGGGTTGGACTATTCAAGACAATCACTATTTAGTACACACTACCATAGAAATAGTCAGTGGAAAAACCATGCTGACTAATTTACATCAGTCCAAGGAGTTGATAGGGTCGACCATTGTTTTTGGAGGGTGTTTTGTCTTTGGTCAATTTGAGCAGCATTTTTGCAGATGGATCCACCTCCTGCATACATTTTCTGGAGTCATGGTAGAGGGGAAAAGAGTAAGATGAAAACTCTTCACATTGTCTCGATCAATATATGAAGACTAATTACTGTCACCCATACTTTATGTCCTTGTATTGGAACCATTTCTTCACAAGTTGAAGGCAAACCTGTGGAATCACTCTGATACCACCATTTCAACAATGAGGAATGCCAAAATCCACAAAATCAGTAAAGAAATCAGATTGTATGAATGTGACAGGGGCCAAGATTAACCATACCATATCTGTTTGGTTTACAGGTGGGTTGAACCCTTCCCAAATCCTTTGGTTAAAAAAAAGTGTTCTTGAAAGAAAATTTCCTAAAAGGAGAGGGCTGAGGAGTGAGTTTCACATCTATCCCTTTATAATTTTCCAACTATTTGTACTTCCTCTCCTGAGCACTGATCTAGTTAGCCTAGGAAGAGCCCTGTATCAATGGGGGCGGGGCACAGAGATCCAAAGATATGTTTCAAAATTAGTTTTCTTCATCCATCTGAAGGCAGCCTTATATTACATATAAGATTCCTACATTGGATGCATTTACAATATGATGATTATGATAATGAAGGCAATTTCAGGAAAGGAGATGCCAAGAAGGCTTTCTAGGCCTTGTGAAGTAGGCACTTAGGTTATGGGGAGACCGGCTGAATGCTCCAAAATAATGTTTCTTCTATGATGATAGTCATCAAGCTTTGAGTACTATCTCTCAAGTCAAGATTGCTCTCTTTGATACCCATTGTTGAGTAGGGCATTATTATATTTGGTATTGATTTGATGGGAGCAGGCAAAACAATTGAAGAGCCTGGTGTGATGGAGGAAGACAGTCACTATTTATGGCCCTGGGTATTTAGGATGAAATGCCTCAATTATAATAAAGTTACACTCAACCTGCAAGTGATTAGTAAACCTCTGAGTTGGCAAAACTTTCACAAAAGGAGTGGCAGTTTATCTGATTTAGTGATGAGTTAAACACACTTTTCTTCACAGCACAGTCAAGTTTTTTGTCTTAGAAGACTTAAGACAAGAATACTGGCTTTTCCAAAAGATGAAGCAATCCAGTCTAAGAATAGATTTGTTTTTTCTTCTCAAAGAACAATTTAACTTAGCTAGAATATCTAAGTGTATTGGTGCTTTTTTTTTGGGGGGGGACTCTTTTTTAGATTTAATTACTTCTCTCCTTTCTCATCCCATTTTATGACAGAGAACCAAATTCTTTGAAGATCTGAGAAAAATTTTTTCTTTTTTTACTTGATATTTTTTCCTTTTCTCAAACCCTTTTATTGACTTGCTTTTTTGCCATATTAGCATGCAGGGTGGGGTGGGGGGTCATAATAACAATCATTTAAAAATGTTATTGTAAATATTTTTCACTTTTCATTCATACATCATTTGGGATTTGTTTTTTTAAAGAAAAATTCAATCATTATAACACTTTTCTAACAATAAATAGGACAATAAAGAATCTTCTAAAGTGATTGTTTTGGTGAGTGGAGTTTGAAAGCTATAGCAGTTTGGCTGAACAACAAAACCTTACATTCATCAGCTCTGTGTATATACTAGATGCTATGCAGAGGACTTGCCATGAGCAATGATTGATATAGACAGATGGTAAGAAAGAGTTAAGGGAATCTATACTGTGGGTATACCATGATGATAAGTTTGAAAGATTTTTGAATAAATGAGGCATTTTTGTGAAAAGAATGAAGATTGGTTAGATTAGTGAGTGGGACTAGTTAATAAGGAAGTAGAAGACCAACAGTCCTTCAACACACACACACACACACACACAATTTGTGGCCTTGAACTGTATTTGTATATATGTATGCAATATATACTAATTTAGCCTATTCTGCTGAAGATGTGAAGATAAGGCAACAAATTTTAGAATTTGGTGAAAGGACTGAAAATTTTAATTCTATTGTCAGTCAATCCAGTCTAAATGTCATTTCAATTTTACTACTAATTCCTCTTTTGACTGCAGATCATAATCCTCTGAAACTTTCAAGTCTCTTATCTAAAGTATGAAGGAACCAAAATAAGAAAGATTTATAGAAAACTGAAGAGGGTGGGAATGCATATAACACCAAATCTTAACCATTAAAATCTTTCTTCTTGGATTTTTTTTATTAAAATTTAAAACCAAAAAAAAAAAAAAAAAAAATTTAGAACTTTTCGTGGTTTTAAAAATTGAAAAACACTCACCTACCAATAATTCATTTCCGAATAACCCCCTCTCCCAACCTGATGATTTTTCTTTTCTTAACATGTTCGGTTAGTGGTCAGTGCGCTTGGCTGTTTTTCTCTTTTATATTACAGATGTTATCTTGCAAAGGCCCGAATAACAGCTTGAAGAGGGTAAACAAATATTACCCAAGGTAATTAAATCAACAAATAGGAAATATAGTGAAGCACTGAAAAGATCTTTGCAAATAACTGCTATAAATCAAACTATATAAAGGCGGTTTTCTGAAATTATTCTTAAACAAAAGTTCCAATATTCTATCAAAACTGTCTGATTAAGTGAACCTTGATAAATTTTACATATTTTGACAGGTCAAACAATTTTGTTAGCAAAGTTTCGAAAAGTTCTACGTAGATATATATGATGAATAAAGTATTTTAAAACATTTAAACTCGTAAATGAATGTAAATTTGAAAAAAAAGAACCCTTTTAAAACAACATTTTCAGCTTCAAACGAAGAAAAAGCTGAAAATGTTGAAAATACGGAGAGAAAAATTTATAAATAAAATCCAGCAATATAGAGTATAAGACTCGAGTGATAAGCAGAAAATGCAACAAACAATTTTGTTTTCTTTTTAGGCTTCCGTACTCTGTCATTGCGGGTATTCGATTTAGGTCGGAAACTAACGAAAAAGGGTTGTAACTTATTTACATAGAGACGGGTAGAAAGTGAATACATTTTATGATTATGGCTACGTCGGAAATCGAACCCTGACTTTTGAAATAAGTAACAATGAACTTTTTTCTGACAAGAAAAATTAACCGAAGAAATGAAGATCTTATTCGTTGAATACACATCAAAATACACAAGGAAAATGTTTTCTTGAACAAAAGCGAATCTTAAAAACAATCATGAAAAAAAAAATCTACAAATAAATACCTATTTCTAAGAGTAAAGAAATTAATCAGATTAAATAAGTGATACTTACCTTTTTCTAAAATATTTCTTCTGACTTTTCTTTTCCCACTTACTGAAGTAAGAAATGATGATTTAAATTGAAAAGCAGCCGTCATTTACAATCGGTGCCAAATGTTTTCTAAATAGCGGAACTCAAGGGAGATAATTTATGAAGAAAATCTTTTTAAAAATTAAAATTCTTTTTTGTTCCCATTATTTGGCAAAATTCGAAATTCACTCAATCGAATCATTAAACTTACCAATATATATATATATATTTTACATTTCTTTCATCTAATAAACAAAAAAAAAAAAAAATGACAATTTAAAACGTTAAATAAGCAAATGAGGAATTATTATGAATTTCCTTATTAATGAAAGTAAGAATTTCTATAGACTCCTACACATGGACACACCTGTTAGTCAATCAGCGGAAATTTTTATTCATTAGTTCTATACGGACATTGTATGCCTCCTAGAGGACTCGCCAAGATATTTGTAGAAAACATAAAATCTAATTGAATAATTTTAATGCTTATCCCATCAAGTTAATAGTTATATGTAAAGAATGTATTCTTGAGAAAAAAAATGGACAAAAGAAAGTATTGTACAAAAATAAACGCTTCATCATTTTGTTATGATAAAGTTAGTATTAGTGAGAAAATATTTGTGTGGTTCGGAAAGAAGTGTAGTAACTAATTCATGTTAGTGGTATGATGGGACAGTGAGGCTTCTTAGAATTGGGTCTCTACCAAAGCATTCAAAACTATGGCATATAAAACTCTATGCATATAACCTCTGGAGCAACTTGAAAAGAAAAATGGATGTACAACCAAAAGTCAAAGCCATTTCATAAATCACTGAGTTGTTGCTACCTGGTCTATTGAATTGTAATTTGTCATAGAAATGGCTTGATATAAGTTTTATGCTGCGTATGAATTTGGTATGTCAACATTGAATATTATTTGCTTAATTAATCCTTTAAGTAGTTTTTATCAAGTAAGAAATTATGTTTCTTAAATAATAGTGGGAAACAATGCATATCATTTTTCTGAAGTGCAATCTGAATTACTTTAATGTATTTTGGAATATTTTGGAACATAACAATTTATAAGTGTAATTGAGCATTCAAAACAATGCTGAAACTTATCAGAATTAAAATAGTACCAACTCCAAATAAAACCTTATTATGAGTCATAAACTCTTAATCCCCATCAAAAAATAAAATGACCAATAGTCTATTCAAGATCACTGACTGGTGGACAATTATGTGACAAGGCATTAAAACTTTTTTTTTTGGTCCAACTGGAAAGCACAGCAGACTACAAAAGTTATGGATACTTTTTTTGATCTTATCAAGAGTATATAAATAACAACTTGTATTCCACAAAAGTTCTCATTATAATAACACTCATTTGATTTCAACAGACAGCAGCTCCAATGCTCGCCCCAAATACCAGGCATTTATAACAATCATTTTGAGACCAAGCCCCCTTACCCCACATACACACCGGGGGATAACTTAAAATAAGTCATCCATGAGTTTACTAAGAACTCAGCATCATAAAATAGATATTCAGCTTCCTTCCAAGCCATATGAGCTAATATAAGAAAAGGAATCCTCTTATACATTTCTGAATATAAATTCCACCCCATTTGTTGATTCTATTTTTATTTTCTTACAATTTCTTTCACCTCTTCTATCAATCAAACAGTACAATATCCTAGTTAGCAAGTCACCCTCCCCACTGTGTTACTCTACACAAATAGAACATTATTACCACACTTGATTTGTCCGGTCAAAATTATGGCAAACAGGTTATTGCAAAATCAGGAGCAATCTATGTAAGATTCATAACATATCCAGAATATTTTTATATCACTAATTTTACATATCAACACAGTTGAAGGTAAGTGGGATTAAAAAGTACTGCAACTGAAATTTAAGATTTTTTTAAAATTCAAAATTGAAATGAAGAAATGTTTACATGAGTCACTACCGATTGGGAAAAAATCATAAAGTCAGTCTCAATATTTTTTCATGAAACAGTGCAACAATTTCTTGCTTCTTATAATTCTTTCCATTTGGTATAATTGAAATAAACTTGCAATAATGTATTCAATTAACACAATTCATCATAATTAAGTTTGTCTCAATGACATTAGAATACAGGAAAAATACTTCAATGGAATTTTGAAATAAAAAGATGAAGTTTATTGAAAAAAATTTATTCAGAAACAGTTTGTTGAATTTGGAGGTAATTTGATTTAAACCAAAAAAATTTGATGACTCAATTGTTTTGAAGTAAATATTTTTAATAAATACTGGTACTCTTTTCTGTCAAGCTCTTCAACAGCCACATGGACAAATGAAACAACAAAGAATTCTGTAAAGCTATGAAGAAAAAAAAGTCCCATTATTTATGAAAAAATTCCATTTATAAACATTGAAATTGAATGAACTTTGACCTACATTGTGTCTTTAGGATTACAGGAAATATTTGGTTCCTTTATCATGCGTATGAATAAAAGAAGCTATTAAACAATTGACATAAAATTTAGATAAGATATTCAGGTAATATAATTTTATTTAGGTAATTTTACCTCAATAAAATGTAAAAAAAAATACTCAAGTTCTTGAAATATTCACCTTCATAGATGAAAAAAACTGAAAACTTGTCAAGACTCACAATAGGAGTAACTGCAATTTTATTGCTTCTGTTGAAGCCAGCAATAAAATTATGAGAGTGTGGTTCACTCACACTCTCTCCTCTCCATCAACCATTGGACATTTCATAAAAACATTTAGAAAAAAAATATTTGCAGGTAGAAATGGATTCCTGTAAATGTAACAACATCAGTCAGAATTTCAAATTTTGTGTAAATAATAAATTTTTGTTTTCATAGTTCTACAACAGACACAGTTTTAATCATTTCAGTTGTCTATGAAGAACTGAGCAGAATGAACCTCAGCCACCTAATTACTTCCAGGTCCACTCTGACACAGATTTGTGGTAGTACGTGTAAGGATCCAATTTATTGGTCAAGTAAATCTATTTGAAATTGATTCTCATTAGATGGTTTCAAATATTCCTGTGTACAAATTATTTATATTAAGAATAGTCACTCAATGATAACTATTCGAAAAAATAGTTATGATTATTTATGATTATTAGTTACATTAAACCAAATAATTACTTGACAAAAAAGACTAACTTTGGCATTAAATAACCCCACAAAGGTTGATATGCCATAAAACCAACCAATCTCAATTGTCAATAGCTACTGCAGTTTGGGAGGTTTTTTTATGAATTACTTTTTCATTTTTGTTCAAAGCAGTAGTGAGAACTTACATCTGAGATATCTTATGCCAGACACTCCCTACTTCTCACCATGTACAGTTGCTGCTTTTACTCCATTTGAAGCTAACTTGTTCCAATTAATCCCTGAAGAATGATCAACAACTTTTTGTGTACATTCCACCCCCACCAAATGAGCAAAACAATGGAAGATGAGTACAAAAAATGAAGAATAATTAACAAGAAAAAAGATCCAGTCATCAAAAGTGGATTTTGCTGTGTCAGCAGATCAATCAAGTGAAAAAGAAGATGAAAAACTGGAAAAATACTTGGACCTTGCCTGAGAGCTGAAAAAGCTAGGGAACAGGAAGGTGACAGTGATGCTAATCATACTTGGAGCACTTAGAACAATCTTCAAGAATCTGGAAAAAAAAGACTTGAATTGGAGATGAGAGGAAGAATTGAAACCATGTAGATCACAGCATTACTAAAAATTAGGAAGGAAATTTAGAAGAGTTCTGGAGAGCTAAGGAGACTTGCTGTCACTTAGACTTCAATCTCTAAATAAAACATGACGGTTCTATGTTTAATGAAATGGCTGTGAGGGTGTTATTGATTTACATCGTCCAACCACATGACAATTGCACCAATTTTGTTTGCATCTTCCAAAGAAGAGGTTTGCCTGATCATTTCCCTAAATAATCAGTGTCAACCACATAGCATATTCTATTTTAGTGCATGTGTCCTGATAATCAGTTATCTCTATAAAATAGAAGATTAATTAATAACAAATTGCAAACTGATCTTTGTTTTCTGGTTGAATTGCAATTGAATGAAACAGTTCCAAATGCTCTAGACAGGTTTTACACTAGAAATAAAATAATGAGCTTTCATTGTAGAAAATTTTTAAAAATATGATATCATTAGTGTCTTCTCTTTTGGGACATTGGCTTTTATATTTTGATACGTGGTCATCTTTGTGCTGACTCTCCTGGTATAATGATTGGATATACATTTATTGCTTAGTACAGAGATTGAACCAACAACCTCCAGTCAATAAATAAGAATACTTTGTTTGTTTGTAATTGCTAATTGTGTCTGCTGATTGGAATGTGTTCAGTTAATAAAAACTCATTAGTATTTCTCCTTAGGTGGGACTTGATAGTTGCTTAGTGAATGTGGAACAGAAATCCACTTCTCCAGCTCTTTTGTTTATTTCCCAATCAAATAAAAACTTTTACTTTTTAAACTACAATATTTGTTTCATAATTAGAAGCTGACTGATGTTATCTTTACAAGTTGCTGATTTCCAATGGGAATTTAATCATTTAACTAATCTTTCCAATGGTAAGAATGACTTATGAAAGCCAATTAAGAGACGGTTTTATTTTGTCACAGATTCTTTTCCTTTTGTATAAACAAACATGCAATAATCTATTCAGTTAATATAATTTATCACTGCAAATAAATTACAAAAAATATTTTTGTAAAAGTTGTTATAAAAAGAATAAAGGTCAATAATATTTCTTGAATCTTGAGATGATTGGTTTGGTTTGTTGGTTTTATGGCATATCAACCTTTGTAGGTTATTTAATGCCAAATCCATTTTTATGTAAATAATCTGTTCTATTGAAAACAGTTCAGTTTAGCATAAGTACACAGTTTAATTGTCAAAAACATTTCCATTTCAAACTATTCAAGCAGTTATATGTAATAATTCAATTAAGTCTAAATACAGTTTTAATGTCGAAAAACAGTTCTATTCGAAATAATTCAGTTAAGCATAAGCACACAGTTTCAGTGTAAGTACGGTTTAATTGTCAAAAACATTTCTATTTCAAGCTATTCAGTTTATTCAATCCAGTTTAGCATAAGTATGCTGTTAGTTCTATTTAACCCATAGATAGGGCCCTGTCAGGTGCTACCACTCCAGGCCAGAGTGGACCTGGGAGCGATGGCAATGAAGGGGTACTCCGCATTCCCCAAAGCTCCAGCACTGCTGGAACCTCACCATCAGATTGTTTAGTGTCATATCCAGGACACTCGTTATGGGGGGGGGTCTTACCCCTCTGCAGAGGTGCAGTCAGTGTATTCTACAGCCCCAGCTGACTGGGCAAAATCTTGAGATGAGTAACTTTTCTTTCACCCTTAAATTTAGAAAATGTTATTACTCAGATCGTTTGAACACATTTTCTTTTCAGGTAAAAATGTCATTTTTCCAGGACCTTCCAAATTTTTGATGTGTAATCTTTTCCAGAAATTTGAAAGAAAATCAGTTTTCAACAAAAGATTCATCGACCTCGATACAATGTAAAGATTTTTCAATAGAGAAAAATTCAATGTGTCAGGAGTTTTTCTGGCTCTTTAAAGTTATCGACAACATTAGTATTTATCACAAAAAAATTCATCAGAATTTCTAAACAAGGGTGTTGTATATTGACCTACGACCCGGTTGAGCTGTCAAAATAGGAAATCCACCTGTGTAAATAACAGGTGCATCCGGTCGAGGAATATCAGGATATTATAACCTTGACCGTGGATGGGTTGAATGAGTGCGATTTGTGACACCCATGAGAAGAAGGTGGACGTTGAACTATTATATAACTCAGTGCACAGGAAATTCAATCAGTTGGAGATAAGATGCAGTAGAGAAAACCAGCAGGCCCCCAGTTGAGCAGCCCAGGAGAACGGGAAAGAAACGCCGTTGTGGCCATAGGAGTGGGGATCAATATGTTGCAGTTCTGTTCGGTCTCCAATTCCCTCTCACACACAACCCTTTCAATAAAGTGAGAGGTATATTTTTCTAAAAAACTGTGTTGCTCATTTTATTGTGTTGTCGTTATGATTCTGCATGCAGATGTGTATGTATTATGTGGCTATACAACACAAGAGAGATGTAGGATTAGTTAGAGAATTGAAAATCGATTTGTCTTCAAAAGATGATAATAAAAAATAAAGCTGAATATTCATGTTTCTCTTGTAGTTTTCTTTGTAACTAGATGCCTGATTAAGATAGACATTAATACAGAATAAACCAAAAAGCTCCAGTAAACTTGAAAAATATGAATTTAATTTTAATGAATAAAATGTAAAAGCATTTTGCAAATAACAGGATAATAAATAAATGTACTTTACATATAATTGACATTAAAGAAAACTTTTCTATAACATAACTCATTTTAAAGTTATCTATGCTTTGAATCAAATAAAATGTAAAAGTCTTTTGCAAATAAAATCAGGAAGATAATTGTACTTTATGAACAAAAACTGAAAATGAAGAAAACAATTCAAACAAAGAAAATAATTTCAAGATTTCTTAAAAGATCATTTTTCAATTTCTGACAGTTTTATTAGCGAACTATAAAATTTCATGGACTTTTATCCTTTGCATATATATTTCACAAAGGGATCATATTGAAAGTAGCAATAATACAACGATGATGTCTCTAAGCAGATCATTTCAATTTTCATATATATTTTACAAAGGAAATTTATTGAATATAGCCAATGTCATAACAAATACAAGTAAATCTTCATTGCATTTAAATTAGAAAAAATTACAGAAACAGAATATTCAATGAGCTTATGTATTCTGCATGTATTTAAAGATAAACACAGAATTATTTAATCAGAAAACAATACAAATCAACAAGAAACCAATATTTATTTCAATCATTATACAAATGAATTGCTTACAATTCCATGTGAAACACAAGTTGAATTTGAATGCGTAAAATAAAATAAACAAATCATTTAAAGGTAAAATCATAAGTTACAAAATAAAATCATATTTGATTATGATAAACTGTAGCAAAAAATTGAGCTGAGTTTTCTCTTTAAGAAGAAAAATATCCAGGAAATGAAATAAAATCATTCAAAAATATTATTCTGTTTCATTAACTGAGATGATGAATGAAATATACAGGAAAGCAAAACCTCTTTTCCAATATTAAGCAATAAAAAGTGAATATTGTTAATGTGGTTTCTCATGTGTTGTGTGTTTACATATATTAAATGGACACTTTAAAAAATAACCTTTCTCTTCAGTGTTAATTCATACATGATTTCTGTAAAAATAAAGAATTCTTTCAACTTTATTTTAGTTACAAGTAATAACATAAAATATCAATATGTTGATTATTGTTTGGGGTATAAGCCATAAACAATTTCCTGTCTGAAATAACCATCAACATTTAGGATAAAATCTTATAATTGCTATTAAAAAAAACTTTACTCATATAAGTAATTTAATGCAATGTCTTCTACAAGGCAAAGAACAACTTGCTAATGTTACATTTATTATTTGAATTTACCTATTTGGAACTTTATTCTTACTGGATTTAATACTAAACTGGATTATAGAATCTTATGACCAGTCCATTGGCCTAATGAGTAGAGTGTTCGCCAATGGTCAGGGAGACTGGGATACAATCCCAGGTCGAGTCATATTGAAGACTCAAAAAATGGTACTTGATCGAGGGTAAAGTGGAGCAATCCAGGGAATAGAGTAGTGCCCTCCCCTACACTGAGGTGTAGTAGCTATTGAAAAGGGAGCTTTCAGGTCACCAACTTTACTTATTGATTCAGGAGTCGATGCCAATCAACTGAAAGTAAACTCTTTTTACAAGTTTACTTCCCGTATTTTATTTTACCATTTAATATGTCACATTTTCCAACATTCTGTTACATAAATATCTATTTGATACTTCTGAATGTTCAGCAGATGAAATCAGAACAGTAAAAAGACTTCAAAAAGTTGGCTAGATAAGATTCATTCCATTGGTAAAAAAAATTGAGGGATTGTTTCTTTACTAGCACCACACTTTGCTAACATTAAAAAGTTATTACAAATCCATGAGGCGATTTTTTAAAAAAGGCAGTCATTTCCAATCCCTGATCACAGTCAAAATAATTAAACATGTGTTGCCCCAAAAAATGATAAAATAAACTTTTTAGAAAAAAAAGATCAACCTCTCAGGGAATGTCCCACAGCCAGAAGGCTTTGAACGAATCTGGTGGAGTAAAAAGACCATCTGTGAGCCTAGAACACTAGACATTTCAGTTGCAATAAATATAAAATAAAATCTGTCAGAAAACAGCTAGAAGTGTGCTAGTTTATGATACTCAGCTGGCTTGTCAGCAGATAGCATCTGATATAAGAGGCTTCCCACTTTGGAACAGAAAAATGCTACCAATCTCTAGCTGCCCCCACTTGAAAGAAAAAAAAATTGTATGATTCCACATTATTTTTAACTTAAATGAAGTCTTTATACTGTTATTGAAAATCTTTATCCACAAACTTTATAATAATTTCACTCTTTAGTGTTTTCTCATGTGTATTTTCAAACTAGAACTGTCTGAAAATGCTGATCCACACATTTGACAAGAAAATGGTTTCTCACCAGTGTGTATTCGCATATGTCTTTTTAAATTAAAACTCACTAAAAATGCTGACCCACATACAGTGCATGAATAAGGTTTCTCTCCAGTGTGTATTCGCATGTGACATTTCAAATGTGAACTCTGTGAAAATACTGAGCTACAAACTTCACAAGAAAATGGTTTCTCTCCAGTGTGTGTTCGCATGTGGGTTTTCAAATGTGAACTCAATGAAAATGCTGATTGACACAATTCACAAGAAAAAGGTTTCTCTCCTGTGTGTGTTCGCACATGGTTTTTTAAACTGGAACTTTCTGAAAATGCAGATCCACACACTTCACAAGAATATGGTTTCTCTCCTGTGTGTGTTCGCATATGTCTTTTTAAGCTGAAACTATCTGCTAATGCTGATCCACACACTTTACAAGAAAATGTTTTATCTCCTCTATGTGTCTGCATATGTCTTTTAAATTCTGAACATTGCGATAAAGCTGATCCACTCAGTTGATAGGGTTGTTCACCACAGTGTGTTTGCATGTTTGCATTAAAATGTGAATCTAGTAAAAAAGCTGATTTAAAATCCTCCAAATAATACAGATTTCTCGTTTTTATGCTTTTATATAGACTGTCAATATTTAGATCCACATATTTTCTAAGAATACATTTTCACTTTGGTACATGCTTGAAGGTGTCTTTTCAAATTGGAAAATTGTTCTTCTCTACAATTGATATCTGTGAATAAAGAAGAAATATTATTAAAGAAAGCAAGAGATTCATGTATTATTTGCAATTAGGAAATTATAATAATTCAATTTGTATTCAAAGGAACTGTAAAATATCTTATTCATGTCCAGTTGAAAACCTTTTTATACAAATGTTTAACAAACATTATTAAATGAAATATACTTTAAGTATTAATGCACTGGATATAGATTTTGAAATCCAGCGAGAAATCAGATATTGCCAGATTTGAAATGGTATAGACAATGGGACTAGGACACCAGTACCTCAAGTGTAAACACAAAAAATTGAAAATAGCATTCATAATTTTCAGAGAAAGGAGTTTATCTGATGTATGTTATAAACATCAGAGTTGTTACTAATATAGATCAAGACAGTACAAGATAAAAACATTTTTGTGAATGTTTAAATGGAATTAGAGGCAACAATAGCTGATTAAAGTTATGCTTCCCTTGAAATTGATATTTTTACATTTCCCCACCAATTCAAGTGTATTTATCTTCATGGATTGAACAAAGGATTAATTTCAATATTTCCAAAATCTTTACAACTACAGCAGACACCTGAATAACAAAAATCAGGATACCAGCAAATAATTATAAAAACTGTTTTTTTTTCAGTGAACTGTAACATAATTCTTTTTAAATCTTAAATAAAAATTCTAAATCACCTTTCAATGGAATATGATTTATGTTTTTATAGTAGACAAATAAAGTGGGTTAGCATTCATTTGTTTTTTACCAAAATACCTGAAAAATTAAAACTTTTAAAAGCAATCAATACCTAAAAAATAAAAAAAATTATTTCAAATAAACAAATTTTATTCTACAGCTTTATAATAATTCATAACAGAATGCAAAGATAAAGAAATGTTGAAATAAAGCAAAATAAATAATTAGGGATAAATTTGATATTGTTCAATAGATTAATTCATTATGATTTTTATTTTATTTTAAATTACATTCTCACCAAAAAAAAAAATGAATGCTAACCCAAATAAAATGTTTTGTTTTTTTTCAATAAAAATAAACATAAGTTAGCTGCAAAATGTTTAAAAATATTCATAAAACCGAAAAAAAAATTATATTTTGAAGTATTACATTAACTATAGATTTCGATTTATATTTGAATTTTATTTCAAACTCCATCAAATCAGTCATTTCCGTCTAAAAAACAAATATCTTACAGCTGATTAGTATGATTTAACTAAATTTTATTGAATCAAAATAAAGACGCTTTAAAATTAGGAACTAAAATTGAGGTAACACCGTTTCAGTTACTGCAGTGAATAACTGTTTGACAGTAAATGAAAATTTTAAAAATTCATGCATACAAAACACACACACACAAAAAAAAAAAAAAAAAAAAGGAAAAGAAAATCACCCTAAATGAATTGAATTTATTGAACTATAAACTAAAGATTTACAAATATTTATTGACGGATTGAGGATAACTAAGTTGGGTCGTCTGTTTGGAATTATGAAGCAGAAATTATTGAAAATTTTTTAATTTAAGGATTTAAAAAAAAAAAGATGAGGAAATCATTCCTATTGTTAAAATTTATGACTTTTGTAAATTATCAATTAAATTAAAAATGAAATTTACAGAGAGACACAAAAAAAGAAGAAAAATGGAATTTTTTTTTTGTGCGTAAAATTCGTTTTGTTAAAAAAGAAAAAGAATCGCCAAATTCAAGATATTTTCAGATTCATTAGAAGATAAAATGTTTTCGCATATTATCTAACATTAATTCTTTTTCGAAAAATAAGTTTTTCTATAGAAAATACACATTTTTATTGATAAAAGAAAAAAAATAATAGAACGAGTCATACCAGACTCAAAAAAATGTTACTTGATGCCGCCTTGCTTAAGGATAAAGTGGAGCAATCTAGGAAAAGGAGTAGCGCCCTCCCCTAAACCTTGGTGTAGTAGCTTCCGAAAAAGGGAGCCTTCGAGTCACCCTCGATTACGGTCGCCAACTTTATAGTTTCTTAAAAAAAACCAACATTCATTTAAAACATATTTTGCAAGAAAAATACACTTTAAACCGATTCTTAACAAAATATTAAAATTCAATTTTTTTTTGTTTATTTTATAAAAGTTTTTTCAGAATTTAGCAAATAATACGAATTTCTATTTGCAAGAAATAAAAGGTTAATGGTTCGTAACAACGAATTGAATTTCTTTTCGTCGAGAAAAAGAACATTCGAATTATTTCCTTTTAGGTTTCCGTAGTTCAAAATTACGGACATTAACTCAGTGTGACAAAGTTCTTTTTTTTTCTTTTAGCATTATACGTACATAGTAAATCGGACCCACATTTTAGAGCTAAGTGGCACACTTTTATCTAAAATTTAAAAAAAAAAAAACGGAATAAAAGAAATTCATATTCATCAAAAATACATTACGAAACTAAAGTGAATCTAAAATAAATAGTTTTAGAGTTTTCTTTATCCTCGGGTGATTTTATGTAACTCATTTGCAAAAACAGGGAGAAAAATTTTATACATACTTGGTTCTGACTTTTCTCTGATTTCTTTTCTTATGGACGAAAAACATAAACGAAAAGGACAAATTCTAAATATAATCATTTGTGAGCGAAATGTTTTATAAAGAGTGAAATTCAAGGGAGATAATTAAGAGGAATTATGAAAGTGCCGTTTTTTGTTTTGTTTTTTATGTTTAAAAAAAAAAACTTGATGAAATACTTAAACTTTACAATGATAACTTTTCTTTTGTCCAGTAAACACAAAAATGCCAATTTTCCCAAAATTTAAAATTTACAAATGCCAAGTTATAATATCATATAATTGTTTTTGGTGGGTTTTTTTTGGTGTTTTTGCAATCATTTGAAAAGCGGGAGTTCGCATATTCATCATTTCGTACCGATTAAAAAAAGTTTACTTTTGGTCTATATTCTTGGGAGGAATTTATTTATCCTGTCTTTTGGATATTCAAGTGCCTATAAAAACAAAAACAAAAATTATGAGCTTATCAATAATTATTTCTTTTTTATTTTTGAATGCTCTGTGACATCATTTAGTCTTACGAAGAGATCAGC
Source organism: Sepioteuthis lessoniana (assembly GCA_963585895.1). Classification (NCBI taxonomy): domain Eukaryota; kingdom Metazoa; phylum Mollusca; class Cephalopoda; order Myopsida; family Loliginidae; genus Sepioteuthis; species Sepioteuthis lessoniana. Next base: position 765,165 of record OY757908.1, on the reverse strand, counting down.
AGAAACGATATAAAATCTTTGTTCTCAAAGAGATTTTCTTTTACACAGGCAGATTTTCTGGAGTAGCAACCCATAATAATAATGGTCACCAAATGATGACCATTAACTAAGCCAAAGTAAATGAATTTATAGGATTTACACTCCTATATTTTAAAATGGCCGTGATACCACTTGTTCCCGAAACAAAGATGGTGGACGTCGGTAAACTAATCTGTCTCAGGAATCTAATGGTCAGGAAAATCACGTGATTTGTGCTCATGGTTATGTCAGCAACTTTGATTTTGTCCAGTGCATTTGGAGCCGATCGCATGACAAGGATTGCCTATATATACTCTCGTCTTCCAAGAACTCATTCTTTTTCACTTACAGAGACAGTACACTTTTTCTCTCTCCATTTTTACTTCCAGGGACAGCACTCTCTCTCTCTCTCTCTCTCTCTCTATTTTCACTTACAGAGACACCACATTCTCACTCCCTGTCATATTTTAACTTCCAGAGACAGCACTCTCTCTCTCTCTTCATTTCGACTTCCAGAAACAGCTTGACCTTGCCAGTTAGTAAGACACAATTCAATACGTGTAACATGGGTGCATATACATTATGCAACCTTTTTCTTTCCTGTTCTACCTTTTCGGTTAGACTTGTTCCAGCCTCGAACACAGAAATTTCGTCAAACCCTGCAAGAGACAAACAACCAACATGGGAGAAGACACATTCCTCCTAGGATACATTGCTGTATTTTTGTATATCCATACCTCACATGAAATACTTAGTTCACATATATTTTATAGTCTACAGGATACTTTCAATATTTAGTCTTTTTCCATAATATCCGTGTTAGTACACACACACACACACACACACACACACACACACACACACACACACAGAGGAATATTCAACAGACTATGTTAGAATATTTGTTATGTTTCCTTTTTTATGTATTTGCTGATATATAAATTTAATTTTGTTTGTATTGCTTTGTTTTGAATGTTCTTGCTGTTTTGCTTTTCAATAACGAGCCAACATAATTCGTAGGGAACAAACTATCAACTAAACATACCACCACAAAATGGGGGACCAAAAATATTCATCAAACAACACACAACCCCGACAAATTGCATGCATAATTGGTGAAGATCCAACCAGCACTTTTTGGATGAGCTGATAACAGAAGAATTGTACGGCAATGTGCCACAGATTGTCCCAAACAACTCTTTAAATTTAGAGTCTTTCCTTCTCAGACTGGTTACCCAACTAAATCTAGAGCACAATCTGGCCTAAATGTTTGCCCATACAAAAAACTAATGGCTTATTAAACTTAGGATCTACTTTTTCTATATATATATATATATATATATATATATATACACACAAACCCTCTACATGAGCTGGGTGCAATATAAGGTCAATTTTTAAAGAGCCTGACAAATTTGAATTCAGTTTTCCTTCTCCTAGACTGGTTGCCATATGAAAGTTAAAGAGCCCAGTCTGCTCTTCTATTTATCTATTACTGGAGGCAGAATTGTTGGATTCATACTTTTCTCAAGTAAATTTGTGCTATATGAACTACAAACAACCTTGTCCAAGATTTATATACATATATACACACAAGGATGGACTGAAAAGTTTATATGATGACATCATATCTGCTATTAATGACTTTTTATAAATAGCATCCAAGCACTGCAACACCAATGGAAGAAATATGTGAACTATATTGAAAAAACTTCATTGTCACATTCCATGAGAGTATCTTAGCCAATCAACTTTTCAGACTCTTTATATATATATATATATATATATATATATATATATATTATTGAACAAAGGAGACATATCCACACTAAATGGTAGTATTCTGAAACTAGTAGACAAGTTCACCTACCTCGGAGGCAGTCTCTCATCAACTGGAAATTATATCAATAGGCAACTACTGAAGGCATGGACTACTATAAATAGGTTATCGATCATATAGAAGTCTAACTTTTCCGATAAAACGAAATGCAATTTTTTCCAAGCAGCGATTGTGTCAATTTTACTCTATGGATGCATCAGATGGACACTCACTAAGCGTTGAGAAAAAAAGCTAGATGGGAATTGCACCTGAATGCTATGAGCTATATTGAACAAATCCTGGAAACAACATCCCACAAAACTGTATGCAGCTGTATGGATGGTCTCCTACCTCTCATCTATAAAAGCATCCAAATAAGATGGACAAGACATGTGAGACACTGCTGGAGTAAATAAAGATGAACTTATAAGCAATGTTCTCCTTAGGACCCCATCACATAGACATGCAAGTGTCAGATGACCAACTAGAATTTATCGACAACAGCTCTGCATGGACACAGGATGCAGTCTAGAAGACCTGCCAGAAGCAATGGATGATAGAAAATAAAGGTGAGAGAGAGTCAGGGAAATCCATGCTAGTAGCACGACGTGATGATGATGATGATGATAATTGAACTTTTGGTTAAATAATTCTTCATTTTGAGGGTTTTTTTTTCGTTTAGAATTGTATTCATTTACCTCAGCTTTATAAACACAACATTTCTTTATAATAAACTTTCTTCCTAGTTAACTTAAATATGTCCAATGATGTTTTCTACTTAAAAATCCCTTTAAATACAAGATACTCAGCAAAAACGCCTATGTTCATGTGACTTTGTATGAAGGAGATTATTGTTCTAAATTACTATAAAGTGTTTTATTATTGTCAATTCACATTTATAAATTTACCATTAAATTCATTTATCCCAAGAAATTATATTGAGTATCAGTAAGAAAACTTATTCAATCAAATATCTTTGCTGATAAAGACTTTTCTTATTTTTAATCACTTGTTTATGTTTCATGTTAAAAGTCTAAGTGAGACATAATAGAAGTAAGAATGTGTTGAGTTGAAACAGAATTTTTTTTATTATCTGTGCTTTACAAAAGAATTTTCAATAAAGTGTGACAGAGAGAACTCCACCCCACCCCCAGACTGATTGATTAATTAATGATTCTAGGGAAATAATTAAGGAAAATTCATATTTTTTTTCTTTCTCTCTTCTTCTTATCATTTTATTTCCTATCCAATTTTATTTATTTATTTCTTAAACTTTTGACCAAGCTCCTGAGATTCATTAAAGTGAATCTTGCAATAATAGAGAAATGAAACAGTAATGAACTCTGTACAGATTAAAGGGATGAAAAAAGGTTCAGATGGGAAATAAAAAACAACTTAAGTGGATCTTATGGTGGAGATGGTAATAGAGTCCATATGGTTTAGAAAAGTGAGGGAAGATTCAAGCTAAAGATGTAACCAACTTTAGTGTATCTTGCGGTAGAGATAGTAATAAAAGTATGTGTGGTCAAATCAAGAATAAGTTTAAGCTAAAGATTGAGACCATGTAAGTGGATTTATCTTTTCTCAAGTACTGATTGTCTGCACAGGATTGGCAGGGGGTACTGAATCTAAATTTTAAGTATCTCTTTAAACGCAACGTCGGCCATATGTGGAAAAAGTTGGTCAACTTGGCGATTTACATATCATTATGCATAAGCGTGTCCAGAGATCATCAAAACTCCACCCCTAATTTATATAAGCATGGCAGACGCCCATAGATCAGTACAGATCAGATTGAGGAAGATGAGAGATCCAGAGAGACAGAGGAGAGTCCAGTGCAGTACCCATCCGAGAATAATCTTAGAACTTCGACTTGAAGCCAAGATTAGTCTAGAACCGAGAGTTCGAAGTAAAAGCCGAGACAACTGATTATTTTTCTGCTAAGAAAACCAAGAGTAATAATTGCTTCCCTTACACCTGTTTGATCTGTCACATTTTCCAAACAAACGAATAAGTTTTGTAAGACCTTTTTCTTTTTCTTTCTTCCTTATTGTATTCTACACATTTTGTAAATACATACATCATAGATAAAAACAATAGCTTGGAGAAATTTGAAAGCGTTGTTTTCCTTCTTCTTATGCATTTTGTGAACCGCAACAGGTACAATCTCTCTCCCAACAACGATTTTATTTCAGCATGGATTCCAGCCAAAATTGGAAACGATCTGAGGTAGCTAGAACATTGCCATTTGAATCAAAAGACACAACGTGGTGAATGGTAATAGTTATCTCGGATTGGCAAGCAGAGCCGAGGAATTGAATGTCGGCAAAAATTCCCAGGCAGAACTAGACGCATTGGCCAGGGCTGGATTCACAACGTCAGAGAAGTGAGGAAATGTAACATTGCCCATTATCGTAACAATATGATGACAACATATACTTTGCTGTCTACAGTCAGCTACCTCACCCACTTCAAGGCAAGCCAACCAAATAAATGTTTTGTTACATGACTACAGCACTTTTTTTCACTTCCATGTTAGAGTTCAAAGCTATCATTATAAATCCTCCAAACTTAACATGCCAGTGTCTTAAAAAAAACCCCAGAAAGCATTTTCAAAACAAAAAACATCATCATGACCAAAGTGCTTTATTCAATTAGTAGTGGACAATATTTTGTATGAGATTACTGATATATATCTTCATTCTTATATTTCAATTATATCTTCATTCATTTTTATATATTAATAAAGTTCTTATTATATTGCAATTCTTATACCTAGAATTTTTTCAACTGAACATAAATGTATAGATGTATGTATATAATGAAAAAAATCATTTTACAATTTTGAATACTTTTTAGTTATATATCAGCATTGTATTTAGTAATAAAGTTGTTGCATAAGTGGGTATTTGTAAAAATGAAGATGATAGCAGCTCTGGCGTACAGCTTTTTAGAGAAGATAATTTGTGTAAACATCACATCTTTTCTTTTACTGGAAAAATGGAATTAGCATTCAGCCTTTCTCCTCTAATATGATGCTGGTTTCCATTAGAAACAAATTTTGTTTCAATAGTAACAAGGTTTCTTTGTAGATGGGTATGCTTTCTATTAAGAGACTCTCAGTAAGTGCAGATAATCAAATATTTTCTATAACACACACACACACACACACACACACACACACACACACACACACACACACACACACACACACCCCTCATCTTTTAAAATATTTTTCATATATATTTCAGTGTTGTTAATTTTATTTTCAATGATAAAAGTCATTACTGGAGCAAATGTCAACACATTTAATCTGGAGATGATTTGTGCTTTTGTACTTTTTAGTATTCATGTTGAATTTTGTTTATTACTGTAACTTTATATAATATTCAGTTTTGTTAATTTGAAAAAAACAAACAATCAGGACTGAATGAGCAGCACTGCTAATCATACAAAGCACCAAGTGCAAAGGAAGCACCTGTGTCTGAGACAGGGAGTCGATTTTTCAAATACAAAGAAAAAATTTAGAAAATAAATCTAACAGAATAAGAACAACCAAAAAAAGGAAATTCTTTGATATAAAAGTCAGAGTGCTCACAAGATCTGAAGCATTGAAACAAAACATACTCTTCATACATAAAATGATGCATATATTCTTTCATGTACTAAAACGATAAATGTAATTGTTAGCAAAGACCTTTTTCAGTTTTTTTTTTTTGCATAGTTTAATGGCAGAATACACTTTCATATTAATATTTTGCCTTGTCACTGGGGCTTGAAATACAGTGACAGTATCCCCTGTAGAAAGGTATGACACTAAACTGCATCTGGTGGTGAGGCTCCAGTTCAGTAGAACTGGGGTGTGTGGAGTAACCATTCATTGTCATTACTCCCATGTCCACTCTGACCTGGAGTGGTAGTACCTGTTAAGGTCCCATCTATGAATCAATTAGTTCTGTTAGCAAATTATTTGTATTAGATAGGAATACTTGATATCATGTGTGCAAAAAACTAAAGAAACTACACAGAGAATGTAAACATAAACATACAATGTATGCAATTCCCTAAACCTCTAGGCATAAAATAACCCCAGACAGGTTGGCATGAAATTCTAATCAATCGACCAATTAAACTAATTTTTGTTTTCTTGCTATTAATGATGATGATGACACATGTATCAACATATTTACTTACATATAAAACAATATGGACCAACCATGTCAGGAATTATTTTTAATTAAAGGCACAGGTTCATTGATAATCTAGTTTACTTATAAAGGACAAGGAGAACCCAGCATTACCCAGGATAAAAATATACTAAAGCACATTTTGTTAAACAAAAGTTATTTCTATTTGCTTTCTTTATGAAAAAGTCTGGTTTAATAAATTTTCTCCTAAAAAATCCCAGTCACTACCTCCACTTCTGACAAGTGGGAAGAAGCTCCTACAGCAATTTTATTTACTTTCTGGATAATTAAACAGTCTCAGTGAATTTCAAATTAAAATGTTCCAAGTACCTTGGTAAGTAAAAAGGTCCACTGGGCCTTAACTCTTCTTACATTTCTCTCCCCTTCAGATGTCTTTAAGACACTCCTTGAGGTGAAGTGAGTTTATGTGCCAGTTTTCATCAAGATTTCTTTATTAACCAAGAAGTACAATGTGCTCTTTCAAAAAGTACAATATATATTTAGGTGCAATATTTTCTTTTTCTGCTCAGAAATTTCAGAGAAACTCGTGCAGATGTCAATTTTATTAAAAAAAATTAGACCCTCCTGATATTTTAGCTTAAAAAAGCTAAAATATTTCAAGCACTTTCTGCCCTTCCCACTAGCAAATATGATTAAAACACTTCTTGAGGTGAAAGGAGTTCACATACCAAGTTTCATCATTAAACTAGTTCATAAGAAACAAGAAAACAAAGAGAATTAGATTATATATATATATATATATATATATATATATATATATATATACACATACATTAGATTGAGTCAGAGATAATTTTTGCCTAGTCAAGTGGGGAATGTGGAGCACCCCGTCATTGCCATTGCTCCTAGGTCCACTCTGGTCTGGAGTGGTAGCACCTGATAGGGGCCTATCTATGGGTCAAATAAAACTAAAATGCGTACTTATGCTGAACTAAACTGTTTGAAATAGAAGTGTTTTGAAATGTAAACTGCATAAGTATTCTAAACTGAATTGTTTGAAATAGAACTGTTTTTGTATGCTAAACTGAATTGTTTGAAATGGAACTATTTTGACATTTAACTGTGTGTAAACAAAATCTTTACTTATACTAAACTGAATTGGTTGAATTAGAACTGTTTGATTAAACTGAATAGCTTGAAATAGAAATGTTTTTGACAATTAAACTGTGTAGTCATGCTAAACTGAGTTGTTTGAAATAGAACTGTTCAGTTGTATGAAAATGGATTTGGCATTAAATAACCTACAAACATTGATATGTCATAAACCCAAACAACCAACCAACCATCGATAATTTCCGTTTTAGTTAAACATAATTTATTCACAAATAATTTAACAATGAATTAATTCAATCAATAGTATATTTGCCATCATTTTGAAACATGTCTTGACATTTATCAGGCAGCTTGTTGATTCATCTCAAGTAAAAATCAACTGGCTTTGAGCTCAACAAATTTTCCATGAATGTTTTTATCTGATCCTAGTTAGAAAAATTTTTGTCATTCAGATGGAAAAAAAATGAAAATCACCGGGTGCAAAGTCTGCTGAATATGGTGGATGGGTTAGAACAATGTTTCTCCAATCGATGAATGTGGGATATTTTCTTAGAATATTTTCACGCACATGTTGCAGCTGATGAGAGTATAAGTCTACAGTGACGATCTGATTGTGGTTTAAAAACACAAAATAAATAATACCACAGTGATCCCACCATACACACAGCATATCTTTTCTTTTATGAAGCTCTACATTTGGGGTAGGCAGTGGAGATTTATCCTTGACAATCGTCTACCTTTTGCATTGAACAGTTTCATAAAAACTCATTTTTTTGTCACCTATAATGATATTTTTCAGAAACAAATCATTTCTCTGTCTTGAAAGAAGACTTGCTGCAATGAATATGTGATCTTCCTTTGTCTTCTCACTAAAGTATGAAGAACCCAAACACCCAGCTTGCTCACTTTTCTTATCTTTTTCAAGTGGTGGCAGATTGTGAATTGAGATGTGATGAGGTCAAGTGCTAATTCTCAAGTACTTTTGCATAGATTGCATTCAATTTTCACCAATTTTCTTAAAGCATCTTGATCAAGGTCTGGTGAGCATTTTGGTCTGGGTTAATTTCTCAATGATGTATCACCAGAATGAAACTTTAAAAACCAGTTTTACACTTGGCAGTCAGTAATGTCACCTTGGCCCTAAACACTTGAAATTTTCTTACCTGTTTCTTGTTAGATATTGACCCTCGACCAAGCCGTCAATCAAGAGATTCACCTGTGTAAATAAGCAGAAGCAGGTGGACATCAAACAAAAATATAACCAGGACACAGATGGCTTGAGTCAGTTGGAGATAGGATGCCAGCGGAGTGAGAACCAGCTCCAGACAAAGGGCTTGGGCCCTCAGTGACCCACAGTTGAGCAGCCCAGCCAGAATGCGAAAGAAATGCTGCTATGGTCAGAAGAACTTGGGGTCAATATGTAGCAGTCTGTCCCCATCTACAACTTACTTCTCACACACAAGAAACATCACTCTTTCGAGAATAAAGTGTGAGAGTTATATTTTTATAAAGAAGTGTATTCGTTTGTTCATTGAAGTCGTCATTATTGTTGACTATGTTTCCGCATATATTTGTATATTATGTATATGTATTGTGTAGTTGTATGAGGTTATACAACATTTCTGTGGCATTTTTGATATTCTTAAACTCCAACAACATTATATGTCAAATATGCACTTTCAGTTCCTCCATTTAAGAGGTGTGAGATAGATTAAATTATGATGCACACCCTTTCACTGTTGAAATAAGAATGATCAATAAAGATAAACTTTAATCAAGATAATCTACAGTTATGTTTAAAACATTGGAAATTTGAAATTTGTAGTTACAACTTGATTTTGAAAAATGAAAATTATTTATGATTCAACCCAATATATACATATATATAAATTAGCTGATTGTAGTCGAGGGCAATCTTAAGGCTCATTTTTCAATAGCTACAACACCAAGGTGTAGGGAAGAGTGCTACTTATTTCCCTAGATTGATTCACTTACTCTTGATCTGTACTTTATAATGTTGAGTGTTAAGCAAAGAGACATCAAGTATTATTTTTTGACTTGACCTGGGATTGAACCTAGGTCTTCCTGACCCGTGGTGAAAAGAGTACTTAATATCAGTGATAGAGTATATATATATATATATATATCTAAGCATAGTGTAGACAGAGTAAATACATTTAGTGACAGTTTTTTGCTTTTGGTCAGATGATGACAGATACAAAAAAAACTTACAGTTATCAAGCAGCATTTACTTTGTGTCTACATGAAAAACTGATTCAGCAAAAATATTTATCATCAATGAGTCATAAACTTCTTTTAGTTCATCAGTTCATGTTTTTACCATGTGACGGGCATGCACGGAAGTGCCCGAGAACCGCATGTGTGTGCTTCAGCTGGGCACACATTCGAAGACGACACTATAGAATGATAACAAAAAGACACTTACTGGATTGGCCAGACTATCCAACTCGCAAGACGGTTGACAGACAAAAATAAGCTGGACCGTAAGATAAATGGACCCTGAGATATGCACCACCCAAGCTGTATTTCTATATAACTTATAGCTAATCACGGTGTACATAATGAACTCTACCAACATTCATCATGGTATGTGCCAAGCATTACTTATAGAATGTTCCAATCTTCAGCTAATCAGTAACTATTGAAGTTGCCACTAGATCGTGTTGGTGTTCGTTTCCGTTGGTATTGGTGTTCGAATTGGGTTTGTTTAGTTGGAGGATTTGCAGGCAGGTGTCGCCTTGCTTGACTGTCTCAGTTCCAGTTCCACAGATAAGACCACAATAATAATGTGGAGAGTGAAGATGAAAGTAGGTAGGAAAAAGGAATCACGGAATCTATTTCCCACTGGTCCTGACTGTCTAGCAATTGAACTTGCACTTAAAAAATAATGACAGAGATTAGAAAAAAGGAGCCTTCAGTTTACTTTAGATCAATTATGTAGCCAACTACAATAAAGAAATTTAATCGTCCATATTTTATCTATTTAAACCTTAACAAGGCAATATGAACTCATAAATGAAAATGGAGATTTGCAACATTCAATCATAGAAAAAAAAAGAAACAATGCTAAACCAATACAATTAAGACAATTTTATACATTTAGTGAAAAAAAAAAAATCATTAGACGAGTTTCACAACTCATTTGATGAGTATATGGGTTGAGTAAATATAAAACACACTATGATGTATGGATGCTGGGAGAGGCTTCAACAGTTCAAGTGGCTGAATAAGCTTCTGTGGTTTTACCTGTCACAATTTCTAAAGGTTTGCCTTTCAGTGTTATTGTTTATATATACCTAGCATGTTGATAAAGTTGTAGACAGCTGGTTTTAAAGTTCCGTTCCCAGATTTTAGTCAACTAGCTCTGAAATTTTTTTTTTAATAATTAGTTCATGGAAGATAACTACACAAGTTAAACATCTGTAATCTAATCACTTTACATCTTTTCATTTATTCAATCAACTGTGCAAATCTCAAAAATGTACAAAATCAATCAAGTGCAAATTATTAGCTAAATGCAGCACATGGTGCTTTCTAAATAGCCTGCCTAAGATTTCAATTTTTTACCAACTTTTTCTTTCTTTTCTTTTTAAAAGTAAGATGCTTAGGTATATAGTCTTCTGTAGTGAAAATGGTTGAGTTACCTTTAACACAAAATAACTTTGAAAGATTTTCATAGTGAGACCCATTCATGTCTCGTGCAGTCTGCTTCTTGAAAAAAAATGTCTTAAGTTTTTATTAAAAATTGGTATTTGTAGATATGTTAGGTAAGTAAAAAAAAAAAAAATATGCAGGCATTTAATTGGCCACTACATAATATCTTATTGGCCAATGAAAGAATTCTACAAATATGAAAAAACATTTAAAAAATATTACCAAACAAATATACTTGGTTATTTAAAACATCCTTTCAAAATTCTTCACCAGGCTAAAAGTAAAATTTGCTATTTAATGAGTTGGCCAACAAGATAATTAAGCAAGTATGAAAAAAAAAACATTTCAAAAATATTACCACACAGTGTGTTTTACCTTTATTTCAAAAATATGATTTCACAGATCAATAAAATGAGAATTTTCAGCACCATTTAAACACAATGTCATAAAAATAATGAATTTACAAAGTATTGTCAAGGGTAAATACCTTAGGCAATTATAAAAATATACTCTGTGACTATAATGTATATTGATATATCATTTTAGAAGGTAAAAGCAATTCTAAGGCAACTACAAATTTTCATTTCTAATCAATATATCCTCAGAAGATTTTTAAAAGTGAATTCATTTACAGTTTGTAAATTTCAAAAATTTTGAAAGCAAATTTAATTTCCAGTATGTGTGATCATTTGTATTTTTTAACTTAACAAATTTAACATTATTAAAAGTGTATTTCCACATACTTAAAAAAATGATTATTATCCATTGTGTTCCAATATAGGATACCAAACTTGGATTTTATCAAAAATGAACATCGATATATTTTACAAGTATAGTTTATAATGTGTTTTTAATTTTGAGGATATTTGAATGGTTTGAGAATAAAAATTTATAAACTTAATCATGTAAAGTATTCTTGTCTGCAACATATAAGTAATCATCTTTCTTTTTGATGACTGACTTCTTATTTGTTTGACTTAATTCATTTGGTATATTTCACTAAACTTGACAAGAGAACATCTTTTCTTTTGTATTCCCAAAGGTTTTATAAATTTTTTGTTGGTAAGAGGAAGATTCCCGTACACTGGTCAAGTTTTCTTTTTATTTGCACTGAAAGTGACATTCAAACACTTTATAAGAATATTGTTTCACTCCAATGTGTATTTGAATATGATGCACTAAAACACAAATTCATGAACATTGCAATATTAGGTTTTGCTTCAATGTAAATTTGCATATATTTTTTGCAAATATTTCTCTGAAATACATTTCACAAGAATATGTTTTCTTTCCAATACATATTTGCATATGATGCATGAAATGAAAATTTCCTGAAAGTAAAAATTCACATATTTTACAAGATAGTTTCTCTTCAGTATGAATATGTACATTCCACTGAATATGATGTCTCTGAAAAATTTCCACCAAATGTGACATTTCTGAGAAATAAGAGTGACACAGTTCAAAGGATTATGATTTCTCTCCAGTGTGTTAGCATGAAATCTCATAAATATGTCTTTGATGAAAAGATATACACATTAAAGGAAAGTGGTTTGACTTTAGTGTGTCTTCAAATATACTACAATTAATGTGACTTTGTGAATAATTCTATAATTGTACTTCTGATTTCTCTCCAGTGTGTAATTTCATATGAAAAACTATATGAGACTTGCATGAAAAGGAAGATCTACAAATTTTACAGGTATATGCTTTTTTTCTTATGTGTGTTTTCATATGTCGCACAAAATTAGACTTATATGCAAATGTAGATCCACATGTTTCACAACAATAGGGTCTTTCCCCACTGTGTGTTCTCATGTGTTGTACCAAAGCTGATTTATCTGCAAAGGAAGCTCCACAAGTTTCACAAGAATATGGCTTCTCTCCAGTGTGTGTTCGCATATGTAGCATCAAACTCGATTTTTGTGTGAAAGAAGATCCACAAGTTCCACAAGAATATGGTTTCTCTCCAGTGTGTGTTCGTATATGGCGCAATAAATCTGATTTTTTGACAAATGCAAAGCTGCAATCATCACAAGAATATGGTTTTTCTCCAGTGTGTGTTCGCATATGTTGAACTAAATTTGATTTCTGTGAAAAAAAAGATCCACACATTTCACAATTATATGGTTTCTCTCCAGTGTGTGATCGCATATGTTTCACCAAACTTGATTTATGTGCACAGGAAAATCTACAAACTTCACAAAAATATGGTTTCTCTCCAGTGTGCGTTCTCATGTGTTGCACCAAACTTGACTTGTGTGCACAGGAAAATCCACATGTTTCACAAGAATATGGTTTCTCTCCAGTGTGTGTTCGCATATGTAGCACTAAACTTGATTTTTGTGTAAAAGAAGATCCACATATTTCACAATTATATGGTTTCTCTCCAGTGTGTGAACGCATATGTTTCACAAGACTTGACTTGTGTGAAAAAGACAAGCCACAAATTTCACAAGAATATGGTTTCTCTCCAGTATGTGTTCGCATATGTTGTACTAAACTTGACTTGTGTGCACAGGAAAATCCACATGTTTCACAAGAATATGGTTTTTCTCCAGTGTGTGTCCGCATATGTAGCACCAAACTTGATTTTTGTGTAAAAGAAGATCCACACAAATCACATGAATATGGTTTCTCTCCAGTGTGTGTTCGTACATGACACATTAAATCTGAGTTTTTTACAAATGCAAATCCACAAACTTCACAAGAATAGGCTCTTTTTGGTGTGTGTGTTTGCATATGTATCATCAAATTTGATTTAAGAGGAAAAGAAGATTCACATGTTTCACAAGTGTATGTTTTCTTTCCATTGTGTGTTCTCACAATTGACACCAAATTTGACTTATCTACATAAGTTGGTCCCTGCATTTCACAAGAATATGATTGTTCTCCAACATGTGTTGGCATATGATGTACTAAATTTGTCATCTTTACAAATGTAGATCCACAAAGTTCACAGTTTCTTACTGCTATGTGTTTCTTTCTTGTGTTTTTAACGGTTTTGCTTAAGAAAGAGCAGTCAAAATTTTTACATGGAAAATATGCATAGCAAGTATTTTCATTTTCTTAACAAGAAATCAACATAAGTATTTTCATTTAGTTTCACAATCATAATAAACAATTTTTCACGTATATCATACATTTTTCCAGTCTGAATATCTGTGAATGAAAAGCAAGGAAAGATATATTAATAGAAACTCTTAATATTGTATGAACTCCGACTACATTTCAATTGACCTATGCATACTAACATTACTTCAGTTTGCCGAAGGACTAAAATATAGCAGCACCCAGTGAGGTTCAAATTCATTATACTAGCTAACAGTCTGTAAGACAAGCTGGCTTATCCATTGCATCTTAACAAATATATAACTCATTCTTTCAACTCAAATTGGAATAAATGCAATAATGATCTTTTTTGTAAACAATTTTATCTTTCAAAGGCAATATATCATTTAGTGATAAGATATTTATATAGTTATATTACTAATAAGATAAGAGATATTAACAGCTAACTCAGTTACATGTTATAGATCATATTTCATATGAAACAATGCAGGTACATTTTACATCTAATCAATATATACACACATTGTTTTGAATGTTTAAAAATCAATTATTTTCCTATTTCTGTTTTTTTATTTTCTTTAACATCAGTACAATAGAAGATATGTTTAGTAAATTGTTACTTGGTATATTTAGGTCATATTTATGGGATTTCTTTCAATGTCAGTAAAACTGATGATATTTTTAGTACTTTGCTACTAGGTACATTTAAATATTATTAGATTTTCTTCAATATCAATATAATTGAAGATATGGTTGGTTACTGTTTTATGGAATATCAACCCCTAAGGGTTATTTAAAACCAAATCCTGTCAGCAAATAGTTTGTTGATAACTTTATTTTCAAATTAGAGCGTATCTGTTTGAACACACAGTTAAATGGTTTCAAGTATTGCTATTTAACATTACTCATTGGACCAGTGAGTAGAATGTTTGCCAATGATCTAGGAGACTGGGGTTCAATCCCAGATTGGGTTATACCAAAGACTTAAAAAATGGTACTTGATAACTCCTTGCTTAACACTCAGCATTATACAGTACACATGAAGGGTAAAGTGGAGCAATCCAAAGAAAGGAGTAGCATCATCCCTTACACCTCGGTGTAGTAGCTATTGAAAAAGGTGCCTTCAGGTCACCTTCGACTACAGTCATTCTATTTATTAAGTTTTTCAATCAAATGCAAACAATTTTCACACAGCTGAATGGTTTCAAATAAATAATGATAATCTTTAGTAACTGATTGAACAGTTTTATATGACCCATAGATTAGACCCTAACAAATACTACCACTCTAGGTCAGAGTGGACCTGGGAGTAATGAAAATGAATGAGTACTCTATAATCCCCAAATTCCCGGACTTGAGCTTCACCATCAAACCCAGTTTAGTGTTATACACAGCTGACTCTCAGCCACTGCTTTCTAACACCTTTAAGACAGAAAAGGTTGGGTGTTCTTTTGCCACAAGAGCAATTTAAAGAATACAGTCAGGATTATCATATAGGTGCTACAACTTGACATGACCAGCCATTTGATCAGATAAAGCCTCCTTAAACACTCATCTAGCTCAGTAAGGGCCAATATAGAGTGTTGAAGGTCACGTGACCACTTTGGCTGTTGAGGCACAGACTGCTCAGCCACCAGGATTCTATCCTCAAACATTACAGATCCACAGCCAACAGGAGGCCTTGTTCTTGATGGTGGTGGTAGCAGAGAGGTCTTACCTTTCTGTAAAGTTGCAGTTGCCAGATTCTACAGCCCTGTCAACTGGGCAGAAGATATGTTAGATTATTTGCTGCTTTTTTATATTCATATATTGTTTATTTGATTTCCTTAAATGTCGATACAGTTGAAGATGTTTGTAATTTGCAACTTGGTATATTTATATTCTTAACATGACAAAATATTTTGAGTTTAGAGATCATATTATGCAAGAAACAATATTCTATTTTATGAACAGAAATTAGAAATTCATGGCCTTCATAAATGATCATTTCTCAGTAAATATTGATACTAAATGCATGTGTTATATCAATATTAACATCAAAGCAAAATTATTTTTTACTACCAAAAATATACACCTCTGGGTGCAAGTATTTAAGTTTTAATATAATGAAAATATTCTATCAAATTAGAAAGACAAATGAAACTAAATCAGAATACATAAAAAAACCCACTTATTTAATTTTAATTGATTTCTCTATAAAATTTTACATAGGATGGCTTTTAATATGTTTGAGCATAAAACAATAATATTAAAAATCAATAATAATTATCAATTAAACTCTGTTTTGTTAAAACCAGTTAGCAAATTATCTGCACCATATACTATGTTAAACTTTATTTTTAGCAGGATTTTAAATGTATCAATAACATGGGCTGCTTTGAGGCAAATGTAACTCATTTTGACTTTAATCGATATATAATTATGAAATGCTAATTAAGATTAAATAAAGAGTATTTTATAATCAGTGAGTTTATAATGTAAATAGCTAAGAGAATTGTGACATCAGTAGTGACATAGTTTCATTTACAGACAGACACCTAATCTCCATACAAATGAGAATATTTTCAAATAGTTTCTGGGAGGAACATTCTATGATTTTATGCTACAATAATGAACAGCTCAACAATATTTAGCTTACAAACACAAAAAGTTAAATCCTTTCTTTCTTCAGGGATGAATTATAGCACATCTACTCAAAAAAAAAAGTGCTTAGTCACAATAGCAGACAGGAGCACATGGATGCAATAAAATCAAGTCTAAAAGACAATTTTTCAAAGAGTTTAGCCAATTTAAAGACTACACTAAAAAAAAATTAAAGAAATAACATTCTTTCATCTTTATTGTTAATAAAACACAATGTAAATTTAAAGTAAATAACTTAATGTCACAGCTTACACAATCCAGTGACATAAAATATAATTGTTTCTATGAAATATACTTTTCTATTTAACAAAATTGTAGCTAAATTTTCAACAAATATCAAAAGACAAAAAGAAAATCAATAAGTTTATTAATAGTAATTTTCAATTGAGTTATAAAGAATAATACAAAATATAAAAAGACAATTTTTATGGAAAAATGTTCAAATGAATGAAATGATTTTGTTGTTTCATTCTTTCCACCAATAGACAAAACTGATTTTTCACATGACACATTCATACAACAGTAATTATTCCCATAAATATTTTTCTTTTATGGAACGTAAATCTAAAAGATAGTTTAATGAATAAAACAAACTTGGAAAATGAACAGTTTTAGATTTTCAGATTAATGGTTGGTTGTATTTTATGGCATATCAAACATTGTAGGTTATTTAATGCTAAATCTTGTTTAAACATATATATCTTAAATATATGATTGCAAATGAATAGTTTGTAAGTAATATTATTTTAAAATGAGTTAAAGCTATTTTGTTTGCACACGGTTAAATGGTTTCAAGTATAATGAATGATTAAATAGTTCTATTTGACCCATACATGACACCCTAACAGGTACTACCACTCCAAGTTAGAGTGGACCTGGGAGTAATGGCAATGAAGAGGTACTCTATATTTCTAAAAGCTCCAGGACTGGAGCCTTACCATCAGATGGTTTAGAGTCATAATCAGGATGCCCTGTAGAGATGAAGTCAGTCTATTCAATAGTTCCCCCCCCCCCAGCTCTAAGTTGATTGGGCAACATTAATGCTCACTGGGCTAATTTAGGAAAAATTTGAATTAATTTTTCTTTCAGGATTCATTTTTAACATTTTGAAGTTACAATGATTACTTCTAAAAGGTAACATAAAATTAAACAGGGGTGATGTGTATCAGTAAAATAAATATATACTTCTAATGGTTTTTTATCAAAGAAACCTTTTTGCAAATATATCCAGTATTTTAAGAATATCGAAAGTTTTATTTCATTAACAATTAGATTTCGAGCAGAATTTTCAAATGCAAGTTTATTTACCATTGAAAATTTTTTAATTGAGTTTTTTCTTTACCAATGTAAACACAAATTTCAAAACTAAGAAACTAGATTTCTGAATAAGGCAATTTTTTTTCTTTAATTCTTTTTTTAATGATATACAATAGCACATATAAATAAGTAGATATTTACCAATTTTTCATAAATTTCTTGGAATATTTGGTGGTAGGGAAAATATCTAGTCAAGTCCCAACTCTCTAAGGACAAATATTAACATAAGTATATCTATGATATACTAACACTGAACTAAACAGAAGGAAAGACAAAATAAATTCAATAACACATCTAAGAATATTTAATATTTATATGCACAATATATGTCAGTGGTATTACAAAGAAAGAATACACAAATGTCTTACAATAATTAGATTATATATATATATATATATATATATATATATTATTCCATGAACAAGATGTATTGAAAGGGGTATAAAAATAGTATAAGGCTTACTTGTTAAGTGTATATAAGATGGCCATAAGGCTTTACCATTCCCTGGTAGAATAAGAGACAACATCTCATCTGGTCAAAGATCAGAGGCAAAAAAGTTCAAGATCGGGTTTCTAAGACTGTCATGTGACATCCTACAGGGCCCCCATTGAACATGTAAATTAACTAAGGGAAATGATTATTCATCATATCCCTAGAAAATATTAATCTTCTCAACAAAAGATACCATGATTTTATTGTTTCAGGTGTAACATTTTGCAATCAAAATGAATATTATTATTATGTATTATTTATGACTAAACTCGGCAGCACTGAAATGCCCCAATTTAAAATTGCAGCCCCTCTGTAACCAAAAATAAAATTGCATAAAGATATATAAGACTAAAGTTTTGATCACTGCAGAATTTTGGTTACAGGGTTTCAATGCTTTTGAAAAACCTGATGAAAGGTTTTTTAATAAAGTCTTGGCGAGTTCTTACAAATTAAGTCTTAGTGTTGTATATTGTCCTACGGCCTGGCCAAACATGCCATTCCAAAGTGATGCACCGGAAGGAAGTGACACATTCCGATAGCAGTTATGAGAAGAAATTGCGAAGGCGGGCTTGGCTGAAAAAATGAGACAAGGTAAAAATCCCATGGTACACTCATAGACTGATGCACCGGAAGAGAGTGACCTGTGAACTGCATGACAGTTATTTCCACTTGATGACGATCAAACATGCCATTCCAAAGATTGAGTGGGCAATTGAACTATTATATAACTCGGTGAGACAGGAAGTCAGTGAGTTGGAGATCAGAGAAGTCAGAGACAAGATATGGTAGAGAAAGCCACCACCCGGCAGAAGGGGCCCTCGGGACCCCCAGTGAGTTGGAGATCAGATGAGTTAGAGAGAAGATGGTGGAATGAGAACATGTCCCAGAGAGGCTGGGCCCCCAGGCCCCCAGTTGAACAGTCCAGGAGAACGAGAACGACACACGGTGATGTCCGGAGGGGGGGGGCTGGGGAGGTCAATATGTTGCAGTCTTTGTTCATTCTCCAACTCCCTCTCACACACACAACCCTTTCAAATAAAGTGAGAGGTATATTTTTTTAAAGAAGTCTTCTCTCGTCTTCATTACTGCATCAATATGTATTATGTGTTTGTATAGTTAATCATGGTCATGGCTATACAACATTAGTGAATTCTTATTAGTGAAAAAAAACTTTCTCCTTGACTTTCATAAGTAGTAAAATTCTATTGCTTTTGAAGTTTCATAAGGATCCCAATTAGCATAAAAAGTGAAAAGTCAGATGAAAGGATCAAGTAAAAAAAGATAAAGGTGAATCAAAACACTTGTGACATGTTGCTTTGATAGAGAGAATAAAATCAACAGTTCAATAAAAATAAATGGAAAATGGGAGCTAGAATTATTATTTTCAGTAAGATTAATTGCAGAGAAATAATCAGGTCTAAATCTTAAAGATTTGCAGCCATGTGAAAATTTTAGGTATGTCAATGTTTTGTTTTTTTCTATAAGAAAAAGTCAGACTCTCAAAGATATAACAAAAGGTTTTATGAATAATAACATCCATTTTGATAGTCTAATGTTCCACAAGAAATAATGAAGTCCTGCGATCTTTTGATTAGAAGAAAATTAACTGTTTATAAAAATCATTAAGACTGCCTTCATAGGTTATTCTGTAGATCTTATGAAAATTTACCATTGTATTCTTTATGAATAAATAACTATTTTTCACTATTAATTTCCACTAATTTATATCTGCCTGCTGTAACTATTGCCACTATTTTGGGAATGTGATTTACTCAAAATGAGATAATAGAATAAAAATCTTACCTCAAAATTCATTTCTCTTTAAACCTAAGCTAATTGAAAAAAAAAAAAAATAATAATAATAATTTCAAGCTATTTTAATTTATAGACTCTAATCCCAAGGAACAAACTAAAATTGCATTAATCACAACTAAAACATATTGAAAACTTTTTAAAAAGTCATTTTTTTGTTCTAATACATGTTAGAAAAATAATTTTAAAATAAATAACTTTCCAGTCATTTCAGTTCATTTGATTAATTTAAATAAAGAAACAATTTATGTTTTGACATAAACTAGTAAAATTGGTCACAATAAAATCTTTGAAACAAAGATGAGGAACAATTTTTTTTTGAAGTTGAGTCAAATTACAATCTAGAAATATTTTGCCTGTCATTTGATTCTGTTATCATTTATTTTAGTTTAGAAATTTTCTACATCTCATTTTTTTTTAAAAATTAGCACAAACTATTCCTATTTAGTTATTCTCTTTGAGTCAATTGGAATGTTCACAATGGGGAAAAGATCAGGTTAGTTTGTGTGCATATAATCATTGTGAGACAATGTTATATCTTTAATTTTGTGTCCCAGCCAACATCAGCAAATTGGATTCTTTTTCTTCAATAATAATAATAATAAGCAGCAGCAGCAGTCATTACATCACAAGTTTTACAAATTTCATCCTCTTTACATCTTATGGTCAATTAATGTTTGACTAAACAAGTTTGATTTTCCAATTTTTTTCATGAATTTATGCAACAGTAAAAGACACTTTCAGAAAAATAATGGTTATTTGAATAAAAATATGTATAAAAATTTCCCAATTAGAAATTCAATTTGAAATAAAATATTTTTCATGAGTTCATCAAAAATAGAGTTGAAAAGTTGTGATTAACTGAAAGAGTGGAAGAAAAGAAAAAAAAAGTCGCCTCCCCACTTTTGTGAATTGACCTGAAAAATTTAACCTATCAAGAAGGGAATTAAAAAGTTTAAAGGGACAGTGAGCAAATTCGTAAATGATTGTGAGGGAAGTATAGATAAAGGAAGAACTACATTCTATGATGTCAGATTTGATTAAGTTAACAGTTTGAGCACATAATTACCGTGTGTGACATCTAGCAGTGATGGGGGCGGTGACAGCTTATGAACCGTGCGTCCAATTCAGAAGATTTCTTATACTTATAATAATAATAACAACAACAAAGACGACGACGACTTTCTTACAACCAATGAACATATTGATACAAAATCTAAGAAAAGTATATCAATACTCATCATTTTTCAATCAAGAAAATTGAAATTGGTCCATTTACAAGTAATAATACTAGGTCAGTGTTTCCACACGGGGTCCATATTGCATTTGTAGGTGCCATTATGAGTTATAAGGGGGCAATTACTCCCATAAAGATAGAATTTGGAGGCCGTAGTGGACATTTGCGCAAAAGGTTGGGAAACATTGACCAACAGGAATAAAATATATTTCGAGTTATATTTCCTCTTTTAAATCATGTAACACTTAGAGAGGAATTTTTAATGTTATCGTTTCTTAATACGAATTTTCTTTTTCATCACGTTCATCCTAATTCAAGTTATTTATTGATTATTATTTATCAAATGAAACAAATCACGAATCAAAGAACATGATACAACCAGTCAGTCAATACTTTAGAAATATTCATCAATTTCATTTTAAAATGACGTTTTAAAACGATGGAGTATTTACTCATAATTGATTATATTACACATTTGTGAATAACGTAATGCTTACACATAAATACAAATTCCATACATGATTGTGCACAAGGCCTAGAATAATCGAATAATGCAACTAAAAATAAAAATAATTAAATGAAATCCAATTTTATCTCTAAAAACAATTGTTGGTATTAACAACAGCCAAATTAAAACCAGATAAAGCAGTAAAAAATTCTCTTTTTAAATAAAGTAAGAATTATTTGTATTTTCTCACTTACCTTTCAGATAAGGAAATACAATGAGAGAAAAAAGAGATGTTTGAGGAGAAAACAAAGGAATAATTTTTTTCTTAAATGTTTTTCTTTGAATTTGTCAATTACATTTTTGTTTTTTTGTTCGTTTGTTTGTTTTCGCTCACAACTTAAAATGAATGGAACAACGAAAAGAAAATTTATCAATGTTTCTTAATAAAAAAAAATTATTTGTTTTCAATTGAAGAAAAGTGCAAATATAGAATTATTTTCAAGAAAATGTTTTGCCTGAGAAAACGGCGTAAGTAATTATTTTGTCCCTAACCTATAAAAGTCCTCATATTTCTATTTATTTGCTACTTAAAGTGGCTAAGTTACTTATCAAAAATACGAAATTCGATTGTTAAGGTAAAACAAGTTTCATGGCATCAGAATTAAATGGATTAATTTCTTTTCAAAATTAGATAATTATTTTCAACAAAGTGATCATTTACTGAGGGATCATGGCAATTTTTATCTTAACAGTTTTGAAATGGCTGACATTACTAAGTTTGTTGTGCTGTGATGTGATGTGTGTGGAAGGTTGTGTGAGTGTGTCTGTATGTATGTGTGTCTATGTATATGTGTGTGTGTGTGTGTGTGAGCGTAATTGATTTTAACGACATTTAAAGCCGAATCTTCTGAACAAGCCTCACCATCCAGTGCAGTTTAGGGTCGTACCTAGGATAATCCTTTTTGGTGGGAGTCTTACTCCTCTACACGAGAGATTTAAAATAAGCCCAGTTTGGGTCGAAGAGGCGGTGACTTGAATACGGGAAAGTTAACAACTGCCAAGATTGATCTGACTCATGAATGTGACTTATCTACAAATGAATAATTTCAATAGGCACATTAAGAGATTTCCTTTATTAAATAGAAACGGAAGGTAACAGTTCTTCTGTTTTTCTTGTCAACTTATATGATTATTATCGAGCAAGGATAAATTAACAGGTGAAAGATCAGGGACAAGAGTGTTGCGAAGATAAGAATTTAATAGAATTCTTTCATTCAGCCTCATTTCTAGAAAGTAAATGATTGAAAAATTTGATTCGACCCATAAATCGGACCTTAACAGGCACAACATCTGCGGATCAGAGTGGGTCTGAGAGTAATGGTAAGGACGAAGTACTCCTCATTCCCCAAACTCTAAAACTGGAGCCTCACCATCAGATGCTCTTTAATGTCACGCCCAAAACACTAAATGGTTTCAAATATTGCTATCAAACACTAATCCTTCTATTCAACACTAAACATTCGTTTCCACTCGGTTAAATGGTTTCAAGTATTGCTATTAAATACTAATAATTTTATTTAATATTAATCATTTGTTTGCTCACAGTTTAGATGGTTTCAAGTATTGCTCTCTTATTGCAAGTCACCCTCAACCATTACCATCTGCCGTGTGGAAAGGTATTAAACCCCTTATCCCCCAGCTATGGGTTAAATAGTATCATAGCAGTTCTTCTACAAGAATGGCTTTGACATTAAATAACCCACGAAGTTTGATATGCCATTAAACAAAGAAACCAAAGAAATGCTTTCTAGCACCTTTAAGATAAAATAGGGTTGAGGACTTGTTTGCTACTAGAGAAATTTGAAAAATCATAGAGGTGTTTGACATAACCAGCTGATTGATCAGATTAGATCGCTCCAACAGCCCAGCAAGTTTTGTAAGGGTCAGTATATACAATAAAACTAATATATATATATATATATATATATATATATATATATATATATATATATATATATATATATATATATATAATTCGTTTTATTGTATTATATCAGATGAAGACTAATTACTACAAGGCAATCAATCTGTTCATCCATTCCTGCAGTGATACACTGACGCAACGGTATGCGTATATTTTATATAACAATAACGATATGCATTTTTGCCGGCAGACTACCGTGTTTGAACGCAGGGTGAAGAGTTTTAAAGGTCATCTAAAAACAATCAAGAAATCTAGCTTAGTTTCAAGTCACGCTGAGAACACAGGTTCCTGCAAGATTACGGAAACTAAGCAGTGATGAGTCTGTTCAATATTTAAATGGGTTACCTCTTTAGCTGACAACATATATTGTAAGTAAACTGAGGCCTGTGTGCCATGTGTAAGCAAAACTTAGTAAATAGCAACAAGCAAGAAATCTTCGGACATTTAGACACGGGGGACGAAATTATGACTAATACCGCTTCATCATTTCTTTCATATTGACATTATAATTCTTGTTAACATTTTCTTTAAAATAATTTCACATTCGCATCTTGCTATTACATTATTTAGTTCTGTTTTCATTTATACGATTAGATTCTTTTCACCTTCGATAATAATATTATGAAGTGAATGAACAAAAAAGGAATTGGAGAGAGAGAGAGAGAGAGAGAGAAGAAAGGTAGAGATCTGAACAAAGTAGACAAGTCGGACACATCTAGACACAAATAATTACTAATTTGGTCAGCTTTCTCTTTCTTTTACTTCCTTTCAGCAAGACATAAAACTGAATTTGGTTTCCATTGGCTTAAAGCCGATTAAAAAGGAAGAAAGGTAAGTGGAAAATAAAATAAATTATTTTAATTTTGAGATTCGAAGTTGTTGATGATTTTCAGTCCAGATTTTTTGTTTGACATTGCATCTTCTGTCGCTTTCAATTCAATTTTAAAATCATACAATAAAAATACTCAAATTTACTTTTTTTTCTTTTCCCTTTTTTTGACCCTTTCGGCGGAAAATAATTTTTTTAAAATATCCTTGTAGAGTAGATGTGTACAAAAAAGAGCACCTGCTAAAGCACCGCATTTTTTTTTATTATCCCCTCCAAATCAGTTAATTATCGGATAATACTTAAAATGTTCTGTATTTAAAACAATAAAAGATAAGTTGTTTTTTTTCCTCAAAATCTGAAGACAACAAATGTATCTGTTTTGTTGCCATTGCGCTTCTCAGTTATTTTTTATTAATTTGAATCTCTTAATGTGAGGGTGCATAGAAATGAGATTAACATTTTTGAAAGATTTATTTATTCGTTCCTTGAGATTTTTTTTTTTCAGTTAAAAAACTGTAAAATAAACTAAAATATTCGAGACATTTATTATAATTTCATTTGCTTCTGTGACATCATCTTCTAAGAATATGGTTTTAAAAAAATTCAAGTTAAACATTTTTTAAGAGGTTTAAAGTTTACATTCGAAGATTAGACTCTTCCTCCCATGTAAAAATACTGAATAAATAAATACGATTAATTAGATTTTTAAATAAGTATTCTGAGTATTACTTTTTTTAGTCTTCGTTTTATGATCATCCATATTTTAGAAGAGCAGTGTAGCTTGTCAGTAATAAATCATAACATTGCTAATAAAAAAAAAAGGGCGTATTTTTTGAGTGGACGAAATGTTTTTACAAAATTAGGCAAAATAGAGGCAATGTTCGAACAATACAATTATATATATATATATATATATATATATATGTATATGTATATATATAGAATTTTATTGTTTGAACATTGCCTAATTTTGGAAAATATTTCGTCCATATATATATATAAACCCAACAAAGCATGATAATTTGATCAACAATAGTGCAATAATTTGAAAAGAATAAAGCACTCATTTTTAATTATTTTGCAAAACAACTTTTACACAATCCTACACCACAATGGAGGATCCTAGTGATATTTCTTTCTATACATTAACATTGAATTGGTCAATGAGCAGCTAATTGGAAAATACCTTACATTGAGCTATCAGAGGATGATAAAAATGTTACTCAGCCTGCTGAATGGTTAATTTGACATATTAAAACAAATCAGAATAAGCAGTGAAAACAAAACTAATTGCAGACATCAACAGAGGAAAATTTAAACTTAAAAAAGGATTTTATGACATAAAGTCAATTGAATAATTGTTCATTCCTAATTACTTATAAAAGTTTAAAATAAATAACAAAAAACAATTATTTCTGTACAGATATTAAATATTAATGAATAAACTAAATAATTCTAAATAATATATAAAGTAGTTTTAAATTTTGGGATTTACAACAACATTTTTCCTGGATTCATTTTCTACAAAGAATTAGCTTTAAAAGATGTCTGCCAAATTCAGCCTAATTCAAATGCTTATAGAATTTTTTTTTAAATCACATAAGAATCAGAGAAAATTCTCCAATAAAATTTATTATTGAACTTTAAACTGATTATTGATTTTTGAAGTTTGTTTTTATAAAGACAACTAAAAAATCAACTGGAAAAATTTCAATGCTTTTGATACAAATTAAAAATCGAGTGAAATTCAACTTATTGATTTTTTAAAAAAAACTTTTGGTTCTTTTTTTAATTGTTTTTGTATCTATTTATAAAATAATGAAAGTGAAAATAATTTATTTGACTATCCTCCCACCCTTAATTCATTTTATGAAATCTCAAAATATATCAACTGATTTGGTTTGATTTGTTTGATTAATGGTAATTCAACCTTTGTGGGTTATTTAATGCTAAACCCATACTTTTCAAAGAACAGTAGTAGTACTATTTAGCCTATAGATGGAGGGATAAAAGGAAATTGTCTGAAAATGAATGTAATAGCATGACTGAAGTTTGAACTCCATTACTACGATGTCAAAGTTCAGTGTGTTAGCCACTATGCCACAGAGATACCTCCTTAACTTGTATTAGTACTTATATTGTCTCATAAGTAATATGAGATATGTAGAATAAAATTGATTGAGCTGAAAATGTTTTGTGGCTTGTTAATTGTAAATAGTAGCAAATTGCTTGAGTGGAGAAAAATAAAAATAATCAAAATCGTTTATAAGTTATCAATATTATTACATTAATCATTAAATCTTTGTCAAGGTCCAATAGTTAAAAAAGTTTGTTTCCCAGATTTTGTGTGATAAATTTTATTCTCTCTGGGTGCAGAATTATTGTAGCCTTGTGCCAGACTAAATTAACCTTAGTATATAATTATATGTGTCTATTGAAATGTAAATTGTATAAAATATATAAAGTCTGCATTTATATCTTAACTTAGATATTTCTCTTTTTTTGTTCTTTTTTCACTGATTTTTTGAATTAAAAAAATTGGGATGTCCATAAAAATCATTTATTGGGATTTTAAATTGAACTGAATAAGAATTGGAATCAAAAACATAGAAATGTATTATTAAAAACCTTCTAAATATAAAAAATATTAATCAAGATTTACTAAAATATCACATTTAAAAATATGTAAAAACTCTTTAGAAATAATCTATACTGTTATAAAATATGTGGATAAATTGTGATATGTGAAATTTCAATTGCTTTGCTCAAGTTGTAAAGAAAGATGATTTTTAGATACAATTAAAAAAAATTAAAATATATTTATTAGATAATACCAATATTGTTGCATAGATAATATGATCTATAGTGAGATTGATCCTCATTGGATGCTCCATTTTTGTGGTCTTGTGCCAAACTAGCCTTAGTATACAATTGAAGTGTATCTACTGAAATGGAATAAGAATTCATGTAATGTTTAATGTTGATTGATAAACCTTTAATCTCCGTTTCTCATTTCTCTCGCTAAAAATGAAGAGGAAAATATTTTTTTTTAAGAAAATCAAAACAAAGTCATTTTTTTTAATTATGTTCCACTGTCAATTTTTTCCTTTCTTCTTCCTTGTTATTTTTGTTTATCTAAAACTTTCTTTTGCTATTTTTTTCCTGTTTAGATTTTTAAAAAATCTCTTTCTCTCTTTCTATTACTTTAATTACAATAAACAGATAGTACACCATATATTCATTTGAAATTGTAATTCAGATTACATTTGAAATGAAAGCAACAACTTTCATCTAATCTCTTTATCCAAACATCTCTGGAGAAAAAACATGCTTAAAAACTCAATGATATCAAACTGGGGCTGTAGAATATGCCAACTCTATCTCTCTGCAGGGGGTTAAGACTCCTTCAAAGAATGTCCTTAATATGACCTTAAATCATCTGATGGTAGGGATCTAGTCTTGGAGTTTTGGGGAATGAGAATTACTCCTTCATTGCCATTACTCCCAGGTCCATTCTGACCCAGAGTGGTAGTACCTTTTAGGTTCCGATCTTTGGGTTAAATAGGAATATTTAATTTTCTATACGTGAAACCATTTAACTCTGTGCAAACAAATGATCAATGTTAAATTGAACTATTACATAGCAATTCTTGAAACCATTTAACTGTAGTAAATAGAATTATTAGTGCTAGCAATAATTGAACCCTTCTAACTATATGCAAACAATAAATAACAATACTCAAAACTATTCAACTGTGTTCAAATAAACTCTGGCTCATTTTTTTAAAAAAATACCTACAAACTATTCATATGTATTCTAGGGATTTTGCATTAAATAACCCACAATTTATGATTTGCCATAAAACACAACCAACAAATTATCAATAATGTCATTTATACTTTTTAGTTTAATACTTTTGTTTGATGATGATGTTGGCTTTTTGTTTCATGTTTATGTCCCTCCTGCATATATTGATGTTATCTCCTTATTTTTAAGGAGCTTAATTAAGATATAATTACTCTTGTATAGTCAGACAAATTGCTGTTTCTTGCTGTCTTCTGATTTCATTAAGAACTTTCAAAGAAAAGTTTTGTCATAGATAATTCTGTTGTTTTACTCCCATTATGAAAAGAAAAATACAAATTTATCTGAATTTCTAAGATGAAGCTTGATAAGTTTTATTATTTTGAGTATTCAGACTATTGTCTTCATTCTTGTTATATTGAGAATGTTTTGGCTGATGCATCCTTTGGCCTTCTTCTGGTGTTTCATGTTAAACTTGGGAGCCTACATAGAACTTTGAACCAAACCATTTAATCCATGTGGGGACAGATTGTTCTAATCCCCTTAACCATAACAGGAGGTACAAGTGTTAAAATATAGTAAGTATTCCTTGTTATTTACCTGCAGTCAGGATTGAACCTGCAACCTCCAGATCATTTCACTTAGAAGCATTTTTCAAATAAATGCCTATATCATTGTGCCAAATGTCCTGCTGAACAATTCAAAGATAATTTGGGGGATTTATAAACTAGTGTTTATCAGTCAACAAGATACAGCTTATTAATATTATCTCATAAATGATAAAAACCACAAATTTCTTTTGATAATTTTTACACAACTTTTTTCAGTCTCCAAACCAGTTTCTTCAAATCTATTATATATCAAAATAATTTTCTATTGATGATATTTGTGTTTATAAAACTTGTAAATCTATTTGTTTTCAGTATCCATTTATCTCCAGAGAAAGGAATACTTGAACTCTTAATGTCAATAAGGTAAATCTTGATTGCCACTAAAATTATCAATCACATCTTCATTTTTACTGACATTGATAGAATGTGATATGTGTCATTGAGCATAGATTAAACAAACTTTTCTCATGGATCTTTAGTTAATGTAGTGTATTTTTTCCTCAGTGAATTTCTGTCAGACTAAACTTGCCTTAGTCTATTATTACATGTATCTATTGTAATGTAATCTGAGTTCAGTTAATATTCAATGTCTATATTAATATATCTTCTATTGTTTGTTTTATTTGCAGGTGCTTTCATTGGGAAATAAAATGTTTGATACATGAAAAATTTGTACAAAAGTCAAGTTCAGTTCTACTCATATAAACACATACTGGAGAGAAATCCTATTCTTGTAAACATTGCTGATTTGCATTTGTAACAAAATCATATTTTATACAACATATATGAACTCACATTGGAGAGAAATGATTTTGATGTAGTGTATGTGAACATTCCTTTTCAGAGACATCACATTTAGTGTACTGCATGCGAACAGACACTGTAGAGAAACCGTATTCACGTCAAGTGTGTAACTCCCATTTTTCTTGTAAATCATATTTAATTGAACATATGCGAACGCACACTGACGAGAAGCCATATACTTGTGAAACATGTGGATTTTCATCTGCTCGCAAATCAAACTTGGTAAAGCATATGCAAACACACACTGGAGAGAAAACTTATTCATGTAAAGTTTGTGGCTTTGCATTTGTAACAAAATCAGAGTTGGTGCAACATATGAGAACACACACTGGAGAGAAACCATTTTCTTGCAGTGTATGCAAATATTCCTTTTCACAGAAGTCACATTTAGTGTGCCATATGCGAACCCACACTGGAGAGAAGCCATATTCTTGTGAAACATGTGGATCTGTTTTTGCACAAAAGTCAAGTTTAGTTCTCCATATAAGAAAACACACAGGAGAGAAACCATATTCTTGTGAACTTTGCAGATTTGCATTTGTAACAAAATCACAGTTGGTACAACATATGAGAACCCACACTGGAGAAAAACCATATTCATGCTTAGTGTGTGGATCTTCCTTCTCACAGAAATCAAATTTAGTGTGCCATATGCGGACACACACTGGAGAGAAGCCATACTCCTGTGAAACATGTGGATTTTCCTCTGCTCGCCGATCAAGTTTCATGCAACATATGAGAACACATACTGGAGAGAAACCATATTCATGTCAAGTGTGTAGCTCCTATTTTTCAAGAAAGTCATATTTAATTGAACATATGCGAGCACATACTGGAGAGAAACCATATGCCTGTGAAGTTTGTACATCTTCCTTTGCACATAAATCAAACTTGGTGAAACATATACGAATACACACTGGAGAGAAACCATATTCTTGTGGAACATGTGGATCTTCTTTTGCAGATAGGTCAAATTTGAGACAGCATATGAGGACACACACTAGAGAGAAACCATTTTCATGCAAAATGTGTGGATCTTCCTTCTCACAGAAATCACATTTAGCATCTCATATGCAAACTCACACTGGAGAGAAGCCATATTCCTGTGAAGTTTGTGAATCTACATTTTCACGCAAGTCAAGTTTGGTCCGTCATGTAAAAACACACTAGAGGATCCATTTAATATTATAAAATCTGATAGACTTCTTTTTCACTGAAGTCACATAGAGGACAACATATACGAACACACATTGAAGCAAAACTATATTAGTTTAAAATGTTTGTCTTTCATTTCATCAAAAACAGTTAAGAATCTTGTCTAATATATTACTCTACTTTAGGAATTTATATTTGTGAAATATATGCAAAATCACATCGAAATGAAAGCATATATTTTCAATGAGTGTGAATATTTGTTTTTCTGAAATTTACATTCAGTGTATCATATTCAAATACTGAAGAAAAATCATATTCTTGTAAAATATTTAAATGTTCTTTTCAGTAAAACTGGAAAGAAAACTTAAGTATTGTGTGTAAATTTTCTTCTCACTGAAGAAAAAATTTATATAATCTTTGAAAAACACTAGAAAAAATGCTCCCTTGTTAAGTTTGTAAATTTTCATTCTCAGATAATTCAAATATATATCCTCTTTAATTGAACATACACTATAAAGTATACTTACAAAATATTTGGATCTTCCTTTTTAATGAAAGTCAAATTTGGAAGACAGTGGAGAGTAATCATTTTATAAGCATGTGGAAATACATTTTCAGTAATGTTAAGCTTGTTAAGTGAAAAAAAAAACACAAATATTGAAACAGTGGAAATTAGATTTGCTTTCAAAATGTTTGACATTTATACACTGTAAATGAATTCATCTTTAAAAATCTTTGGGTATTTATTGATTAGAAATGAAAACTTGTAGTTGCCTTAGAATTGCTTTTACCTTCTAAAATGATCCATCAATATACTTTATAATCACAAGTATATTTTTATAATTGCTTAGGGTTTTTATGTAAGACAATTCTTTTGAAAAACTCATTATTTTATGATGTGTAGAATTGTGATTTAAAATTGTTTACAGTTTGGATGCTGGAAATTTTCATTTTTGAAATAAACTTAAAATACCCTGTGTGCTACTATTTTTGAAATGTTATTTTTCATACTTTCTTTATTATTTCATTGGCCCATTCTCATGTAATTTACCAAGGAAAATCAAAAATAAAGAGAACGTTCCATGAAGATCTATCAGGAATTTAATTGAACAGTAATTACCAAGATTGTTTTAATGATCATTTCAAAGATTTTAATGAAAATATCTGATTATTTTCTTGAAATGTGCTAGCAAAGTGAAAATTTATCAATGAATTGCAGGTGAATTTTTTTCAATCTGAATTAAAATATATCAGACATGTGCCAATGTTTATACTTGGGTGAGTCAAAAGTTTTGCAATATTCTGGTATATGCTAAATCACGTGACGGAAGCATTTCAAGCTTTGGAAACTACTTTCTTTGGTTAGTGTCATCATGGTATTTGGTAAACTGACACATTTGTTGTATACCATAATACAAATATAAGCGGAAACATAATCAAAGATGATTTACGAACTTCAACAAATGAACTAACACACTTCTTTATAGAAATATATATCTCTCACACTCTATTCTCAATGTTTCTGTGGTGTGTGAGAGATGAGTGGAGACAGGGACAGACTGCTATATTGACTCAAGTTCTTCTCCTGACCATAGTAGCACTTCTTCTGCATCTTGGCTGGGGTTGCTCAACTGGGGGTCACTGAGGGCCACAGGCCTCAGTCTGCAAGCTGGCCTTCCTGTCACCAACTAACTCAACTGCTGCCGGCACCTGCCTATATTCTTTCATAATGCCCACTTGCTTCAGCTTCTTCTTCCGCTTATTTACACAGGTGTATCTCTTGATTGACGGCTCAATCAAGGGTCAATATATAACACGTTGTGCAATACTTCACCCTGTGTGTGATTTGAAAGCTGCATAGATGAATGTGCAGCATTGTCCAATTTTCAAATTTATCATTTACAAACTTGAACTGGAATATTGTGGAAACAACCAAAAACATTTTTTATGTGAAATGTGAAAGTGCAATTGATCACAGTACAGTAACCAGATGGTTCTTGAAATTTTGCTCTGGTTGCAAGAATCTTGACACTCAGGCATTTCCAGATCAGCCTACAACCATGGATTCTGAGGTTGGTTTCCAAGCCAAAGAGATAAATCCAGTGAGTAGCACTTAGAGAGTATCAGGCGAGCTCAGCATCTCACAGTCCAATGTGGTTCATCACTTTTATAACCTTGGTAAAAGGATCTAGTGCTGCCAAATTCTGCCTCACATAGAGAAA
The DNA here is from genome assembly GCA_963585895.1 of Sepioteuthis lessoniana. Classification (NCBI taxonomy): domain Eukaryota; kingdom Metazoa; phylum Mollusca; class Cephalopoda; order Myopsida; family Loliginidae; genus Sepioteuthis; species Sepioteuthis lessoniana. The sequence continues at coordinate 731,960 of OY757908.1, read as the reverse complement.
ATATTGTAAAGTTTTTTACTCATTTTAGGATATAAATTAATTCCTTAAGATTTTTTCTTTTTAATTTAAATCATATAAGATTTACTGAACTATTAAAAAGCAATTTGGAGATTTGTCTATTATCATTTCAATTTTGTTTTTTTTTATAATAAGATTGGAATAAAAAAAGAATTTGAAGTTATCATTTTCATGTTCTTTAACAGAATCTAAGTTATCTAAATGTTTATTGAGTGATCTAAAAAATGGGGGATGGGCTTTTCTTAATATTCAAATTCGGTTTTCTAATAAGATTGGAATAGAAAACATTTTTAAAAACTCATAAATTCATAATTTTCTAAATATTTATTAATTTTTAAATCAATTGACAAACATTAAAAGCAAATAAATTTGTAAATATGTCTTATTATTTTTAACTTTGGATTTCTAATATAAGGCTCATTCAGCAGGATAAGACTCTCCACCACCAAAAATAAAGCATACCCTAGGTATAACACTAAAATGTATCTGACGGTAAGATTCCAGTTATGGAGATCTAGGAAGTGTGGAGAATCCCATTATTGTCATTACTCCCAGATCCACTCAGATCCAGATTGGTACTGCCTGTTATAGACCCATCTATGGGTCAAATAGATTTGATTAAAAATTATTTATGTTTGGGTGCAAAGACGAAAACGTCTTAGGAAATAACTACTCAACACATGTAAACAGGAATGAACAATGAATGTGATTCCCAAACATTTATGCATAAAATAACCCCTAACAGGTTGATATGCCATTAAAATCAATTCCTCTTCAAAGTCACAGTTGACTGAGCCCTGGTCAGAGAAAAATTACCTCTTCAAATGAATTCAAAGTCCTCCAAGATAATTTGGTTGAGGAATGAGTTGTTTTTTTTATGGAGGTAGATTGAAAGTCCACCAGGTTTATGTGGATTTGAGAGAGTTGGGTCCTCCATTATCGTTTTTAAGGGAGTAATTAAGCATTCAGATCATTGATTTTATTGTGAGGGAGGAGTGATTAAACTATCCTGGTTTATTATTTTAGTGGGGAGTGATTAGAATCTCCCCCCCCCCGATTACTTTTCTCTGGAGAGGTGATTTAGTCTCGTCAGTTTATTGTGAAGTGGTTTCATTCTTTTCTATTTCATGTCGATGAGAACAATCTACTACTATAGACTGACATTCCATAAAGGTAGCACCTATTGCAACAAAAAGCCTCTGAAAAAGGCCTAAGAGTACAACAGCTGAAATACTGAATATAACAATCAAGATGAGGATTATAGTATTTTTTTTCTAAGAAATAATAAAAAATATCATTTTTCCCAAAATATTTGCAGACCAGTTTTTTAAGAGGAACAATCTTTATGAAAATCACTGATTATCACAAATAGATTATTTAATCCTAAGACCTTCTCTATTAAGGTGGTTTCGCAGTTTTCAAAAAATTGATGTTTATATACATTTTATCTTGTAAGTAGGATCTACTTACAAGAAAGGATGAATATAAAAATTAATTCTATTGTTAGAAATCATTGTATCATTAAAAAAATGAATGAAGAAAATGTTGATTTCAGTATTTGTTTCAAATGTTTTGAAGTGAAGAAGTTTTTTTGGTTTTCCTTTTTGATAACCTTAAGTGCCAAAGTTCTGACTGAAATTTTCAACACTCTTGGATCAACCTCACTATTTCTACATTGATCAAAATGTTGACTGAAACTGTAAAATAAAAGCTAAAAGAAGCAGGGGAAAAATATCCCCCGTGCAAATTGTTGATGAAACAAACTTCAAGTGATGTCTTCCCTGAGAAGTTTTTTAAGAGTGTAAATGATACCAGAGAAATGATAGTTTAGTGGCTACAAAAATGTTTCACACCTGAATAGTCACATGCGGACACACACTAGAGAGAAACCATATTCGTGTACTGTTTGTGGGTCAGCATTTATAGTTAGTTTCAATTTGAAAAGACACACTGGAGAGAAACTATTTTCTTGTCAGGTGTGTGGATCAGGATTTTCAGACTGTTCTAGTTTTAAACTACACAAACAAAAACACATTCAGAGAAAAATATTGTAAAGTGTGTGAATGGAGGTTTTCATAGTTTCATATTGAAAATCCCGTGTGGAAACATTCACTAGAGAAACTTTATCCGCTTGTTGAGGTTGATCATAGAACGTATCTGCTCCCCGACTAGGCCCTGTTTAAGGAAGGAGGTCTCCAGCTCTGAGTTAAAGTATCTCCGGCGATCCTCCCCCACCCGGGAATCGTCAAAGCAAACGGCAAGGAGACAAATACGAAGCAGGTCAGCAGGAGGCAGGAGCCTGCTGATTCCAGTGGTTCACCCGAACCGAACGCGGCCCTTTTGAAGGAAGGAACATCCCGGTCTCCTCACCTTTGTTCCGACTCGCCTGCTGCTAGGATATCTCTGTCGCTAGTGGTACCTGTCCTGCTGATAACTCGTTCCTGCCGTTCTTGCCGCGACCCCGCCCGCCTGCCTTTTGTCTGTTCCCGACACCAGCTCTATCTTGCCATCCCCCTCAGGTCGAAGACTGTTAAACCTGAGTGCTCAGGACATACTCGATAAACTGTCATTATTAGGACAAAAAAACACATTTTTTTTTTAGAACTACAAGCTTGTTTGTTTTCAGCCTTTTGGTTCTGGCAGAGAGTTCCTGTCTCCTAACCTCGTGTCCGACAAGCCTGCGGTCCAACGACCAGACCGACAATCATGCCGACATCCAGCGACTACAGCGACTACCCTGCCTACGATCAGCCAACTGCCGATGACCAGTACCAGACCAGCGATCGACCACCTTCCCGTTGATCACCTTTCCAGCACCGACTTGTACATAATCCGGTCAATAAAATTTTCCCCCCATTTTCTTGTTACACTGTTACCCTTGTGTTTGTCTCTTAATTGTCTTGGCTGTTCACATTAATTCACGTTTATAAACCAAGTAGAGTCAACATCCTTATAGGCGCTTCTACAAAGGTACAAACAAACATTTACCGACTAAAAAGGAAGGAATAAAAGAAAAGAAAAACCTGGTATTGGTAATATATTTCACTGTTACAAAATTGATGGAATTTTATTTGTCTTGTTTAAATTAAAACTGTTAAATGTATTTCTATTTGATTTGATGCCAGATGTTATGTTTTAGTGTTACAAAGGAGAATTGTTTTAGGTAAAGAAAAATGTCATTTAAAATGGCTCATCTTTTATGGCCGGCAAAGTTCAGTTTTTAATCATCGCAACGAAAGCAGGGTTGAAGTTGACATCTGATGCTAAGGTTGTATTGTGCCAAGAGTAAGAAATTGAAGCTAGATATCGTGAGAGTTTGCATAAGATTGAGGCAGTCTTGAGATGCGAGAGAAAACAAAGAAAAGCTTGTGTAAGTTGGGTAAATGAAGTTTGGTTTAATGGGACAAATAAATTCATTTGTGATATCATAAGTTATTTATTGTAAAATTACTAACTGCATAGATAAAGGAAGCGACAATAAAAACTGCGTGGGGAAAGTCACTTGCGAAAAAATTTGTTACAGAAGGACAAGTGACAACAAGTTATGTAAAAGTGACTTTTTCCCTCCAAACTTTTTCTTGGATAAAAAAGTGACTTTATTTTTCTTGTTTTTTCTTTCTCACTTTTAAAAGTGTCGACTGTTTTTGTTGATGCTGTCTATTTCTCCCTTTCTCTCTTTTCAAGATCTGTATATTTGGGAAATTGGAGTATGTAAAATTTTAATCCGTACTTGGGATAATTTAAACAAATGCCTGGGTTTTTGGCGTCATGAAAATGGAAGGAAGAATTTACAAAAGTAATAATGGGTATTTTCTTCAACCCTCCACCACAAGCAAGATGTGAAACAAGGTCAATTTCTAAGAGTAGTACAGCTGATTCGAATTTAGTTTTCTTTCTCTTTGATTGGTTGCCTCAGTCTTCCCTAGTTATCCATAGCTGGTGGGTAGACAGCTAGATTCATGCCTTTCTCAAGGGCATTAGGAGACCGGGGTTCAATCCCAGGTCGGGTCGTACAAAAGACTTTAAAAATGGTATTTGATACATCCTTGCTTAACACTCAGCATTATAAGGTACGTATCAAGGGTAAAATGGAGCAATCCCGGGAAAGGAGTAGCGCCCTCTTCAACACCTCAGTGTAGTAGCTATTGAAAAAGGAGCTTTCTGGTCACCCTCAACTACGGTCGACAACTTTACTTTTTACAATAATTTTGTTTAAAAAAATATAAAACAAGCATTTATTTTAATAGAAAAAATAATTTCTATTTTAGAATTTACAAAACAAACAGTATACAATAACTAATTTGAAAAATACAAAGCAAAAATGATTCATTTTAATGGAAAACAATTAAATTGAATAATAGTTTTTATTTTAGAATCCTACAAAAAAAAAATAATAATGTACTATAAGTAAGTAAAGTTGTCTCCCTTTAGTCGAGGGTGACTCGAAGGCTACCTTTTCAATAGCTACTACACTAAGGTGTTAGGGAGGGTGATACTCCTTTCCCTGGATTGCTCCACTTTACCCTCGATATGTACCTTATACTGCTGAGGGTTAAGCAAGGAGGTATCAAGTACCATTTTTAAAGTCTTTGGTATGACGCGACCTGGGATTGAACCCAGGTCTCCCAGACCATTGGCGAACACTCTACCCACTAGGCCAATGTACTATAATTTTACTAAGAAAAATACAAAACAGACAAGATTTTAATAGAAAACAATTTAATAACAATAGTTTAATTTTGATTATCTTAGTATCAACTAAATTGTAAAACGAACCAAAACTAAAGCCTAAAGTAATTTTTTTTTTCAATATATTTATTATTAACTTTCCATTGGCATTTTACCTATAATAATAATAATAGAATTTGGCATAGAAAAATGCGCCATGTTAGAAATGAAAAGTGGCAAACGACACATGACGGAAGGAGTCAAACTACCTGATCAAGTGGTCATCAGAACGCTCGGAGAAAAGGAAACCTACAAATACTTAGGGACATTGGAAGCTGACAACAACAAACAACAGGAAATGAAAGAAAAATTTTAAAAGAGTATCTCAAAAGAACCAGAAATTACTCGAGACAAATCTCAATTGCAGGAACCTTGTCAAAGTGATAAATACCTGGGCTGTTCCTCTCGTAAGATACTCGGGACCGTTCTTGAAGTGGACCAGAGAAGAACTTAAAACAATTGATCAGAAAACAAGAAAACTAATAACCATGCACACTGGGAAGAAAACAACTCTATGGACGTTTTAAACGACTAACAAGTGACATCTCACACGAGAAAACGTGAACGTGGCTAAGAAAAAAAAACCTTTAGTGAGAAACTGAAACTTTTCTAATAGCAGCACAAAACAACGCTATAGCGAGAATAAATAAGATGCAACAAAACAGCAGATTTAGGTTATGTGGTGAAAGAGACAAAATGATCAATCACATTATAAGCAAATGCAGCAAATTAGCACCGAAGGAATAGAAAACTAGACACGACTGGGTGGGCAAAGCGATTCACTGGGAATTGTGCAAGAAGTTGAAGTTTGACCATACGAACAAATGGTATATGCACAACCCAGAATTTGTTCCAGAGAATGAGACGCTCAAACTCCTCTGGGATTTCGAGATCCAAACGGATCACCAAATCTCGGACAGACGACCAGATTTTATAATAATCAACAACAACAACAAAAAAAAGAGAACACGCAAAATTGTGGACTTGCTGTCCCGGCTGACCGCAGAATAAAAATGAAAGAAAGTGAAAAGAAGAATAAGTACCTGGACCTTGCTAGGGAATTGAAAGTGACAATAATACCAATTAGTGCTTTTGGCACAGTCACCAAAGGATTATTAAAGGAACAGGAGGACTTGGAAATAAGAGGACGAGTGGAGACCATCCAAACTATTACATTATTGAGAATGGCGAGAATACTGAGAAGAGTCCTGGAGACTTGAGGAGACTTGTTGTCACTCAATCTCTAGTAAAAGACCATCAACTAAAACTGATGGGAAAAACTCTCAAGGAGTAAATAATAATAATCTGCTCGTCATGAAAAGTGGCAAACGACATTTAACTGACGGAATAGAACTACTAAATCAAAACAAGATCAGAACGCTCGCAGAAAACGAGACCTACAAATACTTAGGAATCTTGGAGGCTGACACCATCAAACAAGTCGAAATGAAAAACAAAATTCAAAAAGAATATCTCAGGAGAACTAGAAAACTACTCGATACAAAGCTCTCCAGCAGAAACCTTATCAAAGGAATAAATACTTGGGCTGTATCCCTCGTTAGATACTCGGGACCCTTTCTCAAGAGGGCCAGAGAGGAACTTAGACAAATGGACCAAAGAACTAGAAAACTAATGACCATGCACAAGGCATTACATCTCAAAGACGACGTTGACAGACTATATGTACCAAGAAAAGAGGGAGGAAGAGGACTTGCCAGCATCGAAGACAGCGTTGACACATCCATACAACGACTCGAAGACTACATAGAAAATCACGAAAGAGGACTGATTACGGCCATCAGAAACAATACTGACAACACAATAGATAACAAAATGACAAAAACTAGAAAACAAAAATGGGAAGAAAAACAACACCAGGGGCGTTTTAAACGACTAATAAACAACATCTCACACGACAGAATCTGGACATGGCTAAGAAAAGGAAACTTTAAGAGAGAAACAGAATCTCTCCTAATAGCAGCACAAAACAGCGTCATAAGAACCAATCATATCAAGACGAGGATAGATAAGACGCAACAAAATAGCAAATGTAGACTCTGTGGTGACAGAGATGAAACTATCAATTACATAATAAGCGAATGCAGCAAACTGGCACAGAAGGAGTACAAGGCGAGACACGACTAGGTGGACAAGGTGATCCACAGGGAAATGTGCAAGAAATTTAAATTTGACTATGCCAACAAATGGTATATGCACAACGCAGCACCTGTCCTTGAAAATGACACACACAAACTCTGATGGGACTTTAATATATAAACGGATCACCTAATTTCGGCCAGAAGACCAGACCTTATAATAATCAACAAAAAAAGCAAATCTGCAAAATTGTCGACTTTGCTGTTCCGGCTGACCACAGAATAAAACTGAAAGAATGTGAAATGAGAGATAAATACCTCGACCTTGCTACAGAATTGAAAAAACTGTGGAACATGAAGGTGACAATAATACCAATTGTGATTGGTGCTTTTGGCACGGTAACTAAAGAATTATTAAAGGGCCTGGAGGATTTGGAAGTTGGCAGCCGAGTGGAGACCATCCAAACAACAACATTGTTGAAAACGGTCAGAATACTGAGAAGAGTCCGTGAGACTTGAGGAGACTTGCTGTCACTCAATCTCCAGTGAAAGACCATCAGCTTACGCTGATGTGAAAAACTTTAATGAGTAAATAATAAAAATAATAACGAAGTGTTAAAGTTATTGTAGTTCTTTTGAGAATGGTTTAGATTCTAAAATGTTATGTCATGTGACAACAATGAATTATAAAAATCAAAAGAACTTTTGTTTTTACAAACTGAAACTAAATTTTCTTAATAAATCTAAAATTAACTTAAAATTCAACAAAAAAAATTAATTGATATAGAAAACTGCCTTTTTCCTACAGACATAAAATATCAAGAAGACAAATCTGAAATTTGTTTTAAGAATTTCAAAATATTAAAATCTGGCATTACTGTTAATTATTTAAAAAATGAAATTTACAATTCGAATCATATTACTTTATTTTATTTCAACTCAATAGTATAAATAGCACCATTACATTTGATGTTAAAAAAACACACATAGGGATTACATCCCTTGCTTTCCAAAATGGTACTTCTAATGGCCGCTAGGTGGTGACACCAAAGCAGCATTATAAAACACACACAAAGTTAAAACTTTCTCTTTCTCATTCTTGCCTCAATAACCAAAAATTATTCACAAGTATGTGCCTCTCCCGACAAGGGAGACTCATGTCCTAACAAACTTCGTGTCGTACCACTCACGGTACCAGGCTTCAACGTAAGTCTTCATACAACAATTTTCATTCAATAAAGGACTTTTTAAATACTAAATAGCAATTTTTCTCGAAAATGAACTCTTAGTATATCATGTAATTCCAGGATTCTTTGATTAAGTTTGATCATAGAAAAAATTCTTTATTGATAATTGTCGTGAATTGTTTTATATATTGTTTGGTAATGAGAAAATGTTGAACCATAATAGATTTCCTCGGCTACAAGTGTCTGAAGTGAGTTTCGTACACTTAAATAATTGTGGCAGTGAGTTTGGGTACTCAAATATGACAAATATACGAAAACAAACCTTTAAGTTATCGATATCAAAGCCCAGTCGATACTATCCCTGACGAAGTTATTTGAAAATTTCTAAGTTCAACCATTAAGTTTCTAATGACAAAGGAATAAATATAAAGTTATATATTGGATATCAATGGGGAAAAAAAGACTTTTATTTAAAGATTTGATACTGATTCAAGACCAAGTGAGCAGGTGCAAACTCTTCTTTGTCGGAATCTTGACCAGTCTAGAGAGACAAGTCTTTTCTTAAAGCTAGAAATTAAAATGCAAATACGTAGGAGAAAAGAATAGAATTTCGATTGAGAAATATTCGAATTGATAATATGTGTTCACAAATATTACATCTTTTTTCAAAGATTTAAAATACATTGAATGAAAAAAAAAAATTCCATTTTCAACAATCTGAGTCACTGGTTAATATTAACCCAGATGTTCTGACCGATCATGTATTTTGATTCGGATCAGATTATTTTTGTTTTTTAAACTCCTTTCCTTCTTCTGAGAAATTAACTTTTTAATAATCGCAGCCTGTATTTGGCGGTCTGTTTGTTGATGGAGTGAACAGGATATTAAATGATGGTAGCTTCTTTCAAACATCTTATTTGACAATATCCCAACCCCTGTGACTTATTCCGACCTCATTCCACAAGGGTGTGTATCTCTCACGTTTTCTCTCGATGCATCAATTGAATAAACCCAACACCAGCGGAAAACTGCCTGAGATACATAACTGAAATTATCGAAAATTTTTTAGGTCGATACCAAAAACTGACTTTAAAACAAATTAACAAAACAAAAAACTACTGGACGTAAAGGTCCCAAAGCTAAAAATAAATAAGTCGGAGCTAAAAAACAAATGAGACACTTATTACACAAGTTAAAAAGGCTTTATTTTTATAAAGTGTACAAAAACAGACTACAGCTAGTGAATTGCATATCAGTCCCTATGCAGGAAATAGTTCATTAACAGAAAATAACACAAAATTAACATTAAAAACATCAGCAAAAATTACACATCTCTTATATTCATTAACCAAACATAAAACTAAGGTAACTATAATAATAGTGTCTAAAATTTCATGTATCTTACTTCCCTGCAATCAGTTGAAATCGGCTCTCTTTTTATTCTTTCCTTCCTTTTTCTTTCGTTTTTGTCTGTGGGGAGAGTTTGTAGTTTAGTCATCAATATCTTATTCTTTCGTTTCTTTACTCATTTCTTTCTTTCCTTTTCTTTCGTTGTTGTCTGTGGGCAAGTTTACTCTTTTCCTTCTTTCTTTTCTTGTTGTCTATGGGGAAAGTTTGTAGTTTAGCTGGAGTCTTCTTTCTTTCTTTCCTTCTCTTCGGAATCTACATGTCCTTTAGACTTAAGTTATTCCGGTTTGTTTTTCTGCGAGATAGCTAATAAACAAATCGACTATTTCTAGTCTGCTCGTTTCAGATAATTACTCATCTCTCAGTTTGACTATAAAAGTGGCTTTCAACTCAAAAATCTTCAGACCTGCATCTCTGCGAAACTACATGTTTCTCTACTAGGCCATTTAAAAATAAACCTTTTGCACAAGCCATCTCCGGGACGACCTTCTCCTTACGATGTTATCGAGAAAAGAGAGAAAATTTTACCTCCCACTTTGAAAACGTAACCCTTGACTCTTCCCCCACCACAATAGCAGCAGGAAATCCGCCGTTTCGGCTAATCTGATGCCAATAAGAACACCTCTATCCTTTTCTGCCACCCTCCAGGTGGGAGAACAAAAAGATTTTTTACAATCAACTACTATGTAGTTAGAATAGCAAACCGCTGCTCTTCTCTCGATCAACGAGTCCTTCTTCAAAAAGATTTTTATTCTTAAATGTCATGAAAATTATAATACAAAAACATAGCTGAAGGGAATTGCCAGATTATATATATATATATATATGGTGAGCTGCAGGATCATGTATTTTGAAGTATGTGTAGTTAGGCAGTAGTTGTTCATTTAAGCATAATAAAGACAAATTTTGTCTGTATAATTTAAAATCCTTTCAATATATATATATATATATAATTCAGTATAATGAACACAAACATTTCTGAGATGATTTTTTTTCTTTAAACTTTCTAAATGCTAATAACAATAATGATAAAACTGACAATTATCGAATCATTAGATGATTTCCTCTCTGCTTAGTCAAAAGTGCGTGAGAATGGACACATCAAAACTGAACAATTATATGAACGAATGTTAAAGTTTGGGGTTTATTCGGTTTTCATGCTTTGGTGGGCACTGATGAGGCTCTGAATGTTCCTAGAGGCACCGAAGGAGCATCAAACCAGAAATATTTCCACATTTTTTCTTTTAATGAATTGTCACAGCTCATTAGATTTTCATACAAATTTACAAAAATATCTACATATCATTTTATATTCTAATAATGTTAAAATGAATGTTGATAAAAAAAACTGTTTTAGGTACCTCCATCGACTTTTGAAAAAAAGTGGCTAAAATGAATTACAAATTTTCGATATCCACTTTTGTGATTGAATTTTAGTTTTGATTGCTCGATAAAATTTTGAAGAATAAAAGTGCGTGTAGTACAAATAAAACAAAAAATAGTCATAAAATATTATAAAATCTTACGAAGCCTTTCAATGAAGTAAAATGTTCTACTCGAGTACACAAACTACGAAGCTCTAGTTATAAAGCCCAACAAGAAAAAATGTTTCTTCCAAAATGAAAAAAAATTATATCCGTTGATTGAATATAGAAAAACAGCAAGATTAATTTACAGCAAAATTTGCAAGGGCTGTTCATCTCTGATGATGGGTCACAGCGTATTTAATGGGTAAAAAGTGAGGATAAGGATTATCAAAAAATATGTCGGTACAACAGTGCACAAAGCAGTAGAAAATATCTTAGAAGAAAAATTGCTTTCAGATAGAAGAACAATTCTTCCTAAATCCGCAATTTAGGTGTCTGGCCCTGAACATGAAATAACCGTGCCCGATGTTCCCGCCTGTCACAAAGATGTAAATCTCAGTAGCTTCCCGGCTGAGAACTCTTTTTTTTCTACTGTGTCAACTCCCAAAACTGGATTCGTAATTTTTTTGACAAAACAATGATTTTTGCTTCTGTTTTGCCAGTCTTTCCATTAGGTCTTTCCCCATATCCACTGCATTTTGAATAATCGAAAAACTTCGACCCACAAGTGAAAATGTTATCTGACACGCCCAGACTGAGTGCTAACAAAATTTACTCAGAAGCAAAGATGGCAGACAAGTTGGAAGGGTGAATGCTGTTATACTAAATTTTATTCGATCTCACTAGGTTATTTTCATGTTCAATCCCAACTAGTGAACCCCTCGACCACATTTCATAACTTTAAATCGATTCCTATCTCTCATCGATTTTTCGCGATACTTATTTGAATTATTTCATTCCTCAAGAACTCTGATATGGTCCACTGCGACAGACCACCAATTGCTTATACATGCAACAATATATACAAACATTAAGTTCACTATTCTGTCACACAATGTTTATAATAAAGTAAGGAAATATTCTGATTTTAAGATGATTTAAAGTTCCTTTCGGAGAATTGAAATTGTTTTTTAGGGTAGTTCTGGGAGGCCATAAAAATGTTAGTCTTAAAACCTGATTTCCTGTATTAGAATTTGATATTTTTTAATAAAGATCATTTGAAGTAAATATTGTAGAGTATGAATGAATTCGCTGAACAAATATAATCAATGCTGGGAAAAATGTTTTATGTGAATTGTATCTAGGGGTTGATGGGGGTGAGTTTGATGAATAGTCGTCTCTAGTTTTGAACGAGAGACAAGTTAAGGGAGGCTGATCTTGAAAAGATTGAGGCATGAAAGATGGTTAGTAGACATTGTAATGTGAGTCACACCTTATTGTATTTTATCCGAATGTGCTCAGCTGTTTGTACATTCTTTGGTTAAGCACATAATTAGAATCAGCATCGGTAATGAAGATAATTCGATGACCGATACATAAGTGTATATAGTAAAATACGTACGAAAAAGGAACGTATAAATAACAAATATATTTCGAGAAAATTAAAAAGAATAAGTACAAATTAAAAGAATACGTCTAATATCACTTTTTATAATGGCAATGTGAGTGTTGATCTGTGCATGTTATTTCTCATTCATCTTTGGACATTTGAGACAACTTTGGACTTCAACATTCAGTGAAAAGATTTCAGTTACTTAGCTAAGAAATTTGTTTATTATTATTATTATTATTATTACTATTATTATTAGTAGTAGTATCATTATTTTTATACTATTATTATAATTATTATCATCTGACGTATTGAAGTAGGTATCTCTATCTTGATTGTTATTATAGTCACAATGTTTTGGTTGTTGTGCTCTTCAGCTTTCTTCAGGTGTCTGTCATTGTCAATAACCAGGCAATTTCAGACCAAACACTTTAATTGATCCACATGTGTAGATTGTCTTTATTCTGCTGTCCATGCAAGAAATGTTGCTTGACTTTTCAATTGAATCAGAGTATATACTGCTGATCCAGAGATTGAATTCATGACCACCAAGTAATTACCTCTTAATACTTATAACCACTATACCATTGTACTGTAGGGCTGGTAACATGGAAACTCAAATTTAATACCATTATTGATCAATCAGAATTGTAGTCATCAATAATAAAGAAATATTTACTAATTTAAGAAAAAATTCATAATTACCTCATTTAGATCAATATAAAATAAGAGTTTCATAATATTGGATTTATTAAACTTTTTGTCACCTCCAATCAATAATTATTCACTCATCAAATTAAACTTCTGTTTTATTCACTTTGCATTCACTTGTGTCATTCACAACAAAAGTGAACATTATTTCACTTTTAAGAACATTATCTTTCTGTACATACACCTAATTTTTGCACACATCAAATATGAACATATTCCACGTTCTACTCTAATCTGGATTGGTAATACCTTTCTATGGGTCTAATAGATGTTTGAATATTTGTATTAGATAAAAATACTTGAAACTACATAACTGTGTGCAAATCATTTCATTCAAATTTCAACAATAAATCCCCCACATGCAGTTAAATACACAAAGCCAATCTAAACATTATTCCAACAAAAGAAAATGGACTTAAATGTTTTTAAAGATTAATTTCTAAGTTTTTCTTAGGTGACATCATCACTTTAAAACTAATATTTAACAGTAAACATTTTTCTTTTAAATATGCTTTGTTCAATCTTCGATTTTTATTGAAATATTTTGTCCCATCTTTGATATATAAAGATTAGAATGGATAATAGATGTAGAATGCTTTTATGGGAATGAGCTGATTCTTTTAAGAAATATAAGGTTTATATCAGGGCTTTTAATTTTCTTTATAATCGGGAAACTGTAATTAACCCTTTAATTCTAATACAATTGGCAGTCAAGAATTCTTGACCTATGTGTCTCTTAAAATCTTTTTTATGACATTCTTCTCATAGAAATATCTTTTCTGTTGTTCCTAAATAATTCTAATTGTAATTTCAATAAACTTAAAAGCACCTCCCAAAACACATTGCAGAAAGGAAATCAAAATCTGACCAATGGACATTTCAGTTTCTAATTTGAACATTTTGATACAATATTATCAAATAAATGGAGAGAGACAACATGGCATTTGTAATAAACAAGAGAAAAGAGATTTGCTTTTGAAGTTTAACTTTGAATATTCTAAATGGAGTGTGCAATTAAATATCTTTGTATCTGGAGAGTTCTACAAAGGGAAGGTAATTACTTCTGTTTCCACCACTTTATTACAACAGAATTAAAGGTTATCAATTTAGTAACACTTACTTTTGTGTAAAGAATTTCTAAAAAAGGTTGACAACTGTTTATAAATCTACTATAATTACTACTTTTCAGTGTGATCAATAATATTAATCTAGCTGTTTTAACTCAATAAGTTTACTGAAAATGAAATACATACTGGAGAGAAATTTAAGTTTCAATTGCAATGAATGTCCATGATTTATCAATTTTTCTTTATCATTTCATCATTAAATTATTCCAATTATTATAGACTGTAATTTTCATGACTTGGGATTAATTAGATTTACCAGCCATTCAAAATACTGAAATAACGTTTTGTTCAAAATGGTTCATATATATTCATGTTTTATCTATTTCTTGCATTTACATAATTCCTTCTTTTTTTTTTTTTCATTGAAGAATGTCAGGTTAATTCAATTGAAGATATATTTGTTTAATAATTACACGAAATGTCCATGTTTTATTCATTTTCATTATAACATTATCCATCCATATGTTAAATACTCAATGGACTTCATTATATATGGACTATTCATAAAAAACTGAAATAAAACAATTTTCATGACTTTAGAACTAAAAAGACTTATTCACACACTACATAAATCAGCAAGTGTGATTTTATATTTATTTGGTCAGAAAATATTGATCTTAAAAGTGTAAGGTTTCATGTTGATGTGTGTTTGCATATATATATATATTTTTTTTTTTTTCTTTCAATCTCAAAATACTGATATACACTTGCAGAAAAATTATTTACCTGAAATTTATACATTTGACAATTGTAAGAAATTCCTCCCCACACCAAGTGTTTTTTCCTAAATGGATTTAAAACTAGAATGCTGGAAATCTTAATCCACATATTTTACAATAAGAAAAATATACAACAAACTATTTCTCTGCCCAGTCAGCTTGAGCTGTAGAATACACCAAAAGCATCTATGCAGAGGGGTAAGACACCCCCCAATGAGTGGCCCAGTCAGCTGGGGCTGTGGAATACACCAACTGCATCTCTGCAGAGGGAAAAGACTCAACCCCCCACCACCACCTACCTCAACGAGATTCCTGGATATGAAATGAAACAACCTGATGGTGAGACTCCAGTAGTACTGGAGCATTGAGAAATATGGAGTACCGCTTCATTGCCATTGTTCCCAGGTCCCCTCTGACCCGGAGTGGTAGCACCTGATAGGCTCCTATCTAGGGGTCAAATAGAACTGTTTGACATTTAAACTGAGGGTAAACAAATGACATGCTCAATAGAACTGTTTGATCATTTAGCTATGTGTAAACAAATGATTGATGTCAAATTGATTTGTTGGCGTAACAAAGTAATACTTGGAACCATTTAACTTTGTTGACTTATACTAAATAGAGCTGTTTGATCAATTAAGTGCATGTAAACAAACTACAGATGTTTAATTGAATTGTAAGTGATATATAGCAATACTTGGAACTATTTAACTTTGTTGACTTCTGTTTATAAATCATATATATCTAATACATATGTATAAACTAGATTTGGCATTAAATAACCTATAATGGTTGATATGCCATAAAACCAAACCAAATAACTAATAGTAAATAAAATTATCTGTGTAAGAAATACTTGAAACCATTTAATTGAATGCATTCTTGTTTATAAATGTTATCAACAAAACGTCTATAAATCATATATTTAACACATGTGTATAAAGAGCATTTGGTATTAAATAACCTATAATGGTTGATATGCCATAAAATCCAACCTGAGGTGCTTCAAGTATTTCACTGCAGTTTATGGTCACAGATGGATGTACTTAATAATTGTTAAATCCATAATTTATAATAAGTGAAACATTCATCTATAACAAAAAAATTAAAAAGAAAGAATATTCTTTATTTATTTTAATTACAATACCGTATAAAATCTAATGCAAATGTCTATGTGGAAATTTACTAAGCTTTTTGCTTAGATGTGGCACAAGGCCATATGAAAGGGGCACCCAATGAGACTCGAACTCAATTGTGTAAGTTTGCTAGTCGAGCTTGCTAACCATTACACCACCAGAGGCGCCTATGCAAATGTCTATGTGAAGTTGAAGTTTTTCCACATGTGTTGTTCTTAAGTTTTGTATTGCATTATTGGATTTTATGCTGACATTTCCCTACCTTGCTAGAAATGAATTCTTCTAGCTTATTGAGCATTGATATCAAATATATACTTGATGATATTAAAGTTCCATTTTGATTACATCTTGACAAAGTCTCCTTATTGTTAATATTGATATAGTGGCAGTGGAAGGGTACAACTCAACAGTACAAGTGACATATACAAAACATTGGTAATGAATAAAAACAGATGCAAATGTTTCTGTGAAATTGAAATTCTTTGATGTCTTTTGCTCTTTAGTGTGTATTTCTTGTGTGATTTTAAACTGAAATTCTTTAAAAATGATGATCAAGCATACTGGTCAAAAATAAAATTTTTATCAAGTCTTTTTAAATCTGTATTCCTTTAAAATGTTTGAACCACACACAATACAAGGATGTGGTCTCTCTCCCAGATGAATGTGCATGGGATTACTTAAGTTAGGACTCAATGAAAATGAAGATCTATAAACTTCACAAGAAAAAGCTTTCTCTCCAGTATGTGTACACATATGGATTTTAATTACTAACTCAAAATTCTGATCCATATATTTCACAAAAATGTGGTTTCTCTCTCATGTGTGCTCCTATTTTTTTTTCACTTATAAATTCTTTGAAAATGCAGATC
The DNA here is from genome assembly GCA_963585895.1 of Sepioteuthis lessoniana. Lineage (NCBI taxonomy): Eukaryota > Metazoa > Mollusca > Cephalopoda > Myopsida > Loliginidae > Sepioteuthis > Sepioteuthis lessoniana. The sequence continues at coordinate 715,046 of OY757908.1, read as the reverse complement.
CACATACTTTAGAAGAATATAGTTTGTTGTCAGTTATAGTTTTGCACTTTTCAAAGTGAGACTGTATATATTAACAGACTTCAGAATATAATTTCTCTTCAATATGTCTTCACATATAAAATACAAGAAAATATTGATGCACACACTTTACAAGAATATGATTTTCCTCCATTATTTGCTTACATGCATCATTTTATACTGACATTCTTTGAACAAGCCCATCCATAAACTTGACAATATATAAATTGTTTAGGTAGGGTTGCCTTGCCAATCATGGAGTTTATACTTGGGGGTTATATCTTTGTCTGGCTATGCCAAGAAATTTCTTGAACAACCAGGATTATTCTATTTTCTGCCCATGCAGTGATTTAAGATCTGGACAGCAAATCAACCATTAACCATACCTCCACACAATTATGTAAGGGAAAAAAAGACATCTGTGACCAAAAACAAAAAACTATGGCTTTACAATAATAACAGCATTTAGTGTATATCATAGAGATTGCCCTTCATCTTCTTTACATAATACAATTTTTTCAGAGACCGACAGACTTATCTTATTTCTATCTTCCACTCCACCAGTAAAATACAAAGTCAGCTTAGAATTTTTGGGAAAAACCACTATATGTCTACCTCATCAAATATGGTCAAATCTCTTGCTTGATCGATCAATCCCATTTTGTTTCTTGTTTTATCTACAGGTCTCACAAACTGACTACATTTCACTACGTCAGATTTTGACCAATCTAAACTTGTTTCTCTTTTAGTGTAATTTATGTATTCTCATAGCTAGGACAGGGCAGTGTAGGGGTTTTTCTCTAAAGCCTATCATAAATTCCTAAACAAATTCCTGAGCTAAATTTAACTTCAGAAATCATTTGATTAGTTTGTTTTTGAAATGTCAACATTTTGTTTTCATGTTGGAACAAAATGAATATTCCTTTTTCATAGCAATGACCTTCAATGTGACAGTATTTTTTTCCATCAACCGAATTTTAAAATCTTTTAACAACAATAGCAATTTTCATTTGTCATTGAATATTTCTGATGTCTGACAAGTTCTTTTAGATCTAGATACTTCAACACTGATTCTGTAGTAGAAATTTTTACAGTGAAACAAACAATACGATTCTTTCTACACATCCCATTCAAAAGCTATTATACACTTAGAGCGTATTTTCTATAGTCTTCTAAAATTCATATTCCTCCCTTTTTCTGGGTATTAAACTCCTTCTGTTGGTCTCAGAAACCCACTATGTTACAAAGAAAATAGTTTCTCTTTAGTGCAGTTCATGTGTTTTTCAAAACTGAATGAGAGTGCATTTCAAGCATGTGTCCTTTCAAATGAGAACTACGGGAAAATGCTAATTCACACTCTTTACAAGAATATGGCTTCTCACCACTGTGAGTCTTAATGTGGCGTTTTAAATTTGAATTCAGTGAAAAAGCTGATCCACACACTTTACAAGAATATGGTTTCTCCCCAGTATGTGTTCGCATGTGCAGTTTTAAACTAGAACTCTCTGAAAAAGCAGATCCACAAACTTGACAAGAAAATGGTTTCTCTCCAGTATGTTTTTGCATGTGTATTTTCAGTAGTGAACAACGTGAAAATGCTGCACCACAGATATCACAAGGATATGGTTTCTCTCCAGTGTGTGTTCGTATGTGTTTTTTTAAAGTAGAATAATCTGAAAATGCTGATCCACACACTTGACAAGGATATGGTTTCTCCCCAGTATGTGATCGCATATGTAATTTTAATCCAGAACTTTCTGAAAAAGCAGATCCACAAATTTGACAAGAATATGGTTTCTCTCCAGTGTGCTTTCGCCTGTGTCTTCTTAAAGTAGAATTATCTGAATATGCTGACCCACATATTTCACAAGAATATAGTTTCTCTCCAGTATGAGCTTGCATGTGATTTTTCAAATCTCTACTAAGTGTAAATGCAGATCCACACACTCCACAAGAATATGGCTTCTCTCCAGTATGTGTTCGCATGTGTACTTTCAAATTCGAACTTTGTGTAAATGTTGATCCACACATTTCACAAGAATATGGTTTCTCTCCAGTGTGTGTTCGTATATGCTTTTTCAAATCTGATTTCTGTGCAAATGCTGCTCCACACACTTCACAAGAATATGGCTTCTCTCCAGTATGTATTCGCATGTGTACTTTTAATTTTGAACTCTTTGTGAATGTTGATCCACACACTTCACAATATGCCTTCGGTTTTTCTCCTTTTTGCATCTCCATGTGACTTTACAATTATAAACTCAACAAAAAAAGTTAATTCATACACTTGATTAAAGGATGGTTTATCACACGTGTGTGTCTGGCTGTGAACTTTCAAATATGAATTCAGTAAAAAACTTGGTGTACAGACTTTCTAACAATAACAATTGTTTTTAGTGTTGGATGTAACTACTTATAAAGAAACAATCTAAAAATGCAAGAATATGTTCCTCATTTGGCATCTGCTCGCATGTATCTTCTAATTGAAACATATTTCTTCACAACAGTTGATATCTGGAAATAAAAAAAATATTAAAGAAAACTAGAGACATTTGCATTATTAACAATTATGAAATTATGATTCATATTACATTTCACTGAAACACAAATAATCAAGATTTCATATTCAGTTACTGAAATTTTATATTACTGCTTAACAAACAGAAATAAATGGGATATAATTTAAATAGAAGAATGTTTATTTTTGTTTATGATTTACATACAAAAATAAATGACACTATGTTATTGATAAATGCATCAGAAAAATATTTCTACGGAATCATTTAGACTAAACAATAAACATAATTATCTAAAGATTTTATAATGTTAACTGAATGAAATATAAGTGAATTTTCACCTTTACGTTTTATTTTCTATAGTAAAAGTGTATCAGATAAATTACAAAGGTTTTTTGAATCAATTTCTATTCTGAATTGAGATAAAATGCTGATTCATTAATTTGTACATATGTTGGAGAAAAGTTTGAAAATTTTAGGGGATTGTTTTTTGTGTGTGAGAGGAACACTTCAATGATCCTAGAGTAACCTGTTTATCATGAAGAATTTAACAAGCAATAAAGAAGTTGAGGAGATTAACTGATTCACAGGTTAAAAAACATGGGTTAACAGTTTTAATGTATGTTGCACAAAGATTTCCACCAATGAGTGTTAAGTTTCAGCTCTAATGATCAAAAATTTGCAATGAACTATTTTGTAAAACATCTGAAATGCTTGAATTGTTTAACCTAAGTTACAAGCACAGTTTTTATTTAATGATTACAAGGAATTACATACATCTACATTTAGATATTTTTGTGCAGTTTCTAAAGGTTTTTTTGCACATAGTTATATGATATCAGGTATATAAATAATTGGCAAACAGATTTATTTGACCCATAGATAAGGCTCTCACAGGCACTACCACTCCGGGTCAGAGTGGACCTGGGAGTAATGCCAATGAAGGGGTACTCTCCACTCCCAAGATCTCCAGAATTAAAACGTCACCATCAGATGCAGTTTTGTATCACACCCAGGACACCTTTCTTGGTGGGTGAGTCTTAACCTTAAGCAGCTACTATCACTCTGGGTCAGAGTGAACCTGGGAGTAATCACAAAGAAGAGGTACTCCATACTTTTCAGATCTCCAGAACTGGAACCTTGTGATCAGATGCAGTTTAATGTCATACCCAGGACACTTCTTTCTTAACCCTCAGCAGGTTATAGAGCATATTCTAAGCCCCACTGACAAAGTGAGGAATGAGGCAAAATTACTTTTGCTGACCATGTACAACACTTCCAACTCTGCCTTCCAATTTTACAATCATTCTTATCAGATAGAATACCAACAAAGCAAAAACTAAGAGAAATACTTCAACATAGAAATAAAGTCTTGCACACCAACTGACTTGATGACATCCTAATAACATGAAAAAATTATCTTAAAATTTTGGAATGGGAACTTATTTGAACTTTAAGTAATTTTTTAATTAAAATTCGATAATTAGTTGATTTTTTAAAACTAATTATTAGTATTACCAACCACATTTAATTATCTTCAATATCTTTTGTAAATGTTAATCAAAATGTCAAGACATTCTGTTTTTAAAGTCTTCTCTTGATTTTGCTGAAAAAGAAAAAGCTTTATATACATACATATATATATATATATATGTAATGGTTAGAGTATTTGCCAAACCAAAGACTCAAAAAATGGTACTTGATGCCTTCTTGCTTAAGACTTAGTATCATAAGGGTAAGTGGAGCAATCTAGGGAAAGAAGTAGGGCCTTTACCTAAACCTTGGTGTAGTAGCTATTGAAAAGGGAGACTTTAAGTCACCATTGGCTATGGTCAGCTAACATATATATATATAGTTTTCTATATTTATAAATAAAGAGTGCTCAATATTGGTGATAGATCTAAATTGGACAGTGGAGATACATAGGCAATCTTAACAGTCAGTTTCTGACCTTTGCATTCATCAGACCAAAAACTTGGTTAAAAACACCATATAGAAATTATTGCAGCACTCCTCAACAACGGGGCAAGAATGCTGTGATAATATAGTACTTATATTCACAACCTAGATAATAATGAACTTCAGTTATCGTCATCTTTTATTTTATGAACTTTCAAGCATTCAAAAAATCTTAAAAGTTTACCATATTGATTTTTTTCAAGTGACAAGACAATGCCTCTGCCAGAAAATGGTGTTGTTTTTTTTTTAATTTTAAGGGGTGTAAAGTTTAAGATATGTTACATGAACAAATTGATGTAAATATATCTTTATTAAATTTGACACATCTCTGGTATTTGATTAATTATATGTTTAATTAGTGAATTACGAAATCTATTTCCACAGAAATTTTGATCCATTATATAAAAAAAGTAACTTTCCAGTTGAGATTTCATCATGTTGAGGTGACGGGGATGGGGGATGCTGTGGGAAATCAATATGGCGACTTTTAAGATTGGATGTTATTTAATTTTTTGATACTCGTTAAGCCAACGAAAAACGTTCCTTGTTATACCAACCTATTAATTATGAGTCTTTTGTGTTTTATTCAAGAACTGAATTCGGGCAGAAACAAATCATTTTTAAAAAAAAATGATACGCAGATGAAAACGAGAAAATGACACGAAAACGAAATTAGATAAAAAAAAAATTGGCATGAACATACTTTATTTGAAATTCAAAATAAAAAGAGTTTTTTTTTAAAAACTTGAAGCAACATTTAAACATCTAGTTGGAATGTTTATTTCTAATTTTAACTGAAAGATTAAGAAAAAATGCTGTTAGTCGTAAGAAAAATAAAACTATTTTTGTTAACTTGAAACTTGTTTTAGAATGAAGAGTTTAAGCTTTTCTCAACAAAATATTTTAATTACACAATGAAGGATGAGACTCTTAACAAGAAAATAAACGGTCATAAAAATTTTCCTAAAATTAAGTCGGCACCGGGAAACTTGAGTCAAAGAAAATTAGTTGATTTACTATTTAATTAACAGGATTGTAAAAAATACCAAGTTTTCCTTTTATCAAGTAATAAAAGATATTAAAAAGGAAAGATGTTTTTCAGTCAACATGAGTCTTAGATGAAGTTGTAATTAGATTACAAAACTCTCCTTGCTTTTACGTCTTAATCGGGACGATAAGTCAGATCATTATCGGTCATTTAAAGTACGGAAGAAAAAATTAACAAAATTTGAAAAATAAAAGTTTTTTTTTTGGTGGTGGGGGGCGATGATTTTTGCATTTTGCTAACAAGCAAATTAGAAAAATGACTTTTTTTTCCAAGTAAAGCCAAAGTTTTCTTAAAAACATATTTGAAATAAATTAACAACTTTTCTGACATGAATTTGTTCTAATATCGAACAGTATAAAAATATTCAGAATAAATTGATAACGAAAAGATTTTCTTTTACTTCATATATATATATATATATATATATATATATATATATATACATATATGTGTGTGTGTGTGTGTGTGTGTGTTTGATAAAACATTGCATGGTGCAAAACATTTTTATTTCTAAGATTTTTATATAATTCGTTTGTTATACAGACGACAAGACAAATGCAAATCTTGATAAAAGGGGAAAAAAAATTTAGCCATGTCAACTACTTTGACTTCAAACAAACGTTTTAAAGAGAGATACAAGGGTAAATGAACGAAGAAACACACGTCTTCTGCCTGCAAGAGATACTGGTGAATGATGTGTAAGATAAAATAAACATACACATTTATTTCTACGAATGTCTTCCATAAATTTTAAATGCAAAACACTTTTATGATCGAAGAAAAATAAACATCATCTCGAAAGGAATTACTTAACTTATAGTTTTCGATTTCATTTTATATCAAAATTTCAGAATTTTCCAGTTTTAATCTCGAACAAAAAAAAGTAAATAAATGATAAAAAGAAAAGAATTTAAAGTCAATAATTGATTTTAATGAAAAAAAAATCTTAAAAAATATTTCCAATATATTTTCACCCCCCCCCCCCAAAAAAACAACAAACAAAAAACGAACTTATTCATTGATTTAGATTTTTTTTTTTAAATCATCATCTTCATGTCTGAAAAAGGAGTTCTTTAAAAACTTCATAAATAAATTCCAATTTTGTTTCTTTTCAAACTAAACAAAATAATGAGTAAATATTTCATCTTGATTTTTCTTTTGTGAGTTAAAAAATACGTATTTTTATTTGTAGCAAAGCAATTAAGAGAATATGATACTTACATATATTTGTTTTTTTCGTCTGATTTCTTTCGTCACTTTGGAGTAAAAAAACATTAATAAAGAGGAGAAAATGTCAAATCTTAAATAAACTAATGTTATCTTTCTGAATGAAATCGAAAAACACTTGCCGTTTAACCATCTAGACAATATGTTTTCTAAAGAGCGAAATTCAAGGGAGGTAATTTATTGAAATTATGAAAAAAGTCAAAAAAATTTCATTATTATGCCGCAAAATCAAAACACATTTAATGGAATCCTTAAATTTTACTTTAACAATCTTATTGTTATTTCTTTTGTCCAATAAATATGGAAATGAGATATTTGTAAAATTTAAAATGTAAAAATATTTAATTAGAAAAATCTTTTTCGGTAAACGTGTAGAATGTCATATTTAAGAAAGTTTTTTTTTAATACGAAGGCTCCGCACGAATCGAGACTCAAGCGTGGTCATCGAAAAAAAAAAAAAAAAAAAAAATGCAAACCATTTTCCATTTTGAGGCGTCTCAGATGCCAAGCAGGTATTGCCTGGAGAAAAAGCCTCTTCAAACTGTACCAGGTAAATGTGTAGAATGAGAGGGCTCTCAAACTGTTCACTTCTGCTTTGCTCCTGCCCCACTCGCCAAAAAGAGAAGATAAGTTTAGGCCATATTTGTCTCTGCTTCCCACCAGACACGACTTGACATAAGGTCTTTTTTATAATGGGGGTTTAGAGAGGTCGGGGATAAGCTGAGGCTCTAGCCTTACTGGACTTAGGCTGGTCATCGGCTCACTTGGTGCAATGTGAGCCAGATGAGCCAACGGCTGGACTTGGGGGCTCACTCGATATATTATGTGAGTCCGTACATATGTCAGTGAAGAGAAGGGAAAAATTTCGTATTTTGGTTTGGCGCGCAATTCAATTCGACACTTAATTTCACCCAATCAGGATGACTTATCCTATTCAGCCCGGACTTTCATTTCCGGCCACCAAATCTTGTAAGCTGCCAAACACACTCTCTTTGGCTGGAGAACGCCGACCAGTGCAGACGTCACACTGGCTGTTCTTCAATAGCGATGCTTTTTAGCAGGACAATGCCGCCCAGTGCAGACATCTAACTGCGGCTCTAGTATAGCAGCAGCAGCATAGACACACGAGTGAATCCATCTAATTTATGGATTCCTTGCAAGGAATCCCAGTTGAACATAAATTAGATACATTCAACAAGCCTCGCACAGGCACAACTTTATGTCACCCCAAAATTGGTTATGTCGATCTGACGCGTAATCCCGCTCTCGACACGCTAGCTCTCAATTCACCTCTGGGCCACCTTAATGGAGATAACACCTACTCTCCCCAAATACCAGACACGAAACTCACGGTGACATCCAAAGTTCAATTCCTACAACTGCAACATGTCTTTCGTCAAAATGCAACGAACACAATCCCTCACACGTCCGACGACACACGCTGCCATCTCAACTTCTCATAATTCAATTTCGTCTCAATACTCACAACCCTTCACGAGTCTTGCAACACCAAAAGCAAACCCAATATTCCATGCTGCAAATAAAACCTTATTCCAAAAATACCTTTCGACTATCGCCATCTTACTTCTTCATCATTCTACCTTTATTTACCCTTAAACCTTAGCGAGGGGACTAACAACACTAAGCGAGGAAACAACTCAACGTAAACACATATACGTTACACCCATCTTCCTCGCTAACAACAAACTTTCCCTCGCTACTAACAAACCAACTTCTCCAGCTAAAATCATCCTACAAAAACTCTGGCTAAACCAGCTAATACCTTGAACTAAACCCGAGAGTCTGGCGCTATGCAATGCTTATCAATGACGTCATCACCCACCAACAGGTGGCACAGCCAGGGGAAAGGTATCTGTTCCTCTCCTAACATGCGTCTCAAGACGGCTCTAGGCGCATCCTAAAGGGAATGTTGATGTAATTTTAGAATTGTTTAAGCCTACCGTTAGAGAAGACTTGCTTCCTGCGTAGCACTCCACACTAAAAATGACCTTGTGTCTTTTTTAGCTTTTGTAGGAATCTCAAAAAATATAATTCTTCTTGTTCTTTCTTTTTTTTTTTCGAAAACTCATCCTAAGGTAAATATAAAAAAGAATAAATTAATAAAACGAATAGAAAATCGTTTTAAATGTTTTATATTCAAAAAAGGAATTTTTTCAAAATGAAATTTGAAAAAAATAAAAGTAGAAAATAAATGTCATAAAATTAGTTAAAGTAAAAAAAAATAAAGATAAAATGTAAACCATTGAAACATAAACAGGAATATAAAAAATATGATCCAAGTTTGATTTTCAAAGAACAAACGCATTCTTCTTACGAACTTAAAAAATTGTTTTATTCTATTTAATTCATTCAAATTAATGTTGTAGAATTACATGTACTTGTCGTTGAAAGAAGCAATTTTATTCAGACCGTATGGCATGTTGTATGCAGTAAGGGAACCCATTTGCATATAAAGTCTCTACAGCCACAAACAAATGGACTATCTTCAATTGGAATATTTGGTGCTAAGGACAATATTTAGTTAAATCCTTTCTCACCAAGGATCAATATTAGCATTAGTCTATACGATATATACAAACACTGAACACAACAAAAGGAAAGACAAAATAAAATCTGACACGTTTAACATTTAATATATATAATATACATATCAGTGGTATTAAAAGAAAGAATATGTGAATGTGTCCCAACATATAAAAATAGACACATTGTTCCATAAATAAGCAATATGTCGAATGAGTACAAAAAAAACTTACTTGATGAGAGTAGGTAATATGACCACATGACTTTACTGCTCCCTAACAGGGTCAGAGACCATGTGGGGTTTTAGGCTTGAAGGTCAGGAGCTAAGGGCAAGGCTGTGTTGCCGTAAGATATCTGACTCCATATTTTGGTTATATTATTTTACCCACGTTGACTGGCCGGCGCAATGTCTTGCCCAAAGAAAGTCCCAAAAGAATTATACAAAAAGAAAGATAGAAAAAGATAAGAGACGAAGACGTTTCTTTTATACTTTCCTTTATTTACTGGGTTCAACAACCATTCCGTGGATGAGGGAGTTTTCCTGAATACATTGAAATGGTTGAATCCCCCAGTTAAGGTGTCAAAATACGTTAATTCGTTTCATGTATGTATTTGTCCTCATTTGGTATTTCGGGCTTCCATAAAGTTTAGTTTTCTTTTGGAAGTTTGTCAAAGTTTGGTAAGAGTTAGTCCATAGTTCATTGGTGGGTCTTGTATATTTCAGCATAGTGCTGACCGATAGAGATAGAGCTGCTACTGGGTGAAGGGACTAACCGACGCTACGTCCAAAGACGTATGCGTGGTGCCCAAAACACCAGCACGAAGTTATCAATCTGCTTGTCACTGACTGAAAGAGAAAGAAAAACTTTGCTCCATTTGTCAAGAGGAAAGCCTTTTTTCTTTTACGCATGCGTCATCCCCTTTTCCTGTTATGGACCTCTGGGAGTTTTCTGCAAATTTAATAGTTTTCTTTTTCTTTTTTTTTTAATCTAATTTTAAATTATTTATTTATTTATTCGTTCCCTACAACCATACCTCCATTGTTTAAAGAACAGAATAAAAAGGAGGTCAAAAAGAAGTTTCTAGACTGTAATGACACTCCAAGTAGACCATGCTTTCGGGGACATAAGCACAATCTCACCTAAAACCTTTCTCCAACATGCACACATATTTGACAGAGACATTCATCAACTTTTGATTTTCCCATAAGGACTTAGAATAAACATTCATATTACATACTTTTCTTACAAGAAAGTTTAGTGTAAATAATCATAGAAACTTATTTTATTGATGTCTCTTTTTACACAGTTGTTCAAGTACATTTTATTATTCATATGCTTCACCATTGTTTATCATTGAATCAACTTGAACCTGAATATAATAATGCATTCATGGACTGTTGGCAGTAGAAATCTAGAAAAGTAGGAGACACTACTTTCTTTTAAATCAGAAATTAATTTTAAACAAGCTGGAAATTTTCCATTAGTATTGTAATATCTGCTTATATATATATATATATATATATATAATATATATATATATTGTGTGTGTGTGTGTGTGTGTGTGTGTACAAGAATCACTCAATAAATAAGATGAATTTGCCAAACTAGTTGTTTAGGAAGTAGTTTACAGTCGCAAATTTATGTATAGCCCATTTGTAAATATATTTTACTAAAACTTTCTTCCGTTTACACATGAGCACTATCTTCTGTAAATTTTACATAGTATGCACTTTCAGCCACTAAAAATTTCATGACAGAATTTTGTTCAACCCAGGAGCTCTCTGTTTGATTTGCGAATCAATTTGAATTACCTCAAAACAAATATTTTTGTAAGACTGAAAAATTTTTTGCAATAAACTAATTTCAGATAATGTACACTTTACATTTCTAGAAAAAACTTCTTAAAAAATCTATCTTTCTCTCCAAAAATTCATTTATTCATTGAATAACCCTCATATATATATATATATATATATATATATATATATATATATATATATATATATATATATATATTATATATATAAAACCTTTAAATTGAATAAAGCGTAGTTATGAGAGTCAAGTATTCTATTAAAATCCATTCAACTTTGAAATTTTTTAACATATTATCTACTCAAGTCTGGCCAATTATATTTTTACAGCGATAGAGAAGCTATTGCTACGGATTTGTCTTGATTTAGGCCCTAACTCTCCAATGGCAGCCCAACAATGGAAACACTGGTACTTCACTTTCAGCAATTTCATTGGACAGTCAAGGGTAAATGCTCCCAATAAACTCAGAATCTTGTGAACCGAGTACTTAAAGCATAAGGCATGTATTTAGCACTCTTTAAATTTGATACATCTTAAGAGAAGGATATCAATTTTCATCAATCTGTGAAAACCCATTGTAGTGGAAGGGAAAATTCGTATTTTGGTTTGGCGCGCAATTTAATTCGACACTTAATTTCACCCAATCAGGATGACTTATCCTATTCACCCCAGGCCTTCTTTACGGGCAACAAGAAATTGGGTAAGCTGCTAAACCCACTCTCTTTGGCAGGAGAACGTCGTCCAGTGCAGACGTCACACTTGCCGTTTTTCAATAGCAATGCTTTTTAGCTGGACAACGCCGCCCAGTGCAGACGTCTCACTGCGGCCTAAGAATAGCAGCAGCAGCAGCATGGACACACGAGGGAACCCATCTAATTTATGGATTCCTCGCAAGGAATCCCAGTTGAATATAAATTAGATACATTCAACATGCCTCGCACAGGCACAACTTTATGTCACCCCCGAAATTGGCTATGTTAACGCGATGTTTTTATTCCGCAAACGACACCTAGCTCTCAATTCACCTCTGGGCCACTTTAATGGAGACAACGCAAACTCTCCACCAGACGCACAAAATTCACGGTGACTCTAAAGTTCAATTCCTCCAACTGCAACATGTCTTTCGTTGAACTACAGCGAACACAATCCCTCACACGCCCGACGACACACGCTGCCATCTCAACCTTCTCAACTTCTCATAAAATATCGTCTTCGCTTAACAATTTCATCACGCTAAAAGTTACGGCTAAAAATTATGGCCGCAAAAAACAAACCTTCCCTCGCTAAACAATAATAACCATTTCACCCAAGGCTAAAAATACTATCGCTGAACCATCACTGAAGGATACTGACTTATTTTTCCAGTGGAAATACTACATACGACTGATGTATTTTATAAATTAAATACCTTGCTATGAATATTGAAATTCACTTTAGTCAGTAATAACAGTGGGGCCAGAGGTTATCTGCCCGAAACCAATTTTGTAGGGGGGAGTTACCTGCCCTTTGACTTTTGTTTTTTCAGTTGTTGTTGTTGTTATAGAATAAATGAAACACCTCGAGTGTTGATAGCAGTCCTGATGTGTTGCTTCGTTATTTGATTGGAAGTTATCTCATGTCTAAATGACTAACCACGCTTGCCAGAAAGAAAAAGGTATGTCTCCTTTAATTTTAAGGGTTTAAGTCAACAAATTCCCAACAATAAAAACCTCTCAGCACTATGAATGAACAAAGAAACTTAGCCAAGTATACATTTCTATTACTAATAATTCGATGCACAATGCACAATACTTTTTGGCATCTTTGTTCCTGTTTGATTTACACATCAATCAAAGTCAAGTTACCAGAATTATCATGAATTTCTAAGGGTGGTAGTATAGCTGGAAAGTGAAAGTCAAAATGTGGTGTTCTGGTAACTTGGGGAGAAGGCGTGCGTTGGTCTCCATTAAAGTGGCCCAGAGGTGAATTGAGAGCTAGCGTGTCGAGAGCGGGATTACGCGTCAGATCGACATAGCCAATTTTGGGGTGACATAAAGTTTTGCCTGTGCGAGGCTTGTTGAATGTTTGTAATTTATATTCAACTGGGATTCCTTGCAAGGAATCCATAAATTAGATGGATTCCCTCGTTTGTCCATGCTGCTGCTGCTATTCTAGAGCCGCAGTGAGACGTCTGCACTGGTCGGCGTTCTCCAGCCAAAGAGAGTGTGTTTGGTAGTTTAACCAATCTGTTAGCCGGAAATGAAGGTCCGGGATGAATAGGATGAGTCATCCTGATTGGGTGAAATTAAGTGTCGAATTAAATTTGCGCGCCTAACCAAAATACGAAATTTTCCCTTCACTACATACTTCACTACAACTGCACTTAAGCTGAAGCGACCTTGACATTAAAACCATTTGCTGCACCTGTTTTGTGACCAATCAGAGCAGCTATGGTTCATAAAAAAATGACTGGTTAAAAATAGACCTTTTTTTTTATAACTGAGAATTTTCTGGGGATATTGAATAGAGTATGTGCCGAGCGTATGCGCAGAAGCCATGATTTTCTCAGTTTGACACTGGCCGTTGTTGGGTCAACATCCGGTAGATGTTATTTTCTTCAGCTGTGTCGATGTCTGTCGGTCTGTGTTTTACTAGTTAGGTGTGTGAAGAGTTAAGTGGGTGAATCAGAAGAGATTTGATATATTTTACTTTAACAGCAAGAAACTACTGGTCTAGACGACTAAATTGGTTTCCTGGTATCATTGTAGGGAATAAATAAATAAATAAAGATTTTAAATTGAATTAAAAAAGAAAATCATCAAAATATGCAGAAACTCCCAGAGGCCTCTGACAGGAAAACGGGGTCACGGATGCGTAAAGAAAAGGGGAGCTCCCGACAAAAGGAGGAAGCTCATTCTCTTTCAGCAGGGATCGGCGGGGTAACAGCATCTACATCTCCCGGCTGCTAGTGAAGCCAACATGGTCACTCTAAGGCGCCACGTTGGGCTAACCTTTCACTAGTAGCAACCGTCTCGGTTAACAGTATGCCAAAATATGAAAAGTTACGAAATGGACCGGGTCGAACTACGAACTAAAATACTAGACTTGGACAAACTCCCAAAAGCGACTAACACATTGTTAAAACTTTAAAATACCAAATGAGGACACATATATACCAAGAAACGATTAACGTATTTTTAAACACCTTGACTGGGGGATTCAACCATTTCAATTGTATTCAGGAAAAATTCCCTCATCAATTGAATGGTTATTGAAACCAGGAAATAAAAGAGAAAAAAAACGTCATCGTCTCCCATCTGTTGCTATCTTCTTTCGTAAAATTCTTTTTGGGCCTTCTTGTTCAAGGAGTTACATCAACAAGGAAAACGTGGGGTATAAATAGAATAACCTCAGAATGGAGTCAGATAAAAAAAAACGGTAACACAGCTTGCCCTGACTTCTGCCTGATCCCACATCATACACAGAAAAAAGGACTGTTTGTTTATGACGTGAAAGTTGATAAACAATCCTGGGCACGATACAGAAACCAACTTCAGCCCAGATACACACAGAACAATCGGGGTGACAAAATGCCAACAATTCCAATTGACATAATAATGAACGCATTTGAATTACCATCTCTGTCACTTCCTATGATGACAAATGCAAGTGGGACAGAAGCAAGACTTCACTCTTCCGCTCACCGCAGGTGACAGGGATTTTACTAATTAATGTAAAAATACTTATTAAATAAATACGACTGGTTAGATAGATAAAAAAGTATTTTATGTGAAAAATATCTTTTTAGTGTTTGCTTTTTATGTATGGTTTTTCATTGGACAACATTTTTTCTTCGGAGACCTACAAAAAAACTAATAAAAAAACGTCGCTTTTCCGATAATTACGCTTTATTACAGATTCTTACGCTTTTGACCATACACATTTTAGAAGAAAAAAGCGTAGCAAGTAATTAATGCATCATAATATTGTCGATAAAATTGCGAATTTTTTTTGTATATGTTTAAGTAATTCTATATTTCGAAAAAGGTTTTCATCATTAGTTTCCACAAAATTGTATATTTCCGCAGATGTCCTGGACAAGTGCCAAGTATTCCATTGAAGGAGTTTTCATTTTGATAAATGAATCATCAAAATTTGAAAACATTTAAACAATTATCTCCCTTGAGTCTCGCTCTCTAGAAAAGTATTTTGAATCGATCGTAAATCGTGTTTAAATTTAACAAGAACATAACAATATTTTATTAAAAATTTAACTGTTAGAATTGCATTGGTGTGAAGGGAAAGAAGTCAAAGAAAATAAAAATGAGTAAGTGTTCACCTTTCCTTAATTTTTGTTTGTAAATAAATATTTTCATTACTTATTTTTTTGGTTGAAAGATTTTTTTTTATTTTCTCAAAGAAAGAATTAAGACAAATATTCGGTTTAGTTTCGTAAAAATTTCTTTTGGAGAAATGTATTTTTCTTATTTATTTATTTTTTGATTTTTTAACAAATACGACCTTCATCCGAAACGTTTTTCTTTTTGAGAAAAACATTTCACTTGGCTCTAAATTGAGGGTTTGATTCACAATGTAGATCTCATATTAAACTGGATCCTGATTTTGTGTACGTCTTAATTTATATCTTGGGTCTTTTTTCCTGTACAAATCAAAGTTGAAAATAATTGCCCCGTTATTTTAATATTTGAAAGCCCAAAAGCATGAAAATGTTGCATTTTCTTTTATTCTAGATTTCGAACTTGCATTCTCCATAATCTTAACTGTTGATATAGAAATGGAAATCTGGGGGGAAGAAAATCGTAAATTTCTCTAAAATTCTATTTTAGTGACATGTAATTTGTATTATTATGAAGAAGAAAAAAATGAAAAGAAATTTCTCATATCCAAATTCTCTCTTTGCTGTAGAATCTAGGATATTTGGAAATACCAAAGGTGTAAAAAGGTTGGTGAACAAAATAAAAACGTAACTTGTATGGTTTATAAAATCTGTGACATTGAAATTTCAAGTCCCAGAAGAAATAGATTCCTTTTTACTTAAAAATAAAATTACGTAATTGTTCTGTTTTGGGTATCTTTCTAATTTTATAAACTAGAAAATAAAAATATTGCCCTCATTAGAGACTTACTTAAGTTTATCTTTTAATTCTAAAGTCAGTCAAAAATGTCTATATTTAATTTTTTCTTTATTGATGTTTTGTAAATTTCATTGTAAGTTAGAAATTTAAGTAAGAAAAAGAATTTTAAACATTTGAATTGAAAAAAGTCCTTCACATATGCAACTCTATGACTTTTTTATTATAACAATGTTTAATAAATATAACAATATGATAAACAAGTAATAATGCATTGACTGTGTATTTCAAAGATATTCTTCAAATTTCTTGTTTAACGGTTCATTGGATACTATTTTTAATTACGGATGACTATTAGTGATTTTTAATTCCCAGCACACACCAAAACATTTTATACCCTATAGTTATTCAATGTTAAGAATTTTCAGTCAAGCTTCACTATTCTTGTATTGATTGTTCAATTGATAATAAACAATTACATGTTGGATAATTCAAATGTTCACAAACACAGAAAAAAAAAATACCCAAATTTTCAGAATAAAAATGAATAACTTTTTTATTGAATTTGATAGATTTTTACTGACTTTGATAAAATGTAAAGATGAAAACACTTTTTCTATGTTTCATTCAGTTGTGGTTATAAAATGTTTAACATATGTATACTGATTTTCTTCACTAAATAATTGAGTATAAAAACTGTTCCCAAATATTTATTACTAATGCAGTTTTCTTTTGTTTCTTATTTATAAATTATTGGTTGAATTCATCATTAATTTATTCAAGTGATCTTCCATTTAATTATGTTTGTTGAACAATGGTATAAAATTTCAATAAGTGAACCTGAATTTTTGATAATTTGTATTCCAATAATCCGCAATTGAGTTTTATCATTGCAAACAATGCAAATGTCTCTTGCTTTCTTTAATTTTTTTTCTTTTCACAGATATCAATTTGAGAGTAGAAAAACAGTTTTTGAATTCGAAGTCATGTACCAAACCAAAAATACATTCTTGCAAAGTGTGTGGCCCAGCATTTTGACATAGTTTCTTTATTGCTACATCCACATGGAAAAAAAAAAATAATTGTTTTTATTTCAAAATCTGTACATGAACAATTTTTACTGAATTCTCATTTCACAACCCACAACCAAATACTTGTGAGAAACTTTCATCTAATGTATCAATCAACTTTTTTTTTTAAATCAACTTTCATGCATCCAGTAATGTTACCTTATGACACTTACATTCAGTTAGAGTGAATCCTAAATCTGGGTGTATTCAAATTTTTCCTTGAGTTTAGAATTATTCATATTGAAGAGAACAATTTCTTTTAGATTGTGTGGATCAGCATTTTCAAAGAATTCAGATTTGAAAAATCTTATACAAATACACACAAGTGAGCTATATTCTTGTGAAAATCTTGTGTCAACATATGCACAGACTTCAAATTCAAATGTGCACTTGTGAACATGCATTGAAGACAAACTATATTTTTGTGAAGTCGGTGGATCAATATTTTCATATACTTCACATTTCAAATACCAAGTTTAAAGACACGCTGGAGAGAACCCATATACTTGTGAAAATATTTTTTTTGGATTTAGATTTAAAATCACACATGCAACCATTCACTGAAGAGAAGCCAAATTCTTGTTATATATGTGGATCACTATTTACACAAACTGCAAATTTAAAAGTACACATGCGAACACACACTGGAGAAAAACCCTATTGTTGTGAAGTGTGTGGTTGTGCATTTTCACATGGTAGTGCAGTGAAAGTACACATGAGAACACACACTGGAGAGAAGCCATATTCATGTGAACTTTGTGGATCAACATTTACACAGATGTCAAATTTAAAAGTACATATGCGAACACACACTGGTGAGAAGCCATATTCTTGTGAAGTGTGTGGTTGTGCATTTTCACATACTAGAGGTTTGAAAGTACACATGCGAACACATACTGGAGAGAAACCATATTCTTGTAAAGTTTGTGGTTCACCATTTTCAGATAGTTCACATTTGAGAAACCATATGCGAACACACACTGGAGAGAAACCATACTCTTGTGAAGTCTGTGGATCAGCATTTTCATTAAATTTGAGTCTAAAATTACATATGCGAACACATACTGGTGAGAGACCATATTCTTGTGAAGTGTGTGAATCATCATTTTCAAACAATTCTACATTAAAAAATCATATGCGAACACACACTGGAGAGAAGCCATATTCTTGTGAAGTTTGTGGATCAGCATTTTCACGTAGTTCACATTTGAAAAGGCACATTCAAACACACACTGGAGAAAAGCCATATTCTTGTGAAGTGTGTGGATCAACATTTTCTGAGAATTCAGACTTGAAAAATCATATGCGAAAACACACTGGGGAGAAACCGTATTCTTGTGAAATGTGTGGATCAGCATTTTCATTAAATTCAAGGTTAAAATTACACTTGCAAACACACACTGGAGAGAAGCCATATTCTTGTGAAATTTGTGGATCAGCATTTACACAGACTTCAAATTTAAAAGTACATATGCGAACACACACTGGAGAGAGGCCATATTCTTGTGAAGTGTGTGGTTGTGCATTTTCACATAGTAGTGCTTTGAAAGTACACATGCGACAACACACTGGAGTGAAACGATATTCTGTTAAAGTTTGTTGATCACCTTTTTCAGATAGTTCACATTTAAAAACCCATATGGGAACGCACACACATTTGAGAAGTCATATTCTTGTGAAATCTGTGGATCAGCAGATTTCTTGAATTAGAGTTTAAAATTACACACGCAAAACATACAGAGAAGAATCTATTTTCTTGTAAAGTGTATGAATCAGTATTTTCAAAGAGTTCTACTTTTAAAAATCACACACAGGAGAGAAGCCATATTCTTGTTAAGATTCTGGATTGGCATTTTCTTGTAGTCTAGTTTTAAAAAAACAGACACAAATACACACCTGAGTGAAGCCATTTTCTTTTAAAGTGTGGGAATAAGCCGTTTTAGAGAATTCCAGTTTAAAATTATGCATTTTAACTTACTGGGGAGAAATCATATTTTTGTGAAATGTGTGAATCATCATTTTTATTGAATTGAAATTAGAAATGCCTGGAGAGGTGTCATTTTTGTGAAATGCGTCAATCAGTACCTTCATGTCGTCGTTTATATTTGAAGGAATACATGTGAGCTGAAAGAAAATATAGCGAAGATACTAGTTTAAAATTATGCATTTCTAGACATAATTGGGAGAAAGCATATTCTTTTAAAGTGTGAATTAACATTTTCATGTATTTCATATTGAATGATATATGGAGAGAAACTATCTTGTGAAGCTTATTGATCAACATGCACACAGACTCACTTTGAAAATAGACATAGCAAAATATACAGAATAGAAACCATATTCTTATAAAGTAAAAGAATTTCTATACAAACACATTAGAAAAAAAACTTATTTTTGTGAAATATGTGGATCAGAATTTTTATACACATTTTCATTTAAAAGCCACGTACAAATACATAATGAGCAAAGACAATATTTTTGTGAAGCATGTTGATCACTGTCATGTTACACATGATGGATTAAGATACCTTAAGAGTTACCTCCTTCTATCGGCCCCTTTTTAGCAGTAGCACTAAGCCTTAAATTATCACAGGTATAGGGACTCCTTGTTTAGTCCTTTTCCTTCCAGATTTCAACGAAACAAGATTTCACCTTCTCTGAGTTAACTTTAGAACACGGACCAAAAATGGTAAGAGTTTTTATTCAAGTTATTTTACATTGGTGTCACTACAATTTTACTTCACAATTTACAACTATACCTTACTTTTACACATATTTGGACAACTACCATTTTCTATATCACCACGTGTTAGCAATTCTCTCTAATTTGCTTGGTCCTTTAAACGATGTGTCTGTCTCATGTCAGTGATATTTCTCCTTCATTCTATTCTCTGTTATTGTAAATTCACTGACTACCACTTAATTTCCTCCTTAGTCATGTCTCTGTATTTAGGGCCTTCCAACTCTACTGTGATAGATCCTTCACATTAGCATTAGTTCTGTGTAACTGTCTTAGTTCTTACAACTCAAATTAAGCCCACAACAGGCTCATTTATTTGTTGCATTCTTTCCTCTCAAATTCATTTGCAAACGTATTTCTTCATTTCAGTTTTTTCACCTTTCTATGGAGAATAAACCTGTTGACACCAGCAATATGTCATCAGAGTCTTTAGTGTGGAAAAGTGTTTGGCCACATGCCATAAAGATGATTCGACATTCAAAGAAGCTAGGATTGTATATAGGGGATGTGATGATCAGTGTTATCACAGAGTTTGAATTTGAAGACACAAGCAAAGACACCCGGTATTTTGATCACCTTTTTCAATAATTTTAGTTTGAAAACAGGTGAGCAACGCACATGAAAAAAACTTAGATATCTCATAAACATGTTATTACTTTTAAACAAAATAAATAGAAAAATATTCTTTATTTATGTTGTTTAGTTTGAATATATGCATGCTTGGCGGTTTGCATGTTTAAGAGCTCATCATCACATATATATTCATTCAGGAAAAGTTATCCTTCAAACAGAAGGATATGTGCTGTTGGTACTTTTAAGAGAAAGTAAATAGAAAATATTCTTTCTTTTTAAAGACGTCATAAATGAATGAACAATGAAGAGAAACCATATAATTTGAAGTATGAGGCTTTACATTTACACGATCAGATGTAACAAAAATTTTATTTATCTAATGAGCACAGTTTTGTCTTCGTTGATATCGATATACTTTTCATGAATGGAAACTTAGTATCAATATGACCCTCATTTTCCTATTTAAAGATGAAAGAGAGCATTTCTTCTTTTTGTCATATATTTCAAAAAAGTTTGTTCAGAGAGAATTCCAAAAGACAAGAGCAAGTAATTATGTTTTAATTTTGTTTTTTATTACTCTTTGTTTTTTAGTCAATATTTCACATAGCATCAATCTGCCAAGAATCTATGAATGTGGAATGGGACCAAGCTAAGATAAATTTTCTCTCTTTTATATTTTGATTTTAGTGGTGCAGATTTAGCATTTGTTATCTCACCTGAATATCTCACGTCAGTTGACTAGGATAGAAAGAATTGTAGAATAGCTTCCTTTACTAACATGCATAATAAAGAAGCCAAATATTTTATATCATCCCAAAGACACCATAGAGGTCAAAGTTCATTCAATTTTATTTCTTATGAACAAATAAAACTACTGAGAATGATGTAGAGCTATAAATTTAAAAAAAGAGTCCAGTTATTTATGAAAAAATTCTGTTTATAAATATCTACTTCAAAACAGTTGAGTCATCACATTTTTTTAGGGTTAAATCAAATGACCTTCAAATTCAACAAACTGTTTCTGAATAAAATTATTTCAATAAATTTCATCTTCTTTTTATTTCAAAATTCCATTGAAGTATTTTTCCTGTATTCTAATGTCATTGAGACAAACTTAATAATGATGAATTATGTTATGGGTAGAGTCTTCACCAATGGCCCAAGAGACCAGGGTTCAATTCCAGGTTGAGTCATACCAAAGACCCCAAAAAATGGTACTTGATACCTCCTTGCTTAACACTCAGCATTATAAAGTACAGATCAGGGGTAAAGTGGAGCAATCCAGGGAAAGGAGTAGCATCCTCCCATTACACCTCTATGTAGTAGCTATTGAAATGGAAGCCTTCGGGTCACCCTCAACTTCGTTTGGCAACTTTTTATTTCAATAGTACAAAATGGAAAGAATCATAGAGTAGTGTCTTTTATTGGTGCATATGTTTCATTTTAATTTCAATCAGTCCAACTTGTCTATGATATATTTATTGAATACATTATTGAAAGTTTATTATCAATTGTACAGAATGGAAAGAATCATAGAGTAGTGACTTATGTTCAGTGGAGTAGCATCACCTGTGCTGGGTTAGTTGACTTCATTGAGTGGGCAATTTGAGAGAGCATTTTTATTACTTTCTTGTGATCTTTACTCAACTATAAACAATTATAGACTCACTAACTTAGCAATTTTTTCTATTGAAAGAGAATTTACCAAATCACATGATACTTTAGAGATCATAAAGGACTTAGCAATTAAAAAAGTTAAAAGGATAAACACTGAATAGTTTTGTGGTTTTTTTAATCTTTTTATTGCTACTGAAAGCAACCCCCATAATGTATAGAAAAACAGAAAATAAAAGACAGTAATAAATGGAGCAGAAAATAGACTGAACAGGTGAATGTGAAAACACCTGAGTTTATAGAGTCTCTGCCATAAATGGTTGTTTCTTTATATTAGGAGCTTAGTTTCACTTGCAAAATGTGATGATATGCAAAACAAAATTTTACACTATGATTGTGTCTCTACCTGCCTAGATGGTGGCTAAACTACCAATAGCTACAATGGAGTCACAGGTCTATAAAGAACTTAAACGTACCCTACTAGAGGCATGAGAAAAAAATAAACAGGCACTACTTAAAAAAAAATAATGCCATCAACAACAACAATTTCAAGATGACTGTCCACATATTTATACAAAATGCTATTCGTAGTTAATCAGATTGGGATAAATGATAATATTGTAAGACACAAATTTCTTTAGGCACTACCATCAACAATATCACTGGTTATTGCCTCACAAAAAAGATTAGATTTCACCCAACTTGGTGTGTTAGCAGATGAACTAATACTGTTACTGAATAATGGTAATGCATTCATTGTTCAGCAACCTATGTTGCATAAACAGGATGCAGCTTCAACATTCCTATACCAATAGGTCTAAGACTGTATTGGAGAGAGAAACGTCCCAGAGTTTGCTGAACACACATTTATTTCACTGGCAAGACAAGGACATGTAAGCTTTGGTGTCAGTGGCCAAAGAAGCAAAATCTACTAGTACTGCCCGGTTCTCGACCACCAAGTCTTGCTGGAAGTTAAGCAGAAAAATAGTTGGGCAAACTTGTTCAGTCTCATGAAGTTTGCTGCTCTTTTAGATCAGTGCAAAATTAGGAACTATCCAAATAAAAATTATTGTTGATACTGGTGCAAGTATCTCAATAATATTAACTTCTTCAGTAAGTGGGATTACTCTAAACTCGTTTCCGATATCATTTTCCTATCATAATGGTGAGAAAATAAATTGCTACAACCGAGCATTGAGATTTCTGATTAAAGGAGATAATTTACCTGGACTTGTGTGATCGTTGATATCAACAATCCACTTGTTGAATTGGGTTTCCTTAACGAGTTTGGTCTGATAATAGACTGCATAAACAATACTAATTGTGACCCTATGACAGTCCAGAAAAGGACCTTGAAATTATCTAAATCTTTAGTGAATATTATCATTAATCAAATGGAGGTTCCATCATTTGTATGGAACACAATAAATACACAGACCTAATTTCACTATTCAGAAACGCTGACACAGACTACTGCAGTGTCTAACATAGAATTGAAAAATGGAAGTCATACACCAGTTTCTGCAAAGGCCAGGTAGCTTTCTACCGAAAAATATAATGCAATGCAGCATGTACCAAATTTAAAACATTACAAAGTGTTGGTGTAATCGCTGCCCCTAAAAGTGAGTGATCAAGTTCACTGCATATGGTAGCAAAAAAAAATGGAGAATATCACTATTGTGGAGACTATTGCTCACTCAATAGTATATCTGCAAGTGACCAATACTCTATACGAAACATCAACTTGTTTTCAGTGAAACTTGCTAACAATGATTTTTAATGATTTCATTTCAGCTTATCAACAAAGCAAGATGCATCTAGACAATGTTGAATAAACTGCTATAATAATAATAATAATACAATTATACGTCATTAGGATTAAAAAATGTGTCTGCCATATTTCAATGGACAAAGTTTTCAGAGACATTAATAGTGTTTTTATTCATATTGACAATATTT
This sequence comes from Sepioteuthis lessoniana, assembly GCA_963585895.1. NCBI lineage: Eukaryota > Metazoa > Mollusca > Cephalopoda > Myopsida > Loliginidae > Sepioteuthis > Sepioteuthis lessoniana. The sequence goes on along the minus strand of OY757908.1, from coordinate 690,889 downwards.
TGATTTTCCATTATGATCAGATTTCTCACCAAAAAAGATATTAACACTATTTTTAATATTTTACATGAAAACAATTTTTAAATTTCAGCCTCAAAATCTGTTTTTTAGTGTGGCTTCCTGAAATTAATTAGGTTTTTTTTTGTTAGTTTAGATGGTATTAAAATTGATAGGATAAAAGAATTAAAATCTTTCCCTTACCCTAATGACTCAAAAAGGATTTTGTAGATTCTTTGGTATGTTGTAATTTCATAGAAAATTAATACCTTAATTTTCAGAAATAGTTTTACTCTTATCTGAGAGAATGAGACTCATAAAAGTTTGTTTGTATTAAATGAATCAGAATAACAAACCTTAATTCTGTAATGTGTCCGCATTTGCCCATCTTCAACCTAACTGTAAAAATTATCAGTTAATTATTAATAGCAGTAATTTGGTGCTGTTGGTGTTGCATTACACTAAATTGTGCAAGGAAATTCAATTCTGGTTGGAGTTTTCTCTAAAAAATGAACACAAACCAGATTTTTTAAACTTTTGTTTGGAAACTTTTATCAGTTTATTTATCTTCCGTCACATCATAAAAAGTCACCTAGTGTTGCTTTTAATGGACCCTAAACTATTATGGGATGCATTTCACATTGTAAATCTTGTTAAATCAGACAACAGGCAGTCTGAATATAGTTGCCCATTGTCTATACCAACCAACTCTTCGAGTTGAAACAGAAAGATATTTATCTAAAAGGTAGGAAATAGTGGTCTACTCGAAGTTCACTTAAAAAAATAGTAAACTTTGTTTTCTACAAGTCTACACAGGAAACTAGAAGAATGTGGTTGTCCAGGCTGATTCTAGACCAGAAGGAGACACTGAGAAGAAGAATAAAGCCTAAAAATTAGCTTCAAAATGAACTCTGACATAACATACCAAAGAAAGGTATTCTATAATTAACAAAAGTTAAACTGATTGTAGGTGGTTGATGGCATGGCTTCGAGTAAGTCAGTCATTATATTTTTTATACCCTTCTTTTTCGTTATAATATTGTCATTACTTGAATATATGTTATTTTTGTTACCTTAAATTCAATGTTTTTGACAAGCATAGGGGAAAATATGCAAAGCTGGATTTTGTAAAGTTTATTTCTCTTGAAATAAATTATTTTGTGGGAACTGGTTGTTTTTGTTTTTAAGAAATATAGACATACTTTTCTTTCAGGTAGCAAAAGTAATCTTCCCATTCCCCTTTTTTATCTCCGTTATTTTTATACTTTTCTCACCCCTTTTGCCAGGCTGACAGTTACTGCTAGATAATTTCTTGGGTTGGATAGAGATTAAGTTTACTTGATTTGAGTAAAGTTATACTTTATAGCGACTAACATTCGAATAATTTTGTTAACTTTTCATGTGTTGGTTGTTGTAATTTAAGGCCTAAAAAGCCAAGCATATTTATTGAATTGAGCACATTTCTCATAAAAGTCCTTTCATGTTTGCACCTGTTTGTAGAGTCAACATCTCGTTCGTGTTGAAATAAGTTAGGGTTGAATTTAGGCTAATCTCTGTTTTGAGACTTTCAACACATTGGTTATGATGTTCTTCCCACAGAAACATCGCTTCTTTCTTTAATAAGCCTCTCAGAATGTATGTTGTAGGGGAACATGTAATTTGGTAGATATTTTTGGTCCCCCATTTTTAAGTTAGTTAGTATATATCTGTTTAGTGGTAAGTTGTTGGTGTTTATATTTGAAAAAGGGCAAAGGAGGCAAATGAAGTAAAGATGTGTAAACGATATGAAAGATGTGAAACGGCGTGGACAAAAAGAACATTCAAGACAAAGCGGTACAAATAAATTCAAATTTATATTTCAACAATACATGCAATTAAACATTTCAAAACATTAGTGTTCTAATATTGTTCGACATATTCCTGTGTGTGTATAATTAACACTAATACTACAAAAAGGAACTAAATAACAAAAGTTTCCTATGCGTATTGACTAATTATTTTCTATAGAATTCTAATTGTGTATATTAGGAGGAACGTGTCTTCTCCCATGTTGTTTGTTTCTTTCAGTGGTTTGACGAAATTTCTGTTGTTTTTGAAGTTGAAAAAAATCTCACAAAAAAAATGTAACAAGTCAGAGAATGTTTGCATGGCGCATACATTTTTGTGGCGGTATAGTGCTGTTAGTTGAAATGAGAGAGTGATAGTGTTCTTTCTGGAAGTCACACTGGAGAGAGTGTATTGGCCCTGTAAGTGGAAATGTGCAAAAGTGAGTGTTGGAAGATGAGCGTATTTATAGAAAATTCTTGTCACAGAGTAGGCTCCAAAAAAGCAGGACGAAATTGAGGTTTTGAGCACTGACCATGTGGTTCTCCTGGCCAATGAGTTCTCGAGACTGATTGTTTACATGTTTGTTTCCGGAACTAAGTGGCATAACGGCCATTTAAAAATATATGAGTGTAAGTCCTATAATGTCTTGTCCACCCGGTTTGAAATGAATGACGACAAGTTGGTAAGAAGACTGAAGAATTCTTATAATTCTTTCTTTCATGTTGGAAGTAGCATGTTCCTAAAGTCATTGATTTTCTCAGGGTCTGAACTAAAACAATTTTTACTGTATATCATGCAAAAAAAAAAAACGATATAATTTTGTGCACTTTTTGAGTTCAACATAAAATCATTCTTTATTGCTACTTGCATGACTTTGTGCAAGATTTTGTCACACTCTTCTGGTTAGATATTGATAGTGACATCATCAACCATGCCTACTGCACCATCAACCTTTGTCCATCTTTATTTGAAAAATTTCCAGAAATGCACTCAATACAAATAATATTCCCTGGAAGCAGTATCTTTTATAGCGTAACTGCAATGTGGTTAACAACTAAGAGTCTCTATCCAGATGTGTTGACCAGTAACCGGTTTTGACATCCAGTTTGTAAAATATTTTAGTATCCACAAAGTGATGCAATAGCTCTTCCATTGTAGGGATCTTGTGATGTGGTCTCTTAAGTTTTGTTTGGGTATCTTGGGTCGAGGCAGATTCTTAGAGTCCTAACTTTTTTGTATGAATAGGAGAGGCTTGAAACCCAATCTGTTCTATCACTTTTCTGTTGATATTTTTCCATGATATCAAGCACCTGTTTAATGATGTCTTTTTATGCGGTTGGATTTTACCCTGGTGGATAATGTCATAGTATGAGTTATTCCCCCTCGATGCACCCTCAGAAAATAAAGATGATAATAGGTACTTCCGTCCCCGCAGTTTAGAACAATAAACGAGATAGCCAACATGGCTACTCACACATCATATCATGACTTGTTTCTATTTTATTCATAATGTACTGACTATCATAGAACCATAATATTACATGGGGATTAACAAAGAAGCCCACAAACATAGTGCATGGATGAAAACTATAAATAACAAAGAAAACGTCTCCAAAAAAAGGTCAGTCTCCATTTTTCTGAACACACGTGGTAAACACACGAGTGCCATATTGAAAAAAAAAGAGTAACAAGAAATCGCCAAAACTCACTATGGAAAAGAAGTCTGAAGTAAGTACACCTAATTTATTTATTTATTATCATTGTCTGATATTTAAAGCGAGATAATGACTACAAATGCATGTGAACCAGTCATGTATTGGGATTCGGAGAACCTGGTCGATTCATTCAGATTTTTCAAGCAGCGATGTAAACTGTATTTCCCTGTTAAAAACATCCCAACCGAGAAACAGGTTGACCACATTCTGCTGTTAGCTGGCGAGGAAGGACTCAGAAGATACAATGCTTGGACGTTTGAGACCGATTCCGACCGAGCAAACCCAGAAATTATGTGGGGTAAATTTGAGAAGCAACTCGAAACTCAAGTTAATTTTCGTATTGCACGATTTTATCTGCGTGAATATAAGCAGAACACAAAATATTGACGATTTCGTTGCTAGATGCAAATTACAGGCCAAAAAAATGCAAATTTAGAGACAAACTGAAGGACGGCTCATAGAACAGGTTATTACCGGTACGAGACACCCTGAATTACAGAAGCTTTTGCTATCCAAAGGCTTAGAGCTGACACTTCAAGAGGCTTTAAATAGTGGTCGAACACATGAAGCGTCCCTTAATCATTTGAAGCAAATGGCTAAAATTCATGGAGGAGATAAATACAATAAAACAGAGTCACTGTAAACGATGTGGAAACACACGGCTATCAGAAAGGAAAATGCCCAGCCTGGCGTACCACAGGTTCGGTTTGTGGAAAAAAGAATAATTGGGCAAAGATGTGCACCAGCAAAAACGAAAAGAAAAGATTCACCCAATCACGTACGACACACAATCCTAAACAACCGCATGAGATTCAGAATAAAAAGCGCAACAATCGAATCTGTGCGATGAACTCAGACACAAGAGAGCCCAGCAGGTTATAAAGAGAGTTTGAACTGTTGACGTTTGATGCAGTTCAGCAGCAAAGAGACAATCGGACCGAAGGCTTCCTGATAGACCAGGTACCTACATATTAAAGGCAAAAGTGGACACTGGTGCAGAAGGCAATACGCTTCCTCTACGAACCTTCCGTAGGATGTTTCCAGACAAGGTAGATGACCTCGGACAGCCGATCCCAGGTTCTACAAAAAAGGAGCTCACAATACTAACTGAATACAACGGCTCAAGCATAGTGCAGCATAGTTCAGTGTGCACATAAAGGTAAATGGACAACACTTAAATTTTTCGTTGTGACAACAGAGGGACCCACAATGATAGGACTACCCTCACTCAGAAACCTGGAGCTAATAAGCCTCCACTGCACAATTGAAGAAGACAAAGGTCTAAATTAACTCTCTCATCGAGTTAACAAACTCCTACCCAAATCAGTTCGATCGCATAGGACACTTCAAAAGTGACTATCACATAGTCCTAAAGCCCGATCATCACCCAATGATCCATGCACCCAGGAAATGTCCTATACATCTGAGGGATGAGATCGAAGAGGAATTGAAGACCATGGAATCCCAAGGCATTATTAGAAAAGTTAGCGAGCCTCCCGAATGGGTTAGCAGCATAGTGTACATTCGAAAGAAGAATGGAAAACTTCGCCTATGTCTCGACCCAAAGGATCTGAACCGCGCGATCATGAGATGCCATTATAAGACTCCCACAATGGAGAAGCTGGCACACAAGCTGTCAGGTGCTCAACACTTCTCAAAATTAGATGCCAAAAATGGATATTGGTCCTTACTGCTTGAAGAATCACAACTATTGACAACTTTTCACTCACCATTTGGGAGATTCTGTTTTCGTAGAATGCCGTTTGGTCTGGTGATGTCCCAGGATATCTTTATGCAGAAAAGGGACATGATACTAGAGAAATGTTCTGGTACAATTGGACTGATTGACGATGTCATTGTCTATGGGAAGACGAAAGAAGGGCACGATAGCAACGTGCACAATCTAATGAGAATAGCGCGAACCGAAGGGTTGTGTTTTAACAGCGAAAAATGCGTGACAGAACAAAAACGAATACATTTTTGGGGTGCTATCTATAAGAATGGTATAAGACCAGATTCAAGTAAGGTGGAAGCGATAAAGCAACTGCCCAGCCCTACCAACATCACTGATTTGCAAAAGGTGTTAGGAATCGTCATCTACTCACCACCCTTCATTCCGCATCTATCCGATCTGACTGAACCCATGAGAGATTTACAAAAGAAAGAATCTGAATACCAATGGACTGCCAGTCACCAGAAAGCACTTCAAAAAATCAAAGACTTGATTTGCAAGGAAATGTCCCTTACCTACTTTAACCCGTCGAAAGAAACGAGTAGACGCATCGAACAAAGATCTAGGCGCAGCTCTCCTACAAGAAGGAAAACCAATTGCATTTGCTCCCAAAGTACTTACAGAAACGGAACAAAGATATGCAAACACAGAGCGAGAGCTTCTAGCTGTCGTTTTTGGCTGTGAACGATTCAGGACATACTTATATAGAGGTGAATTCCAAGTGGAAAGCGATCACAAGCCATTAGAAATGATCAGCCTAAAGAATTTAATTGCAGCTCCACCTCGTTTGCAACGTATGTTGCTACGCCAACAAGAATATGACCTGAGCATCATCTATCGTCCAGGCAAAGAGAAGACCCTGGCAGACGGATTCTCCCGGTTACCAAACAAGAAAACCAAAGAGGAGATAAACGTCAATGTAAGAATGGATTTTGTTCAGATTTCCACAGAAAAGTTGACACAAATAAATCAGGCAACGAAAGCTGACCCCATACTTTGCGAATTTAGGGAAACCATCCTGCAAAGCTGGCCCAACACATTCAGAGAAACCAGCAAAAACTTGCAACCATACTTGTCATATCAGGACGAGCAGGCCATTGAAAATGGTATCCTAATGAAGAGTGGTCGCATAATTATACCTAAGGTGATGCAGCCAGAAATATTACAAAAAATCCATTATGGTTATCAGGGAATGGAAAATGTAAGTTACGTGCCAAAAGCTGCGTTTTTTTAACAACATTAATCAGGACTTCGACAAAATTGTTCAAGGATGTGTTATCTGTCAAGAACAACAGAAAGCCCAATGGGCAGAATCCTTAAAACCGCACGAAATCTCAGTGAGACCATGGCAAATAGTAACCATGGATTTGTTTCAGTTCGGCAGATCGCATTACATGCTGGTGGTTGACTACTATTCAAAATATCCCCTTGTGAGAAAATTGAAGGACTTCAACAGCCAGGAGATAATCAACCTCACCAAGCAGATCTTCGGAGAACAAGGAATCCCGGAGTGATTGAGCAGTGACAACGGTCCTCACTATAGTTCAATCCTGTTCAAGCAATTTTCAAGGGAATTGGGATTTGAACACTCCACGTCATCTCCTAGATACCCTCAATCAAATGGTCTATCAGAGCGCTTTTTACAAGCTATAAAATCTGCTATGCAAAAGGCTACCTCAAGTTACCGCGACTTAGATATGGTGTTGCTATGCTTACGGTCCATTCCTATCGACCATGTAATTCCATCACCTGGTGAATTTCTGTACAACCGAAAACTTGTGGGAAACTTACCAGTAAAGTGCCCCAACAATGCAAGCCAAAAAGAAAAAAATAGCAACCCACCTGTATCAAAGGCAGTCATACCAAAAGTCTCAACATGACCGGCACATCCGAGACCTCCCAAACATACTAGAAGGGCAACGTGTTTGAGTATATGACCCGGATTCAAGTTAATGGTCCCCGGCAGTTGTTACACAGAGATGTGTTGAACCCAGATCCTATATAGTGCAGACTTCATCCGGAAAGTCACTCCGCAGAAACCGCAAGCATCTGAGGGAAGATAAGTCTGCAGCAACGCTGAACCCAGAGGCATCTGCATCACACCAGCGATATCCCCAGAATCCGATGGAGAATCAGCAGTGGGTACAACCACAAACCACTCTCCCATGGAACAAACTAGGACCGTCACAACCAAGAGCAGACCTGTTTCCAGATACACCCCACAAGACACCCTTCACTCATCATGGAACTCAAAACACATCCAGATCCGGTCGTGTAATAAGACCACCTAGAAAGTTCAATTATGATGAGTACAATTCCTAATCGAACCATCAGGCTACGTCTATACATATGTCGTGGTTTTTTGATGTCTCAATTATTTTAGTTGTTTTGGGAAAAAGAGGGATATCATAGTATGAGTTATTCCCCCTAGATGTAGGAGATGATATGGTAGTAATGCCACGAACAATCTTACCTCGAAGAAACAGAAGGTGTGCTCTCTCTGCTGCCGGCACGTGGAAATCAGAAGAAAAGGAAGCAAGAGGTGGGGCTTGTTTTATGGAGGAGAACGAGATAAGTCTACATGAAGTGGCGAGATTTGATGAATATAAAAGAGACTAAGTTTGAAGTGGAAAACAGCAGTATTTTGGTGAACATCTATCAGTTTATTTTGCGTGTTGAATAATTTGACTACCCCCCAATAGGCTGATTCCACTTCGACTAGACCTCCAAACTTCGAACAATGCACCCTCAGAAAATAAAGATGATAATAGGTATTTCCGTCCCCGCAGTTTAGAACAATAAACGAGATAGCCAACATGGCTACTCACTCATCGTATCATGACTTGTTTATATTTTATTCATAATGTACTGACTATCATAGAGCCATAATATTACAGATCAATATATGGTTGTATGTTCTTGTTGGAAATTTTTATCAAGAAAAAACGTATGGTATTTTTAATGCCTATTTTTTGTCTGCCTTTCAATGTCTCTGGTTTCGTGTCTTGCTACGAAAATAAACGGAAATAAAGAGGGGCTCATGTGGCTGGCTCCGGAAGTTGGATTTGGTCACGTTCCCCCTGAATTGGGGCCTCTTTTGGATCAGGCACTCGAAGCGAGAAGACGTCCCAATAATTCTGGTAAGCTACCGACAGATTGCCCATCCTTAGCACTGACTAAAAACACCCGAGCAGCAAGTGTATGGACTTTGGCCAGTTCAGTGTATACCTTTGACGAGAGAGGAGCGGGACGTATTAACTGCTTTCAGGCCATAGAATTTGGTTACTGATACTTCTCGAACCTGACAACTACACACGAGGTACCAGCGAATACCTTATGACAAGAAAAGGAGCAGCACTAATATCTGACGAGAGGACACACACAAGCTGCTCCCACCAGAAAGTAAAACAACAGCGACGTACCCGTGAGAAGTTAAAGGAGCATTTTCTTTGACGAGAAAGACCTGAATGGTGAATAACATCAGTTATTTTTGTTCTTAGCGAGAGACAGCTAGAGACGTTGAACGGTTGTTATTTTTTTGAGAGCTTCGGAACTGTTTTTTCTATGTCCCCTGCGTGAGAGAATATATATTTGAAAGGGTTGTTCTTTTACTACACCCTTTCATGACTGTAAGGGCCCTTGCTTCCTTTTATTTTCCCCCCTTTTTTTGTGTATTTTTGGTACTCGGCGCTCTAAATTTTATTTGGCATCGTCACGCATGAGGAATTTCATGCAAAGGAAAATTCTTTTGCCTATTTTATTTTATTTTTACCTCCTTTGCGGAGATAAGTGTAAATAAAACTCCTTTTATAATCGAGCAAGACCGTTCTTAATTTATTTATTCCTTCCCCATTTCTTAGACGACGTTGCTTTGTTCAATGGTCGGTTATTTTCTGAAAGTAGAAAATTAATTTCCGACATTCTCGTTGACCTCTGATTTCACAGATCTTGGCATAGAGACTGTTGCGGAGCCGATAAATATGTCGACCCCGCAAATGAATTATGTGAATGAGAACAGCCAAAGCAATATGAAGGAACAAAGGTGAGATAATGATAATTACAAATGACAATTTATTTCGTCGTATTTACAAGCGTGAATGTAAATGTCCGTGGTGGTTGTATGTGTTCGCAGCTGGACGTTCGACGAGGGTCGCTGGCGTAGGTCGAGTCGTTGAGTACAGCTAGATGTTGGATGCTGGTAAGCTGAGGTCGGTCGAGTCGTTGAGTTCAGCTAGATGGTCGGTGCTGGTCGTTGAGTACAGCTATATGGTCGGTCGAGGTTGGTAGATCGATATCCCTGGTTGTGACGGTATGTTGTGGTTAACCAAGGGTGTGTCGATCGGGTTGCTGACTCGTACGGCGGGTCGTACGTGAGTCAGGTGTTGCAGTGGTAGAACAGTCCGTAACAGCGAGTCGTTACGTGGACTGCGTTGTACTTTGCAAGAGCGTCGAGGTCGAGGAAAGGCTAGGGCCTTGCTGGGCCCCCTAGCCGTGCGGACGTATCGGACGGGAGTGAAGGCTTTGTCGTGTCCAAAGCAGTGCGGACGAGAGCGAAGGCTTTGTCGGGTCAAAGCCGTGCGGACGATCGGACGGGAACGAAGGCTTTGTCGGGTCAAAGCCGTGTGGACGAGCGGACAGGTGCGAAGGCTTTGTCGGGTCAAAGCCGTGCGGACGAGCGGACAGCAGCGAAGGCTTTGTCGGGTCAAAGCCGAGCTGACGAGCGGACAGGCCAGAAGGCCGAGGCTAAGATGGGTGTTATCTTAGCGCTGCGCAGATAGCGAAGGAGTAGCTAAAGGCTGGACCGTGCCATTAGCGCTGCGCAGCTTATCGGACTATCGGAACCGAGTGAGAGTTAAGACCGGTTGGTCTTAGAATCCGTCTTCGTGTTTGCCGCCTGGCCGTCTACTTCGACTGATCATTACTGACCGCCAGAGATGCTCTGACCCGCAGACAGTGACCTCTTATGGTCCTAAAAAGGACCTTTGTGCATACCTATGTAGGTGGGTGAAAGGCAGATCTACCACGAGGAGTGGGATCAACGTCGGAAGTTAAGGTGAATGCGACCGCACAGAATGCGGGATTCCTCCTTAAAGAGCTTCGCTAAGAGCGTGCCGTTTAAGCGTTGAAATGGGCTTGCTGATATTTCGAAGGTGCTGTGACACACAGCTCCAGCCGCGTGAATATAAAATTCTTTGATAAAAAAATGAGTGTAGCCATAAATTATTTTCTAACCTGCTATAGGCTGGCGACGACTATTAGTTCAAGTCTTATCAGGTAATTTTTGGCCGAAGTGTTTTGTAAATGTTATTAATTTTAATTCATCTTTTTCTTTTAGCTATAACGAGATGTCAAGGTCGTTAGAAAGAAAAAGGGCTTAGTCAGTTCCGGTCGTACTCGGATATAATCGTCCTAACGCGGGCGTGTAACTTGATATGTTTAGGTTTATCGGCCGGTCGCGGCAAGGCCCTCTCCCTAGATAATTGATCGTCCATCAATTAGTAGTAATAATCGGTCCGTAGGTTGCTAGGGAAAGTGACCTTCCTTCCCGATCGGGTTTGCTGACGTGATGGCGTTGGAATACTTTCGGAAGAAGGTGTCGTTGATTCGGTGGGGTGTTGGTTCTCCAAAAACGCTGGTTTAGTCCAGTCGATAGAAACAGTATCAGTCGTGTTACCGCGCCTAATCGTGATGTGTTTGTTGGAGTGTCGTATCACTTTAAATGGACCTTGGTAGGCTGGTGTGAGAGGTTTTCTTACGGTGTCGTTTCGTACGAAAACGTACTTACAGTCCCGGAGATGTTGTGGTATGAATGTGCCTGTTTGTTGCTGTCGAGGAGGGGTATATTTTAAACGTGCCATATTGTGGCGGAGCTCCTGGATGAACGGGGTTGATGGCTTTGAAGCTGTGTCGAGGGAGTCGTTGAAATATTCACCCGGGAGTGAGAGCGGTGTGCCGAAGACAAGTTCGGCAGGCGAACATCCAATGTCTTCCTTGACAGTGTTTCTCCATGCGAGGAGGATCAGAGGCAATTCATCCACCCAGTTTGTTGAGTCAGTTCTAGCGGCCAAAGAGATTTTTAAAGATCTGTGGAACCTCTCAACAAGGCCGTTAGCCTGTGGGTGGTAAGCAGTCGTTTTTATGTGTTTGACGCCGAGTAGGTTCGAGAATTCCTGAAAGAGGGATGATTGGAACTGTGCTCCTCTATCGGTTGTGATGACTTGAGGTGTACCAAACGTACTTATCCATTCTTTCAGAATGGTCTTGGCAACAGTGCTTGCTGAGATGTCCTTGATAGGCACAGCAGTGGGCCATCGTGAGAAGCGGTCCACCACCGTCAATAGATATTGGTAGTCCTGACACATTGGCATTGGTCCAACCAGGTCGATGTGTAAGTGGGAAAACCGTGCGTCAGGACTGCTGAAGGTGCCAATAGGAGATTTTGTGTGCCGGTGGATTTTATACTGCTGGCATTTTAGACACGTAGAGACCCATTCGCGGATGTCTGTGTTCATGTTGGGCCAGACGAAGCGTTCAGCAATGAGTTTGACGGTCGCACGTTTACTCGGGTGTGACAATCCGTGTAAGTGTCGAAATACTTGTTTTCGTAATGCCGGGGGGACGTAGGGCCTTGGGTTGGCCTGGCTGATGTCGCAGTACAGTCTTCCGTCGCTGAGAGGTACTGGGAACTCCTGAAGTTTCAGGGAGGTGTTCGTTTTCACCTCTTGTAATGTTGAGTCGGATTTTTGTTCTTTCGCGATTAAATCCTGACTCAGAACATCGTTATCCAGAGCGTGGATATCTGTCCGGGATAAAGTGTCTGCGACCGTGTTATCCTTCCCCTTGACGTGACGTATGTCGGTAGAAAACTGTGACAAGTAATCGAGATGTCGAATTTCCCGAGCCGTGTACTTGTCGGAGTTAGTTCTCATTGCTGTCGTCAGTGGTTTGTGGTCTGTGTAGATCACGAAGTCTCTGCCTTCTAGGAGGTGTCTGAAATGCTTGACGGCCAAGTATATGGCCAGCAACTCTCGTGAAAAGGTACTGTACCTTCTCTGTGCTGGTGAAAGCTTGGCTGAAAAGAATGCGATTGGTTTGCGTTGGGAGTCGTATTCCTGTTCGACTACAGCTCCTACTCCGGCGTCTGATGCGTCAGTCGTAAGGGCGAGATGCGTTTTTGGGTCGTCCTTAATGTACGAGAGTTTGGTGAAGTTCACCAGCGCGGTCTTTGCGGCGTTGAATGCGTGAAGAGCGTCTGTTTCTAGTGAAATGTTCCTATTCTTCCTCTGTAGTAAGTTCGTAAGAGGTTGGAGAATAGTGGAACACTTTGGGATGAACCTTCTGTAGAAGTTTATCATTCCAATGAAACGTCGCAGCTGTTTCATTGACGTCGGCGTTGGAAAATCCTGGATTGCACTGATCTTCGTCGGTAGAGGGGTTATTCCTTCAGCATCGGTGTTGTGTCCAAGGAATTCGATGCTGGGCGCCCCGAAAACACACTTGTCAAGGTTCAGACGTAATCCGTAATGTGAGAGTCGTCTGAACACTTCGCGTAGGTGTTGTTTGTGAGAATGATCATCTTTGCTGGCTACCAGGATATCGTCGATGTACGCATATACATAGGGTAGACCACGCAGGACTTCGTCCATCAAGCGCTGGAAGGTTTGTGCGGCGTTACGTAGACCGAATGGCATTTTTAGGAATTCATACAGGCCAAACGGTGTCGTAACTGCTGTCTTTGGGATGTCTTCCGGAGCTACAGGGATCTGATGGTATGCCTTCGTAAGGTCTATTTTCGAGAAGATACGAGAACCCTGCAGTCCGGAAGCAAAATCGTGGATGTGGGGTACCGGATATCGATCAGGAACTGTGGAGGCGTTCAGTTTCCTGTAATCGACGCATATCCGGAACTCCTTGTTTCCAGGTTTCGGTAGCAGGTGTAGAGGTGAAGCGTAGGGGCTGTCCGAGGGTCGTATGATGCCGTCGTTTAGCATCTGTTCAAACTGCTCTTTAGCATAAGCCAGTTTGTGTGGCGCGAGTCGTCTGGGCTGAGAGTGTGCTGGTGGAACACTCGTTTTGATGTGGTGTTGCGTTTGGTGGACACCTGAATCAGTGGATTTGAATGGTTGTGTTATATCCACGAACTGATTCAGGATGTCCACGTAATCCTGGCCATGGCATGCTGCGATTCCGATCCCCGTGGTGCTGTGTCGTGCTGGCGTCCCTATGACGTGGAGGTTCGTCAAGGTATCCGACAATGTTCGTGGGTTCATGTGAACCGATAGTTCGTAGTGTGCCAGGAAGTCTGCGCCGAGGATTGGTATTTTGACGTTGGCCAGCGTGAAGGTCCAAGTGTAGTCACGCCGCATGCCAATGTTTAGAGAGAGCGTCTTTCCACCGTACGTGTCTATAGTGGAACCGTTGGCTGCTTGTAGTTTGAGTGGGGTGGGCTTAGCGGATGGGTCAATTGTGTGAGGTATGACGCTGATGGCTGCACCCGTGTCTACAAGGAATTTTATTTTATTCCTCCGGTCCCAAATATAGAAGAGACGACATTTTTTTTAGTTCGATACCGGATGGGTTCGTCGTCGTTACCCTCCGGTTTCCTAGTTTTCCGGGGCCGCCGTGAATCTGCAGTGTGGCCTGCATTTCTTTGCTTGGTCTCCAAATGTCTGGTGGTACCAGCAGATGTCTGCGTCGTTGGTCCGGTGATTACTAGGGGTTCGAGGGCGTCGATGGCGACTATGCGTCCTGACCCTTGGCCTCTGTTGTCGGGTGACCTTCATCTCGTGAAGTTGTTTTTGCAGGTCTGCCATCATTTTTTTCATGGCCCGCAGCTCTTTTGTTGTTTGCGACTCCGATGTTGGTGCCTGGACAGAGGTGATGTTGTTGGATCGTTCGAACACCAAATCAGCGGAATCGGCCAAGTCGTCCAGTGCGGTGGACCGGGACATTGGAGCAATTATTTGCGAGACCCATGATGGTAGTCGTTCCATCCATAGGGTTCGCAGGACGGTCTCTGAGACATGCTTCGAGCCCAACTGACTCTTCATGAATCTTAAAAGTTGGGTTGGTGTCCTGTCTCCGATCGTGATGTTTTGAAGGACGTCCCGGATTCTTTCTTCTTCAGAGCGGCCTGTACGTTTAAGGATTATGTCCTTAAGGTAGTCGTAGGGTTTTTTCTCTGGGAGTTCAGCGAGAGCATCCGTAATCCGGCTGATGACGTCTGGTGGCAATTTCTGCATCAAGTTGGCTACTTTGATGCGCTGGGATTTTATCCTCAACATGAGGAAGATGGTTTCGACTTGTTGGAACCAGGAATGTACATCTGGATTGTACGTTGGCAACACCACGGTGACGTTTGCCATTAATGTGTCGGACTCACCGCTGCCCTCCATTGCTCTGTCTGTATTCACGTTCGGGGTCACCACTTGTTGCAGAGCCGATAAATATGTCGACCCCGCAAATGAATTATGTGAATGAGAACAGCCAAAGCAATATGAAGGAACAAAGGTGAGATAATGATAATTACAAATGACAATTTATTTCGTCGTATTTACAAGCGTGAATGTAAATGTCCGTGGTGGTTGTATGTGTTCGCAGCTGGGCGTTCGACGAGGGTCGCTGGCGTAGGTCGAGTCGTTGAGTACAGCTAGATGTTGGATGCTGGTAAGCTGAGGTCGGTCGAGTCGTTGAGTTCAGCTAGATGGTCGGTGCTGGTCGTTGAGTACAGCTATATGGTCGGTCGAGGTTGGTAGATCGATATCCCTGGTTGTGACGGTATGTTGTGGTTAACCAAGGGTGTGTCGATCGGGTTGCTGACTCGTACGGCGGGTCGTACGTGAGTCAGGTGTTGCAGTGGTAGAACAGTCCGTAACAGCGAGTCGTTGCGTGGACTGCGTTGTACCTTGCAAGAGCGTCGAGGTCGAGGAAAGGCTAGGGCCTTGCTGGGCCCCCTAGCCGTGCGGACGTATCGGACGGGAGTGAAGGCTTTGTCGTGTCCAAAGCCGTGCGAACGAGAGCGAAGGCTTTGTCGGGTCAAAGCCGTGCGGACGATCGGACGGGAACGAAGGCTTTGTCGGGTCAAAGCCATGCGGACGGGAACAAAGGCTTTGTCGGGTCAAAGCCGTGCGGACGAGAGCGAAGGCTTTGTCGGGGCAAAGCCGTGCGGACGATCGGACTAGTGCGAAGGCTTTGTCGGGTCAAAGCCGTGCGGACGAGCGGACGGGAACGAAGGCTTTGTCGGGTCAAAGCCGTGCGGACGAGAGCGAAGGCTTTGTCGGGGCAAAGCCGTGCGGACGAGCGGACAGGTGCGAAGGCTTTGTCGGGTCAAAGCCGTGCGGACGAGCGGACAGGTGCGAAGGCTTTGTCGGGTCAAAACCGTGCGGACGAGCAGACGGGAACGAAGGCTTTGTCGGGGCAAAGCCGTGTGGACGAGCGGACGGGAACGAAGGCTTTGTCGGGTCAAAGCCGTGCGGACGAGCGGACGAGAGCGAAGGCTTTGTCGGGGCAAAGCCGTGCGGACGATCGGACTAGTGCGAAGGCTTTGTCGGGTCAAAGCCGTGCGGACAAGCGGACGGGAACGAAGGCTTTGTCGGGTCAAAGCCGTGCGGACGAGCGGACGAGAGCGAAGGCTTTGTCGGGGCAAAGCCGTGCGGACGATCGGACTAGTGCGAAGGCTTTGTTGGGTCAAAGCCGTGCGGACGAGCGGACAGGTGCGAAGGCTTTGTCGGGTCAAAGCCGTGCGGATGAGCGGACGGGAACGAAGGCTTTGTCGGGGCAAAGCCGTGCGGACGATCAGACTAGTGCGAATGCTTTGTCGGGTCAAAGCCGTGCGGACGAGCGGACAGGTGCGAAGGCTTTGTCGGGTCAAAGCCGTGCGGATGAGCGGACGGGAATGAAGGCTTTGTCGGGTCAAAGCCGTGCGGACGATCGGACGGGAACGAAGGCTTTGTCGGGTCAAAGCCGTGCGGACGAGAGCGAAGGCTTTGTCAGGTCAAAGCCGTGCGGACGAGCGGACAGGTGCGAAGGCTTTGTCGGATCAAAGCCGTGCGGACGAGCGGACAGGTGCGAAGGCTTTGTCGGGTCAAAACCGTGCGGACGAGCGGACGGGAACGAAGGCTTTGTCGGGGCAAAGCCGTGTGGACGAGCGGACGGGAACGAAGGCTTTGTCGGGTCAAAGCCGTGCGGACGAGCGGACGAGAGCGAAGGCTTTGTCGGGGCAAAGCCGTGCGGACGATCGGACTAGTGCGAAGGCTTTGTCGGGTCAAAGCCGTGCGGACAAGCGGACGGGAACGAAGGCTTTGTCGGGTCAAAGCCGTGCGGACGAGAGCGAAGGCTTTGTCGGGGCAAAGCCGTGCGGACGAGTGGACAGGTGCGAAGGCTTTGTCGGGTCAAAGCCGTGCGGACGAGCGGACAGGTGCGAAGGCTTTGTCGGGTCAAAACCGTGCGGACGAGAGCGAAGGCTTTGTCGGGGCAAAGCCGTGCGGACGAGTGGACAGGTGCGAAGGCTTTGTCGGGTCAAAGCCGTGCGGACGAGCGGACAGGTGCGAAGGCTTTGTCGGGTCAAAGCCGTGCGGACGAGCGGACGAGAGCGAAGGCTTTGTCGGGGCAAAGCCGTGCGGACGATCGGACTAGTGCGAAGGCTTTGTCGGGTCAAAGCCGTGCGGACGAGCGGACAGGTGCGAAGGCTTTGTCGGGTCAAAGCCATGCGGATGAGCGGACGGGAACGAAGGCTTTGTCGGGTCAAAGCCGTGCGGACGATCGGACTAGTGCGAAGGCTTTGTCGGGTCAAAGCCGTGCGGACGAGCGGACAGGTGCGAAGGCTTTGTCGGGTCAAAGCCGTGCGGATGAGCGGACGGGAACGAAGGCTTTGTCGGGGCAAAGCCGTGCGGACGATCGGACGGGAACGAAGGCTTTGTCGGGTCAAAGCCGTGTGGACGAGCGGACAGGTGCGAAGGCTTTGTCGGGTCAAAGCCGTGCGGACGAGCGGACAGCAGCGAAGGCTTTGTCGGGTCAAAGCCGAGCTGACGAGCGGACAGGCCAGAAGGCCGAGGCTAAGATGGGCGTTATCTTAGCGCTGCGCAGATAGCGAAGGAGTAGCTAAAGGCTGGACCGTGCCATTAGCGCTGCGCAGCTTATCGGACTATCGGAACCGAGTGAGAGTTAAGACCGGTTGGTCTTAGAATCCGTCTTCGTGTTTGCCGCCTGGCCGTCTACTTCGACTGATCATTACTGACCGTCAGAGATGCTCTGACCCGCAGACAGTGACCTCTTATGGTCCTAAAAAGGACCTTTGTGCATACCTATGTAGGTGGGTGAAAGGCAGATCTACCACGAGGAGTGGGATCAACGTCGGAAGTTAAGGTGAATGCGACCGCACAGAATGCGGGATTCCTCCTTAAAGAGCTTCGCTAAGAGCGTGCTGTATTTATCCTACGTCCCACCAACGTACGAATATGGCACAAGGCCGTTTTTAAGGTGGGTCCTGTCGCAAGGCCGTAGCCCAACGCGATAGGCAGTTCCAAAAATGCTCTGGACGCATACACGATGGGGTGTCCACCCTGTTTTATTACAGCTCCAAGACCAACCTCCAAACTATCGCATTCCAGTGAGACTTCCTTGTTAACATCATAATATTGGAGGACTGGAGCTTGGGTGATGAGTTCTTTCATCCTACTGAAAGCCGTTTCGTGTGGTGGCAACCAGTTAAATACAGAATCCTTGTCCAGTAGGCGTCGCAGCGGTTCACATACAGTGCTTAGTTTGGGTGTAAACTTAGCAAGGTAGTTTGCGACTCCTAGGACTCTCTGAACACCTTGGACGTCTGTGGGGTATTGCATCTGTGAAACTGCCTTAACTTTCTCCGGGTCTGCTGCTAAGCCCTGTGCACTGAAGATGTGTCCCATGTAACTGACAGAAGTTTGTTTGAAGTTTAACTTTTTGGGGTTGCGTTTTAAACCCTTTTCCCGGCATCTTTCGATAAGTGCTCTGAATGCTGTGTCGTGACTTTTGTCGGCCTCCGCATCATTCTCACCAGAACCATATATTATGGTGTCATCTGCGATAACTTTAGTGTTGTCCAGTCCCTCGAAACAGTGGTCGAGTCGTCGTTGCCCTTTCTCTGGGGCTGAGCTAATTCCAAGTGGCATTCTAAGCCACCGTATCCTGCCAAATGGAGTCCAACACGTTGTCAAGTATGAAGACGACTCATCCAGTGCAACCTGAAGAAACCCATCCTTAGTGTCTATGACCGAGAAGAGCCTGGCCTTGCTCATCTTTGTCGCTATTTCCTCGACTGTTGGAGTTGGGTAGTGGTTACGCTGGATTGCCTTATTCAAATGGTATGGGTCAATACAGATCCTCAATTTGTGGGGTTTCCGAATGACAACTATGTTGCTGATCCAGGGTGTCGGTTCTGTGACCCATGCTATCACTCCTTGTTCAACCAATTCCTCCAGCTTTTGTTTCAGCTCCATTTTGAGTGGTAGTGGAACTCTGCGGGGGTTGTTCTGAACTGGTTTGATGTTTTTATCAATCTGTATTTTGCATTCTCCTGGTAGTCTTCCCAGCCCGGAAAATACATCTTTACAGTTGTCGAGAACACCCTCCTTGGTGAGTGATTTAACTTCGTCCAGGTGTCTGATGCATTCAACGTTGAAGGCTATAAGCTGGAGTGCAGAGCTGGCCCGTCCAGATAATAAGGATGGCGAATTATTGTCAACTACTTGAAAATGGACTTTTTTCTTGATGTTGTTTGCTTCGCACCACAGTGTTACAGCTCCCAGGGGTTCGAGAATGGAATTGTCGTACAGCTTCAGCTTTATATGGGAGGGCTGTAAGGGTGCTGTGGTGAGGCGTTTGTAGTCCACAAGAGCAAGAGTGCTGCAGCTTACCCCAATATCAATTTGGAACTTGAGGGTTAGAGCTTTCTGGCCTCCTAAGGGGGATACGTGGATGTTTGCGTAGTAGTGTTTGCGGTCTGACAAAGGATCCAAGGCATATATGGTTTTATCACTGCTGGCAGGTTCGTCGTTGACGTAACGGACCTTTGCATGTGCTGGCAGTTTATTTGACCGTGGTGGATGCGCTTGGGATTGGCACATCCTTGCAACATGGTTACGCTTTAGGCAGATTGCGCAGGTTAATCCATAGGCCTGACATTTGCCTTTGTCATGGCTTAGTCCGCAGAATTTACAGTCCTTGATATGCTCCCGTCTCTGTTTTCTTTTTTCTGCTTTTTGGGTATAATGCACTGTTTCTGTTGTTTTTCTGCTGCCTATCACGTCAACTTGTCTGTCCCTTTGTTCAGTGCTCCGACATATATCTATTGTCCGGTCTAGTGTTAGGTCTGGTTCACTGAGGAGTCTGGTCCGAATTTCTTTTTTATTTGTTCCCATCACTATCCGGTCGCGGAGTAATTCATCTTCCAGCGTGCTGTATCTGCACGTTTTTATTAGTTTTCTCAGCTTGTTCAAATATGCATCGAAACGTTCGCCTATTTCCTGGTCGCACGAATTAAATACGTAGCGTTCGTATGTAGTATTTAATTTAGGTTCGAAATAGTCCGATAATTTTTTTATGTCCACACGTTCCTCCTCTGTCATGGGCAGATTTTTTATAATTTTTAGGCATTCCTTGCCAACGATAGAGAGAAATGTTCCTACCTGGACTTTAGCCGGTTTGGTATCAATGCGCGTAGCGTCGGCGTAGTTTGTCCATGAGAGTTTAAATAGGGACCAGTTCTCTCTCAAATCGCCGTCCATGTCCATTTTTTCCGGTGGTGGGATGGGGTAAGCCAATATTCCGAAGTATTAGTCTTATCTCCGAGGTATTGTATCCGATTTGTGCCGTGTAATGATCCGGTCCGACTTCCGTGTTTTATGTGTTCACGTGGTGTCCGAAGAGTAGTTGGATTAGTTTGCCGGTGCGTATACACTATTTTAGTTATTTTCCGAAGTAATGTGTGTTTATCCGAGGTGTGGAGAGATGACTTCGCCGAATGTAGAAAAAAAAATCCCACTCTGATACCATGTTCTGGTGCAGATGGCGAGCGATAATAAATAACACGTGAACACGCAAGCTATCTAAGAAGGAAGTGTCTTTATTTACATTCAAGGGAGCTAAACCTACAGAGCCGGCCTCACTTTCATGGGGCCGTTTCGTACCCGTGTTTTACGGAGCTATATACATCATAACAGGCAGACTGCAAAAGAAAGATATAACATTTTTATTTATAGCGTTATTATTCATTATGATCAATAATACTTGAAAACCTATCTCATCTAAACCAATTATTATACGTTTAACTATGTCAAATTAATTATCAGCTTTAAGACATTTTCATGGCATAACATGCACAACATCTGATATTGTGAGAATACACTGCTAAGCATAAAAACAAAAGCACTTGTTGCAGCTTAAAAAAATGAGGTTTCAGCTTTTAAAAACACTGCGAGTGATAAATGAATGTATTAACTTTCTTGCCACATTTAAGTCTTAAGTTTGTGTTGTGAATAACAAAGATATGAAAATAATTTAATCATTAAACTTTCAATTAAATTTACTTGTCTTTTTTAATACAAAAGTATATACTCATTCTGCTGAATTAAGTAGGTGAAAAATTATAAATTATCTCTTTTGATTGTACGAATCCAAACATCAGATAATACTTTATCTTTAGGAAAAGAAAATACATGAAATTTAAAGCGGCTTTTATAATTCCTTTTGCAATTTAATACAACACATCTATGAGACATTGTTTTTGTCCATGAATTAATACAATATTCAAAAGAAAAAATAGATAAATTATTTAAAAACCCCAGCGTAAAAAATCTAATGTGCAAACGATACCCTTCTTGAAAGCTGGAGGACTCAAGATGATAACGTCACATGTTTTCCTCCTACCCTTCTCTTTCGGTGGTCTAGGTTTTCTGGTGCTATCGTTTTTGATTGGTACTTATATAGAAATCATTAGAGATCGAGAAACACTTTTCGTCGCTTGTAACAGAGGAAATGTATTATGGTTTAATATTCCTTCATAAAAATCAATTCACAACGAATTGACAACATATTTATTGCATGGGCAAACTCACTAAAAAGGATAGAGGAATTACATAAAATTCTAAAAGTACATTATAGAGATAAATTCCTATTTAGAAGTTAAAAAGTCCTTTATAGAATGAAAATTGTTGTATGAAGACTTACATCGAAACCTGGCACCGTGCGTGGTACGACACGAAGTTTGTTGGGGTAAAGTTTTCTCTTCCCTGTCGGAAGACGCTTCACACTTGTGCGTGCTTTCTGGTTGTAGAGACTAGAACACACACACACACACACACACACACACACACACACACACACACACACACACACAGAGAGAGTGAATGAGAGAGAGAAAGAGAGGATGTATGTATGTGTTTTGACTTGGCGAAAGCATTTTATAATGCTAATTTTATCACGCTATCTTACGGTTATTAGAAGTACTATTTTGGAAAGGAAGGTATGTAATCCCTACACATATCTAAATAATTTTTAATACACTTGATTTAAACTCACTAAAAGTTTACCTCACTTTACTCGAAGTTACGTAAATAAAAAAAACACTGAAATTCTAAAATAGTTAAAAATATATTTTTTAACGAACTTGGTAAGTAGAAACATTAGTAAAGCGTTTTATGTAAAATATTACTTACACGATGATAACTACATCATATTTAAATTCAAATTGTTGGACAAAATTAATAACATCTATTAAAGTACGCTTTAGTTTACTTCTAAAAATCATGTGTACAAGACCAATCACAAATAGATAAATAAAATAAAATTTTAAGTAAAGAAAATCATATCAGCAATAGTTTGTGGAGATTAGAAAAATAGAATAAAATAAAATAAAAAGTGTAAAAATTCCCGGAAGCCCCTGATAGGAAGTGGGGGCGGCGCATGCCTGAAGAAAAGACCGTCCCTGCACAAAAGAGAAACTCTACCTCACTTCAGCCTCCACTGTAGTACTGAACAGATCCTCTTTCACGCGGCCACTTGCAGCAAACACATTAGCTGGTTAGGTTTTTTAACCTGTTACCTTGCCATGTCTGCTGCAGGCGAACCGACACCGCCAAAACAAACATTATAAAAAATACCCACTGGATATGACCACACCGAATTTAGATGTATCAACCACCAAAAACGACTAGTGCTTTTCAACACCTTATTTGGGAAACGTGACTATTCTCAAATAGTCCCGGAAGACATCTCCTCGCTTCAGAGTAACCGTATGAAACCCAAAAATAAAGTTGAAATTTAGAAGGCATCTTCGTTTCCTTTCTTTCCTTCCTTCAGTCATTCTTTTGCAGCCTTCACTGAGAGAGAACATGCCAACAAATTAATTGGAGTTAAGAAGAAAACAAATAGAGTCAGATATCAAAACCCAAAAACTGACTACTACCAATCAAACGAAACAAATAACGCCAACACAATCTCCTTAACCCCATCAGTTTATTTTTTCTTATCAATCTTGAAAAAGGAAAATAACAACGTTAATATGGTTTTTGAATGTACAATGAAGAAAACTAAAAATAACTATTTATAATTTATTATTAAAATTTTAACCATTTGGCCAACCGTAATCGACGGCTTTTCTATAGCTACTACACCGAGGTGTTGGGGAGGGCGATTGCTCCACTTTACCCCTGATCTGTACTTTATAATGCTGAGTGTTAAGCAAGGAGGTATCAAGTACCATTTTTTGGGGTCTTTGGTATGACCCAACCTGGAATTGAACCCTGGTCTCTTGGGCCATTGGTGAAGACTCTACCCATAACATAATTCATCATTATTAAGTTTGTCTCAATGACATTAGAATACAGGGAAAATAGTTCAATGATTAAAAAGTAAATCAAAATTTGATGCAAATTTGAAGCCCCCCCTTTTTATGCCGAACAAATTTTGTTACAGAATTATTTCCCTTTTAATCTAAAAAGAAAATGATATTTTCAATTCAATCATATCATAAGTACAAATATTTATTTCTAACAATAGAACAAACTGACTACGTGTGGCTTTTAACAGTAATTTCATCGTTTTCAGAATGAAAAAGGAAGAAGTGAGCATAGAAAATAAGACGCCAAAAGCTGCCACCCATCATTTGTCGGCAGCTACTATTAATGCTCAGTACGAACTCGGATGTCGAACTGTCAAGGCAGAAAAAAGATAATCATCTGAAAGCTTTTGTCACTCGCTCATTAAAAACCATTAAACCATTAAAAAGTTACAAAATTGACAAGAAGCTATCCGAAAAAATTAACTAAACCGAAAATTCACTTAAATTCAACTAAACAACAAAACCCAAGAATTCAATTAAATGTCAACTAAATAGAAAACTTGAGAGAAAGCTCAAGTAAAATTAAACGAAAGCTGAAAATTCTTTCAACATTTCAACTAAACCATAAAAACTACTTAAATTCAAATAACTTTGTTTTCCGGATACACACACACACACACACACACACTCTCTCTCTCTCTCTCTCTCCCCTCTCTCTCTCTCTCTCGTTACTAAATTTCCGCAAATTACACCAAATTTGCGACGATTTCCGTCTTTTCTTTTTTGTTTCTTTTGTATAAAATTTGTTTCTAAAACTTTGTCGTCTGCATTACCTTTTTAAATAAAAAATGCGGAACCTACTGTATAAAATTACCCTCTAAAACCGCCTAAAAATCTTATCCCCTTATATTAAGAATTTGTTTCTATATTTCGTTTATATTGCAAATTTGGCATTTTTATTACCATTTCCTTTATATTAAAGATTTGTAACTATTATTCCTTTTTATAACTGATTTGTTATTTTGATTCCGTTCATATTATAAATTTGATATTCCTATTTTTTTATATTGCAAATTTGTCATTTATCATTATTCCTTTAAAAACTCTTTAAGCATTTTTAAAAAATGATCTCTTCAATATTTCACACGTGGGCAGTATTTTCCCCCAACAGCTCCCAATCTAATTCTTTTTTAAATTTCATCCTCACCTAAAGGTTTTTGTCATTTTATCATATACAGAGAGTATATGCCACATCATATATCCCAACCGATAAAATAACGCTCCACACACACATGCACACATGGGGTGGGTAGAATTAAATAACCTGAAAAAATCAGCGTGTTTTTTAAACAAGTGATGCATTATGCAATTCATTAACTTATAAATGAGCTTTGGAAATTTCATTAAAATTAGATGGTTATTGTAATATTTCAGTCAAAGGAAAGTAACCCCAAACCACATCACAAGCTTATATCTCCCTTGACCTATCCGGAAAAGGAAGTAACTGTTGAGTCATGAACAAAACAGCGGCACTCGTAAATAATGTACAAAAAGTATATTGCCGGGGAATAAGGCAGTCCTAACTCCGACAGCGAGCATCTCTTTGTGTTCCGTTCTTTTTTTTTTTTTTTTTGTTACCCGCGAACCGGGCTTTAGACATTACAATTACCTGATATTGGTTGATTTCTTTTTCAATCAGTATTCGTAATAGATGTACATTTTGTTTTAAGTAGAGGAATTATAAGGTAATTTAATTACCACGACCAAAAAATTCGGCAAACACTTCCGCACGACATATGGAAACAATGGACAGCTGTTTCAACCTTATTAGGTATCATCAGCTGTGTATATCGCGCTCTCCACCACTAGAGATCGAACCAGCAACCACAGAATGCAAAGCCGAAACTCTACCACACAACCGATGCTAAATCTCCAGTGCAGGAGATCATGGTATACATTGTTGATGAGACCTAATAAGGTCGAAACTCCAGTCCATTGTTTCCGTATGTTGCGCGCATCTGTTTGCCTGAGATTGTGGTCAATTTACAGGATTCGTGATTTGTTACAATTCAAAAGGTTCATGGCGGCCCTATTGTTAGTACCTAGAATAATGAAATACGCAAAACATGAACTTTCAGATTGATTACAGAATCAATAATTATTTCTTTGAAGCATAGTGATATATATTTCTCCCCTTCAAATTTATGAATATTCCAAAATATGAAGCAAAGGGAGGAAATGACAAAATGATAAATAATATACTTGATATTAGCTGTGATTAATGAATGATTTTTTATTCATATTATTTCCTGCTTCATTGATAAACAGTCAAAAGAATTAAACCATATATAATTTTATATATCGTCTTAAAATTTGAAGTATTAGAAATAATCATTCCTGTTATTTAGAGGACAAAATAAAATTTTTAAATGGTTGCTTTTAGGCGTGGGGGGGCTGTCGTAAATTTGATTATCTCCCTTTAGTTTTACTCTCAAGGAAACTATTTTAATTCAATTGGTGTCGGTAGTTACTGAATTGAATTTTACCAAATAATTAAAAAACTTGGATAATTTCTCCTTCTCTTATGTAAAATGCAAGGAGTATAAGAAATCAGTAGAAAGAAAAGAAAGTAAGTATCTCCTTCTCTTTCTTTATAAATAAAAAAACATTTTTTGCAGAAAAATGTTTTTTTTTATTCACTAAGAATTACGATACAATATTTGGTTAATGTTCGGTTTAGTTACATGTTTTTCTTCGAGGAAGATATATATTTTTTAATCTATTTTATTTGATTTGTAAACGAATATGACTGTAGCTTAATTTCTTTCCGGAAACTATTTTTGTTTTTTTAAGAAAAGCAAGTCATTTGACCTGACTCTATAGTAGGAGGCTGATTTACGATATCCCTATAATGTTGAAGTGAACCCACATTTTGTGTGTGTTTTAATATATGTGAATCTTTTTCCTTTTTTTCATTCACCTTTGCAATTATTCATGGACACTGAAAATTTTATGTGCGAAAGTCTAACATCAAAACGAAAACCATGAATTTTCTATTTCTTACAGACAAATCCTTTTTTTTTAATAGGAAAATTGAAATCTATGTAAGAAAGAGAATTCGCTAATTTCATCATCATAATCTATTTGTACCATCATTAGGAAGAAAGATGAAAAAAAAAAAAAATGAAAGAGAGAGAGAGAGAGAGAGAGAGAGAAAAGATATATGAATTATTTGTATGTTCTCCATAGAAATGCTGATAAATTTGTGAATAATTAAAGTGTAAAAATGTCGCTGTAGTTGTCTAAGAAGTATAAAAGGCAAATTGAATTGGAAAATAAGGAACCTCCAAGAAAACAAAACAAAATAAAACCCCACTGATTTCAAGAGGCTACCTGATCAAAAACCACACAACTGAATTATATATATTTAATAAAATAAGAAAGTTTACTTTTCTAATTTTGAAGACAAAAAACATTTTTATGTGATTTACCCTAAACAAGTTTAATTAATTACTTAAAATGTTGACTTGAATTTTTATTTGTTTTAAGATAACGTCTGAAGAAATGTTGTTTTTTTAAATGAAAGGTAAATGATTTTTACTCTGAAATTTTAGGAATTTAAACTTTTTGCTCTTGCCAACTGCTTTACGTTATTTTCTGAATAACATTTTAAGGACATGTTCTGTAAGAAAAAAATTGACTTAAATTTTGTTTGTTTATTCATAGATATATTTCAATAGATAATCTGGAAAAAATATTGGTAAATAAGATAAATATACTGATAAAATGAAAATATTATTCACATCTTTAACTTTGATATTTATTTGTTACTTTACTTCTTTTTGCATCTGTACAATTTTTTGAGTGATTTTCTCACCCTCAAAAATTCATCAAAATTTCCAAATTACACGGAAAGAAAAAAGAAAAGAAATAGAAGCTTAATGATAGTACATAAAATGTAATGAGGAAAAGTTGTTTTTTCTGGGTTTCATTTAGTTTGTCACTGATGAGTTGTTATTTTGTTTTTAATATATAAATCAGAGACAAAAGTAAATATTAAATTCCATTTAATTAGATTTTTTGAATATTAATATAAAGTTTTTCATTACTTTTTTGTGTTTTAATAAGTCACAATTTGAATTCTGATTCTGTTATTGTAAATAATACAAATATGTATCTTAACGTTTTTTTTAATAATATTTCATTGCACACTTTTTTTTGTATAGATGTCTAAAAGTCTTGTAATTATGATTCCTTGAATGAGTCAGTGGGATTAATAAGATAGGTTGTGAGTTCAATCCTTGTGCTGGGCAGTATATTTCATTTATTTTATTATTGTTATTTTCCTCTTTTCCTTGCTTTTTTTAAAAGTTGTTCTTCTCTTATTAGGAAGGAGTCTGTGTGGCTTAGTGTGCTGATCGTAGTAAGTTCAAACTCCAGTCTTGCTATTATGTTCACTTTTGGCCTAAGACCATTAAGAAGGGTATGAATTCCCTTATCCCCTCACCCAGCTATAGGTTAATATTACTGTTCTTTTCCAAGGATGTCTTTGGCTTTAAATAACCCATGAAGGTTGATATACTATAAAAACAAACCAAAACAAACTTAATTCTCTTATTGATTAAGAACACTACACATTCAAAATTTTGGCTGTTGTTACCAAAAACCGACTTTAAAACAAATTAACAAAACAAAAAAACTTCTCTTCTGGGCATAAAGGTCCCAATGCTAAAAATAAATAAGTCAGAACTGAAAACAAATGAGACACTTATTACACAAGTTACAAATACTTTATTCTATAAAGTGGACAAAAGCAGATTACAGCTAATGCCTGCATATCAGTCCCTATGCAGGAAATAATTCATTAACAAAACATAAAACAAAGGCAAAATTAAAAAGCATTTGTAAAAATGATATATCTTTTACATTCATTAACAAAGCATAAAACTAAGGTAACATTAATAATTGTTTCAAAAATTACATGTATCTTACTTCTCTGTAAGCGGCTGAAACCAGTTCCCTTTTTTCTCTCTTCATAGGAAAAAGCCAAAAACTTCTTAATTCATGTTGTCTATTATTTTTTGGGGATACATCTTCTCTTTTCTTTAGTTTCTTTATTCTTTTCTTTTTTTCCTTTCTTGTGTTTTTTTCTTTCTTTCTGTTTGGAATCTACAGGTCCTTCAGACCTGAATTATTCCAGTCTGTTTTCACCCAAGTTAGCTACTAAATGAATTGGTAACTTCTAGCTTACTCATTTCAATTCAAAAATCTCTAGACCTGCATCTCTCAGAAACTTACCTGTTTCTCTGCTAGGCCTAAAAAAAAAAAATTAAACATCTACACAAGCCATCTCTAGTCCATGTTCACCCTGTAATGGGTTATTGTGGAAAGAGCACAAATTTTTACTTCCATCTCCCACTTTCAAAAGAGAACCGACTCTTCCACATCACAATAGCAGCAGCCAGTCCACTGTTTTAGCCAATCCAATGCCAATAAAAACAGCTCTGTTCCTTTCTTCAACCCTCCAGGTGGATAAACAAAAAAAAATTTCAATTCACTACTCTGTAGTTAGAATAGCAAACCCTTATTTAATTCAGTTGAATTAAATTGTTGCCTTTTGTGACGGCAAATTTGACTAATATCCCTAAACGGGACTTTATTTTCGCACGTGTGAAGACGGGGCAGGTTGGCACTTGATCCCCTACAGAAATAAGTCCTGTTCAGAGTTCTTTTCTCAGGCAGATAAGAACTGGCATATTACGTGAGGGAATAATTTAGGGCCAGACTGACCCCCGCTGGTAAAGGGGTCCAAAATTTCACACTATCACACACCCACCAGGCCGCTAAACTTCTTTCCCTTAGATAATAGAAGAATACGGGCCTATAGGTCTTAGTTGTAATAATATTAATGTTGTTGTATTAGTCGGCAACTCCGGTTTCCCGTGTGATACTTTAGGAGTTAATAGGACAGTTCTAAGCAAGATAATGTAAGGCGAATAGAAGCTGAAAGGAAAGCATGGAATAATAACATAGACCACATGGTAAAATGAAAATACATAGGTTCTTTACTACGGTTGTATATATATATATGTTCAAAGTGTCAAAAATATATAATAGGATAGTCCATGAATATAAATGTCTTTTCTTGGCTTTTATCCTTTTTCAAATTGAGATAGAGAGTGGT
Organism: Sepioteuthis lessoniana; assembly: GCA_963585895.1. Taxonomy (NCBI): domain Eukaryota; kingdom Metazoa; phylum Mollusca; class Cephalopoda; order Myopsida; family Loliginidae; genus Sepioteuthis; species Sepioteuthis lessoniana. The sequence continues at coordinate 661,622 of OY757908.1, read as the reverse complement.
AACAAAATTTGGGTGTAACAGAAAATGTCCCAAAGTTACTTATCTTATTTTTTTGACGGGGTTCCACTGGAGAATTTCTCTTCTTTCACGGGCTAATAGACTTTGTACTGTTTTTAATGCTGGCTTGAAGGATTTTGGAGTTCTTCGTGTCTCAGTCTTTTTGTCTTTAGCCCGGAGTAAAATGGCTATCGTCCGTCTGCCACGAGCGTTGCTCAAAAACTACCTTTTTTTGTATTTACTTCCGCTGAGGGGAAGGGAATCCTACTTCCGTTTGGGGTCCCCCGCCAATCATTTGGCTTCTTTTTTCTTTCCCCTTCCGATGTCCGGCGACCCAAGGTCACTTAAGTGCGAACATCTGCGTGACCCACATTCTCTCGTAACGGTCACTTTTTGACTCCTAGATAATGTTAGTTCAACGGGGGGGGGGAGTATCATTCCCACCTCCTCGTCTCCGTGAGCCATCATGTGACACTTTCTATACCTGAATATTTCAGAACGTATATAATGAAACATCAAAATAAATGTGGAATCTTAAAAAAGATAAAGTTGTAGAATTAACTGATAGTTAAAAAAACATGACACAAACTTTTATCCTTTTGAATTCTGTGGAAACACAATAGTTATTGGCACAGAAAATAAACTTGTCAAACCAGGTTCAAATTCTTGACTATCGTATTGGCTGGGGCTGTAGAATATACTGCATCAGTGCAGAAGGATAAGATACTCCTAAAGAGACTGTTAGCTGTTGGTGGGGTGACCTACATGACAAGGACTAGCTGAGCAGTCTGTGTGACCCAGGGGCCTAAGTTGTTAGGTGATCTACCACTTTTTATTTTAGTTTTTACTGAGGCTAGATGGGCGGTTGGAGAGTTTCAATCTGATCACTCAGCTATTCATGTCAAACTCTTGCAACTATATGATTGCCTTGATCATATTCTTCAAATTTTTCTCTTGTGGTAAATGAACGCCCAACCCTTTTCATCTTAAATGTGCTCGAAGGTGGTGGCTGAAGGCTAATTGCATTGAGAAAAACAAGACTTTGAGTATCCTAGGTACAACACTAAATTGCATCTGATGGAGAGGATCAAGTCCTGGCATTAAGGAATGTGGAATACCTCTTTATAATCATTACTCTCAGGTCCACTCTGACCTGGAGTGGTAATACCTGTTAAAGTCCAATCTGTGGATCAAATAAAACTGTTCAATCAATTTACTAACATTCTATTGTTATTAGTTTTATTTTGAACCATAAAGCTGTGAGCAAATTGTTCATATTAGAATGGAATACTAGGTAAATAGAATTAATAATATTAAATAGCAAAATACTTGAAACCTTGTAATTGTGTGTAAACAAATGATTAATATTAAATGGAATTATTATTATTAGATAGGAATACTTGAAATCATTTAACTGTGTGCAAAGAAATAAGCTATTTAAAGATAGGTACCTACAAACTATTCATTTATCAGTCATATATATATATATATATATATATATTAGGGTAGGTCGATTTTGGAACTGTAAAAAGAATGACGCGGTGAAAGTTGCAAAATAACATCAGAAATTACCCCACGAAATATTTCTATCCAAAATTTTGTATTTTTTTTCGAAATCGCATTTAAAGACATAATATTTTGTGATTTTAGTCGTGATATCGGTGACGCTGGAAACCTGTATCCATAAAATTAAAACTGAGACTAAAGGAAAATTAGATTATAAAATTTATTAAATAATTGATATTTTTAAGTTTATTATCCATTTTCATATTATTTTTAATTAAATGACCAAAAACAAAAATAAAATACATTAAAATATATAGTTTAAAATACAAATAACGACTTACTAAACCTCGTTTTATTTACCGGATATTTTTTCGGCTTTCACCGGTGGTAAATATCTCTCCGTCGTACTTCGGTTTGTTTATGTTTTTTACCCTTATAATTAAAGCAAATATATATATTTCGCAAAGTAGACAACCTATTAAAATATTTAAACATTTTATAATTATTGTAATTTATTTATATTTTAAAATTTAGTGTTTTTTTATGTGAAAAGTCGGTTTACGAGTTAATTTTGGAACTAAACAGTACACTACTGTTGTTTAGTAAGTCAACATTATTACTTTTTTTTAATGAATTTCAAAATTTATTTACAATTTTTTTAAAACATCTTTGTGTATTTTCAGACAGTATATATATATATATATATATATATATATATATATATATATATATATATATATATTCTTTTTACAGATATTTTGATTAAAAATCGCAGGAAAAAACACTGGAGTTTCCACTCAAAATAAAGGTGCAATTAAATTTTCAGGTTTACCATCACCATTGGATAAAACTGAGACAGGAACTTGTTGACAAATAACTCAATACAGCTATTTTTTAATGAACACTTATCCCCACCTTTCTTGTTTAGGTATTTCTAAATTAATAGCAAAGGACGTGATAGATATTTGGAAGGCTGTCAACCCTCGTTTGCCTTTGTTAAAAGAAATTAGTGTTGTTAACAAGCTGAAAATTCTATGCTTTCAGAAGGCAAAGCAAATAAGTAGGAAACATCTACCTGCTGCCCAAATAAAATTCTGGAAGGAAAAGTTGGATACATTTTTTGATATATTATCATGTTCGTGCAACCTGCCAATTTTAAGTTGTGACAATATTAATGTCAAATGCACCAAAAAAAATTTCCAGACTAAGCACATCATCTGTACTTGTCCTCTGACAAAAAAGCCAACAAAAAAGTATGAAGATATCCCCACCAATAGCTTCAACATTATATGTTTAGGGGGATTCTTCCCATTCTTACTCATCTTCTCCAAGTAATGAAACAGAGGATTATAAACAGCTAGATAGTCCTCTCCAAGTGCCTTATAACCTCACAAAAATTCCAAGGTATACTCTTGAGTTAGTTTGTGGTGATATATTTTCTAATCTTGGAGCCAGCCTTGCCCATGCCTTGCTCTTGGATTTGAGGGCTATTGGCCTTTTTATCCCTAATATAGATATAAAAAATATCTATCTGGATAAATGTAAAATAGAGCAAAGGCTAAAGTGAAAACAAATGCCTATGAAAAGCAAAATGAAAATGTGGAGAATCTTCTTTGTATAGGAATTGATGGGAGGAAAAAGACACACTACACTACAAGGAATCAGTGGAGGAAAATGGAAGTAAAATTCTGAAAAAAGCCAAAGGACCTAATGCCACTTGACAATCACAAAGGAGACACCAAATGAGAGTATATATTTGACTCACAGGGTTCTTCCTGATATTGGTGCAACTGGTACACTATTAAGGCTGTCCTACTTTTAGAAAAAAAAGAAAAAAGAAATCTTCACACAATTGGTTGCTCCTTACATCAAAATGAACTTTCATTTAGAGCTCTATTCAAACATTTAGATGGCACCACAAAAAGCCACACTACATTCAATGGTCAATTGGGTAAATTATGTGCAAATGATTGCCATAATTTACCCCCAAAATCTTTTTCAGCTGTTGAGAATCCCCTGGAGTTTCATTTTGGAATGAAAGATATGGATAGCTTTAGTAGTGACCAAAGACTACTCTATGAATATACAGTTGGTATTTCTAGAGGTAAGGTGGACCCTAGATTTGCATCGTGGAAAATTGGTCCATTAAACCAGGCAAGGTGGTTAACTTTGGCCATCAGGCTCATGTGCCTATGGACTCGTGGGGCATATCCACAGAATCTTTCGACCAAACTATATAGTTTGATAAATTTTATTGTGAATGTTTATGCTTTTTGTTGGTTTGATATAGAAAAAAAGTAACAAGTTCCATCACCAGCAAATTTATATTTACAATATGATTGACAGGATAAAAAAGAAACCAATTGAGATTCAAAGGATTACATTAAAAAACCTCCAGTATAATGCCTAGGCATTACTTCTGGAGAATGTTTTATTTTCAATGGTGAAATTTGATGAACCTGAAGTGAGAGAAGAGGGTATAAAAAGAATTTTGGCCATTAGGTACATTCATACAAAACTGGTTGAAGTACTTGTGCCAATTTATTGAAACATTTTAAAGATTACATCTGATTTCACCAAATATTATTAAAACAGAACAAATTGCATTTAAAAATTAAACTCAAATTATTTTTTATATTCTTTCAGAAGAGGGAAGCCAGTCAAGAAAAATTTTAAAAGATCCCAATATCAACTTTAAAGTTGTGCACTGGACTGATTTAATTGATTTGTCAGTAAATGGAGTCTGTGAGCCACCACTCACACTAGACTTTTCTGACGATGAATTACAGAATTCATTGTTAACTGGTGAAAAGATTAACTTGCCAGATTTTCCTTCACATTCCCAAGGTGTGGAACGGGCAGTTAAGTTAGTAACGGAGACTTCTCAATCCATGTATGGCTTTGAAGCAAGGCACCCGCTCATACTTGCAAAAGTTTTGTGCCAACAATTGAGACCAGCGTTTTCATCTAAGAGCTCATATATGGAACTATTTGATTCCATATATTAAAAATTATTAAACAATTATTTGTTTTTCCATATTTGTTTATTTGTTGTATTTCAATTCATATCAGGAAAAAGTTTTTTTTCAATATATTCGAATATTACTGCTTGAATAATAGCATTTTAGATTCAACACAGGTAAAGCAGGGTGGGGTAGGGGTTCAATTTTCAATTTGAAGTTTTGTTATAATTTATTTATTATATTTCCATAACATAAAATAAGATTTCCTAATTTAAATACTGAAATTGTTTGGTTTTTACATCAATATTTAGGCCAAATCTGGCAAAATCGAGGACTTTTCAGTACGTGTTTATTCAAAATCTTTCATGCCAAATTAGCAAAAAACCGTTGAAGATTCAGATCTAATTTTTGGTATGAGTATTTAATAGGTATATACACAACTTTCAGTGCATTATTCTTTTTGATATTTAAAAAAAAGTGAAAAATCAACCTACCCTAATATATATATATATATATATATATATATATATATATATATATAAAAACAAGATTAGACATTAAATAACCCACAAGGGTTGATATGCCATAAAACACAACCAACCCCAAATTCTGTATGAAGCTGCACTTCAAGCTAATGTCTTTGGAAAACACATTAATTCATCTCTTCTTCCTTTAGTTCAATTGTGGAGTAGATTATTCTTTCTAGTCTTGATAAGTTCAATTTCTCTTGAAGAATGTGTGGTTAGTAAAATAGTTATTGTCATAGGAAATAGAATCAGTGACTCCAGATCAAATCTTCAATGAGACTGTTAACATGTCACTTCATAGTGATGCTCTTGAGAAAGGCAGGAATCCATCCATTCTCCCCCACCAGTTATAGGTAAATAGTTAGGCAGCCTGGGTTCTTTAGCCTTGGTTAGACAACCCATCTAAGAGAAGGGAAATTCTAAACTCAAACCAGCTTTACCCTGCTTAAAAATTAAATTTTTTTGTCATATCCTATTTTTTACAGATGGGTTAGGTAAATATAGATTTGAGAAGGAAAATTCTGAATTCAAACTTCCTACAAGAGTGGCCACATAATTTCTCTCAGGTGGCTCTGATGCCAAATTATCCTTCCTTTGGTCAATATCAGTATTATGAATAGAGAACACCTACAGTACAGGTTCAAACCAAGATCCACACATGGGTTCACAGGTTCATGAGACTGATGAATGAAAGAAAAGATCTCTAAACTATTGAAACAGAGTAGCAGGTGTGAACACCAATTATGTAAGATTACTTAAACTGATTAAAAAAAAACAATGTGCCTAAAAGCATTTGACCTTTGAACTGTAATGTGGTAACAAAAAAAATTAAAAAATCGATTTTTTTAATTAATTCTTTAGCAAAATATGAAAACTTTTTCAATCATTCATTTCGGCAATATTTAAACTGTTTCTCATCAAATGTAAAATTTTTTAATCATGTCATCAAATATAGCATTATGATTGATTTGATTACCCCACCACCCTCAGCTCCAACACAAGACAATTCTACTTCTCTAATAATTCAAGCTGCCAGAATTTCACAATAAGTGTTTATTTTTTTTCTTTTCAAGCATGCAACAGTTCATTGGAAATATTTTCAAAGTAATAGTGATTTTTATGTATGTTCACATAAATCAAACTTCTCTCTAATGAGGTAAATAAACATCAGATGTTTTACTCAAAATGTATATTTGATATTTTCAAAATCTATTGCTTCAAAATAAACATGTATTTGATGGTTATTTCAAAGAATTTATCTCTTCAAGATGTCATAAGTTAGTTTATACATATAAAAAGTTTTTTCTTTTGGATTCGAAGGGTTAAAGTTAATTCTTTCTCTCTCCAATATTAACTCAAGACATGAAATTTTAGAGACAAAAGTCAGTTTAATGCCATTTTCTTTTGCTGTGTTTACAAGTTGGCAACTTCTGCACCACATGTCCTCAGGCACTAGCATCACTAACATTATGAAGAATTACCAAAATTGTTCCTAGTTCATCACAATAAATTCCTTTAAATGGACATCATGCATATTTGTAGTCACGGAAAGTTCTGTTTATATACTCAAGAAAGAAGTCCATTCAATATGTTGTTATATCATTAGATAAAACTAGAAAAGTCTGTAGTAATTTACATGCATTGATCTATTATATGTGTATTGCTATTATCCTTGTCATCCCCAGGAGTGAGCTGATGTATAGATAACTTGTCTGCCATGTCTTGTCTGATTACAAACTGATGCTTGACTGGTCTGCCAAAAAATAAGTTGTTCAAAGTCACTGAATGACAGACGTAGTGGTGAAGAATCATGTAACCAAGAATTAGGCTTTTACCAATGAGAAGGCACCACAGACTCTTCTTGATCTCATTAAAAACAAAGACATTTCCTTATAATTGAGTATAAGGGCAGTTAAATGGAACCACAAAATCTATACTGGTCTATTCTCAGTTATAGTTCCTTATAGTAAAATTTGTGTTTTGTTTTGATTGAATACAGGCAATAAAATTTGTTCAACTAAATTCTTTAAGGTATTATTTATCTTGTCATTAAGTAATTATCATAATCAATACATTATTTATCATGAATTTTACATATTCAAATATATATTAAAAATACCACAATGATAATTGGAATAATCTAAATATTTATTAGATTGCAATAAGACTTGCTACCAAAAAGTAGCTCAAGGTTTTTATTAGAAATCAAGAAATATATATGAAATCGTTCTAATTCTGCCTCAAAACAAAAAATTTCAAAATTTTTCCTACTATGTTCAAGTCTATAAATCAACATTTTATTTCAATATAAAACAAAAATTGTCTATATTTAATGAATTAGACTTTTGCTGTAAAAATAAAACGTTGGCTTTCCTGTTTTTCTTTCAGTTTAATTTTGTAAGATTATAAAATATTTGACACTTGTTGATTAAATGATTGAGTGTAAACAATTCTTATAATTGTAAATAATGTACATATCTTTTGTTTTCTTTAATGATATTTCTTCTTCATCTGCAGATATCCACTTTAAAGGAAAAGAAGACATGTAAGCACATACCAAACAGAAAATGTATTTTTGCAATATGTGGCTCTGCATTTTGACAGAATTTGTATATTAATAGTTACATCCAAACACACAAAGATGACTGTTATTCTTGTAAAATCTGTACATAAGCATTTTTAGTGAATTCACATTTTGTACAGCCAATAATACACTTGCAAGAAACCCTCCTGTAGTCCAGTATATAAATCAATATTTTTATCAAGTTTAAAACTTGAAAAGTCACATGGAGATGCAAAAGGCTGAAAAAACAAAACCATATTCTTGTGAAATATGTGGATCAACATTTTCACAGAGTTCAAATTTAAAAGGACACATGCGAACACACACGGGAGAGAAGCCATATTCTTGTGAAGTGTGTGGATCAGCATTTTCATTGGGTTCCACTCTAAAAGTCCACATGAGAACACACACTGGAGAAAAACCTTATTCTTGTGAAGTGTGTAGATCAGTCTTTTCACTAAATTCACATTTGAAACGCCACATGCGAACACATGCTGGAAAGAAACCATATTCTTGTGATGCAAGTGGATCAATATTTTCACATAGTTCTCAATTGGAAACACTCAGTGAAGGACACACAATGGCAAAGCCTTTTTCTTGTAAAGTGTGTGGATCTGCATTTACAGAGGATTCTACTTTGAAAAAACACATGCGAATACACACTGGAGAGAAACCATATTCTTGTGAAATGTGTGGATTAGCATTTTCCTTCAATGGCACTTTAAAATATCACATGTTAAGACACATTGGAGAAAAACCATACTCTTGTAAAGTGTGTGGTTCAGCATTTTTACAGAGTTCAGATTTAAAAAGACATATGCGAACACACACTGGAGAGAAACCATATTCTTGTAAAGTCTGTGGATCAGCGTTTTCAGAAAATTCTTCCTTAAAAAGACATATCCGAAGACATACTGGTGAAAAGCCATATTCCTGTGAAGTGTGTGGATCTGCTTTTTCAGAGAGAGTTAGTTTAAAATTACACCTGCAAAAACATACTGGAGAGAAGCCATATTCTTGTAAAGTGTGTGGATCAGCATTTTCAGAGAATTCTTATTTAAAAAGACACATGCGAACACATACTGGAGAGAAGCCATATTCTTGTGAAGTTTGTGGGAAAAGATTTACAGAAAATTCACATTTGAAAATCCACATGCGAATACACACTGGAGAGAAACCATATTCTTGTCAAATGTGTTGTTCAAACTTTTCATTGAATTCACATTTGAAAAGACACATGCGGAGACATACTGGAGAGAATCCATATTCTTGTGAAGTATGTGGATCAGCTTTTTCACAAAGTTCAAATTTGAAAAGACACATGCAAACACATACTGGATAGAAACTTTATTTTGTCCACTGTGTTGATAACCATATTTAATGAATTTCAGTTTTAAAACACAGGCAATCCACACTGAAGTGTGACATATGGAAAAAGCTAAATTTTTAAATGAATATCTATATGTTTTTACTTGTAATTAAAATTACGTGTGTGATATATTACTGAGACAGCTAGTTGTATCTCATTACTTTGTAAATATTAACCATATTGAGGGTTATGTAAGATGAATCTCTAGGAAACATTAATCGAATGCTTACTGTTATCTTTTTGTTCATTCAGTATTGGTATCCATCTTAATCTGCTGTCTGAAAAGTTTATTTTTCATAATCATTTGTTGAATCAGTTGATTTTACTTTTCACAATTTATCCATTTCTCTGTTATTCTCTCGTTTGTCAAATTCTGATGAATTTTTTTTTTTTTAAATGATAATTTTCTATATTAAAACTATTAATACAAATTTGGTTGCTAATTTAAAAAGATACTTGAAAGAACCACATCTATTTTTAAGGGAAATATATGACATTTTGCTGTTGATTTTATCTGCTGAAAGATTACAAAATGTATATTTGAGACTTTATTGAATTATTATTTTATTCTCTTCCAAATGTCTGGCATATCAAGGATTTTGAAAGTTCTGAAAAAATTTTTAATATTTCTATATAAAATCTCTCATGAAAAAAAATGTGTCTTAATCTAATCATAAAAAACTGAATCATCCATAGATTCAAAACAATTTCTAAACAAAACATTTTATTGGATTTTATTATTGATTTGGGCATTAACCAATGGTTTAACATATAAAAAATGTCATACTCATAAATCTAATACCCACTTAATCAAAAACACAAAAGATGTTCATCTGGTCATTTTATAGAAAATCTCTATGCTATAATGGCTAAAGTGTTGGACTGTTGTCTTACAGTAAGTGAGTTCACATTCCAGTCCGACTATTACACTAACTTTTGGATCAATACCTTTGGGAAAGATATGAACCCCGTTATTGTTATTGGAAATTTACGAACCTAATTTGACATAAAAAATACAACATATCTTTTTTAGGCGCAGGTATTCATCTTCAGATATTCCAGGCAAGATACTTCAACTCAATAAACAAGGCAAAAACATGTCTTTTTAAAACATGAACAGTGTTCTTTTCATTTACTGAGTAATGATAAGTTTGAAGCAAATAACCTGACCCTTATTCAGTGTGGGATTTGGGGCAGATAACTCTGACCTGACAATTACTATTATCAGTTCTATCAAGTACTGACTTGAGTGATAATTTCAACTCTCTTCTCACTTGCTGTCAGACTTATTCTATAATTTTTTTTTAACAATTCTCTGAGCTTCACAAATTGTGAACTTGCAAGTACTTTTGTCAGCACATCGGCAATCATGTCCTTGCTTTAACAATATTCCAGTTGAATAACTTTGATTTCGACTTTTTCTCGGATTTAATGAAACTTGATATTAATATGTTTCACTCATCATGATTTTGTGAATTCTTTGCCATACATATTGTGAATTGGTTGTCCTTGTAGATGAGTATATGTTGAACTAAGGCTTCAGTGAGATTACTTTGAAGATGCTGTATTCATACTGCCTCCTGTGCTGCACTTGCAAACACCATATATTCTGCTTCAGCTGTAGATAATGCAACACAAATCTGCTTTTTACTTCTCCAACTGATTGCAGCTCTACTTAATTTAAACAAGTCACCTGAAATTGACCTGCAGTCATCTAGATCACCAGCCAAGTCTGCATCTGAATATCCTATGAAATTGGTTACCTTCTCTTTGTTATATAGTAACCCATAGTTTTGTGTATTGTTTAGATAATGCATGATGTGCTTTATGGACGTCCAGTGTTCTATTGTAAGCTTGCAACAAAATCTTGCTACATTGCTGACAGCATAGGCAATATCAGATCATGTCCTTGTTGACAGATATAGCAGAGTTTAAATTACTGATTGATACAATTCTCGGTTGAATAGCTTGCTTTATTCAGTGGCTTTGGTTCACCTTGGAGTTGTTGTAGGTTTTGAACTTTCCATTTGGAATCTTTTCAAAACTTCTGCTGTGTATGCTGGTTTTCTGATCCATAGTTTCCTGACTCTGGATAAGTGTTTATGGCCCCCGAGAAGTAATGTCCTTTCCCCCATGTCCTTGATGTTAAAACTTTCTGAGATTCTTTTAACAAATTCTTGCTTACCATAATGATATCATCAACATAAAAGCTGCTATGAAGATCTCTCCTCCTAATGATAGTGTATTGACACAAGAGCTATTTTCTAATTGCTTGAAATGCATCTTTTTCAGCTGACTATCTAGTGCTTCATTCCAACTTCTTGACCATTTACGAATGCAGTGGTTATGTCTGACTGATTTAACTTGAGATCATGTTTTGCTGCCGATCCAATAACAGTTTGCACTGATTCAAACCTTACTATTGGGCAGAAGGTTTCATCGTAGACAACTTCCTGTTTCTGAAGAAATCCTTGAGCTACCAGTCAAATTTTGTGTTGTTCCATGTGTCCATCAGCATAATATTTTCATTTGAACATCCACTTACTACCATTAGCTTTCTGAAAAACTCTGAATTCAAACCTGTTAAACTCCGCTTAAAAATTGACCTTGTGTCATATCCTGCCCGAGCGGAGGGGTTGGTAAATAGTACCATTAGCTTTCTGTCCACTGGTTAATTCAGCAGGGTCCCATACTTTATTAGTATGGAGTGAATCAATTTCATTTTTCTCAGGACTGAAAAGTGCATTTTTCACTGTTGATGGCTCATTTAATCTGTGAGCAACATAAACCCTTTCAATACACGAGTCTGGAGCTTTTCTAATCCTTAGGGATCTTTGTGGTTCTGTGGCCTCTTGTGACATCATCATCATCATCACTGCTGATGTTTTAACATTCAACTTACCCTAGAGGTTGATTTCCAACTGCTTCTCTCTCCTGTTCACCAAAGATACTGATTTGTTAAAAATTACATCTCAGCTATGGAAGACTCTCAATGTTTGTGTACTAAAGAGTCCATACCCTTTGATTCCAATACCATATCCAAAGAAGATACTCTTCTCTTTAGGATCCATTTTGAATATTTCATCCTTTGGTATGTGGACATAAGCACTAAATACAAAAATGCATAAATATTTCACATTTAGTTTGTTACCTTTCCACACTTCATATGGTGTCATCACTTGTTACTGCAGTTACTAGGCTTTGGTTCCAAACATATGAAGCTGTTGATAAAGCTTCAACCCAAAATTTCTTAGGCATCTTTGAATCTGACAACATTACTGTTTCCATCAACATCTGATTCATTCTTTCATCTACTCCATTTTGCTCTGGTGTTTTGGAAAATGTGCATTCATGGTGTATACCTTTCTTCCTTAAGTAATCTTCAAACTCGCTTGAAGTGTATTCCCCGCCATTGTCAGTATGTAGTGTTTTAATTTTCTGACCACTGGAATTTTCCACTCTATAAACTTCTTGAACACTTCTCCATTTATCTTTAAGTACATATATCCCTACAAATCTTGATTTGTCATCAATAAATATAAGAAAGCATTCAGCTCCTTTTTTTTTTGAATGGCTCAAGTCCATTGGCATTTTATCAGTGAAGAAAGCTTTCTTTTTTGGGTTGTTCCTTTTAAGACTTTCTTTGGAATCTTCCTCAAGTTTTTGACAGTCATGTTTCATGTGTTTATTTTCCCACAGTGCAAACACTTATGTTCCCCTTTATTGATGTGATGTTTCAATGTCACAGCCTTCAATTCAGCACCACCAGTTTCCTTCCCTTTAATTTTTGTTTCTTCATACAGTAGTCATTCAGTCACTAGTGTTCATTTAGGCACATCTTGACTTGGTTTAAGTGTTATCACCAACATCTCATAAAGTCTGAAACTCTATCCTCCTCATCAATCAAATCACCAATGACTGACAACTCTTTGAATATTTTCATCATCATCTTTATATGTTTGTGAACAGAGGCACCTTCGGTCGGTTTAAGGGAATATAGTCTCCTTCTTAACACTAATTTATTGGCCTACATTTTCTTTTTAAATTGGTCAGCCAATTTTTTCCAACCATTGCCAGATTGTCAGGATCCCCAGTCAAGTGTAAAAGTGATGGTTTCATTGACAGTACAATCGTCACCAAGGTACGATTCTTTTGCAATAAGTATTTTGTTTGTAATATCACATGTCTTGGAGTTAGTTCCATAGACCATCTCTAATTAATGCCATTGTGCATTGTACTTTCCAAGTGGCATAATTTGTCCCATTTAGTGGCACAAGATTAACAAGTTTTGTTTCCATTGCCATGTTCCACATATTTTAATCATAAAATGATACAAAAACTTTCTCCATGAACAACAAATCAAAATGGCTGAAATAAGACCTCCACATTGTCCTTATTATTATCGTACATTGCCTTGGCCCATAACCTGTTGTTGAGAATTTATGAACTTAATTCTACATGAAAATAAGACATACTTATTTAGATACAGGTATTTCAGGAAGGATACTTTAACTCAATCAACTAAGCAAAAATATGAGGATGACTTTTTAAAACATACATGATGTTCTTTTTATTTACTGAGAGTAACCAAAAAACTTAGAGCAGATAACCTGATCCTTATTCAGTGTGCGATTTGGGACAGATAACTGTGACCTGACAATTACTGTTATCAGTAGTTCTATCAAGTACTGACTAGAGTGATAATTTCAACACTTATCCTCAAGCTATGGGTTAAATACTGGCCCATTGGTGTAACGGTTAGAGTGTTCATCAATAGTATGGGAGATTGGGGTTCAATCCCAGGTCAAGTCATACCAAAGACTCAAATAATGTACTCGATGCTTCCTTGCTTAACATTCAGCATTATAAGATATGGATCAAGGGTTAGCAGAGCAATCCAAGGAAAGGAGTAACACCTCCGTGAAGTAGCTATTGTAAAGGGAGCCTTCACATTGCCCTCGACTTATTAGTTAAATAGTACCACTACTGTTCTTCTATAAGGAAGATTTTAACAATAACCCACAAAGTTTGACATGCCATTGAATAAAAAAACTAAATGTAACACATTTTTATATAAATACACACAAAATAATAAAATAGACTGATAATCACAAAAAAAAAGTTTTTTGCCGTTTTTGTGGACATGAAATTACAAACTTTCTCAATTTTTGTATGTCAGTTGATCACAGATACTAAAATAATTTTAATTCAGATTGAATTGACCATTTTTTACTCATTAATTTCTTGTTCAATTTCTGCCATATATTTTATATGATTATTACAATTTTGAGTGAATTCAAAAATTAATTCACTTTGAAATATGTTAATTTATTTTACACCATTGTCTGTCTGTCTATCCTCCCCTTCCCTAAAAAGGGTGACCTCGGATTTGCCAAGAACTACCGAGTTATAACCCTTACATCCATAGTGGCCAAGATATACAATGCTCTACTATGCAACTGAATAGAACCCAAAATTGAGAAGATACTTAGGAAGAATCAAAATGGCTTTCGGAGAAATAGATCCACGGCGTCACAAATTTTGACTATCTGTCAAATTCTTGAAGGTGTACGTGCAAAAAGTCTAAAGGCAACAATATTATTTGTCGACTTTGCTCAGACATACACAGAGGAAAGATGGAGCAAATACTACTCACCTACAGCCTACCCAAAGAAACCATCGCAGCCATAATGATGCTATATAGAAACACAAAAGTAAAAATCCACTCCCCGGATGGAGACACAGACTACTTCGACATTGTAGCAGGTGTGCTACAAGGAGACATATTAGCCCCATACCTCTTTATTATCTGTCTAGACCATGTACTTAGATCATCTATTGATAAAATGAAAGACAACGGTTTCAAGCTGACAAAGGAAAGAAACAGAAGATACCCCGCACAAACAATTATGAACGCGTGTTATATAATAGCTGAGGTATTTCGGTTCATGCATTTGAGTTTAGTTAGGCTGAGAACCTTTCGGCTTTGGTGCAACATTGAGGCAGGTGTTAACGCGGGTGCGCGCAGGTGTCATTCAAATGTTATAATAGTCCGAGACGAAACGGGGTGACAGGGTGTGGGTGACGTCACGCACCGGAAGTGCGCAGAGGTTTCTGTGAGAATCTGAACAAAGTGAGAGTTGAGAATTAGATGCCAAACGAGAAGGATTGACTTTTGGAGCTCACAGACGCGAGGCGAACGTGCGCACTATGAGGGCTGCTCAAGATGGGGGCCAAATGAATAAGACAGCATAGAAGATTGTGTCTCTCCTCCTTATGTCGAAACCTTTAACTCAAAGTTAATAAAAAGGTTTTGTACCTGAACAAGAAGTCGTTACGTGTTTTCGAATTCCGAGATTCCTATGTACTTTATATGTTTTATCGTTATGAACATTATATGTCTATTTCGCACATAGCGTTAATTGTGAATATGGTACACGCGGACCACACTGATGACATAGTGCTTTTGGCAAATTGACCTACCCTGCTACATAGTTTGGAACAAGCAGCTGCAGGGATAGGCCTCCATGTCAATGCAGACAAGACGGAATACATATGCTTCAATCAAAGATGGTAACATCTCCACACACAAGTTCAACTACCTCGGAAACAGTGTCTCATCAACCGAGAAGGACATCAACACTCAACTAGCAAAAGCATGAACAGCTATCGATAAGCTATTAGTCATATGTGTGATGGCAAATCGACTAAAATCCCAAAACGGGACTTTATTTTCGCACGTGTGAAGACGGGGCAGGTTGGCACTTGATCCCCTACAGAATAAGTCCTGTTCAGAGTTTTTCTCTCAAGCATATAAGAACTGGCATATTACGTGAGGGAATAATTTAGGGCCAGACTGACCACCGCTGGCAAAGGGGTCCCAAATTTCACACTATCACACACCCACCAGGCCGCTAAACTTCTTCCCCTTAGACAACAGAAGAATATGGGCCTACAGGTTTTAGTCGTAATAATATTAATATTGTAGTAGTCGGCAACTCCGGTTTCCCGTGTGATACTTTAGGAATTAATAGGACAATTCTAAGCAAGATAACATAAGGCGAATAGAAGCTGAAAAGAAAGCATGAAGTAACAACATAGACCACATGGTAACATGAAAATACATAAAATCCTTTAATACTTATATATACACGTTCAGAGTGTCAAAACATATAATTGGACAGTCCACGAATATAAATGTCTTTTCTTGGCTTTTATCCTTCTTCGAATTGAGAGAGAGAGAGAGTGGTAAACGAAATTTGGGTATAAAGGAAAAATGTCCCCAAAGTTACTTATCTTATTTTCGACGGGGTTCCACTGGAGAATCGTTCTTCTTTTACGGGCTAATAGAATTTGTTCTGTTTTTAGTACTGGCTTGAGGGACTCGGGTCTCTCATGTCTCAGTTAATCTTTTGTCTTCAACCCGGAGTAAAGTGGCTATGGTTCGTCTGCCCGCTATGAACCCTGCTCAAAAACTGACCTCTTGTCCTTTACTTCCGCTGAGGGGAAGGGAGCCCCACTTCCGTTTTGGGGTCCCAGCCAATCATTTGGCTTCTCTCTCTTTCCCCTTCCGATGTCCGGCGACCTGAGGTCACTAAGTACCAACATCTGTTTATCCCCTCTGTGACCCACATTCTCTCTTAACGGTCACTTTTTGACTGCTAGATAGTGCTAATTCAACACGGGAGGATAGTATCAGTCTTACCCCTTCGTCTCCGTGAGCTATCACGTGACATATGGAAGTCAGACCTGACTGATAAAATAAAACGTAGTTTTTTCTAAGCGGCGATCATATCGGTACTGCTGTATGGATGCTAACTAAACGTATGGAGAAAAACCCTGACGGCAATTACACAAGAATGCTGTGCACAATATTAAACAAGTCCTGGAAGCAGCACCCCACAAAGCAGCAGCACCCCACAAAGCAGCAGCTGTATAGCCACTTACCACTCATCACGAAAACTATCCAAGTTAGACAAACCAGACATGCTTGACACTGCTGGAGAAATAGGGACGAACTCATAAGTGACATACTCCTAGAGACCCCGTCACACAGATGAGCAAAGGCAGGACAACCAGCTAGTACCTATATACAACAGCTCTGTGCTGATACAGGATGTAGCCTTGAAGACCTGGGAGCGCTGGACGATAGAGAAGGGTGGCAGGAGAGGATCAGGGAGATTCGCACTGGTGATGCGACATGATGATGATTTTACACTATAAAATATTAAGCTTTAATAAAATACCTGTAGAAAAAGATGGGAACTACACAAGAATGCTGCATGCTGTTTTGAAGCAGCAGCTGCTATATGGCCACTTACCTTCCATCTCATAAACCATCCAAGATGAACAAGACATGCTGTGTCCTGCTGTTGATGTAAAGATGATGAACTATGGATTCCTACACATGAACACACCAATTTTGGCCAACCAGCAAAAACTTACATTTGTCCTTTGAGTTTAGACATGGGATGCCGTCTACAGAACTTACAGAGAATGATGACTGATAAGAATGGATAGGAAAAGAGAGTCAAGCGAATCTATGCTGTTAGGTCACCTTGATGGTCAAGATTGCATAACTTGAAAATGATTTTGTATAATTTTTTTCAGAATTTAAAAATATATATCTTTGAGCAAAAAAATATGAAATTTTAGCAAATTCATTTCATTTTTTTACTGTCAAGAGTTCTAAAGAAATGTTTTTTTTTTTGGTGGTGGGTGGAGGCACTGATGATTCTTTCAGTTCCATTCTGGTTATCTCTTCATAAATCTCTCATCTTATATTTATGAATTTTTTTATTGTCATGTGATGAGAAATGTTTTTTTGAAAAAAATGGTGGTTCAGTCAATGTAGATAAGGAATTTGATTTTTTGTACCTGTTTACATCGAGGCTGCAGTCCAGTACTTAAGCCATTATGCTTCAGGGACTCCTTTAAACTTTACGAACAAAAATCGTATTGCCCATTTGGCTGGGGCTGTAGAATACACCAACTGCTTCTCTATAGTCGGGTAAGACTCCCCCAACGAGTGTCTTGGATATGATACTGACAATCTGATGGTGAAGTTCCAGCAATGCTGGAGCTTTGGGGAATTCGGATTACCCCTTCATTGCCATCGCTCCCAAGTCCACTCTGGCCCGGAGTGGTACCACCTGATAAGGGTCCTATCTATGGATTAAATAGAACTAAACCGTGTTTTTTTTTTTTAGTTTACTGCTTTTTGCGTTTAAACTGCATATTTACGCTAAACTGAATTGTTTGAAATAGAACTGTTTTGACATTTAAACTCTGTACTTATACTAAACTGAATTATCTGAAATAAAACTCTTTTGACATTAACTCTGTGTATTGCCCAGTCGGCTGGGGCTGTAGAATACACCAACTGCTTCTCTGCCATGAGCGTCCTGGATATGACACTAAACAATCTGACAGTGAGGTTCCAGTGATGCTGGGGCTTTGGGAAATGCGGAGCACCCCTTCATTGCCATTGCTCCCAGGTCCACTCTGCCCAAGAGTGGTAGCACCTGATAGGATCCTATCTATGTGTTATATTCTCATATACATGTTCATGCAGCATCATAACAGCACCATAATTACGACGCAGTGACAAAGACAGACGCAGGATCAAACGACGCAGTAATGAACGATGCAGGAAGACTTGTTTAACAATATTTTACCTCTCACTTTATTGTAAGGGTTCGAAAGGGTTGTTCAAGGGTTGCATGTGAGAGGGAGCTGGAGACCGAACATAAACTGTAATATCTTGACCCCACTGTTATGACCGTCATGTTGTGTCTTTCTTGTTCTTTAGAGCTGCCCAACCGGAGGCCTAGGGCCCACTGCTGGATGCTGGTTTCTTTATTGCATCTTATCAGCATCTTCTCTGGACCCCAAACTCCATCGGGGTATCCGAGGGCCCCCTCGGTCGGGTGTGGCTTTCCCTACCACATCTGGTCTCTAGCTGTCTGGAATTCTACTGGCAACTGCCGACTGCTTCTTGGACTCGAACTCAACTGAGTTAAATAATAATTCAACGCCCACACGATCACCCACTGGATCTTTGAAATCGAATGTTTAATCGTCATCAAGCGGAAATAACTGTCATGCAGTTCAGAGGTCACTCTCTTCCGGTGCATCAGTCTGTATTGGCACTGTGGGACCTTCACCTTGTCCCATATTATAAGCCTTAATCCGCCCACGCGATCTCTTTCGATTACTGGCCATTGGAATGTGTCACTTCCTTCTGGTGCATCACCTTGGAATAGCATTTGGGGGGTGGTCGAAGGTCAAAACATAACATATGGGTTAAATAGAATAAACTGCATACTTATACTAAACTGAATTGTTTGAATTAGCACTGTTTGACTAAATGGAATAGCTTAAAATAGAAATGTTTTTCACAATTACACTGTACTTACATTTAAACTACATGCTTATGCTAAACTAAATTGTTTGAAATGGAACTTTTTGACATTGAAACTGTACTTATACTAAACTGAATTGTTTAATATAGAACTGTTTTGACATTTAATTGTGTGTAAACAAAATCTATACTTATACTAAACTGAATTAGAACTGTTTGACTTGGCTGAATAGGTTGAAATAGAAATGTTTTTGACAAACTGTGTATTAATGCTAAACTGAATTGCTGGAAATAGAACTGACTATTTGCATAAAAATGGATTTGGTGTTAAATAACCAACAAAGGTTGATATGCCATAAAACCCAAACAACCAAACCAACCAAAAATTTTATATAAATGTTGATATTCAGGATGGATCTATTTTTTTTACATATCAATAAAGCAAGAAGTGGTTAATGTAAGATGCACTGTATATTACTAGCTGGTAACTGAATAGCATTAGATTCTATCTGAGTTTTACTTGTTCCCGCAATGATTCAATCACATCATTTCTCTTTTTGTTCAAACTGCTGTTAAGTAACATTGACTGTATTTTCTCCTGGATTTATGTTCTTGATTCCGGTGGAATCAGAATGCATCCTTCTTTGGTTGAAGTTATTTTACCTGGCATTGCTTTACATCTGTGAATTATAGGATTTTTTCTCTTTAGAATTTACATAGTTTGATTAGATAATGTATTTGAAGTTCTTCCATTCTATGATGTGTGTACATTTTTGAGCACTGCAGATCCTTATGCTTTCTATGTCTAGCTCTGATTTATCTGTTTGTGATGTTAGTAGGGTTACATGTGACATTGCATCTTCTGCATACACATGCTTACTTGGTACTAATTTGTTTTATATTTTCTTAGTACTTTAATATTAGAGGTTTCATGCCCATATAAATCAAGAACGAAAAGACAAACATGTGTGATGTTTAAGACTTTATTTACAAATACTGAGTACACTGCTGCTATGTTAGCTAGTCATTGAGAGGTAGGAGGTTGCTGGTAGTAGCGGGAGTATATAACATCTCCGTTTTTTAACTATTGTTCAAAAAGTTTTACTTATTCTTTGGATCTAGCTGGAAGCATTATAATTTTGCCTCATTTTGTTTTGTCTTGTACTGCTGAATTTTGTAATGCTTCGTTTTATGAAGTGTATTGTGTTTGTCTGTCAAACTGAGTTGGTATGATGTCTGTTGTAGTATCCAGCGCTGGCCAGTATGTCTAGCTTAGCCTCGGAATTTTCACCTAAATCAAATCTCATGGCTTCCCTTGTTGAATTGAAGTAACTGCCACCATTCGAGACATTGTGAATTTTTGATCCAAATAGCGGTGTTTTAGTTACCTCAGATCGTTTCATTTGATCAATTTTGGCTAGAATCTACGCTAAGAAAAATCGCTGTTTGTGGAGAAAATAGTTCCTGTCGCAATTCACAAGAACACAAAAAAAAAAAAAAAGAGAAAAGCAAATCTTTCGATTTTTGTATAATACAATATTCTCAAAGCTATTGTCTTTATCTCGCTATAGAAGAATTTGCACAAATGCATAGAGAACAAAAGAAAAAGGTCACACGAGACTTATTCGCTCATTTCAGGAGGCGATAGAGAGAACAAGAGAAGGTGTAAGGGGGACAACTATTGATTCTTGGTTACCTTTAAAAGTTTGTTTTTCTCGGCTTTTGTTGACATATCGATCTGGATTCGCAAAGTTCTGTGTTCAACTATTGGTTCTGATCGGGCCAGCACAATTCACAAAGTCGTTTCGTCTCATAGAACTCTCGCTTCAAACTCTCTACTCCGACTCAACTGCGATCTCATCTCAACTCCAACTCAACTGCGATCTCAGACTCCGAGGCTAACTCTCAACTCTCCTGAACTCAACTGCGATCCCAACTGCCGACTCTGCGCACTGCTTATATGAATTGGGGGCGGGGTATCGACAATTTTTGGTTACGCCCATGAATATGTAAATTGCCTGGATCACCCGATATCTTGTATATCTTTTTAAAAAAAAACTCCAGATGGCTGTCTTCAAGAGGTACTAAAAATAAATTCTGGACGCCCCGCTGCGTCCTGTTCAGACAAATATCACTAAGTTGGAAAAAATTCACTTATCCTGTCTCGGTTTTCTATGCCTGGACTTCATGAGGCCACACAAAATTTCATTAACCCTTTTATCACAGGATTCAATCAACGAATCTATCTCTCCACTCCCCGAACCATTACCTTACTTACTAAAGACTCAACTCCAGGAACGTTATTCCAAAAGGAAAAAAAGATAGAAAATAAAATGATAAAACAAATATAATAGGAATTTTCTTTACTTATTCTCTGTATTATGGAAAAACAAACTTATTTCTAAAGTTATCCTTCTATCCATTTAATCAATAAATTCATTAGAATCGTTAATTAATTAATCCACCTCGGGCGGGGGTTCTCTCTGTTATAGATGTTTGATAGTTTTTCATCTATTCTTCGTGACGCCTATGACGTCGTAGATACTTTCCTTCCTTCCTTCCTTTGTTTGAACAAAATATAAACGAGGTACTTTTAATTTCTTTCTTCTTTTTCCCTTTCTGTTCCAATTTCCTTGCATTTGTAAACGAACATTGCTGTTTGTTTTCAGAGTTTGTAACTCTTTGTTTTTAGCTCCTCGATGAATCTTCATTAATTTGTTGTGTATTGTGTTGGGAAGGTTTGTATGCAGCGTCCTTTTCATTAACTCTTGAGCTGGGGCTGGTGATTTGTCTTTTAGAGGAGAAGTTCTTAGTGCTAACATCACTAAGTTTGGGTCTTGATAACTTTTGAATGCTTTTTTAAGTGTCCTTTTTTATCTGTATATTTCTTTCCACTAGTTAATTAGCTTGAGAGTAGTTCAAACTTGTTTGAAATCCCATTCTTTTGCAAATTGCCTCAATTTTATTGATTTACTCTCTAGCCCGTTGTCACTAATGACTATCTAAGGAATACCTAGTCTGGCAAGCGTATTGTTTATTTTTTTAATTACTGTGGGTGATTTGCAATTTTCTACTTTGTGGATATCGAAATATCTGGTTGTATAGTCTAAAATTAGAAGATATGACTTGTTGAACAGATGAAATGTATCTGTTGCCACTTTTGTGTATGGTATTTTGGGTATTTCCTGATGTATTATCGATTCAGTTGGTTGTTGATTCCAATGGTCTATGCAATCTGTGCATGTACTTATCATGTCTTTGATATGATTATTTATATTGGGCCAATATATGAATTATTTTGCCCTTGAAATGTCTTTTTCTCTCCCTAAATGTCTGGTGTGGATTTTTTCTAAAGTTTCTTTTCTTAGGGAATTGAGGACTATTATTCTTGTGCCCTTCAGTAAAAGTTCTTTCACAACTGACATTTATGGCATAACTGAAGAGCGTACATCTTTATTTTTCTGCTCATATCATTGTCGCCTACTGCACTAGCATTTGTAACGTAGGGTCTTTGTTTCTTCCCTGTATACATCGAGTTTGTGGTCATTCGTCTGATACTCTTTCAGAATTATATCAATATATTTATCCATTTCTGTGCTATTTCTTTTGTACTATCCAATAGATATGCACATGATAGTGTATCCGCAATCACTGACTCATGGCCTCGGATATGCCACTTTAAAATGGTATTTTTATAATGCTAATAAGAATATGTATTCTTGTGGGGTGGGGGGGATTTTCTTTAATCTGCTTTCAGTGGTTTATGATCATTTTCGAGAAGAAAAGGTCTTCCATAAATGAATTGGTGGAATTTATCACAAGCAAATATTATTATGCTATGTGTTTTCATTTCGATAAGACAATAGTTTTGTTCGGCAGGAGTTTTCAATTGTGACGCGTACAAGATTGGTAACTATGTGTTCTGGTATTTTTGCTGTAAAACTGAACCTAAACCTTTTTTACTCACATCTGTAGTAATTTTCGTTTGTCGGTTTAGATCATAAATATGTCAGTTGCTCTGTTGTAAAACCGTATTTTGATTTATTTAGCTTTAAACCTGCCTGCCTTGCGTAGTTAACTGAACACTTTGCCTTGTATTTCTATGTTTTGTTCTAAAGTTTCTAACCTTATTATTATTTCGTTTAGGAGTTTCTCATTTCCTTTATCCTTTGTATGATTTTCGCTGCTAGAGCCTGGAAAACTTCAGACGCGCTGTTTATACCGTAAGGTAAAACGACTATATGGCGAATTAAATAGAAATTTTGAGTTTTCTTCATCCACTGGTATATGTCAATATCCGTTTGATGCGTCTGATTTTGTGAATTATTATTTTGAGTTATTCATTTCTGCGAATATTTCTTCGGCTGTAGGTTGCTTATAATGCTCCCTTTTTTATTGCATTATTCAGGTCTCTTGAGTCTAAGCATAATCTCAATCTGCCATTTTGTTGACGAGGTAGTTTACCCAGTCAGTTGGTTCATGTATGGTTTCATAATTCCTATTTTTGTCATTTTTTTCTAGTTTTTTCTTCACTTTTTGGTTTCATACCAAATTGAACTTTCCTTGGAAGATTTATGACTGGTTTTAATTTAATTCTAATTTCGGATTTATTGTTATATGGTTTGTAATTGGCAGTTTTCCTCTGTCGCCAAAAGAACCTTTGTATTTTTCTATTCAACCAGGTATATCCGATTTTTTTTAAAATTTTGTATATCCTTTTTATTAATTCTAGTTTTTCTGATGTTTCCGCATCAATGTCTGCATTTACATTTTTTCTGCAACAATAAAATCTGTCTTTATTTTTGCTTTAAAATCACCAAGCAGCTTCCCATAACTAGAATTTTTGCCTCGTGGATGCCATTTTATTATTTTTAACACCTTTCCATTTTCGCTCATCTATCGTGGATATATTCTCTGTTTCCGAGGATTTATTCATTTTTTATACTGTTTCTTAGTTTCTCCAAGACTAAGACCTGTCTAAATTGCTTTTTCCAAATCAAGGGATAGTTCCCTTAGCATCTTTTTACACAGCATGTTGTCTTTAACGCTGCACACGAGGACACCCTGTCTGTGAGTTGTCCAAACTCTCATTTCTTTGCTTTTTGACACAATTCTACAGCATATTCATCGAATCTCTGGTCTCCCTTTTGTTTACGCGTGAAAAACTGATGTATTAAGAAAGTTGAAGTTTTTTTCTGGGTTGACACTATGCACTAAACTTTCAATTACAGTTTTAAGGTCAAATCTTTTGTCTTCATTTTTGAAACTGAATGTGAAATATATATATATATATATATATATATATATATATATATATATATATATATCGTCTTTTGGTTCCTATACAGGTCAATAATATTGAAGTTTTTATTTTCTCCATTTTCTCACCTGACTCTGTTTTGTAGAAATATCTGGAACTGACTTCTCCATTTCTCCCATTCTTGTCCAAGGTTGTTTAATGCAAAGTTCAGTTCATTCGGATATCGTAAAAATTCCATGATTTTTTTTTCAGTCATCTTCTGTGAGAGTTTTTGCCTTGTTCAGGATTTGAATTCAAGTTGCTATGACCACTTCCTACAATAATCACTAACATTCGCGATATATCTTACATTATACTTTACCCTTATTAGGAAACTTGTGATGACTGGCGAATCTTAGGGTGTTAAGAATTCAACTCTAGACCCTCCCCTTTGACAGAAATACTGTTGTAAAGGATATTAAATTGCTAATAAAATCCTGGACTTATTCAAGCTATGAAAGAAAAAAATGAAAGAATATTAGATTAATAATTTTTCATTTTTTCTTAAATTACAAAAAATAAGAAAAATAGTTCTGCATAATATTTATGTTCAAATATTTCTTTATTTATTAAAGAAGGTTTTAATAAAATCTCTGAGTTATAAAATCTGGGATGAATGAATAGTTTTGAAATATATCAAATTATTATTATCAAAATTTGCAAAAAAAATGTACTTTAAATGTTATATAATTATTAAATAAAATGTGTCAAAGTTTCCTTGTCAAAACTAAGACTTTTCAGTGACTTTTTTCATAATGACCATTTTACTAAAGGTAGAATTTCAGTATATTGATGTTAGTCATCGATACAACTTTCTTTGTCAACAACTCATCCGTGTATGTATGTTTTATACTTGGAAAATGTTTAATTATATATGAATTTTAAATTTGTAAGCCAGAGGTCTGTGGGGTTCAGTTGTTCATTATTTTATTTATTTTTTGAAAACCCACTTTAAAAGTCTTTTCTTCTTAGATCTGTGAAATATAGTTGAAAAGAAATTAATGAGTAACGGAAAAATATGTAACTTTTCAAGACTTTACTTTATTACTTGAGTGCAACTTGAATGTAGAAGGAGAAAAAACTGTTTCTCCTAGCTAAGTTCGTCTTTGTTCTTTTTTGATTTTCTTTTTTGGCAACCGGAAGTCTTTTTTGGGCATGCTCAGTTTAGTTTTCCTGTCAAAAGTATTATGGGAGATTTCATTTCCTATTTATTATTATTACTTTTTATTTCTCTTCATAACAATTTAATTCTTACGGTTCTTAATTAAGTTTAACAACATATTTCATTTTTCTAAGCAAATGATACATGTTAAAGTAAATTCTATCTTTTGTTGCTTACATGTCATTTCTGACGTACAATTCAGTCGCCGGTCCCTGTATCTCATCTACTCTGGCGGTTTTTGCCGAAATAAAATCACTCGGTCCTCCTTTGTTGAGCTGAAGAAACATCAACTATTCGCCATGTTGTGAATTCTTGATCCGAACACCAGTGTTCTACCCCACCCCAGAACGGTCCTATTGTGGGAGTTGATTAAGCTGGATTCCACGCCAAAAGGAATCGCTATTTATGAAAATAGTTCTTGTCGCAACCACAAGGACACAAAAAGAGACAAGTAACACCTTCGATTCCTCTATAATAAAACCTTTTTAAGGCTATTATTGTTTTTATTTCGTCACCAAAGAAATTACACGAATGTGTAGAGTACAAAAAACTTTACACGAGATCCACTCGTTCAGTCGAAAGTGACAGAGTTGGAAAAGGCGAAATGAGTCTGATCTATTCAGACGATATAAGGGAGACAACTACGGATCTTTGTTACAGACACATTGACTTAGCGGTTTGTTTTCAGCTTTGTTGACAAAATTATCTTGATTCGCAAAGATTCTATTTCCATCTCTTGATTCTGATCGGTCCAGCAAGATTCAACAAGTCATTTTCGCAGCGTTCGGGGTCTCTGTCTTACAGCTCAAATGTCTGTCTTCCCTCTAGACTCTGTAGATCTCCTCTACCGACTACTTGTATGGAGTAAGGTTGGGTATAGACAATACTTGGCCCCGCCCATGACTTACAATATCCAAATCGCTCGGACCACCAAGCACTTTCGTATAATCTCTGAAACTCTGCAGGTGACTGCTTTTCAAGTGGTACTAAAAATAAATTTTGATTCCCTGCTGAGTTTTCCGCAGACAGCAACTACTTAAGTTAGGCAAAGCCTACTTATCTTGTCTCGGACCGTAGGTCTGGATTTCATCCTCAGATCACCCAAAATCCCATTCACCATTTATCATAGGATTTAATTAACGAACCCATTTAATCAACGAACCATTACCTCACTAAACTAACAAACTCAACCTCAGAAACATCCCAAAAGGAAAAAAAGGAAATTCATTTTTTTTTCTCTGTATTAAAAAAACTTATTCCTGTAATTACCCATCTATCCATTTAATTAGTAAATTCATTCCAATCCCTTAGAACCGTTAATTAATAAATACACCTGGGGGGGTCTATCTCTCTCTCTCTATCACACATTTACACAGCATATTAATTTGATAGGAAAAACTGATTTCTGCTCATAGATTTAAGAGATGTCGAAAGCAAACATTTGAGTGAGACGCATAGTATTGTTGAAACTGCCAATCACAATATGGAAACATAATTTCGATTATGAGTTGGTGTATTCTCCTCTTTCTGACAGCATTTTTAAATCGGTTAAAAATGACAGGAGTCTCTCTCTCTCTCTCTCTCTCTCTCTCTGAATGTTAGGGACTCATGAATTATATATTTTTTTCTTTGAACATATTCACTGAATGTGTTTAGTGTATTAGCACACACTTGTTAGCAACTGCAGTTTGGAAATAGGCAAAAGGTCAGTATGTCTCTTTTGGTTCTACTTCCTCCGAGCTAATTAGCTGCGGACACACACACACACACACACACACATAGACAAGATGAAATTAATCATTCTCACATGTGTCTCATGTACATCTAAAAGATAGAATATAAAGTTTATTGTATTATTAAATAAAAGTTTGTATTATTGTGTATATCTATCAGTTTTTGTTGTTGTTACTTTATGATTCCCTTTTTTTTATATCAGGACTCACTTCAATGTTAAACTATCTCTTGTATTGGCAACACATGTAAACCACAACTTAGAATTCACAAAATATATATCGTGTAATTATTGTTTTCAGTCCAAGACAAAGTGTTGTATATTTTTGTAGATTTCTCTCCTGTTATGTGCAGAAATGTTGATAATGTTTAACTTTTCAACCTTCTCTGACCCCAGGAGATATAGTTCAAGTTGCTGAGGCAATATTTAAAATTCTCTTCCATATTTCCTGTCTGTGATATTGATGTTGGTTGTTGTATACATTCCATTTCTTAAATCAACTTTTTCTAACACCACTCAATGATACAAGTTTGCAAAAAAAAAAAAAACCCCAATAAGACTGTATTAGGTTGAAATTGCAAATTCTATTTTCAATTAGCTGTGTTGCGTCTTTGTTTGAATTAAATCTCTTGGGAGTTATTTACAAAAGAATGTGAAACCTTTTAACTGCTTGCTACCGGTCCTGCCTCTCTCTTTCTCCCTTACTTGAAACCCTTTAACTGCTTGCTACTGGTTCTGTCTCTCTCTTTCTCTCTCTCCCGCTGAGTAAATACACTGGTTTGTACAATTCTGCTATGAAGTAACGAATGCCCCTCTTCACAAAGCTAAGATTACTTCTTTTATACCGGTTCTAGCTGACTGAAATTTGCATATGTCACAAACCCCTGTCCCACCAGAGATGAGACGCGTAACGTACAAATTGCACACCCATCGACGCTCATGCTTCCGTTTTTCTATACTTTCCGTGCCCTACATGCAAGACACATTTGTGCCAGTTTCAAACTTTGAAGAAGGCCATTTTGCTCGTCACTTCTTGTTTCTTTCTTTCGGTGTTTTTATGAAAGGAATTCAATTCGCACAGCTTCAATGTCACATTTCATTTCTCTCGTTCATTCGGCTCGCTACCTGTTTTTTTATCCAGCCCGAGACGGTTGCTGGACTCACGTAACCGTTGGTTGATCCGCCTGCTTATACAGCACCCAACTCATTGTCTCTTTGTACGCCGAACCGAAGTTGGCTCATCAGAGGCAGCAGGCGGCCGGTCCTGCCTTTCAATTTCACGACAGAACTTAACTGTTACGGTTATGTCCCTTTAGTTATATTAGAATGAGGTATGTTTTTATTTGGAGCATAAAGCTTTATAATATATATTTCATTACAAATCTTTTTCTCGAAAGATTCTTATCTTCTATGCCAAATATCCTTATTATTCCTGATTTTTTCGTCACAGAAAGGTGGCTTTGTGATTCCACAAGACACCAGCAAACTGCTTATTGAGCAGAATTGTGCAGTAAGTACGCAATCAACACCAATGACTCGTAAGAACAGTGGGCCAAGTCCGTTTGAAATCAAAAATAAGGATTTCAGTGCGAGTTTTGATGGTGAGAAATGGACTGTTGTGTGGAACTGGACAACAGGGCCCCCGATATTAAAGAACAAAGTTGGTTGTTATGAAACTCGTCTGAAGGATGAGGAGAAGTCTGAGAGATCGAATTTTGTATTGAGGAGGGAATGCTTGCCTCATTAGACGAAGACATGGGGACGGGAATGTTAGCATTAATGGCAGTGGTTCATCTCATAAAGAATAAGGTTCAGCCAGTCCTGGATTATCGAGAACAGAATAAATACATAATGTATCTCTCCGGTGGGGAGTTTTTCCTTTTTTTACCCATTCTCTCTCTCTCTCTCTCTCTCTCTTGGACTTACCATTCATTCTGCTGTCTTATCTTTTCAATTTATTTTTTGCAGAACTATTCAAACCATAGCTGGGAGGATAAAATGACATACCTTCCCAGGTGTACAAGTCCAAAACTGAATGTAATTGCACAAATGGAGTTTGAACTCACTTCCTTCGGGGCCGCAGTTCACGACTCTAGTCATTACACTAGAGGGACTTTCTGTTGCATTTTCTGGTGTGACTCAGCATATTTCTTTATACTGGTTGCAGATAGAGCTATAAATGCAAATTATATACTGTACGGATGTGACGTGAATATGACAGTTGCATAGGTCTTATACAGCATGTGATTATTTTTAGGGGAAAGAACTTAAGTGCTCAATATGGATTGCGCATGTCAGCAATAATGGAGGTCAATATGCAGCACACAACTGATTTAGATTGCTGTTGTTGCTGCTGCTGCTGCTGCTGCTGCTGCTGCTTATGCTTTCCAGTTTGGCAAAAAGGATCATTGTGACCCACCCAGTGTTTTCACATTAGGCAACTGCTGCAGGGTCACGGGAATATCTTTTGGGAAGCCAGGGTAGATGGTGAAACGGTTGCTGTGATATGGGAAGTCGTAGAGGAGGTGTGAGGCAAGACGTGTTTCGAAGAAAATGGCACATCCCCAAATCAGAGAAGGGCATCATATGGTGCGATGCAAACATTATGAGCACTGGTGTGAGTGTTATGATTGACGGCGTGATGGTTGAAGATGCGGCATGGTTAAGAAAGAAATGTGATTATAATCATATCAATGTAGCTGAGTTGGAAGCTACAATAAAGGATGTCAACCTTGCGCTAAAATGGGACTAAAAGAAATTGGGATCCAAACTGATTCAGCGACTGTTCGGAGTAGGATAAATCTGTGATCCTGAATGAGAAATCTACCGGGCAACGTTTAGGGATTCTGAGGGAAATGGAAGAAGACACCACTGCGGTGTGCAGTGTAGGGTAGGAGGTGAAAGAGTTGCACAATTTGCATCACGTGGGAGTGGACAGAATGCTGTACCTGATCCGAAAAGCCAACGCAGATGTGGCAAGAGATTTCAAAAGGTAGTTAGAAGCTATGACCGATGATAGTCGACTGACTCCTTACCAAGCGTACATTAACCTGGAGAGGTTCAAGTTGACACCGATTGGACCAGACTGGCCATCGATGTGATGCATTATAGAAATGGATTGTACCTGTCCTTGGTTGACTGTGGCCCAGGGCGATTTGCCATTTTGAGTGGGATCAGAGCAGAAACAGCAGGCATCATTGCAGGAGTGCCAAATGAGATTTTTTGGAGCACGGACCAGTTGAAGAAGTATTGATGGACAATGAATCACCATTTCACTCGGAAGTCCTTCGGGAGACATGGCATTGATGGAACGTCTGGCGATACTAAGAGCAGCTTATCGACCCAGTGGAAATAGGATCGTGGAACAAAACCACACGACCATGAAAGCTATTGCCGAGAAAGGCGATATACCGCCTGCCGAAGGAGTGTTTTTGTACAATTCGTCTTTCAATTCCGGGTAACTTGAGAAAACCGTAATGCAAAGAGCGATCTTTAATTCCCAATGGAGGTATCCGAAAGTCATACCAGTTGCCAAGCAAGCTGACTTACTTGAATCCATACGAGAGTTATTTATGTAAATTTCTTTTCAAAGCAAGCATAAAAATGCCACTCGTGGGAGGAGAGACATTCAATGATGACATTGCTTTTCTTTATCAGAGACGGGTAGAGTGAAGTCACTAACTTTTGTTAGTAATCACTGAAATCAATTTTCCACCAGTTCAAGTACAATCGCATCACTGCTGTCCTTCTACAAGGATGGATTTAGTATTGAATAGCCTTAGAAGTTTGATATGCCATTAAACAAAGAAACCAAACCAAAACAAAGTACAGCATCACCAAAACAACTACGACATTCTCCAAACACTAAACCTCACTTTTCCACGACAATAGCAAACAATAATACAAGTGATTTTATGCTCTAAGCACAAACTTCCCATTGATACAACTAAGATCTCATATACTCTTAGGGGCTTCTAAAACAGAACTTTTTGCTGAATTGTCATTTACACAACCAAATTGCTTTTTTTATTCTTTAGAAATACATCCTTTCTTCTTTCCTACTATCTTTATTTCTGTTATCATTTCTTTTTACTGAAACGTTAAAATATAATGTTGTCCTCATCAGAATAGCCTTTCTTTTATTTATTTCCTCTCTTTTACAAAATACAAATATATCAAAATGCTTTCAGACAGAGAACACTGTCATTTAGTGTTATACTCCAACATTGATTATTTTGTAACGTGGGTATGTGTGTTTACGTTGTGTTGTTTCCTCGCTAAGTTTGTAAGGTAATAAAGGAAAGAGAAGTTCCAAGATCCTATTTACCTAACCCCTCCGCTCGGGCAGGATATGACACAAGGTCAATTTTTAAGCGGAGTTTAACAGGTTTGAACTCAGAGTTTTCCTTCTCCTAGACTAGTTGCCTCACAAAGGCTGAAGAACCCAGTCTGTCCTACTATTTACCCATAGCTGGAGGGAGAATAATTGGATTCATACCTATCCCAAGGGTATTAGTGCAATGTGAAATGCAATCAGTCTCGTCCAGGATTTGAACTCGTGTCGCCGTGTTCATTTCCTACGATGGTAACCATTACACCACGGGCACCTCCACAAGAGAAGTTCCAATATGTACGAGTCGAAATGTGTTTTTAGTAATAGTTTTTATTTGCAGCATGGAAAATGTAGTTTGTGTTTGTGCTGCAAGTCTCGTAGGTGAGGTTGTGAGTATAGAGACGAAATGGATTTATGAGGAAGTTGAGAAATGCAGCGCGTATCGTCGGACGTGCGAGGGATTGTGTTCGCCGTAGTTTAGCGAAAGCCATGTTGCTGTTGGAGGAAATGAACTTTGGAGTTAACGTGAGTGTTGTGTGTCTGGTATTTGGGGAGAGAATACATTGTTTCCATTAAAGTGGCCCAGAGGTGAATTGAGAGCTAGGTGTCGAGAGCTTAATTGTACGTCACATCGACATAGCCAAATTTGGGGGTGACATAAAGTTGTGCCTGTGTGTGGCATGTTGAATGTATCTAATTTATATTCAACTGGGATTCCTTGCAAGAAATTGTATAAATTATATAGGTTCGCTCATGTGTCCATGCTGTTGCTGCTATTGAAGAGCTGCCAGTGAGACATCTGCACTGGGCGGCGTTGTCCAGCTAATGAGTCTGCTGCCCAGGAAAGGAGATCCGGGATGAATAGGATAGATCATCCTGATTGGGTGAAATTATGCGTCAAATTAAATTGCACGCCAAACCAAAATGTACCTTCTGCTACAATTTCATTGCCAAAGTGAAGACCACCTTTCTGTTTCCCAATTGAGTGGCTCTTCCATTACACAGTTAGGACTTTGGTACATTACTTAGGTCATCAATATAAAAAAAGTTAGGAAGAGGAAAAAGATTACAGATTCTTTGTAATTGTAGCAAGTATTTTGGTAATTTTTATCTATTTTCGTAAATAAAGTTTATATGTTCTGAAACGTTAATAAAAAAAGAAACTTTGAATGATTAATGAAAAACTGGAATTCAAGGGAGATAATTATGTGATAAAGCAAAAAGATTCCATAAATCATCCTTGTCAGACGGTTTTGTGGTATTAACCCAGTTTCTGGGGGCTTTCCATCCAGGGAGCAGCTGCCCACTTGTCAGGTGAAGATGAATGCTAATTAGATATGAAAACGTTTTGTCCCCTCCTTTTGGGCAGCATGTTTTCTTTTTTTTTGGGGGGGGGGAGCATGCTACACATTACATTTCAGCACTGTTGTTAAACATTGTAAAGCAACAAAAAAGCAATGTAAATGTAATGTATGTTTTTAACTTATGGGAGTCACCAATCTAATAATAGAAGAAAGGTCCAAGCGTGTAATGTTTTCCAAAAAGATTGGTTTGCTTTGGTTTGGTGGTGTTTCATAGCATATCAACCGTTAACGGGTATTTCATGCTAAATCCTGTTTATACATATCTATGACATGTAAGCAAGTAGTTTGTAGGTAACTTTATTTCTAAATGAGTTGGAGTTCATTTGTTTTCACAGTTAAATGGCTTAAAGTATTTCTAACATTAATAATTCTATTAGATATTAATTATTTGCTTGCATATAGTTAAATAGTTTCAAGTATTGCTATTTAACACTAATAATTCTATTCAGCATTGCAATTCAACATAATTCTAACCAGTACACAGATGTAGAGTTTCAAATAATCAAACATAATAATACCTAGTAAAAGATTGAACAGTTTTATTTGACTCATAGATGTGACCCTAACAGTTCCTATCAGTCTGGGTCAGGGTGGACCTAAAAGTAATGGATATGAAATGGTACTCCACATTCCCCAAACTTCAAAACTGGATCTTCACTATCAGATGCAATTTAGAGTCAAAATGCAGACAACCGAAGTGGACCTGGGAGTAACGGAAATGAAGGGGTACTCCACATTCCCCAAATTTCAAGACTGGAGCCTCAACATTAGATGGTGTTTAATATTATAATCAAAATCATTATTACCAATAATTCAATATTAATCTTATATTTGCACACAGTTAAATTGTTTAAATATCTTAAATGATTAGATAGTTCTAGTTGACCTGTAAATGGGACCCTGATGGGTAATACCACTCCGGGTCACAGTGAACCTGGGAGTAATGGCAAAGACGGGGTTCCCCACATTCCACTAAGTTCAAGGACTGGGGGTCTTACCAATAGATAGTTTAGATCATATAGATACCCAGGACACTCAATGTGGGGAGACGGGGTTACCCCTCTGCAGTGCCCAAGTCAACAGAGTGGTTCCAAGAAAGAACTTTCAACTATTTCACCATCAAAAATTTATTCAGTATGAATTGACCAATCTCCCAAGAACTAGCCAGTAGCAGCTCCAACAGTCTTAGAAAGGATCAGTTCCCAATTCACTACGCGACAGTAAATAAGTTTTATCCTCTAAGGAATTTCTCGACTGACAAGCAATTAGGCATTTTAAAAAGAATACTAAAACATTTACGTACACTGTAAACATATGAAGATTAATACTCGTGTGACTGATTAGTAGGAAATTAGTGTCCATTACAAAAAATAAAAAAGACATTTGTTTCAACTGAAACTCTTGTTGTTTTTTCTTTTTAATTCATTTAAACATTAACTTTTTTTTTTAATTCAAAAATTTCTTTGCAGCAATATTGAGCAACATTCCATTACAAACTTGTTACATATTCACTCTTCCTTTGTAACAGAACACTTTCTCTTCTCAGTGTTACTCTAGGAAAGTAGACCTCAGAAAATCAAAAGGTTAAAATCATGATGGAAATTTCTATATGAAAAGAAATTTCCCGATTGTAGATGAAATACATTTTTTAATCTGAAATGCCAAAAAATATATTTCGACACAAAAATATAAAAAAATGCATCCTCCTCCTTATCAAGATGTCCTGACAGCATGTATTTCCTTGACTTTCTCTCACCACCTGTACCTATTAGTCATTGCTTCTTACTATACCTCGAGATAACACTTGGCGTCTGCAAAGAGCTGATGAATGGAAGTTTTTGCTGGTCAGTTAACACTAGTGTGTCCATGTATAGATGTCGTTCTGCAGCAGTGTCCAGTTTGACTTGCTTCAATCATTTGTGAGATGGGAGATAAGTGGTCATAAGTGTTTTGTAGGCTACTACTTCCAGGATTTGATGAGAAATGTTTTTATGACAAAGGTTCATTCAATACAATGATGATAGTAATTACAAAAATTCGATAAGCAAATTTAATAGACAGTATCGATAACGTTTAGAGTTTGGAGACACAAAAAATAAAGAAATTCATTAGAATAATTTCTTGTCAATGGAAAAAACAAATTCTTTTGCAATTGCAGATTCCTTGCTACTTTTGTCGATTTGATGTCTATTTTTAGATAAGCTTCATTACATTTGATCCAGTAGATTTTTAGCCTTTTGCAATAAAGGAAGATTTATTCATTAATTAAACTGTCCAGTCCTGGTTGCTAGCCCGTAACAGTGAGTTGTTACGTGGACTAGTTGTTGCAATGCTAGGGCAGTCCCTAAAAGCGACTCGTTACGTGGACTGGATGCTGCCTTACTGGAGCGTCATGGTCGGTAGATTGATATCCCAGTTTTGACAATACATTGGGTTAACCGGGTGGGGGTGGGGTGTTGATCGGGTTGCTAGCCCGTAACGGCGAGTTGTTACGTAGGCCAGATGATGCAATGCTAGCGTAGTCTGGAACAATGAGTTCTTATGTGGACTAGATGCTGCATTACTTGGGTTGTCCGTAACAGCGAGTTGTTACGTGGACTGCATCGCAGTGACAAAAGATTTGAGAAGGTAGTTAGAAGCTGTGACTGATGTCAGTCGATCGACTCTTCCCCAAGCGTACATTAACCTGGAGAGGTTCAAGTGGACACCAATTGGACCAGACTGGCCATCGATGTGACGCATTATAGAAATGGATTGTACTGTCCATGGTTGACTGTGGCCCAGGGCGATTTGCCATTTGGCGTGGGAACAGAGCAGAAACAGCAGACATCATTGCAGGAGTGCCAAATGAGATTTTTTGGAGCATAACCCAGTTGAAGAAGTATTGATGGACAATTGAGCACCATTTCACTTGGAAGTCCCTCAGGAGACATTGGATTGATGGAACGTCAGGCGATACTACAGGGCAGCTTATCGACCCAGCTTATCGAAATAGGATCGTGGAACAAAACCACCTTTTCCAGTCGGCTGGGGCTGTAGAATACACCGACTGCTTCTCTGCATAGGGGTAAGACTCCCCCTCCAAAGAGTGTCCTGGATATGACACTAAACAATCTGATGGTGAGGTTCCAGCAATACTGGAGCTTTGGGGAATACAGAGTACCCCTTTTTTGCCATCGCTCCCAGGTTCACTCTGGCCTGGAGTGATATCACCTGATAGGGCCCTATCTATGGGTTAAATAGAACTAACAGCATTCTTATGCTCAACTGAATATTTTGAGTAAAATGAATAGTTTGAAACAGAAATGTTTTTGACAATTAAACCGTACTTACATTTAAACTGCGTGCTTATGCTTAACTGAATTATTTTTCTACATTAAAATTGAATTTACACTTAACTGAAATGTTACATATAACTTCTTGAATAGTTTGAAAGAAATGTTTTTGACAATTAAACAATGTACTCATGCTAAACTGAATTGTTTTAAATAGAACAGATAATTTACCTAAAAATCGATTTGGCGTTAAATAACCTACAAAGGAAGATTTATTCATTAATTAAACTGAATATTCATGTTTTACCCATTCATAATTTTCTCATTCAGGGTTATGTATTATAAAGTGTAAAATTTATTATTTTTTGTCTAAATTTCTAAGACGATGCTTGATAATTGACAATACTTGAAATATTCAGATAATTCACCTCATCTTTATCATAATATTCAGTATGTTTCAGCTGCTTTCAACAAATCCTGGAAGCAACACCCTACAAAACAGCTGTATGGTTACTTACATGCCATCTGCAAAACCATTTAAGATGAAGAAGACATGAGACACAGCTCGAAAAACAAGGACAAACTCTTAAGCGACATTCTTTAATTGACAAGCTACACACTTCCAAGAAGATGTTTTCTCTTCATTGTTCCTTCATAGATGACTTCTTCAAAAACAAACAATATTTTCAATTCTTGCTAGAACAATATATATAAATATTTGTTCATGTCTCTACATTGAAAATACAGATTTATACACTTAACAATCATAAGAGATGTGTTTTCTTTACATGGATTTTAAAACAAACTTTTTTGAGACACATTTTATGAGAAGAAAAATATGCATACAAGGCAACAAAATATTTCTCTGTAGTTTATGAAAAAATAACAAAATTCGAAAAAATTATAACAAAAAAACTTTTCAAAAAATTTATTTTGGTTACAAGTAATATGAATGTCTATGAAATTTTAAAGTTTCCCACGCATGTTGTTCCTAAGTTTTCTATTGCGTTATTGGATTTTATGCTGACATTTCCCTACCTTGCTAGAAATGAATTCGTCTAGCTTATTGAGCATTGATATCAAATATATACTTGATGATATTAAAGTTCCATTTTGATTACATCTTGACAAAGTCTCCTTATTGTTAATATTGATATAGTGGCAGTGGAAAGATACAACTCAACTGTACAAGTGACATATACAAAACACTGGTAATGAATAAAAACAGATGCAAATGTTTCTGTGAAATTGAAATTCTTTGATGCGTATTCCTCTTAAGTGTGTATTTCTTGTGTGATTTTAAACTGAAATTGTTTAAAAATGATGATCAAACGTTCTGGCCAAAAATAAAGTTTTTATCAAGTCTTTTTAAATCTGATTTCCATTAAAATGTTTGAACCACACACAATATAAAGATGTGGTTTCTCTCTCAGATAAATGTGCATGGGATTACTTCAGTTAAGACTCAATGAAAATGAAGATCTATAAACTTCACAAAAAAAGCTTTCTCTCCAGTATGTGTACACATATGGATTTTAATTACTAACTCAAAAATGTGGTTTCTCCCTCATGTGTGCTCCTATTTTCTTTTTCACTTATAAATTCTTTGAAAATGCAGATCCACATACTTTAGAAGAATATAGTTTGTTGTCAGTTATATTTTTGCACTTTTCAAAGTCGGACTGTATATAATTACAGACTTCAGAATATAATTTCTTTTCGATATGTCTTAACATGTAAAATATAAGAAAATACTGATGCACACACTTTACAAGAATATGGTTTTCCACAGGTACATTTTTTTTTCAGAATCTAAAATGCAATTCTCTGAAAAAGATAATCTGTAAACTTAACACAAATATTTCTTTTCACTGTTTCATATGTTTTTCAAGCATGTGCCCTTTCAAATGAGAACTACCGGAAAATGATAATTCACACTCTTCACATGAATATGGCTTCTCTCCAATGTGTGTATTAATGTGACGTTTTAAATTTGAATTCAGT
The DNA here is from genome assembly GCA_963585895.1 of Sepioteuthis lessoniana. Taxonomy (NCBI): domain Eukaryota; kingdom Metazoa; phylum Mollusca; class Cephalopoda; order Myopsida; family Loliginidae; genus Sepioteuthis; species Sepioteuthis lessoniana. The sequence goes on along the minus strand of OY757908.1, from coordinate 623,165 downwards.
GCAAAAGCTGATCCACACACTTTACAAGAATATGGTTTCTCCCCAGTATGTGTTCGCATATGCAATTTCAAGCTGGAACTTTGTGAAAAAGCAAATCCACAAACTTGACAAGAAAATGGTTTCTCTCCAGTATGTTTTCGCATGTGTATTTTCAATAGTGAACAACGTGAAAATGCTGCACCGCAGATATCACAAGGATATGGTTTCTCTCCAGTGTGCGTTCGAATGTGTTTTTTCAAAGTAGAATAATCTGAAAATGCTGATCCACACACTTGACAAAGATATGGTTTCTCCCCAGTATGAGATCGCATATGTAATTTTAATACAGAACTTTCTGAAAAAGAAGATCCACAAATTTGACAGGAATACGGTTTCTCTCCGGTGTGTGTTTGTACATGTTTTTTCAAATTAGAACTATCTGAAAATGCTGATCCACACACTTGACAAGGATACGGTTTCTCCCCAGTATGAGATCGCATATGTAATTTTAATCTGGCACTTTCTGAAAAAGAAGATCCACAAATTTGACAAGAATATGGTTTCTCTCCTGTGTGCTTCTGCCTGTGTCTTCTTAAAGTAGAATTATCTGAATATGCTGACCCACATATTTCACAAGAATATAGTTTCTCTCCAGTATGTGTTTGCATGTGATTTTTCAAACCTCTACTAAGTGTAAATGCAGATCCACACACTCCACAAGAATATGGCTTCTCTCCAGTATGTGTTCGCATGTGTACTTTTAAATTTGAAGTCTGTGTAAATGTTGCTGAACACATTTCACAAGAATATGGTTTCTCTCCAGTGTGTGTTCGTATATGCTTTTTCAAATCTCCTTTCTGTGCAAATGCTGCTCCACACACTTCACAAGAATATGGCTTCTCTCCAGTATGTATTTGCATGTGAACTTTTAATTTTGACTTCTCTGTAAATGTTGATCCACACACTTCACAATGAGGTTTTGGTTTTTCTCCTTTCAGCATCTCCATGGATCTCTTCACTGTTTTAAACTTTGCAAAGCAGTTGATTCATATACTTGACAAGACGAAGCTTTCTAGCAAGTGTGCCTGGCCGAGTATTTTGAAATGAGATTCAGTAAAAATCCTCATCTACTAATTTTACTATGACAACAATTAGTTCTGTTGTTTTCATGTAACTATTTAAAAAGAAACTATGTCCTTCATTTGATGTCTCCTTGCATATGTCTTCTTATTCAAGAGTCTTTATTTTCCTCTACAAAAGATGTTTGAAAATTAAAAAAAAGAAATGTTATTACAAAACAAAAACATTTGAATCTAATTCAAATTGCAATTCATTGAAACACATCTGATCAAAAATTAATTTTCACTAATAGAAATTTTGTACAACTGTTCAACAACTGAAAATCAACAGAAAAGAAAAGTCTTAAAATATTTTTTTTTGTATCTGGGAACAACACAAACAATCCTACATTTAATTATTTATTTAGATGAATTGAGCAAACAAACAAAAATTGCAAAGATCGATTGAAATTTCCAAACATGTTGAAACTGCATTTTCAAGATACGTATGTTGCACAAAGATTTGCAACATTCAGTTTGAAAATATGGCTTTAACTATAAAAAATTTGCAGTGAACTATTTTCTAAAACATCTGAAATACTGATATTCTTTAACCTAAAGTACAAACACAGTTAAAGTTGTCAACATGACAATTTTAGGAACAATAATCATCATAGAAATTGATAACATTCATAGCAAAAAACAGAAAGCAATGTTATATCTTTAACTTAATTTGCCTATTGTACTATTTTTATGATCAGAATAAAATACTTGGATCAAATTAAGAAGAAAGACAAAAGGTGGATTTTGAAAATATGAAAAAACAATAAAAGATATGCCAGTACTCACCCAAAGAAACATGACTATAATACAATCTTTTTTAACATCTGTTATCATAAACTATATATTCCTATTTGGATATAATAGTAACTTCTGATATTTCCAAATATAATTTGTTTGGCACAAAATTAAAGAAAAAACTAAAAAAGCACTAGCAAATGTATCCATGTCATTAAATCTGGCTCAAAAAATGGCATTAAAGAGAACAAGAAGTATTATCAATAATATTTCCTGAAAAAGAAAATAGATGTTACATGGTCAAATCTTCATTTTATAAACAGACCATAAACCCATCTTGCCATTTTTGACAAAAAATAATTAATGGGTATTCTAGTAACTATGGCCAATAGATGACATTGTTAAGTTAATGCCCTTGGTGGATATGATTTTAGACTGAAACATCTGGCATCAACAAAATGAAGCATTCAGATAGTCTCTCTGGACAAATTCCAGAATCAGAAATTGATAAACTTATGCAAGCAATTCTAAAAAGTATACAAAGAAGAGAAAGAATAGGTTAAAATGATGTGAACTTTTATCCAGCTGTCAAGAAAATTTTAATTCCAATAACATTAACAGCCTCAATGGACATGTTGGTAAAACAGGAATGAAAATAACAGTGGAACATTTTTGGTTAGAACGTTGATTGTAAAAGAAATAACGCTGGGGTATTTCAAATTAAGTCTGATAAAATAGAGAGATAGAATGGAGGAAGTAATACATAACAGACGCATGTACTTTTTGTTTTATCATAAAGGGTTTTCGAACTATTGTCTTCATGTTTATTGTTATTTCCACAATTTTCAGCTGTGCTCATATTCAGATTTTTTTTCTTTTTGTTTTTCATCTAGCCTTCTAAATTAAAAAAAAAATCTGAATATGAGTACAGGTAAAAAATCATACATAATAGTAGTAATTCTAGTCAAGTAAGAATATTAAGTTTTTAAGTCCCAAAAATTCACTGACTGGTCCAGCAGGACACATGGCGTAACGGTTATAGTCGTTGGTTCCCTAAGCTTCTAAAGAGACTATCATCTGGAGGTTGTTTTTTTAACAAACTTCAGCTCTAAAATATGTTTTCAAAAATTTAACCCCCACTGAGTTGAATATTTTAATTTATTTACAAGTTTAGGATAGTAAGGGGCCTGAAACAGGCCAATAAGGGGAATTTTAAAAGATGAAGAAAAGTTAACTATTAATTTGTTCAGAGACTTGAAATGTCAATTCATAGACTTTTATGACGTTTTTCACATCACATTTTTAAAGCTGATGTAAAATTTAAATATCTACTTTGAAGGTTTATTTTTGATTTTAAATGAAAGATAATAAAATGAAGTCAGTTGTAAGAAAATGAAAACTATTTTGGCAAGTGTCAAACTTGTTTTAGAATGATTGTAAACGGTGTTTACGTTTTGGTTAACGAAATACTTCATTACAACATGCTGAATGGGTTTTGTTACGAAAACTAATTTCTAATTTTAAAATTCTTCCCTAAAATTTGAATAAAAAAATATGTTAATTTACTCTTGTATTCACTAGATTACTTTTTTCTTAATATCCAGTAAAAAAATAAAAAAATGGGGTGTGTGGGATGTTTTCCAGTCGATAAGAAATCAAAATGAAGTCATTATTTACAAACGTCTTCCCACTTAGCACAATAAATCAGTGCGACTAGTTGTTGTCACAGATAATTTGAAGTATGGAAGAAGAACGTGACAACATTTTAGAAAACAGGTTACTTTTTGCATTTGTTAAGTGACTGGTCGCAAAACCACTGAAAATAGACTTTTGATTTAAAAAAAAAAGTGTCAAAAAATGACAAGGAATAAATTAAAAAAAAAAAAAATGTAAATTAATGGCTTTAGTTGTCGCTTTAAATTTTTTTATATACCCATATATTCTTTACCTCCAAGATGTATGGCATGAAATATTGCAAAGCACCCAATAATGTTTTTATTCTTAATATTTCTTATATAATTAGCTTTGTTTATGTTCTTACAACATAAAGACTTCAAGGGTAATAAGCAAACTTTGATAAAAACTTGACAGCTGAACTCCTTTGACCTCAAGAGGTGAATTGAACGGACAAACACAAGACAAGTCTTCTAACCGGAATAGATATTTGTGAACGACTGTAAAAAAAATAAACTCAACAAGGGCGATTATCAACATTTATATCTGTAACTGTCTTCCATAGATCTTAAATGCAGAATATTTGAATGATTAAAAATTCTCCTCTTGAAAAGAACAAGTTAAACTTTAAATTGTTTGAATTTGTCAGTTTGATATAACACATTTTCAGAATTTTCGAATTTTAATTGATATGAGAATTTAAAAAAAATCGTTTATGACAAAATTAAACTAAAATTTTCCAACGAAAAAATTATGTCTTTTTTAGTTTACATTGTACAATTGAGGGCAAATTTTATTCATCTCTTCAGGATTAAAATTGATAAAAATCTTTTTCTGACAAGTTATTGTATGTTTAACTCTAGATGTTTTTACAGTTTTATAAAATTGAATTATGGGAAAGGGAACTGATCTTTTTTAAAAAGTAAGTTTTATAAAATAATACCGTTTGAAAAAAAAAAAAAAAGAAAAAGATTCCTTTATTAATTAAGATTTTGAAATTTGATAAAAATCTAATGAATAATTTATTTTAGAGAAAATTTTTCAAATCAATGTTTTGTTTTATTTCCACCTTCGAAAAATAACTTACGATAAACCGTTTTAGAAAATGTAAAAACTTTTCCAGACCCAAATATCACCGATTTTTTTTTCTTTTTTCGAGGGTTTGGGTTAAGAATAAATAATCTTTTTTTCAGTCTTTTCTTTAATTACTGATCAGAAAAAAACAACAAACATTTGTAAAAATTTCAAGTGTTTATTTATTTTCTCCTCGCATCTTGCTCTTTTATAAAAGTGAACATAGATACTTAAGACGATGGAGATTTTTGGTGAGTAAAAGAAAATGAAACATTTTTATACTTTTACGTTTTTGTACATTAAAATTACATGTCGATAATTTTTGAATGTGTGTTGGAAAAAAGACCCAAGATATAAACAAATGAGGTTCCAGTTTATAAGTACATTGTAAATGAAAACCTTCACTTTAGAACCAAATGAAATATTTTTCTAAAAAATGAGAACATCTCGTATGAAGGTTAAATTTATTCAAAAATCAAATTAAATAAATAAGAAAAATATATTTCTTAAAAAAAATAAAAAATCGTAGTGAAACTAAACCAAATAATAACTAAATATTTCATCTTAATTCTTCTTTATGAATAAAATTTTAAACTTTCTGCCGAAACATAATTTCATTTGTACTATAAAAAAGAAAGAAATTAAAAGACAAGGATACTTACTTTTTTTCCATCTGATTTCTTTCCCACCAACGAAGCAGGAAAATATTAAAGAAAGCGGAGAAAATGTCAAATTTGAAACAAATTAATATTATAAATGAAAAACAATTGTCGTTTGTTATCAAAGCCAAATGTTTTCTAAAGAGTGAAATTCAAGGGAGATAATTGAAACTAGGAGTAATTTACGAAGCACTTTTGTTTCGACGTGGCACAAGGCCAAATAAATGGAGCTCCCAATGAGACTCGAATTCACTCATGTAAGTTTGCAAGTCTACCTTGCTAACCATTACACCACCGGAGGTGCCCACTATAAGTAAAAGACATGATTTTTTGTTTTGTTCTTGTTTTCATTTTGAATACATATTCTATAGAATCTTTATGCTTTAATAATTCATTCAATTATTCTTTTAGAATTTCTTTTGTCCAATAAATATACAAATGACGTTTGTGTAAAACTTTAAGTTTAAAAAAAAAATCATTTTTTAAAACGTCATTATTAAATCTACACATTTTATAATAAGCAAAGTATTCATATTGTAGAGAAGAGGAAAATCTCGTACTTTGTTTTGGCGCGCTATTTAATTCAACACTGAATTTCACCCAATCAGGATGACATATCCTATTCAGCCCGGACCTTCATTTCCGGCTAGCAAAACGGGTGAGCGGCCAAACACACTCTTTTCGGCTTGAGACGGCGACCAGAACGGACGTGTCTCTGGTCGCCCCTGCTTAGCGATGCTTTTTAGCTAAACAAGCCACCCAGTGAGGACATCTCACTGTGGCTTTAAGCCTAGCAGCAGCAACATGGACACTCAGCGAGGGAACCTTCTGATTTATGGATTCCTTGCATCTAATATATTTTAGACCAAGGAATCCCAGTTGAATATGAATTAGATACGTTCAGCATGCCTTCCACAAGCACCACAAAAATTTACTATGTCGATCCGAGCGCCACTTCGCTCTCGACAAGCTCCCATTTCACCTCTGGTCACATTAATGGAGATAACGCCTACTCTCCACAAATACCAGACACACAAAACTACACGGTGACCTTGAATACTTCCCTCACACGTCCAACGACACGCTGCCATCTCAACATCCCGCTAAGCTATCGCGTCTCCAAAACCAACAAGCCTAACCACCACGAGTCTTGCAGCACCAAGAACAAACCGCCTCAAAGCTGCAAATAAAGAATTTTCGTTATTGTGTATTGTTAAATCAAAGTTTCGTAATTCATTTCTGTTGCCATAAAATCTATAGTGTTCGGGAAAATAACTAATTCCCTCAAACCGCTATAATATATTACAATTTTTTTTTTGAAAACTTAAGCAAAAATGTTAAAATTAAAAAGAAAGATTTTTTGTTTATTTACTTTGATAACATGCAATACCGTATAAAATCTTATGTAAATATTTATATAGAATTTAAGTTTTCCCATTTGTGTTGGCTTTCAGTGTGTACTGTCAACGCCTTCGAAGAAGCTACGTAGCATATCAATGAGAAGGCATTTTATAATAGAAGGCGTTGGTACCGCTATCTCGGATATTATACTGACCCTCCCCTTTTTTGTTTGAAATGCATTTCTTCAGATTATAAAAAGACTCGTTTCGAATATATAAATCATTAGGATATTAAAGTTCCAAAATTAGTGGTGGGTTCCGCTTCTGATCCTCTCAGCGAGCGGCACGGCTGGACGGCGGAGGAGATCCGCTCTCACTGGAATTGGGCGCCAGGATCGAGCTTCTTGAACAACTCCGAGTTCTCGCTCACCTGGCGACTTGTTCGGAACGCGTTATCCCTTCGCGGTTTGAACTTCGAGGCGGGCTTGGCAGACATGCCTGATTGCCCTCGCTGCGGCAGTGGCTTGGAAGAAACGGCTGAGCACGCCTTCTACTACTGCGAGCGAGTTCGCCCGTTTTGGGATCACGTCGGGGAGTGGACGGCTCACATCGAACCCAAACAGCTCGTGCTGCTCGACGTTGGTTACGTCGTAGACAACGTTCTTCCTCCGTTTCATGGTGAGAAGCGTGTGGTGTTTCTCGCGATCCTAGCTGTAGCTAGGATGGTGATTTGGACGACGCGAAACAAGGGATTGTATGACGATGCAAACTTTCTCATCAGGATCTGGTTTTGTATTTTCGGCATCAGCTGAGGGTCAAAATCAGATGCGATAGAAAACGCTTGGGTCGCATAACATTCAGCAAAAGGTGGGTGAATGCAGCGAGCCTGGTCGTAAGAAAGGGGGCAATGTTGGAGTCATCCTTCCCTCCTCTGCCGGCCCATGGCGTCTACGGTACGGGTCCTTAGGGACCCCACCCTTGGTAAGTTGGATTTTTTCCCCCTTGTAACTTAGTTAGCAGTATGTTGTGAGTCATTGTCCCCGTCATTTAGTCGTTAGCACTCAAGATCTTCCCTATCCCCATTATTTTTGTACCTCAATCCGTATCCCAGATCGCTTTTATTTAAGGTCTTCAACATTCATATGTAAAAAATCATATTACCCACTTCTATCGACCCATACCGAGCCCGACCCTTTATTTCTTTTTCCCCTATAGACTAGGATTACCGTCCCACCTAGGGTAGGTCCGGCTTGTTTCCGTTTTTTCCGTTCCGGAAAACAGTCGGCTTCCAATTTTATAGACGTGGGGATGGGAGGGAAACCAAACGGGGAATTTTTCCTTGTTTTTCGTGTATATATATTTTTCGGGTTTTTTTCTCCCATTCCCATCATATCCATTGTAAAAAAAACCATACATTGTAAATAAAATCATACACCACTATCGGGTTTTAAGTAGGACTTTTTCATAGAGCAAATGTGGTATTTTGGTGGTTGCTGCGTGCATGGCGATGGACGAGTGATTATATATTGTATTGTTGAATGGGTCGGCGAATGTGGCTAGCTAGGTTACCCATAGAAAATATAGCCAAGCATAACCGCTCCCTTCCCCTCCCCAAAAACCATAAGGCCTTGTGCCTTCTTGTATTCTTTACAAGAAATAAGAGGATATTAAAGTTCCATTTTAGTCACATCTTCAATAAGCCTCCTTTTTTTAAATACTGACATAGTGGCAATGAAGGAACTTTATTCACTGTACTTGTGATATTGTTGCGGAGCCGATAAGTATGTCGACCCCACAAATGAATTATGTGAATGAGAACAGCCAAAGCAATATGAAGGAACAAAGGTGAGATAATGATAATTACAAATGACAATTTATTTTGTCGTATTTACAAGCGTGAATGTAAATGTCCGTGGCGGTTGTATGTGTTCGCAGCTGGGCGTTCGACGAGGGTCGCTGGCGTAGGTCGAGTCGTTGAGTACAGCTAGATGTTGGATGCTGGTAAGCTGAGGTCGGTCGAGTCGTTGAGTTCAGCTAGATGGTCGGTGCTGGTCGTTGAGTACAGCTAGATGGTCGATGCTGGTCGTTGAGTACAGCTAGATGGTCGGTGCTGGTCGTTGAGTACAGCTAGATGGTCGGTCGAGGTTGGTAGATCGATATCCCTGGTTGTGACGGTATGTTGTGGTTAACCAAGGGTGTGTCGATCGGGTTGCTGACTCGTACGGCGGGTCGTACGTGAGTCAGGTGCTGCAGTGGTAGAACAGTCCGTAATAGCGAGTCATTACGTGGACTGCGTTGTACTTTGCAAGAGCGTCGAGGTCGAGGAAAGGCTAGGGCCTTGCTGGGCCCCCTAGCCGTGCGGACGTATCGGACGGGAGTGAAGGCTTTGTCGTGTCCAAAGCCGTGCGGACGAGAGCGAAGGCTTCGTCGGGTCAAAGCCGTGCGGACGATCGGACGGGAACGAAGGCTTTGTCGGGGCAAAGCCGTGCGGACGAGCGGACGAGAGCGAAGGCTTTGTGGGGGCAAAGCCGTGCGGACGAGCGAACGGGAACGAAGTCTTCGTCGGGTCAAAGCCGTACGGACGAGCGGACAGCAGCGAAGGCTTTGTCGGGTCAAAGCCGAGCTGACGAGCGGACAGGCCAGAAAGCCGAGGCTAAGATGGGCGTTATCTTAGCGCTGCGCAGATAGCGAAGGAGTAGCTAAAGGCTGGACCGTGCCATTAGCGCTGCGCAGCTTATCGGACTATCGGAACCGAGTGAGAGTTAAGACCGGTTGGTCTTAGAATCCGTCTTCGTGTTTGCCGCCTGGCCGTCTACTTCGACTGATCATTACTGACCGCCAGAGATGCTCTGACCCGCAGACAGTGACCTCTTATGGTCCTAAAAAGGACCTTTGTGCATACCTATGTAGGTGGGTGAAAGGCAGATCTACCACGAGGAGTGGGATCAACGTCGGAAGTTAAGGTGAATGCGACCGCACAGAATGCGGGATTCCTCCTTAAAGAGCGCGCCAACGAGCGTTGAAAAGGGCCCGTTGATATCACGAAAGTGCTGTGACACACAGCTCAGCCGCGTGGATATAAAATTCTTTGATAAAGAATGAGTGTAGCCGTAAAGTATTTTCCTAACCTGCTATAGGCTGGCGACGACTATTAGTTCAAGTCTTATCAGGTAATTTTTGGCCGGAGTGTTTTGTAAATGTTATTAATTTTAATTCATCTTTTTCTTTTTAGCAACGAGATGTCAAGGTCGTTAGAAAGAAAAAGGGCTTAGTCAGTTCCGGTCGTACTCGGATATAATTGTCCTAACGCGGGCGTGTAACTTAATATGTTTAGGTTTATCGGCCGGTCGCGGCAATATATTAAATACCTCAGATTAGAAGTAAAAAATGGAATTGAATCTGACAATATAAAGAAAAATTGAAAAACAAGGTAATGCAAAGAGAAGAATCTAAAAGGAAAGTCAACATTCCAATGTTCTGGTTCGAATGAACCATCATCAAGACTTAAAAAGGATGATATCGAGTGATGATAGGTTAAAAAAATTCATCGGTGATCTATGATCACTTGTTATCCTTCTTCCTGAAATTATTTAAAGTATTTATTTGACTAAATTTTGAAATTTGATCATTTTTCTGTGTTAAAAAGAAATCAGATAGATTTTAATAGGTATTTTTTTAAGACTTAAAAATGGATTGTAATTATTTGAAAATTTTCTTCTGCAAATTCGGATAACATCACTGTAAATGTGGGAGCTATCCCCCTTGTTTGGTACGGGCGTTCTTAGAGTTGGGTACTCATTAAATTGTACACCGACCAGTCACACACTTGACACAGTCAGAAGGGGTCGGGCATTTTATTACTATTTCTCCAAGCAGAACACACGTGTTGCCTGACAGCTGCGATTTCTGACTTTGCGAAGGGGGCTTTCTTTGAGGCTAACAGAGGTAAGAATCACACTGTATCTTTATTTGCCCGAATTATTGATCTGTGTGAAAGGGATTACAGAAGTTGTTTTCTATTTTGATTTTAGTTTCATGGTGAAAGAAGGGTTTAATGAAGGAACGAAAACCCATTGCGAGTAGACAACTCCTTTACCAGTCGAGCCTTAGACCTCATTTTTTGCCTAATGGTACTACCGTAACAATCACATTATTTTATACGGTGTAAGTAACTGTTCAAACACTTATAATTCTAGTTCTTGTCTATTTATTTTTAAAATAGGTTACCAGAGTATATGACTAATCATCAAGGATTGAACTCTTGAACCCCAGGTAACAACGTACACTTTAATCAATACTTATAACCACTAAGCCAGTCGTGGTGGAGCACGTTATGTTATTTTGAATAGATTAGATTTGTTGTTATTTGCAATAAAAAAAATTAATATTTATACACTACATAAAAAAAACAAAAAAAAGCTTTTGTCTTTTAGATATTTTTATTATTGAACTTTTGTTATTTTGTAAATTTTTACACACAGATGAAGATTATTCCAAAACAAACAGAAAAATCCTTCAATGAAAAACTCTGTCAAATTAAGTGTCAATTATATCACTAATCATTTTCCTTTATTATTACAGCATTAAATTAATCTATACTCAATAGATTGTGAGATTCATTAATTTGAATCTACTAGAGACATTTGAAATATAGAAATAATTTGGGCTTATAAGTTTTTATATAATAAGAAACCTGTTACTTTATTAACCCTTTCATTCTATATAATAAAAATCGTGAACCACACGTAAAAAAAAAAATTTTGTGAGGGCATAGATGTAGCTCATAACCCACAAGGGTTGATATGCCATAAAACACCAACAAACCCACTAAAATTTATTTTTGTGAGGGCATAGATATAACTCTTATTGACTCACAATTCCTGACCTATGTATCTCTTAAAATGAAATTTTCATTAACATACATCATTTTTATTTTATTCTTCCCATTGTAAACAGCAACCTTAGTAAAAAAGGACTCCTGAACATATTCGAAAGCGGATCTATCACTCATTGTGATAGTCAATTCCTACATTTTAATACCAAAATCCCTGGCAGTGACTTTTGGATATAACACCTTATGACTGCCCTTGTTTGGTAAGTGTTGAGATTTTCAGAAGATCATGGGGTAGACAACTTCCTTGGAAGTTTGATGACAATGGCCAGTAAATGTTATTCACCTTTGGATAAAGACGTCTGGTATATATGATAGGACTTTGTAGATGGCGTTTAAGATATTGAATCAACTCCAGCTTATATTTTGAGTTCGCCCTTGGAATAAGTTAATTTGGAGCTATTAAACAAGGTATTGAGGAGGAGAATATTAATTGATAGAACCACAATCAAATGACATTTGTGGCCAAGAAAGACAGCTCACTAGGACTGTAATGAGATGGTTAAGAGTTTATAGGTTTTCGTTTATTTGGGTTATGATAACATCTTTAGTAAATGTTTATGTAAAGATTAATATTTTCCATGTGTTGCTAAATATATCATATTGAATGTAAAGCCACGTACTTCAAAAAATATGGTTTCACTTCATTGTTCTTCATAAATGAGTTCTTCAAAAAGAAAGAATATTTTTCTATTTATTTTAGTGACAATGGCATCTTATCTTATGTAGATGTTTTCCATGTGTTTTGTTAAATACAATTTCTCTTTAGAGAGTGTGTGGGTGATTGTGTGCGATATTAAATACAGAATCACATACTTCAAACAATATGGTTTCTCTTCATTGAGACTGGACCGGTAGCAGGAAGTTAAAGTTTTCGAAAAAGAGAGACAGGACAAGAAGGAAGCAGTTAAATATTTTCAAGTAAGACAGTAAGAGTGAGACAGGACCAGTAGCAAACAGTAAAAGGGTTTCAAGTAAGAGAGAAAGTGAGAGACTATGGTTTCCCTTCATTGTTAATTTCTTTATGATTTCTTCAAAAACAAAGAATTTTTTATTTACTTTCTCTTAAAAATATTAAGAGAATATATAAGTATCTTTTTAGGTTTATGTTCACATTGAAAATTCAGATTTATAAACTTAATAATTGTATGAAAACCTCCTGGTGAGTCTTTTCTGTGAAACAAAAACACAGTGAAAATCTTAAGACAATCGCTATTCACGAAGAAAATAGTTCTTGTCGAAACCACAAGGACACAAAAAGAGACAAGTAACACTTTTGATTCCTGTATAATAAAACCTTCTTGTCTTTATTTTGTCACTAAAGAAATTACACGAATATGTAGAGTACAAAAATTTTACACGAGATTCACTCATTTAGTTGAAAGTGACAGAGTGGGAAAAGGCGAAATGAGTCTGATCTATTCAGACGATATAAGGTAGACAACTACAGATCATTGTTACAGACACATTAACTGAGTGGTTTGTTTTCTCAGCTTTGTTGACAAAATTATCTGGATTTGCAAAGATTCTATTTCCATCTCTTGATTCTGATCGGACCAGCAAGATTCAACAAGTCATTTTCGCAGCGTTCTGGATCTCTGTCTCACCGCTCAAATCTCTGTCTTCCCTCTAGACTCTGTAGTTCTCCTCTACCGACTGCTAATATGGAGTAAGGCGGGGTATTGACAATTTTGGCCCTGCCCATGAATTACAATATCCAAATAACTTGGACCACCAAGCACTTTCGTATAATCTCTGAAACTCTGCAGGTGACTGCTTTTCAAGGGGTACTAAAAATAAATTTTGATTCCCTGCTGAGTTTTACGCAGCCAGCGACTACTTGAGTAAGGCAAAACCTACTTATCTTATCTCAGACAGTGGGTCTGGATTTCTTCCTCAGATCACCCAAAATTCCATTCACCATTTATGATGTATTAAAAAAAAAAAATATTTCTGTAATTACCCATCTATCCATTTAATTAGTAAATACATACCAATCCCTTAGAACCATTAATTAAAAAATCCACCTGGGGGGGGTCTATCTCTCTATCATACATTTACACAACATATTAATTTGATTGGAAAAAGTGATTTCTGCTCTTAGATTTAAGAGATGTTGAAAGCAAACATTTGAGTGAGATGCATACTATTGTTGAAACTGCAAATCACATTATGGAAACATAATTTCAATTTTGAGTTGGTGTATTCTCCTCTTTCTGACAGCATTTTTAAATCGGTTAGAAATGACAGGAATCTCTCTCTCTCTCTCTGAATAATATTCACTGAATTTCTGCATGTGTTTAGTGTATTAACACACACTTGGTAGCAACTGCAGTTTGGAAATAGGCAAAAGGTCAGTATGTCACTTTCGGTTCTACTTCCTCTGAGTTGATTAGCTGCGGGCACACACACACAGAGAAGCTGAAATTAATCATTCTCACATGTAGGTCTCCTGTACATCTAAAAGATAGAATATAATGTTTATTGTATTCTTAAATAAAAGTTTGTATTGTTGTGTATATCTATCAGTTTTTGTTGTTGTTACTTTATGATTCCCTTTTTTTATATCAGGACTCACTTCAATGTTAAACTATCTCTTGTATTGGCAACACATGTAAACCACAACTTAGAATTCACAAAATATATATCGTGTAATTTTTGTTTTCAGTACAAGACAAAGTGTTGTATATTTTTGTAGATTTCTCTCCTGTTGTGTGCAGAATTGTTGATAATGTTTAACTTTTCAACCTTCTCTGACCCCAGGAGATATAGTTCAAGTTGCTGAGGCAATATCTAAAATTCTCTTCCATATTTCCTGTCTGTGATATTGATGTTGGTTGTTGTATACATTCCATTTCTTAAATCAACTTTTTCTAACACCACTCAATGATACAAGTTTGCAAAAAAAAAAAAAAACCCAATAAGACTGTATTAGGTTGAAACTGCAAATTCTATTTTCTATAAGCTGTGTTGCATCTTTGTTTGAATTAAACCTCTAGGGAGTTATTTACGAAAGAATGCGAAACTTTTTAACTGCTTGCTACCGGTCTTGCCTCTCTCTTTCTCCCTTACTTGAAACCCTTTAACTGCTTGCTACTGGTCCCATATCTCTCTTTCTCGAAACTGTTCAACTGCTTGCTACCGGTCCTGTCTTTCTCTTTCTCTCTTTCTCGAAACCCTTTAACTGTTTGCTACTCGTCCCATATCTCTCTTTCTCTCTTACCTGAAACCCTTTAAGTTGGCTCATAGAGGCAGCAGGCGGCCAATTCCGCTTTTCACTTTCACGACAGAACTTAACTGTTACGGTTATGTCCCTTTAGTTATATTAGAATGAGGTGTGTTTTTATTTAGAGCATAAAGCTTTATAATATATATTTCATTACAAATCTTTTTCTCGAAAGATTCTTATCTTCTATGCCAAATATCCTTATTATTCCTGATTTTTTTCGTCACAGAAAGGTGGCTTTGTGATTCCACAAGACACCAGCAAACTGCTTATTGAGCAGAATTGTGCAGTAAGTACGCAATCAACACCAATGACTCGTAAGAACAGTGGGCCAAGTCCGTGTGAAATCCAAAATAAGGATTTCAGTGCGAGTTTTGATGGTGAGAAATGGACTGTTGTGTGGAACTGGACAACAGGGCCCCCGATATTAAAGAACAAAGTTGGGTGTTATGAAACTCGTCTGAAGGATGAGGAGAAGTCTGAGAGATCGAATTTTGTATTGAGGAGGGAATGCTTGCCTCATTAGACAAAGACATGAGGACGGGAATGTTAGCATTAATGGCAGTGGTTCATCTCAGAAAGAACAAGGTTCAGCTAGTCCTGGATTATCAAGAACTGAATAAATACATAATGTATCTCTCCGGTGGGGAGTTTTCCCTTTTTTTACCCATTCTCTCTCTCTCTCTCACTCACTCTCTCTCTCTCTCTCTCTCTCTCTCTCTCTCTCTTGGACTTACCATTCATTCTGTTATCTTGTCTTTTCCGTTTAATTTTTGCAGAACTATTCAACCCATAGCTGGGAGGATAAAATGACTCATACCTTCCCAGGTGTACAAGTCCAAAACTGAATGTAATTGCACAAATGGAGTTTGAACTCACTTCCTTCGGGGCCGCAGTTCACGACTCTAGTCATTACACCAGAGGGACACACTGTTGCATTTTCTGGTGTGGCTCAGCATATTTCTTCATACTGGTTGCAGATAGAGCTATAAATGCAAATTATATACTATACGGATGTGACGTGAATATGACAGTTGCATACAGCATGTGATTTTTTTAGGGGAAAGAACTTAAGTGCTCAATATGGATTGCGCATGTCAGCAGTAATGGAGGTCAATATGCAGTACACAACTGATTTAGAGTGATGCTGCTACTGCTTGTGCCTTCCAGTTTGCCAAAAAGGATCATTGTGACCCACCCAGTGTTTTCACATTAAGAAACTGCTGCAGGGTCACGGAAATATCTTTTGGGAAGCCAGGGTAGATGGTGAGACTGTTGCTGTGATATGGGAAGTCGTAAAGGAGGTGTGACGGCAAGACCTGGTTCGAAGGAAATGGCACATCCCCAAATCAGAGAAGGGCATCGTATGGTGCGATGCAAACATTATGAGCACTGGTGTGAGTGTTATGATTGACGGCGTGATGGTTGAAGATGCGGCATGGTTCAGAAAGAAATGTGATTATAATCATATCAATGTAGCTGAGTTGGAAGCTACAATAAAGGATGTCAACCTTGCGCTAAAATGGGACTAAAAGAAATTGGGATCCAAACTGATTCAGCGACTGTTCGGAGTAGGATAAATCTGTGATCCTGAATGAGAAATCTATCGGGCAACGTTTAGGGATTCTGAGGGAAATGGATGAAGATACCACTGCAGTGTGCTGTGTAAGGCAGGAAGTGAAAGAGTTGCACAATTTGCATCACGGGGGAGTGGACAGAATGCTGTACCTGATCAGAAAAGTCAACATTTATGTGACAAGAGATTTCAAAAGGTAGTTAGAAGCTGTAACCGATGTCAGTCGATCAACTCCCCACCAAGCGTACATTAACCTGTACAGGTTCAAGTTGACACTGATTGGACCAAACTGGCCATCGATGAGATGCATTATAGAAATGGATTGTACCTGTCCTTGGTTGACTGTGGCCCAGGGCGATTTGCTATTTTGAGTGGGATCAGAGCAGAAACCGCAGACATTATTAAAGGAGTGCCAAATGAGATTTTTTGGAGCACGGACCAGTTGAAGAAGTATTGATGGACAATGAATCACCATTTCACTCGGAAGTCCTTTGGGAGACATAGCATTGATGGAACATCAGGCGATACTCAGAGCAGCTTATTGACCCAGTGGAAATAGGATCGTGGAACAAAACCACACGACCATGAAAGCTATTGCTGAGAAAGGCGATATACCGCCTGCCGAAGCAGTGGTTTTATACAATATGTCTTTCAATTCTGGGTAACTTGAGAAAACCGTACTGCAAAGAGCGATCTTTAATGCCCAATGGAGGTCTCCGAAAGTCAAACCAGTCGCCAAGCAAGCTGACTTACTTGAATCCATACGAGAATTCTTTATGCAAATTTCTTTTTCAAAGCAAGCATAAAAATGCCACTTGTGGGAGGAGAGACATTCAATGATGACATTGCTTTTCTTTATCAGAGACGGGTAGAGGGAAGTCACTAACTTTTGTTAGTAATCACTGAAATCAATTTCCCACCAGTTCAAGTACAATAGCATCACTGCTGTCCTTCTACAAGGATGGATTTAGTATTGAATAGCCTTAGAAGTTTGATATGCCATTAAACAAAGAAACCAAACCAAAACAAAGTACAGCATCATGAAAACAACTACGACATTCTCCAAACATCAAACCTCCCTTTTCCACGTCCACAGCAAACAATAATACAAGTGATTTTATGCTCTAAGCACAAACTTCCCATTGATACAACAAAGATCTCATATACCCTTAGGGGCTTCTGAAACAGAACTTTTTGCTGAATTGACATTTACACAACCAAATTACTTTTTATATTCTTTAAAAATACATCCTTCCTTCTTTCCTACTCTCTTTATTTCTGTTATCATTTCTTTTTACTGAAACGTTAAAATATAATGTTGTCCTCATCAGAACAGCCTTTCTTTTATTTATTTCCTCTCTATTACTATATACAAATATATAAAAGTGCTTTCGAACAGAGGAGAATTTCTGTCAGATTTTGACAATGCAGCAAACAGAAAAAAAAAGAACATTGTCATTTAGTGTTATACTCCAACATTGATTATTTCATTGCCAAAGTGAAGACCACCTTTCTGTTTCCCAATTGAGTGGCTCTTCCATTACACAGTTAGGACTTTGGTACATTACTTAGGTCATCAATATAAAAAAAGTTAATATAGGAAGAGGAAAAAGATTCCAGATTCTTTGTAATTGTAGCAAGTATTTTGGTAATTTTTATCTATTTTCGTAAATAAAGTTTATATGTTCTGAAACGTTAATAAAAAAAAGAAACTTTGAATGATTAATGAAAAACTGGAATTTAAGGGAGATAATTAAGTGATAAAGCAAAAAGATTCCATAAATCATCCTTGTCAGACGGTTTTGTGGTGTTAACTCATTTTCTGGGGGCTTTCCATCCAGGGAGCAGCTGCCCACTTGTCAGGTGAAGATGAATGCTAATTAGATAAGAAAAAGTTTTGTCCCCTCCTTTTGGGCAGCATGTTTTTTGGGGGGCGGTGGGGAGCATGCTAACGTTACATTTCAGCACTGTTGTTAAACATTGTAAAGCAACAAAAAAGCAATGTAAAAGTAGTGTATGTTTCTAACTTATGAGAGTCACCAATCTAATAATAGAAAAAAGGTCCAAGCGTGTAATGTTTTCCAGAAAGATTGGTTTGCTTTGGTTTGGTGGTGTTTCATAGCATATCAACCGTTGACGGGTATTTCATGCTAAATCCTGTTTATACATATCTATGACATGTAAGCAAGTAGTTTGTAGGTAACTTTATTTCTAAATGAGTTGGAGTTCATTTGTTTTCACAGTTAAATGGTTTAGGTTATTTCTAACATTAATAATTCTATTAGATATTAATTATTTGCTTGCATATAGTTAAATAGTTTCAAGTATTGCTATTTAACACTAATAATTTTATTCAGCATTGCAATTCAACATAATTCTAACCAGTACACAGCTGTAGAGTTTCAAATAATCAAACATAATAATCCCTAGTAAAAGATTGAACAGATGTGACCCTAACAGTTACTATCAGTCTGGGTCAGGGTGGATATGAAGGGATACTCTACATTCCCCACACTTCAAAACTGGATCTTCACTATCAGATGCAATTTAGAGTCAAACTCCAGATAACCGAAGTGGACCTGGGAGTAATTGAAATGAAGGGGTACTCCACATTCCCCAAATTTCAAGACTGAATCCTCAACATTAGATGGTGTTTAATACTATATTCAAAATGCTAAATGGTTTTAAGTATTGCTATCTAATACTTATAATTTTATTCAACATTATTCATTCATCTGCTGACAAATGGTTTGAGGTTTGCTCTTTATTACCAATAATTCAATATTAATCATTTATTTGCACACAGTTAAATTGTTTCAAATATCGTAAATGATTAGATCCTTCTATTTGACCTGTCTTAATTTCTAAGACGATGCTTGATAATTGACATTACATGAAATATTCAGACAATTCACCTCATCTTTATTGTCATATTCACAATGTTTCAGCTGCTTTCAACAACAGCTGTATGGTCACTTACATCCCATCTGCAAAACCATTCAAGATGAAGAAGACATGAGACACTGCTGGAGAAACAAGGACAAACTCTTAAGCGACATTCTTCTTTGGACTTTTACACATGGACATGCCAGAGTCGGTTGACCAGCAAGAATTTACATCAACTCTATGCTGACATTGGATGTAGTTTGGAGTATTTCTCAGGAATGATGACTGATAGGGATGGATGGAGAGAAAGTGCATCAGAGAAATCTGAGCTGGCAGTGCAATTTCATGATAATGATGAGGATATATTGAGTGTTCTATAAGAGGGGGGGGGGAATAATTCCTTCGGTTTGGACTACATTATTACCACAGCATTAGAAATTGTTTAGTCACATTATTTTCTGTAAAGGAGTTTTTAAATAAAGAAATAACAGATGGTTTGTTTATAACTGTGTTTAAGGCGGTGGCGGCTGCTGCTGCTATTATTATTGTTATCATTATTATTAATTCTTCTTTCAGTGTGATCAATAGTTGAATAACTATTTGAAATCTTGAAATGTTTTGTTCAAAATACATCAATATTTAATTCATTTCATTCATTATCTTTATCATATCTTAGCATTTGAGAATATTTCGTACTGTTGGAAATAATTTTCTAATAATTACATTAAATGTGTATATTTTATCAATTTTCATTATTATTTAATAATATTTTTCATCAGTTAAATATTCAAAAGGCTTCATTACATTTTGAACTATTTGTAGAAAGTTGAAATAAAACAATTTTTATTTCTTTAAAATGATATTTAATTAGTCATTAAACATTTACTTTATAATTGTCTTATCATTGCTTACATCATCTGCATCTTTATCCCAAAATACATTGAACAATGGATTTCTTAATTAGATCTATTACTCTTGCACTTCAGTAGCAGAATCCCTGGCAGGGATATTTAAATATAACACCTTATGGCTTCTTTTGTCGGATAGAAGTTGTGGGGTTTTAAGGATCAAAAGGAAAACAACTTCATTCAATGCTCAATAACAATGGCCAGAAAATGTCACTCACCTTTGACAAACAACATCTGATATATGTGACAGGCCTTTGCAGATGGCAAAAATTTTATGTGGTTTCCAGCTTAAAGGCTTACAAGTTTTCTGTTTATTTTGGTTACAATAACATCTTATATAAATTTTTATATCTGGTTCAAGTTTTTTCATGTGTTGTTTCTCTTTAGTGAGCATGTTACATTAATTGACAAGCTACACACTTCCAAGAAGGTGTTTTCTCTTCGTTGTTCCTTCATAAATGACTTCTTCAAAAACAAACAATATTTTCAATTCTTGCTAGAACAATATATATAAATATTTGTTCATGTCTCTACATTGAAAATACAGATTTATACACTTGACAATCATAAGAGATGTGTTTTCTTTACATGGGTTTTAAAACTAAAACTTTTTTGAGACACATTTTATGAGAAGAAAAATATGCATACAAGGCAACAAAATATTTTTCTGTAGTTTATGAAAAAATAACAAAATTTGAAAAAATCAAAACCAAAGACTTTACAAAAAATTTATTTTGGTTACAAGTAATATAAATGTCTATGAAATTTTAAAGGTTTTCCCATACGTGTTGTTCTTAAGTTTTCTATTGCGTTATTGGATTTTATGCTGACATTTCCCTACCTTGCTAGAAATGAATTCTTCTAGCTTATTGAGCATTGATATCAAATATATACTTAATGATATTAAAGTTCCATTTTGATTACATCTTGACAAAGTCTCCTTATTGTTAATATTGATATAGTGGCAGTGGAAAGATACAACTGAGCTGTACAAGTGACATATACAAAACATTGGTAATGAATAAAAAAAGATGCAAATGTTTCTGTGAAATTGAAATTCTTTGATGCGTTTTCCTCTTGAATGTGTATTTCTTGTGTGATTTTTAACTGAAATTCTTTAAAAATGATGATCAAACGTTCTGGCCAAAAATAAAGTTTTTGTCAAGACTTTTTAAATCTGAATTCCATTAAAATGTTTGAACCACACACAATATAAAGATGTGGTTTCTCTCTCAGATGAATGTGCATGGAATTACTAAAGTTAGGACTCAATGGAAATGAAGATTTATAAACTTCACAAGAAAAAGCTTTCTCTCCAGTATGTGTACACATATGGATTTTAATTACTAACTCAAGATTCTGATCCACATATTTCTCAAAAATGTGGATTCTCTCTCACGTGTGCTCCAATTTTCTTTTTCACTTATAAATTCTTTGAAAATGCAGATCCACATACTTTAGAAGAATATAGTTTGTTGTCAGTTATATTTTTGCACTTTTCAAAGTCGGACTGTATATATTAACAGACTTCAGAATATAATTTCTCTTCGATATGTCTTCACATATAAAATATAAGAAAATACTGATGCACACACTTTACAAGAATATGGTTTTCCACCAGTACGTTTTTTTTTTCAGAATCTAAAATGCAATTCTCTGAAAAAGATAATCTGTAAACTTAACACAAATATTTCTTTTCACTGTTTCATATGTTTTTCAAGCATGTGCCCTTTCAAATGAGAACTACGGGAAAATGCTAATTCACACTCTTCACAAGAATATGGCTTCTCTCCAATGTGTGTATTAATGTGACGTTTTAAATTTGAATTCAGTGCAAAAGCTGATCCACACACTTTACAAGAATATGGTTTCTCCCCAGTATGTGTTCGCATATGTAATTTTAAACTGGAATTTTGCGAAAAAGCAAATCCACAAACTTGACAAGAAAATGGCTTCTCTCCAGTATGTTTTTGTGTGTGTATTTTCAATAGTGAACAACGTGAAAATGCTGCACCACAGATATCACAAGGATATGGTTTCTCTCCAGTGTGTGTTCGTACATGTTTTTTCAAAGTAGAATAATCTGAAAATGCTGATCCACATACTTGACAAGGATACGGTTTCTCCCCAGTATGAGATCGCATATGTAATTTTAATCTGGCACTTTCTGAAAAAGAAGATCCACAAACTTGACAAGAATATGGTTTCTCTCCAGTGTGCTTTCGTCTGTGTCTTCTTAAAGTAGAATTATCCGAATACGCTGACCCACATATTTCACAAGAATATAGTTTCTCTCCAGTATGTGTTTGCATGTGATTTTTCAAATCTCTGCTAAGTGTAAATGCAGATCCACACACTCCACAAGAATATGGCTTCTCTCCAGTATGTGTTCGCATGTGTACTTTTAAATTTGAAGTCTGTGTAAATGTTGCTGAACACATTTCACAAGAATATGGTTTCTCTCCAGTGTGTGTTCGTATATGCTTTTTCAAATCTGATTTCTGTGCAAATGCTGCTCCACACACTTCACAAGAATATGGCTTCTCTCCAGTATGTATTCGCATGTGTACTTTTAATTTTGACTTCTCTGTAAATGTTGATCCACACACTTCACAATATGGTTTCAGTTTTTCTCCTTTTTGCATCTCCATGTATCTTGCAAAATATATTTGCAAAACAGTTAATTCATATACTTGATAAGAGGAAACTTTCTAACAAGTGTGCCTGTCTGCGTATTTTGAAATGAGATTCAGTAAAAATCCTCATCTACAAATTTTACTATAACGACCATTAGTTCTGTTGTTTTCATGTAACTATATAAAAAGAAACTATGTCCGTCATTTGCTGTCTGCTTGCATATGTCTTCTTATTCAAGAGTCTTTATTTTCCTCTACATTTTATATTTGAAAATAAAAAAAATAAATATTATTACTAAAAAAAAGCATTTGAATCTAATTCAAATTGCAATACAGTGAAACAAATCTGATCAAAAATTAATTTTCACTAATAGAAATTTTGTACAACTGTTCAACAAGTGAAAATCAAAAGGAAAGAAAAGTTTTAAAATGTTTTTTTTTTTTTTTGTATCTGGGAACAACACAAACAATCGTACATTTAATTGTTTATTTAGATGAATTGAACAAATAGACAAAAATTGCGAAGATTAATTGAAATTTCCAAACATGTTGAAACTGCATTTTCAAGATACGTATGTTGCACAAAGATTTGCAATATTCAGTTTAAAAATATGGCTTTAACTATAAAAAATTTGCAGTGAACTATTTTCTAAAACATCTGAAATACTGATATTCTTTAACCTAAAGTACAAACACAGTTAAAGTTGTCAACATGACAATTTTAGGAACAATAATCATTATAGAAATTGATAACATTCATAGCAAAAAACAGAAAGCAATGTTATATTTTTAACTTAATTTGCTTATTGTACTATTTTTATGATCAGAAAAAAATACTTAGATCAAATTAAAAAGAAAGAGAAAAGATGGATTTTGAAAAAATAATAAACAATAAAAGATATGCCAGTACTCACCCAAAGAAACATAACTATAATACAATCTTTTTTTTAACATCTGTTATCATAAACTCTATGTTCCTAAAATATATGAACATCATGCTCCACTTGAAGTCCTACAGAAGAAAAACACAAGTGAAATTGGTCAGAACTTTTTTGAGAATATAAAAAAATATTAATGTTTGAAATGATATTAACACATTATGATCATATTTTGGATATAATAGTAACTTCTGATATTTCCAAATATGATTTGTTTGGCACAAAATTAAAGAAGAAACTAAGAAAGTAATAGCAAATGTATCAAGGTCATTAAGTCTGGCTCAAAAAATGGCATTAAAGGGAACAAGAAGCATTATCAATAATATTTCCTGAAAAAGAAAATAGATGTTACATGGTCAAATCTTCATTTTATAAACAGACCATAAAACCATCTTGCCATTTTTGACAAAAAATAGATAATTAGTGGGTATTCTAGTAACTATGGCCAATAGATGATATTGTTAAGCTAATACCCTTAGTGGATATGATTGTAGACAGAAACATCTGGCATCAACAAAATGAAGCATTGAGATTGTCTTTTAAAGGTTATGGAATTTGTCCAGAGAGACTAAGTCATTGCCCTAGTCAAATAAGAAACAGAAATCAAAAATTTTCTCTTGTGCTGTATGCATTTATCTGTGGCTATCTGGGAATAGCAGTGATGAAAATCAGAATGGAACATCGGATATTTTAGATTATTATATCAATTCTTTTAAAAATACAGAGACAATTACATGAGCCTGATTCACAAAGACAAAGTATTAGAGAAAACAAAAATATATTGTAAAGGAAGCAGATAACATTGAAGAAAAGGACTAAAATTTTTTACTTACTATCTTATTATTTATAAATTTAAATATTACAAAAAATGAATAAACAATATTCAATCTTAAATGGCAGAAATTGATTTTTCCAAACTAGTCAAAAGATACAGCAGTTTTTGTTTTTGTTATTTTGGTGGGTAAAGAATAAAATAATGATTACATCTTAATTCATATGGACAAATTTCTGGTATTTTATTAATTATATATGTAAAAGGTGAATTAGCAAGTCTATGTTTACACCGAAATTCCCAGAAATACATGTCAAGAAAAAGTAAGAGATCTCATTTTCTTGTTGATATTTCAATATGGTTTGGTGCGGAGAGACTGGGGGAAATCAATATGAAGACATTTAGGGATGAAAGTTCTTAATTTTTTTTTTTTTTTGGTAATCATTAAGAAGCTGAGGAAAAACATTCCTAGTTTTGAATATGAAACTATTTTCTTTTATAAGATTTATTGACATTCAAAGTACAGGTTATAAATAAATATGGTGTTAATGTATCTCTTTGCAAGATTTCAGTGACTATGTTGAAGAAGTTAGTGTCTCCATCAGGTGAATGAACCACTGCTTTTGGGTTTTTGTAAAGCATTATTATAGCAGTAAGTTTCTTTGGGAAGAAAGACCATAAGTTTTTAGTATCTGCTCCATTTTTCCTCTGTGTATGAAATTGAATGCCTTAGAGAAATCTAAAAACAGAAATGTTGCTTTGAGATTTTTTGCCTTTACTCCTTTGGTGATTTGATGGATTGTCAGAATCAGTGAGGTTGTGGAACAATTTCTTTAAAAGGGATTCTGATTTTTTCAAAGAATTCTTGGGTTGGATATGATTAAAAATAAGTCATTATAAACCTTAGCATCTATAGCAGTTAGAGTTGTGCCTCTGTAGTTCTTAGTGATTCTGAGGTCGCCTTTCTTGGAGAAGGGAAGGATGCAATCTTCTGATTATTTCACTATTGTGTTTTATTTATAGACCACGTTGCATAATTGGAAAAGTGTCTCATCAAATTTTCTTGTCATTTGAACTTCAAGAGCTATTTTGTCAAAACCTACAGTTTTTCTGGTTGAAATTTTTCAATACTTAGTCAATTTCTTCCTCTGTAAACTGTCCTACTTAGACATCTAGTGGGCCATTAATGCTTTTTTTTTTAGATAGGTTTGTCAGTAATTTCAGGAGGGATTCCAAGCAGATTCTTGATATATTCTTTCCACTTCTGTATTTTTTCTTCTTGGCTGGTAGCTTTTAGTTTTGCTCTTGAAGTGCCCTTCCCACGCTCTTCAAAATTGTCTATCTTCTACCAAGTTTCTGATTTTATTGATTAGGCATTGAATGCATTCTTGTGGTTCTTTATGGTATATGCTAGTTAGTTCTTTCTGGACTGTCTTAAGTTTCTGCATATTGACATTTGTTGGTTTCTTTCATCAACTAAGGATCCTTTTTCACTAGTGATTCCCATGGAACTTTAAACTCAGTGCTTGGTTTGATTGGTATACACTCTGCAGCTGCTTCTATGAAGAAAGTGGCAAAGTTTTCATATTTGTCGTTTGAATTTTGTCTTCTACATTTCTTCTGAAGAGTATCAAATTTGTTTCTTACATTTACCGTATATCTATTGCTTATTTTTCTATTGGTAAGTGATGACCGGTTGTACTTTTTACTGTTTGTATCTTATTTACATGTAGATTGCCATGACAATTGTGTGATTAGAAAATACTCCTTCAAAAGAGGAATATGCATAACAGTTCGGAGAACTATTTATCTTCTCGTTTATGAGAATATAATCTGTTCTTTAGCATTATTTGGGTAGGTATAGGTTCATAGTCCCTGAACTTTTAAATTTAGAATTAAGGCATATTAATTTGTCTTCCCATGAGAAATCTGTTAGATATTCTCTATTTCTGTTTGCGAATTGTGTAAGAAGAATTTGTTATTTTCGTCTTTGCCTATTTGAGTATTCACGTCTCCACCGATGATTAGAATATCGTATTTGGGAATGCATCAGACAAGGGAAGATAACCCATTGTAGAAGGTTGGTTGGTTGTTTGGGTTTATGGCAAATCAACCTTTGTAGGTTATTTAATGCCAAATCCATTTTTATACAAATAATCAGTTCTATTTCAAACAATTTGGTTTAGTATGATTACAGTTTATCATAAACATTTCTATTTCGAGCTATTCAGTTCATTCAAACATTTTTAATCAACCAATTCAGTTTAGTATAAGTATAGTTTTTCTTTACATACAGTTAAATGTCAAAATAGTTCTATTTCAAACAATTCAGTCTAGTGTAAGTACAGTTTCAATGTCAAAAACAGTTCCATTTCAAACAATTCAGTTTAGCACGAGTACACAGTTTAAATGTAAGTATACAGTTTAATTGTCAAAAACATTTCTATTTCAAGATATTTTGTTTAGTCAAAAAGGTCTTATTCAAACAATTCAGTTTAGCATAAGTATGCAGTTTAGTTCTATTTAACCCATAGATAGGACCATTATTGGGTGCTACTACTCAGAGCCAGAATAGACCAGAGAGCTATGGTAATGAAGGGGTACTACGCATTCCCCAAAGCTCCAGTGTTACTGGAACCTCACCATCAGATTGTTTTTTGTCATATCCAGGATACTCGTTCCAGTTGGTGTATTCTACAGCCCCAGCTGACTGGGCAACATTGTAGAAGGTGGTGATATCTGTCTCATCAATGGCATAGGTAGGGCTGTAGCAAAAGACAATTGTTGTGCAGGGGTTACCACTAGATGTAGCACACATGATTCTCAGTGGGGTTTTCTCTATGTTATTTAGTGATTTTAAGACATGAGGACTGAGAAACATTCCAACACTTCCTATAGCAGCATTGACAGAGTTTTTCCATGCAGATATTGAGATAAATGTCCATCCATTACCAGAATCATGATATATTAAGTCTGTGGAATTTTGAAGGCTTTGAAAGTCAGGGGCTAAGGGCAAGGCTGTGTTGCCATAAGATATCTGACTCCATATTTTGGTTACACTGTTTCACCCCACATTGACTGGCCGGTACAATGCCTTGCCCAAAAGAAATGTACAAAAAGAAGACAGAAACAGATAAGAGACGAAAACACTTCATCCACACTTTCCTTTATTTACTGGGTGAAGGGACAAACCAACGCTACATCTTGGGACGTAGCGTGGTGCCCAAAACACCAGACAGCAAAATGGTGTTGTTGGTTCGACGGACACTGCCTGAAAGAGAAAGATGATATCGTCTCCTTTTTCAAGAGGAAAATCTTTTTTTCTTTTATGCATGCGTCATCTCCTTTTCCGTTAGAGACCTCTGGGAGTTTCTTCAAATATAATAGCTTTCTTTTTATCTATTCATTTATTTTTTTAAATTTAATTTTTTATTTATTTATTTGTTCGCTACAAGTCTAGTTCACTGTGGTTATATCTACGTTCTTGCACAAATATAATGTCTATATTGCGGTTTGCTGCCGATGCTGTAACTTCCCAGACCTGATTTATTACACCTTTTGACACAATAAATCAGGTAAGTTAAATGTTGCTATGTTAACAATGTTTCCGCATTTAAATAAGGTGAGGGTTCTGTAGCTAATTTTTCAACTATTGGGGTTAGAGCTTCAAGTTGTCAAAGAATATAAAAGAAAAAAGGAAAAGGTTCTTGAAGAGAGGTCAAATTATTAATTTTATACAGAAAAGAACAAAAAATTAAAGATATTTTTCTTAACAAACTCCAGCTCTAAAATATGTTTTCCAAAATTTAACCCCTAATGAGTTGAATATTCTACATTATTTCCAAGTTTAGTTAAGTAAGAGGCCTGAAACAGGCCAAGAAGTGAAATTTTATAAGAAGAAAAAAAGTTAACTCTTTATTTGTTCAGAGACTTCAAATGTCAATACATAGACTTTTATGACGTTTTTCACATCACATCTTTAAAGCTGTTGTAAAATTTAAATATCTACTTTGAAGGTTTATTTTTGATTTTAACTGAAAGATGATAAAATGAAGTCAGTTGTAAGAAAATGAAAACTATTTTGGCGAGTGTAAAACTTGTTTTAGAATGATTGTAAATGGTGTTTACGTTTTGGTCAACAAAATACTTCATTACAACATTCTGAATGGGTTTTGTTAACAAGAAAACAAATTTCTAATTTCAAAATTCTTCCCTAAATTGGCTTGACACCTGCGAAAATTAGAATAAAAAATATGTTAATTTACTCTTAATTAATTTGAAGTATGGAAGAAGAAAGTGACAACATTTTAAAAGACAGGTTACTTTTTGCATTTGTCAAGTGACTGGTCGCAAAACCACCAAAAATAGACTTTTGATTAAAAAAAACAAAACTGTGTCAAAAAATGACAGGGAATAAATTGAAAACAAAAAAAAGTAAATTAATGTCTTCAGTTGTTGCTTTAATTTTTTTTATATATACCCATATATTTTTTACCTCCAAGATGTATGGCATGAAACATTGCAAAGCACCCAATAATATTTTTATTCTTAATATTTCTTATAAAATTAGCTTTGTTTATGTACTTACAACATAAGACTCCAAGGGTAATAAGCAAACTTTGATAAAAACTTGACATCAGAACTCCTTTGACCTCAAGAGGTGAATTGAACGGACAAACACAAGACAAGTCTTCTAACCGGAATAGATATTTGTGAACGACAGTAAAAAAATAAACAAGGGCGATTATCAACATTTATTTTTCTAACTGTCTCCCATAGATCTTAAATGCATATTTGAATGATTAAAAATTCTCCTCTTGAAAAGAACAAGTTAAACTTTGAATTGTTTGAATTTGTCGGTTTGATATAACACATTTTCAGAATTTTCGAATATCAATTAATATGAGAATTTCAAAAAATCGTTCATGACAAAGTTGAACTAAAATGTTCCAACTGGAAAATTATGTTTTTTTTTTTTCGAGTTTACATTGTACAATTGAGGGCAAATTTTATTTATCTCTTCAGGATTAAAAATATTAATTGATAATAATCTTTTTCTGACAATTTTTTGTATGTTTAACTCAAGATGTTTTTATGTTTTTACAGTTTTATAAAATGGAATTATAAGAAAGGGAGCTGATTTTTTTTTAAAAGTAAGTTTTATAAAATGATACCGTTTTATTAATTAAGATTTTGAAATTTTATCAAAATCTAATGAATAATTTATTTTAGAGAAAATTTTTCAAATCCATGTTTTGTTTCCACCTTCGAAAAATAACTTACTATAAACCGTTTTAGAAAATGTAAAAACTTTTCCAGACCCAAATATCACCGATTTTTTTTCTTTTTTCAAGGGGGTGGGTTAAGAATAAATAATCTTTTTTTCAGTCTTTTCTTTAATTACTGATCAGAAAAAAACAACAAACATTTGTAAAAATTTCAAGTGTTTATTTATTTGCTCCTCGCATCTTGCTCTTTTGTAAAAGTGAACGTAGATACTTAAGACGATGGAGATTTTTGGTGAGTAAAAGAAAATGAAACATTTTTATACTTTTACGTTTTTGTACATTAAAATTACATGTCGATAATTTTTGAATGTGTGTTGGAAAAAAGACCCAAGATATAAACAAATGAGGTTCCAGTTTATAAGTACATTGTAAATGAAAACCTTCACTTTAGAACCAAATGAAATATTTTTCTAAAAAATGAGAACATCTCCTATGAAGGTTATATTTATTCAAAAATCAAATCAAAAATAAATAAGAAAAAATATTTCTCTAAAAAAATTTAAAAAATCGAAGTGAAACTAAACCAAATAATAACTAAATATTTCATCTTAATTCTTCTTTATGAATAAAGAATTTAAACTTTCTGCCAAAACATAATTTTATTTGTACTATAAAAAAAAAGAAATTAAAAGACTAGGATACTTACATTTTTTTTTTTCGTCTGATTTCTTTCCCCCCAACGAAGCAGGAAAATATTAAAGAAAGCGGAGAAAATGTCAAATTTGAAACAAACTAATATTATAAATGAAAAACAATCGTCGTTTGTTATCAAAGCCAAATGTTTTCTAAAGAGTGAAATTCAAGGGAGATAATTGAAACTCGGAGTAATTTACAAAGCCCTTTTGTTTTGATGAGGCGCAAGGCCAAATAAATGGAGCACCCAATGAGACTCGAATTCACTCGTTTTATTTCTATGTATGATACATAGAAGGCACAAAGCCTTGAAGTTTTGGGGGGAGGGGAAGGGAGCGGTCATACTGTTCTATATATTCAAAGGAGACCTAGCTAGCCACATTCGCCGACCCATTCAACAATACAATATATAACCATTCATCCATCGCCATGCGCGCTGCTACCACCAAAATACCACATTTACTCTATGAAGAAAGACCTACTTATAACCCCGGAAGTGATGCATGATTTTATTTACAAATTGTGATTTTTTACAAATTTATTCATATGATGAGGATGGGAGAAAAACCCCGAAATATATACAAAAACAAAGAAACAAAGGAAAAATCCCCCGTTTGGTTGCCCTCCCATCCCCCCGTCTATAAAATTGGAGGCCGACTGTTTTCCAGAACGAAAAAAACGGAAACAAGCCGGACCTTCCCTAGGTGGGGCAGGGAGCCTAATCTACAGGGGTAAAAAGAAATAAAGGGTCGGACGCGGTATGGGTTGATGCAAACAGGTTATGTGATTTTTATACATATGAATGTTCAAGATATTTAGTAAACGTGGACTGGGATATGGGTTGAGGTACAAAAATAATGTGCATGAGGAAGATCTTGAGGACTAACGACTAGATGACGGGGACAATGACTCACAAACATACTGCTAACTAGGTTTCAAGGGGGAAAAACAGTCCTACTTACCAGGGGTGGGGTCCCTAAGGACCCGTACCGTAGACGCCATGGGCCGGCAGAGGAGGGAAGGATGACTCCAACGTTGCCCCCTTTCGCACCACCAGGCTCGCTGCATTCACCCACCTTTTGCTGAATGTTATGCGACCCAAGCGTTTTCTATCGCATCTGATTTTGACCCTCAGCTGATGCCGAAAATACAAAACCAGATCCTGATGAGAAAGTTTGCATCGTCATACAATCCCTTCTTTCGCGTCGTCCAAATCACCATTCTAGCTACAGCTAGGATCGGGAGAAACACCACACGCTTCTCACCCTGATACGGAGGAAGAAAGTTGTCCACGACGTAACCAACGTCGAACAGCACGAGCTGTTTGGGTTCGATGCGAGCCGTCCACTCGCCGACGTGGTCCCAAAACGGGCGAACTCGCTTGCAGTAATAGAAGGCGTGCTCAGCCGTTTCTTCCAAACCACTGCCGCAGCGAGCGCAATCGGGCATGTCTGCCAGACCCGCTTTGTAGTCTAAGCCGACAAGGGGTAACGCATTTCGAACAAGTCGCCAGGTGAGCGAGAACTCGGAGTTGTTCAAGAAGCTCGATCCTGGCGCCCAATTCCAGTGAGAGCGGATCTCCTCCGCCGTCCAGCCGTGCCGCTCGCTGAGAGGATCAGAAGCGGAACCCACCACTAATTCCCGATACAGCTCCTTCCGAGGCCATGAAAGGTCACTGGACCCAAGAAGGTTACGAAGGGCCTTTCGGCACTCGCGGACAAACAGTGCTTCGCCCAAAGGCCTACGTCGACCTTCAGCCTTTGGGTCTGAGTTGAGGCGAGGAAAAGTCCGACTCGCCTTTCGTCTCCACACTGCGTCCCCCGTCAAGACACGGCCCAGATATGCA
This sequence comes from Sepioteuthis lessoniana, assembly GCA_963585895.1. NCBI lineage: Eukaryota > Metazoa > Mollusca > Cephalopoda > Myopsida > Loliginidae > Sepioteuthis > Sepioteuthis lessoniana. The sequence goes on along the minus strand of OY757908.1, from coordinate 590,983 downwards.
AGTCTTTCAGCAAGCCAGTGGCTGTCCAGATCAGGCATACCCAGACCCCCGTTGCGTGTACATTGGATACAGACCTGCCTACGGACCATCGGCCTTGCACCTCCCCAGACAAGTCTGGAGAAGGATCGTTGAAGCGCAAACCGATGTGCCTTAGGCAGAGGGAGTACAGCCAATCGGTAAAGGATCAAGGGGAAGACGTACGCGGCGCACGCCTCCGCCCTGCCCTTTAAGGACAACCTCCTTGAAAGCCAGATTCCCACCTGAGCATTCACCTTAGCATGTACTTCCGACCAATTTCGCTCCAGTTGGAGGTCGGGCCCAAACCACACCCCAAGGATGCGGATGGGTCCGTCACTCCAGCGGAAGGGCCCTGGAAGAGTATTGCTACCCCTCCAATCACCAAGGCGCAAACCTTTGTTTTTGTCAAAATTGACCTTGGCCCCTGCAATCCGCTCATACTCGACAACCGCCTCTTTCACAGCCTCTATATCCCGGAGGCGGGATACAAAGACTGTGACGTCATCAACGAACGCGGAAACCCTAGCCACAAGGCGGCCAACGAATGGGATACCGCGCAGTGCCGGACTTGTCCCCTCATCCCTAAGCCTGCGCAGGAGGGGCTCCAACGCGAGGACATAGAGAAGAGGAGACAGGGGGCAGCCCTGCCGGACCGAACGTTCGATCGCGATCGTCCCCGAACGCCTTCCATTCACCTGCACCACTGCCTGAGGGTTGTGGTACATCATGCTAATCCATCTGCGGAACTCCGGTTTGAATCCGGCAGTCTCCAAAACAGTCACCAAAAACTGATGGTCAACCCTATCGAAGGCCTTGGACTGATCCAAACTGATCAGCGCGGCTTCGGTGTCGTCTTTTATCCCCTCTAGGACCTCGCGAATCAAGCGCAGGTTGTCCCGGATCGATCTTCCCTTCACAGCAAAGGTCTGCTCGGGGCTGATCAGATCGCTAATGACAAGCTGTAAACGATTCGCTAAGACCCGGGCCAAAATCTTTAACTCTGTGTTAAGCAGAGTTATGGGCCTGTAATCATCTAAACCCTCCCAAACATGCCTGCCACCTTTCTTCAGCAATGTGATCACACCCTTGGTAACGCTACCAGGGATGGCTCCCTGGGCGAACCAATGGTTGAACATATCCGTCAGAATAGGCACAAACATGTGCGACATCGTCAAGTACACTTCGTAGGGCAAACCATCTAGTCCCGGCGACTTGTTGAGGCCGACCTGCTTCAACGCGTCACGGACTTCGCATTCAGTAACCACACCCTCGCAGCTAGCCGCTCCAGCCGCCCCAAGGTGGGGGAAGTCTGTGAGATAGCTGCGAAACTCCCGGAGCGGGAGATCAGTGCAGCGGGCAAAGCGATCCCGAAAGTGCGCCCGAAATGCGTCACGTATCTCACGACTCGATCGCAGCAGTCGCCCGTCCGGGGTCTTGACAGACGCGATGTACCGATCGGGGAACCTTCGCACTTCTTCTTCACGCGCAGTTGCGTTCGATTTCACAGCTTCGTTGGGAACTCTTCTAAGCCTAGATCTAACTACGTGTCCCTTGTAGCGCTCGCTACTTTCACGCTCAAGGTCCCTCCTAGTCAGTTCTACACCGAGGGAGTCCCCCCCAGCCACCACCCGGGAAAGTCTATCGTCTATAGATTTCGCTTCCTTGGTCCTTTCTAAGTTGAGCTGTCGACCGTACTTGGTGGCGAAATCTCTAATCCTATGTTTAAGAGATACCCACCTCCTATTCCCGGTAACCGCCCCCACGAACGCCCGCTTAATTAGGGATTCCAACCGGTCCTGGAAGTCCCGTATCTCCAGTAAGGAGGTATTGAACTTCCAGTAGCCGGCCAGACTAGGCCTATTTGCTAACCGTAGACTGACTCTAACAAGTTTATGGTCAGTCCACGCTATCAAGTGGAACGTGGGACAACTAACAAAGTCAATGTCAGCCCGTCTCACTAACACTCTGTCCAAGTAGGAACCTACTTTGGCAGAGGGCAAACTATCTAGCCACGTCCCCATCTCCCGCCCTGGGTGATCAAGACGAAACCTGTCGACGAGGTCATGACGAGTCATGAGGCCGGCAAGGCTGATTTCACACCTTCCCACACGCCTAACTCCCCGCCCGACCTTATCTATCTTGGGATCAAGGATCGCATTCCAATCACCCATTAAGACTAGCCGCTTCGTATCGTCCAGGAACGGCGCCAACCGACGAAAAAAGGAAACCCTCTCCACAACGATATTGGACGCATAAACCGCAACCAGACGAAACTTGAAATTTTTAACGGCTACATCGGCCACAACCAGTCGGCCCCCGTCACCTGCAAAAACAACGTCAACATCTGCATCAAGGCTGCGTCCAACTAGCAAAGAAACCCCAACCTTGGTACGGCTGCCATATGCTGAGAAAATGTTAAAATCGCTTTCCAGCACACAACAGTCGGCACCGCAAGTGAAGTGGGTTTCCTGCACCACAGCAACATTTTCACCGAGGGTTTTAAGTTCACCAAGCAAGCGCGTACACTTGCCCGGATCCCTCAATCCCCTCACATTCAAAGTAGCAAGGTTTAGAGCCATCAGTCCCACTTACCTTACTCACTGGCGACTATGGGCCGGAAATCCTTTGGGTTGAGGATGCCGATGGCCTGACGCAGGGAACCGGTACCGAGCTCAGTACTTACTCAGTCGTCCCTGGTAATTCTTCCGACATCCATAGGGTACCTCAGTTTTAGGGACCTATAAAATGACGGATGAACTAAAATCGGGACCCTGCCCAAACAAAAAGGAAGCATTTTTTTGAGGGAGGAATGCTCCAACTCCGCCAGCCTCAAATCCGCACAGCTGGCTTCCTGAATGAAGCGCCACAGCTCCCTTGTGCGGTTACCAGCTGCGCGAACAAAGGTGGTCACCTTGGCTGCATCCCTAAACAAGTATGGGTTGGATATGTTTTTTTCGTTTATATGTCTGAATGATGATAATGGTTTTAAAATTGTTTTTAGCTGATGGTCTGTGATTTTTGATGGGTCGGGTTCCGTGCATAAAGTTATTCCAATCAAAGGATTTCGAACTTGGTTTGTTTCTGAATGAGTTCTTGTATGTATTGGTGATGATGATGGTGATAGTCCAATTCGATTTACTGATCGGGATCGGGAGAATATTTTGGGAGTGGTGATCGGAGAGAGAGAGAAGGAAGAATTGGTGGGAGGGGGGGTTCTTTTTGCATATGTTGAGCTGGGGAGTGGATAATTTGTGCTGGGCGTTGTGGTTGATTTTGTATTTGTGCTGGTCTTTGAATGTTTTCTGTGGGTTTCTGGGGTTGAATGGGCATGGGTTGTTGAGATTTTTCTTTTTCTAACTGTGGTTGTTGTTTCTTTGGTTTTGGTATGCACTGTTTTTTCTCCCCATCCTTGTCTGAGTCCCCACTGTCTCTTCTCCGTTTTAAATTAAAAGATGTTTCCATCTCTTCTGGTTTTTGACTTTTTTCCCTTCTTTTTTATTGGTGTCTGGGTTGTTACTGGTGTTGCTATTGTTGTATCAAGTACTATTGTAGAAGTAGTAGTCGGTATAGATTCTGTTGTTTTCGTGGGGGATGATTTTTTCTTTTTGCTCCCTTTTACTAGAGTCCACCCTTCTTCTTTGTTGGGTTGGACCTCTGTATCTGTGTTTGTTTTTGTTTTTTCATTAGCTGCTGTAGTAGTAGTAGTCGTAGTTGTTTTCACATTAGTATTCGTTGTATCGTTGGCGGTGGTGGTCGTTTTGTTTGTGATGATGGTGGCTTTCTGAGGGCAGGACCGCGAGAAGTGCCCTAGTTGTTTGCAATTCCAGCAAAGCAGTTTCCTGCCCTCTACGATGATTGTCATCGTTGTATCCTTATATGAAATGGTGTGAGGGATTGCGTTGAACCCTCCCCTATTGTTGAACCATTGTGAATGTGAAATCACCGCATGCCGTGCCATGTGCTGACGTGATTTGTGTATAGTCCTCTACGCCGCCATATGAACTTAGATAGGCGGCGATGACGTCTCCATTAAGCTCCATGGACACGTTACATACGGTGACATTTATTCGTCGTTTTCCTTTGTACTCAGGTTGAAGCCGGAAGTACTTTGTGGTTATGTTATGTGCGGCCAGTTTTTTTGCAATCTCTTCAGATGGGAGCAAGACATCTCAGGTAGCAAAACTCATTCGGTAAAAATACTTACCTGGGATGCCTGCACTTTTGAGAAGTTCGTCAAATGCTTCTTTTTTAAGTCCCGCCAGTCTCCTGGTCCTTAAATCTGTTACCACAAACGACAGAGTCTTAGGCTCGACGGCCTCTACCAGCTCCGGTATTGGTAGGATTTCATTGTCTTTGAAATACTTTGCGTATTTCATGACTCTGTCGTTTTCGTGGTCTTCCGGAGACTTTTTCTTCTTTTGTATTTGTGACGACCAGGAGACTGGCGTTGCTGGTGGCTTTTGTCCTGGTTGAATGGCCGATGAAGATAATGATAAGTCTTCCGGCTTCGGGGAGGGTTCTGAAAACATGTCCTGTGAAATCGTTTCGTTAGAAGGCGTTTGTTGTGGTATTATGGGATACAAATTTCTTCTAGTCTTAAAATAAGCAATAAAAACATACTTAAGAACATTCTAGAAATTTAGGATCAAACCCGCGTTAGCATTTAAATTACATTTTTATATTTTTCAACCAATCAGCTAAAAACATGGAATAGAACATTCTAGAAAATTAGGATCGGAAGTGAACTAACAGAAAATATTTAGGCTCGAAAATAAAATAGTAAAATACAAATCTGATTGGTCAATAAATGTCTACACGCAAAGATTTTAGGGCGATTCTTTGATCCACCTGTAGGATATAAATAACACAGAGTTAGGAAGCCATACACACAAGACACAAGCTTACACACAAACGAAGACACAGACGAACACAAGCCACTAAGCCAGGAGCCGATATTATGTCCAACCAATTCCTTTCCTTCCTCAACTAAAGTTCATGACCTCTTTTCAAATGGCCGAGAATTATATTCAAAAGGAAAACCGGACAAACTTTCTTTCATCAACGAGACACGCTGTCGCCACAATCATAAAACCCGCTATAAACTTAATGTAAGTAAGAAAGACTTATTTACGGACTCTGATAACATGAACATACACACATCTTTCAACAAATTTATTCTTTTCTTCAAACTTTATTTTCCAAAAGGCCATTTACACATCATGTATTTTGTTTTTCATATTCTGTTATATGCATATTAAATTGTTTGTTGTTTAATGTTCGTTGTGTTCTATTCCATTTCTTTTACGCGATTGTAAAGTTTTGTGTTGTGTTTGTGGTGGGAATAATTTAGAGAGAAATCTACTGAAATAACCAAATTAGATACCCCCCCACAGTATAACCCGGGATGGTTCCCCCATAGTTGCTTTTTTAAAATGGCAACTCGGGGGAAATGGTATTTAGTATACGGATGAACTTCACATAATGCAATGAACGGTGAATAAAAAATGGCAGTCGTTTTTGTTTTGTTAAGAATAAAAACGGTAAATTTGAATCGAGGTTTGACCCTCCTCAAAATCAAACAAAAATAACAATTTTTTGAGGGGGGTCACGAAGCAGTAACAATATTATACAATAACAATTTTCAATAAAACAATTTTTCAACAAAAATAACTTACTTTTCGCAAGTAAACCAACTGAGACTTCCTCTGTTGGCTCGTCGACTCGAATTCACTCGTGTAAGTTTGCTATTCTAGCTTGCTAACCATTACAACACCGGAGGTGCCCATTATAAGTAAAAGATATGATATTTTGTTTTGTTTTTGTTTTCATTTTGAAGATATATTCAATAGAATCTTAATGCTTTAATAATTCATACAATTATTTTTTTAGAATTTCTTTTGTCCAATAAATATATGTTACAAGACGAGATCTTGCCTTGATTTGAAAAAACAAAAAGAAAGAAAAGAAGAAAAGAAAAAAAAAACGGAAGTTACCACTTCGAGTTCTCAAGTCAAAATGAAAAGTTAGTCGCTCACGCATCGGCTCCGCGCAGAACTTCCGTTTGCGATAAATTAACAAAAAAAAAATACATTAATAAATATCCAATCGGAACGCTTCCCGCGGGGCACAAAAATTGCCGTTTCTGAGCCTACAGAAAATATATAAATGGACGGACCAAATAATTATCACCAGACTTGTTCTTTTACACGACTCGTGTTAAAGATTCTTCGCCACCATCCGGCGCCTGTCATCCGATACATTAAACGACCGCCGCCACTACGAACGCTGCCCTAATTCCGAGAAAACCATCCCTTCACCACGAGACAAGGGCAGTACATGAACTTTCTAACTACTAGCACTGAATTCATTCTTTAACTGTGAACATATTTCTCCATTCTACTCTCTGTACTTAATCTATTTATAAAAATTTTTCTATAACATCATTACTGTGTTATTGTGAGTACCTATACGTTCTTTGTTTTGCAACCATACGCATTTATCGCCCACAACATTCATATCACAGATATCAACAACTCAGAATATAACATATAGAAATAACGTTTGTGTAAAACTTTAAGTTTAAAAAAAAATCAATTTTTAAAACGTCATTATTAAATCTACACATTTTATGATTAGCAAACCATTCATATATTACAATTTTTTCTTTTTGAAAACATAAGCAAAATTTTTAAAATTAAAAAGAAAGATTTTTTGTTTATTTACTTTCATTACATTTTATAACAGAAGGCGTTGGTACCGCTATCTCGGATATTATACTGACCCTCCCCTATTTTGTTTGAAATGAATTTCTTCAGATTATAAAAACACTTATTTCGAATATATAAATCTTTAGGATATTAAAGTTCCATTTTAGTCACATCTTCAATAAGCCTCCTTTTTTTGAATACTGACATAGTGGCAATGAAGGAACTTTATTCACTGTACTTATTAGAAGTAAAAATTGGAATTGAATCTGACAATATAAAGAAAATTTGAAAAACAAGGTAATGCAAGGAGAAGAATTTAAAAGGAAAGTCAATATTCCAATGTTCTGGTTCTAATGAACCATCATCAAGACTTAAAAAGGATGATATCGAGTGATAATAGGTTAAAAAAATTCATCGGTGATCTATGATCACTTGATATCCTTCTTCCTGAAATTATTTAAAGTATCTATTTGACTAAATTTTGAAATTAGATCATTTTTCTGTGTCAAGAAGAAATCAGATAGATTTTAATAGGTATTTTTTTAAGACTTAAAAATGGATTGTAATTATTTGAATCTTTTCTTTTTCCAATTAGGATAACATCACATTATTCAATACAGTGTAAGTAACTGTTCAAACACTTATAATTCTAGTTCTTGTCTATTTATTTTTAAAATAGGTTTTTGTTTTGTGTGTGCATGTGTGGGTGTTCATGGTGGAAATGTTGCTTGACTCTATCAATAAACCAGAGGATATGACTTATCATCAAGGATTGAACTTTTGAACCCCAGTTAACAACATACACTTTAATCAATACTTATAACCACTAAACCAGTTGTGGTGGAGCACCTTATGTTATTTTGAATAGATTAGATTTGTTGTTATTTGCAATAAAAAAAAAATTAATATTTATACACTACATAAAAAAAAAACAAAAAAAGCTTTCATCTTTTAGATATTTTTATTATTGAAGTTTTGTTTTTTGTCAATACACATAAATTTTTACACACAGATGAAGATTATTCCAAAACAAACAGAAAAATCCTTCAATGAAAAACTCTGTCAAATTAAGTGTCAATTATATCACTAATCATTTTCCTTTATTATTACAGCATTAAATTAATCTATACTCAATAGATTGTGAGATTCATTAATTTGAATCTACTAGAGACATTTGAAATATAGAAATAATTTGGGCTTATAATTTTTTATATAATAAGAAACCTGTTACTTTATCAACCCTTTCATTCTATATAATAAAAATGGTGAACCACGCGTAAAAAAAATTTGTGAGAGCATAGATGTAGCTCATTACCCACAAGGGTTGATATGCCATAAAACACTAATAAACCTACTAACATTTATTTTTGTGAGGGCATAGATATAACTCTTATTGACTCACAATTCCTAACCTATGTATCTCTTAAAATAAAATTTTCATTAACATACATCATTTTTATTTTATTCTTCCCATTGTAAACAGCAACCTTAGTAAAAAAGGACTCCTGAACATATTCGAAAGCGGATCTATCACTCATTGTGATAGTCAATTCCTACATTTTAATACCAAAATCCCTGGGAGTGACTTTTGGATATAAGACCTTATGGCTGCCCTTGTTAGGTAAGTGTTGAGATTTTCAGAAGATTAAGGGGTAGTCAACTTTCTTGGAAGTTTGAAGACAATGGCTCGTAAATGTCATTCACCTTTGGCTAAATATGTCTGGTATATATGATAGGACTTTGTAGATGGCGTTTAAGATATTGAATCAACTCCAGCTTATATTCTAAGTTCGCCCTTGAACTAAGTTCATTTGGAGCTATTAAAAAGAAGTAATTGGGGAGGAGAATATTAATTGATAGAACCACAATCAGATGACATTTGTGGCCAAGGAAGACAGCTCATCAGGACTGTAATGAGACGGTTAAGAGTTTATAGGTGTTCGTTTATTTGGGTTATGATAGCATCTTTAGTAAATGTTTATGTAAAGATTAATATTTTCCATGTGTTGCTAAATATATCATATTGAATGTAAAGCCACATACTTCAAAAAATATGGTTTCACTTCATTGTTCTTCATAAATGAGTTCTTCAAAAAGAAAGAATATTTTTCTATTTATTTTAGTGACAATGGCATCTTATCTTATGTAGATGTTTTCCATGTGTTTTGTTATATACAATTTCTCTTTAGAGAGTGTTTGGGTGATTGTGTGTGATATTAAATACAGAATCACATACTTCAAACAATATGGTTTCTCTTCATTGTTCATTTCTTTATAATTTCTTCAAAAACAAAAAAAAATTTTTATTTACTTTCTCTTAAAAATATTAACGGAATATAAAAGCATCTTTTTAGGTTTATGTTCACATTGAAAATTCAGATTTATAAACTTAATAATTGTATGAAATCCACCTGGTGATTCTTTTCGGTGAAACAAGAACACAGTGAAAATCTTAAGACAATTGCTATTTACGAAGAAAATAGTTCATGTCGCAACCACAAGGACATAAAATGAGACAAGTAACACTTTCGATTCCTGTATAATAAAACCTTTTTAAGGCTATTATTGTCTTTATCTTGTCAATAAAGAAATTACACGTGTTAAATATAAACAATTGAGACTACAACACTCAGTATACAGAGAAACACCCTTTTTATTAGTCCTCGTTTCCCTATCACATAAACAAGTATGGCTGTCACTTCTCTCCCAGTCCCAGAAAATACTCTTTTTTCTCAAGAGTATCAGGGGAGGTAACTTGCATGATTTAACAGTTCTTCACCCTTTTTCTTTTCATTTCCGTAGGGGATAAATTCTGCAAAAGAAAATAGGCGAGTGTAACAACATTTAACAGAGGATTCTTTTAGCTCATATATGAACCCCAGGATCTTAAATGAAGGCACTCCTTTCTTTGTCAAGGAGTCGGCAATTTGTGTGTCAGTTGGTACCCAAGAGATCTCTGCAATTTCTTTTCTTTCAAGCATCTCTCTCAAAACCGCCATCTCTAAGCGAAGCCTCTTATCCAAAATTTGGGTTGAGGAATGTGCAGAATCATAGAGACAGGAATTGTCTGTTTTGCAAAAGATTTTTATATTGTCAATATTGTCTTTCACTTGCAATATTTCTATCATTAATTTTCTATAAAATAATACAGGCCTCTGCCATGTCAACTATGGCTAAAGTCTCCACAGCTATAGAGTACTTTTGACAACTCTTCTAACACGCTTGGATTGCCAAGCAATAGGCATATCCTTGTCATTGCTTCCAACCAGAAAGATTATATAGCGTCCTTGAGAACCTCCATCAGTTAAATTGCCGAAGGAGGCATCACTGTATGTAACAATTTTTAGGTGTTTAAGTTTTCCTAAATCTGGAATATCTATATGAGATTTTTCATTTTTGCTTTTTTTACCACTCTGTTAGCCAGTTTTAGACATTCTGCATTCTCTTGTTTAAGCATTGAACTTAATTCACTAACATCATAACAAAGATCAGGTCTAGTTTGGGTGGCCAGCCAATTAAGTTGGCCAATGAATTGTCTGGTTTCGGTTACTTCTGTTGTAGATATTGCCTCTCTCAAATTTCTGCTTCCTTCAACTGGGATACATTTTAATTTCTTTATATATTCATTCTGTCTGATTTTAATGTCATCCTTGTTCTCCTTTATACTCCTATGTACTGGAACTCTGAAACTTCTTCGGATTTAATTTTAAATAAGTGACGAAATCTTTCGATGACATTGGCCTGAAAAATCTCCGACACAGCAAAGCAAAAATCTTCAACATGAGTTACAATTATACCATGCAGTTTGTCTCCAAAATACCATGTAAATATGGCTTGAACATATTTTGAGACTACTGCCCAGACTTCCATAATTCCTCCCTAAGAGTCAGGTACCAGGACCTTGAAGCATCAGATAAACCATTTACACACTTAGAGAGCTTCCAAATATATCCAGGAGGAACATTTCTTTATGAGGTTCCAAATAGACCAATCGGTCTAACTCTTTGCCCTGTAAAAACGCTGTTTTAATGTCCATTGACTTACATGTCCAGTGGTTAGATGCCGTTATGGTCAAAGCTATACCTTCCTTGGAGCATGTTGGAGAATCATTTCTTATATTTCCAGCATCCCTGTCCTGAAAGCCTCTAGCCACAAGTCTAGCCTTTTAAACTTGTTCATTGTTTCCATTTTTATGAGTGTAAACCCATCTTGTAGATATTCTGGGTTGACCTTGGTCAGATACTTGGGTGTAGACTTTATTTTTTATCCAGCTTTGGAGTTCATTCTCTCTTGCTGTTTCCAGGTCACAATCCAAAGAGGAAATCATTATGTTTTCTTCATCACCAAAGGTATGTTCATCATCACTTGTTGGTCTAATTTTACATGCTTTCCATTCTCTTACTCCATGCTCAAAATCTAGCCAAAATGGTTCACCCTATTCCCAAGCCACATTCATTAAATGCTTGTTCTTGCCTGTGGCTTTGCCTGCCCTACTTATGACATTCAATTTTTTCCATTCCGAATCATCATCGTTGGCAAGTTTTACTTCCATTGCCAAATTTAAAGATTCTCACTCCTTTTATTTTTACTATTTTTTTTTTTTTTGTGCATCCATTAATGTATGAGGAAAGCATTTATACCATTTTGTTCCACAAACAGTGCTAGATGCACCACTATCTAGAACAGCAAAGCCAAGTGTCTCACCCAAAAGAGTGTCGCTGCTGTTCTCGTGTTTTTGCTGACTCATAAGAACAACGTGAGCCAGGGAAAGATCCTTCTTGTTTTCGCTGCCATGTTCATCCCTGCTACTGTCAACGTAAGGACAATCATAAGACCAGTGAAACTGGCAGGCACAATTAAAACATACAGTAGTGTTGCCTGCTGGATCTAGTGGGTTTAATTTCCTTTTATCAGTGGAGTGTGTTTTATTCTTATTCCCCTGTCGTCTTCCACCGCGGTTTATTTTTTCTCGCCAACTATTGAAATGCGAACCATCTCAATATGAGGAGCAACCATAATATACTTCAGTAGGGTCCATTTGGTTATTTTCTGCATAGTTAATAATATCCACTTCGTTTTTCAACACGACAGGTGAAGTGTTCTGTGATGAAGCATCAGAAGAATGTTTATGCATAATCTTCCATAATTATCCTGACATGGAAGATAGCGTTAACTCGCCGACAGTAGACTTGACCAATTCTTTGTTATCCGGGGTGAGGTTGGCACTCTTTAGTGCTCTAAAGGCAAGTACAGGTTCTGGTAAAAGAATGTTAAAGTCTTTTAATTTGGCGGCATGTCGGCCAAAGTTAATCAGAAAGTCTCCCAAGGAAGTCTCAGGTGGTCTCCGATAGCCTTCAAATGTTTCATATGCCCTAAAGGCAGACTGATTTATGTCTTCCAGAAAAACTGTATCAAGTTTTTCATACAAATTTTTCATTCCATCCTCAGAATTAAGAACTGCAGTGTCCAACTCCAAAATAGCTTCTCTGGCTTTTCCTTCCAATGATAAAAATACTTTAGGGATGCGTTTTGTTTTATCCAGTGATGTCGCCATCTCCCAAATCTGCATCTCTTTCTTCCATATACTGTATTTATCCTTAAGTAATGCGGGTGGAAAAAATACTTTGAAGCTTTAGTGTCGTTTAGCTCTGCTACCAATGTTAAATATAAAGAATTGAGACTACAACACTCAGTATACGAAGAGACGCCCTTTTTATTAGTCATCGTTCCCTATCACATTATAGCGGTTTGAGGGAATTAGTTATTTTCCCGAACACTATAGATTTTATGGCAACAGAAATGAATTACGAAACTATTCTTTAACAATACACAACAAACGAAAGTTCTTTATTTGCAGCTTTGAGGCGGTTTGTTCTTGGTGCTGCAAGACTCGTGGTGTTTAGGTTTGTTGGATGTTTGAGACGAAATGGCTTAGCTAGATGTTGAAATGACAGCGTGTCGTTGGACGTGTGAGGGAAGTATTCAAGGTCACCGTGTAGTTTTGTGTGTCTGGTATTTGTGGAGAGTAGACGTTATCTCCATTAATGTGACCAGAGGTGAAATGGGAGCTAGGTGTGTCGAGAGCGAAGTGGCACTCGGATCGACATAGTAAATTTTTGTGGTGCTTGTGGAAGGCATGCTGAACGTATCTAATTCATATTCAACTGGGATTCCTTGGTCTAAAATATATTAGACGCAAGGAATCCATAAATTAGAAGGTTCCCTCGCCGAGTGTCCATGTTGCTGCTGCTAGGGTTAAAGCCACGGTGATATGTCCACACTGGGTGGCTTGTTTAGCTAAAAAGCATCGCTAAGCAGGGGCGACCAGAGACACGTCCGTTCTGGTCGCCGTCTCAAGCCGAAGAGAGTGGTTTTTGCTGCTCACCCGTTTTGCTAGCCGGAAGTGAAGGTCCGGGCTGAATGGGATATGTCATCCTGATTGGGGGAAAGTCAGTGTTGAATTAAATAGCGCGCCAAAACAAAATACGAGATTTTCCTCTTCTCTACAACATAAACAAGTATGACTGTCGCTTCTATCCCAGTCCCAGATAAAAAAAAAAACCCTTTTTTCTCGATAGTATCAGGGGAGGAAACTTGCGTAATTTAACAACGCAAATGTGCAGAGTACAAAAAAGTTTACACGAGATTCACTCGTTCGGTCAGAAGCGACAGAGTGGGAAAAGGCGAAATGAGTCTGATCTATTCAGATGATATAAGGTAGACAACTACGGATCTTTGTTACAGACACATTGACTTAGTGGTTTGTTTTCTCAGCTTTATTGACAAAATTATCTGGACTCGCAAAGATTCTATTTCGATCACTAGATTCTGATCGGACCAGCAAGATTCAACAAGTCGTTTTTGAAGCATTCGGGGTCACTGTCTCACCGCTCAAATCTTTGTCTTCCCTCTAGACTCTGTAGTTCTCCTCTGCTGACTGCTTATATGGATAAGGTGGGGTATAGACAATTCTTGGCTCTGCCCATCAATTACGATATCCAAATCGCTCGGACCACCAAGCACTTTCGTATAATCTCTGAAACTCTGCAGGTGACTGCTTTTCAAGTGGTACTAAAAATAAATTTTGATTCCCTGCTGAGTTTTCCGCAGACAGCAACTACTTAAGTTAGGCAAAGCCTACTTATCTTGTCTCGGACCGTAGGTCTGGATTTCATCCTCAGATCACCCAAAATCCCATTCACCATTTATCATAGGATTTAATTAACGAACCCATTTAATCAACGAACCATTGCCTCACTAAACTAACAAACTCAACCTCAGAAACATCCCAAAAGGAAAAAAAGGAAATTCATTATTTTTTCTCTGTATTAAAAAAACTTATTTCTGTAATTACCCATCTATCCATTTAATTAGTAAATTCATTCCAATCCCTTAGAACCGTTAATTAATAAATACACCTGGGGGGGTCTATCTCTCTCTCTCTATCACACATTTACACAGCATATTAATTTGATAGGAAAAACTGATTTCTGCTCATAGATTTAAGAGATGTCGAAAGCAAACATTTGAGTGAGACGCAAAGTATTGTTGAAACTGCCAATCACAATATGGAAAGATAGTTTCGATTTTGAGTTGCTGTATTCTCCTCTTTCTGACAGCATTTTTAAATCGGTTAAAAATGACAGGAATCTCTCTCTCTCTCTCACTCTCTCTCTCTCTCTCTCTCTCTCTGAATGATAGGGACTCATGAATTATGTATTTTTTCTTTGAACATATTCACTGGAGGTGTTTAGTGTATTAGCACACACTTGTTAGCAACTGCAGTTTGGAAATAGGCAAAAGGTCAGTATGTCTCTTTTGGTTCTACTTCGTCCGAGCTAATGAGCTGCGGACACACACACACACACACACACAGACAAACTGAAATTAATCATTCTCACCTGTGTCTCATGTACATCTAAGAGTTAGAATATAAAGTTTATTGTATTATTAAATAAAAGTTTGTATTGTTGTGTATATCTATCAGTTTTTGTTGTTGTTACTTTATGATTCCCTTTTTTTATATCAGGACTCACTTCAATGTTAAACTATCTCTTGTATTGGCAACACATGTAAACCACAACTTAGAATTCACAAAATATATATCGTGTAATTTTTGTTTTCAGTACAAGACAAAGTGTTGTATATTTTTGTAGATTTCTCTCCTGTTGTGTGCAGAATTGTTGATAATGTTTAACTTTCAACCTTCTCTGACCCCAGGAGATATAGTTCAAGTTGCTGAGGCAATACTTAAAATTCTCTTCCATATTTCCTGTCTGTGATATTGATGTTGATTGTTGTATACATTCCATTTCTTAAATCAACTTTTTCTAACACCACTCAATGATACAAGTTTGCAAAAAAAAAAAACACCCAATAAGACTGTATTAGGTTGAAACTGCAAATTCTATTTTCTATAAGCTGTGTTGCATCTTTGTTTGAATTAAACCTCTAGGGAGTTATTTACAAAAGAATTTGAAACCTTTTAACTGCTTCCTACTGGTCCTGTCTCTCTCTCTCTCTCTCTCTCTCTCTCTCTCTCTCTCTCTCTCTCTCTCTCTCTCTCTTACTTGAAACACTTTAACTGCTTGCTACTGGTCCTGTCTCTCTCTTTCTCTCTTACTTGAAACCCTTTAACTGAGGTCTACCGGTCCTCTCTCTATCTTTCTCTCTTACTTGAGACCTTGCCACTGGCTCTCTCTCTCTCTCTCTCTCTCTCTCTCTCTCTCTCTCTCTCTCTCTCTCTCTCTCTGCGTCAATACACTGGTTTGTACAATTCTACTATGAAGTAACAAATGCCCCTCTTCACAATGCTAAGATTACTTCTTTTATACCGGTTCTAGCTGACTGAAATTTGCATATGTCACAAACCCCGTCCCACCAGAGATGAGACGTGTAACCTACAAATTGCACTTCCAACCTCGCTCATGCTTCCGTTTTTCTATACTTTCCGTACCCTACATGCAAGACACATTTCTGCCAGTTTCAAACTTTGAAGTAGGCCATTTTGCTCGTCACTTCTTGTTTCTTTCTTTCGGTGTTGTTATAAAAGGAATTCAATTCACACAGCTGCAATGTCACATTTCATTTCTCTCGTTCATTCGGCTCACCACCCGTTTTTTTACTCAGCCGGGGACGGTTGCTGGACTCACGTAACCGTTGGCTGATCTGCCTGCCTATACAGCATACTACTCGTCTCCTTGAAAGCCGAACCCCAGTTGGCTCATCGGAAGTAACAGGTGGCCGGTTCTGCCTTTCAATTACACTACAGATTGTAACTGATACGGTTATGTCCCTTTAGTTATATCAGAAAGAGGTGTGTTTTTATTGGAGCAAAAGTTTATAATATATATTTCATAACAAATCTTTTTCTCGAAAGATTCTTATCTTCTATGCCAAATATCCTTATTATTCCTGATTTTTTCGTCACAGAAAGGTGGCTTTGTGATTCCACAAGACACCAGCAAACTGCTTATTGAGCAGAATTGTGCAGTAAGTACGCAATCAACACCAATGACTCGTAAGAACAGTGGGCCAAGTCGTGTGAAATCAAAAATAAGGATTTCAGTGCGAGTTTTGATGATGAGAAATGGACTGTTGTGTGGAACTGGACAACAGGGCCCCCGATATTAAAGAACAAAGTTGGGTGTTATGAAACTCGTCTGAAGGATGATGAGAAGTCTGAGAGATCGAATTTTTTATTGAGGTGGGAATGCTTGCCTCATTAGACAAAAACATGAGGACGGGAATGTTAGCATTAATGGCAGTGGTTCATCTCATAAAGAACAAGGTTCAGCCAGTCCTGGATTATCGAGAACAGAATAAATACATAATGTATCTCTCCGGTGGGGAGTTTTCCCTTTTTTAACCATTCTCTCTGCTCTCTCTCTCTCTCTCTCTCTCTCACTCTCTCTCTTGGACTTACCATTCATTCTGTTGTCTTGTCTTTTCCGTTTAATTCTTCCAGAACTATTTATCCCATAGCTGGGAGGATAAAATGACTCATACCTTCCCAGGTGTACAAGTCCAAAAGTGAATGTAATTGCACAAATGGAGTTTGAACTCACTTCCTTCGGGGCCGCAGTTCTCGACTCTAGTCATTACACCAGAGGGACACCCTGTTGTATTTTCTGAGGTGGCTCAGCATATTTCTTCATACTGGTTGCTGATAGAGCTATAAATGCAAATTATATACTGTACGGATATGATGTGAATATGACAGTTGCATATGTCTTATACAGCATGTGATTTTTTTAGGGGAAAGAACTTAAGTGCTCAATATGGATTGCGCATGTCAGCAGTAATGGAGGTCAATATGCAGCACACAACTGATTTAGAGTGCTGCTGCTGCTGCTTGTGCCTTCCAGTTTGCCAAAAAGGATCATAGTGACCCAGCCAGTGTTTTCAAATTAGGAAACTGCTGCAGGGTCACGGAAATATCTTTTAGGAAGCCAAGGTAGATGGTGAGACGGTTGCTGTGATACAGGAGGTCGTAGAGGATGTGTGACGGCAAGACCTGATTCGAAGGAAATGGCACATTCCTAAATCAGAGAAGGGCATCGTATGGTGTGATGCAAACAGTATGAGCACTGGTGTGAGTGTTAAGATTGACGGCGTGATGGTTGAAGATGCGGCATGGTTCAGAAAGAAATCATATCAATGTAGCCGAGTTGGAAGCTACTAAAAGGAAGTCAACCTCGCGCTAAAATGGGTCTAAAAGAAACTGAGATCCAAACTGATTCAGCGACTGTTCGGAGTAGGATAATTCTGTGATCCTGAACGAGAAAATTGATTATCTGGCAACGTTTAGGGATTCTGAGGGAAATGGAAGAAGACACCACTGCAGTGTGCTGTGTGGACAGGAGGAGAAAGAGTTGCACAGTTTGCATCACGTGGGAGTGGACAGAATGCTGTACCTGATCCGAAAAGCCAACCCTTATGTGACAAGAGATTTCAAAAGGTAGTTAGAAGCTGTGACCGATGTCAGTCGATCGACTCTTCCCCAAGCGTACATTAACCTAGAGAGGTTCAAATGGACACCAATTAGACCAGACTGGCCATCAATGTGACACATTATAGAAATGGATTGTACCTGTCCATGGTTGACTGTGGCCCAGGACGATGTGCTATTTGGAGTGGGATCAGAGCAGAAATAGCAGATATCATTGCTGGAGTGCCAAATGAGATTTTTTAGATGAAGAAGTATTGATGGACAATTGAGCGCCATTTCAGTTGGAAGTCCTTCGGGAGAAACTGGATTGATGGAACGTCAGGCGATACTACAGGGCAGCTTATCGACCCAGTGGAAATAGGATCGTGGAACAAAACCACCTGACCATGAAAGCTATTGCCGCAGGAGGCGATATACCGCTTGCCGAAGCAGTGTTTTTGTACAATATGTCTTCCAAGTCTGGGTAACTTGAGAAAACCGTACCGCAAAGAGCGATCTTTAATTCCCAATGGAGGTATCCGAAAGTCAAACCAGTTGCCAAGCAAGCTGACTTACTTGAATCAATACGAGATGGAGAAGAGGTTCAGTTTAAGCTACCTGGCGTCCCCTGCATGACAAAATGAGAAAGAGGAAGAATAACTGGAGTGAGTCACATAACAATGTGGGGTGGATGACGTGCCCAGACATATCTTGGACCTTAGATTGATTTGATGGGGACACCGACTGGCAGCTGCATGAAACCCAACCTCAACCGGTACGAATATCGCAAAGAGAGCGATGCCCGCTTACTTGGTTGCATGATCATGTAATATGAATTATCTGGGAGATTAGAAGGACATGTGTAAGAATTAAATGGAAAAGAGAAGACAGTTTACCCCGTATGGCAAATCAAGCAAGCAAAATGGATGGTAAGTTTAAGAGAGAAAGAGGGGGAAAACATTGCCATCGTAACACATCAATTTAATGAAACGTGGTCTCAAGTATCGAGAATTTGCGGGAGTTGTTTATGCTTTTTGAAAGCAAGCATAAAAACGCCACTCGCGGGAGGAGAGACATTCAATGACAACGTTGCTTTTCTTTATCAGAGACGAGTAGAATGAAGTCGCCAACTTGTGTTAGTAATCACTGAAATCAATTTCCCACCAGTTCAAGTACATTAGTGTGACGCTGCATCAATAATTATCCCAGGATGGGAGTTCATTTTATGTGCATGTGACGTCGAGGGCAGTTTGGCACTTGACCATCCGCAAATTAAGTCCTAGTCAAGACTCCTACTTCGGGCATATGGTAAACAATGTGGATGTTAATTTAGGGGCCAGACTGATCTCCGACGCTGGCGAGGGGGTTTCCAATTCCCTTTCACATACCCCACCAAGTCCTTCGTTTTACTACCTACTCGGATAATATTATTCCTTGTAGTCAAATTTCCAAAATTTCCTGGTGATGTTTTTAAGGCGAATAAGACATTTTGCGAGAATTGATGAAAGCGATACGAAGCTGAGAAAGATATGTTCAAAAGAAGGTTACTCGATAGATAAATAAC
This sequence comes from Sepioteuthis lessoniana, assembly GCA_963585895.1. Taxonomy (NCBI): domain Eukaryota; kingdom Metazoa; phylum Mollusca; class Cephalopoda; order Myopsida; family Loliginidae; genus Sepioteuthis; species Sepioteuthis lessoniana. Next base: position 571,764 of record OY757908.1, on the reverse strand, counting down.
ACAACCAATAGATTTCGACACAAGGGTGCCATTAAAAATACTTAAAAAGTCTTAATTGGCATCGACCAAACAAATAAGGATAAGATTTAAGAAACTGTTCCTTTTTCTCTTTTCTTTTTAAGATACCGGCTATATTTAGCCAGCAGGCAGTATTAAACACAAATGTCTCTCAACAGTCCTTTTCTTATGTCTCCTTTTTTCTTTTACTTAAGAAAATGCTTAAGTCGCTGGGTTGAGGCAGGTAACAAAGTTCATCCATTTATTTACTGTTGATGAAACAGAATCCTTTCTGTTTCTCTCTTTCTTTTTTGAATACATATAATTCCAATATTTAGGAAGGGTAGAAGGAAAAACAGTCTAAGTTGTTCTTATCTTTGCCGAAGGCTAGTTCTCAAGTTCCTTTCTTTTACGGGCGAGTGGCATTCTCCAGAACCTGGCTGAAAGTTCCTTTCTGCTGTCTTCTGTCCAAAGATTCTGTTCTTATGTTTCTCGGGAGATTCTTTCCCGGAGCTTGGCTGGATTGGCATCTATCTCTTTCCAATGCCTGTCCAGAATTAAACTTTCTTTTCCAAATTTCCGCTCACAAAAAAGATGGAATTTTTTCCTGTGGGTAAATCATTTGGCCCTTTACCTTCTTCCATCAATCCATCTGGTTACGATAATCGAGTGATGTGCATTCCCTTTTTTTGTCCAACCGATTATAGGTCATAGAGTGCGGGTAGCTTTTGACCTTCATTCTGCTACTGTTTTAGCGGTCACTCCCTGGGGCCTGTTAGTTCAAACATAGAAGGGTAGGGGAATAGATCTCACTTTTCCTCTCTCGGTGGCATACCACGTCACAATAGCATCACTGCTGTCCTTCTACAAGGATGGATTTAGTATTGAATAGCCTTAGAAGTTTGATATCGTATCGTCCAGGAACGGCGCCAACCGATGAAAAAAAGAAACCCTCTCCGCAGCGCTATTGGGCACTTAAACCGCAACCAGACGGAACTTGAAACTTTTAACAGCAACATCAGCCACAACCAGTCAGCCCCCGTCACCTGCAAAAACAACGTCAACATCAGCATCAAGGCTGCGTCCGACTAGCAAGGAGACCCCAGCACTGGCGCGGCTGCTGTATGCTGAGAAAACGTTAAAACCGCTTTCCAGCACCCGGCACTGCAAGTGAAATGGGTCTCTTGCACCGCAGCGATATCTACACTGAGGGCCTTGAGTTCACCAAGCAAGCCCATACACTTGCTTGGATCCCTCAGTCCCCTCATATTCAAAGTGGAAGGTTTAGAGCCATCAATCCCACTTACCTTACTCACTGTCTACTATGGGCCGGAAATCCTTTGGGGTAAGGATGCCGACGGCCTGACACAGGAAGCCGGTGCCGACCTCAGTTGTAACTCGGTCATCCCTGGCGATTCCTCCGACATCCAAAGGGAACCGCACTTTTATGGACCTATAAAAGGAGGGGTGAACCAAAATAGGAACCCTCCCGGAACCAAAAGGTAAACATTTTTTTAAGGGAGGAGTGCTCCAACTCCGCCAACTTCATGCCCAAGTCAGTCTGACAGACCGTATTCAGGAACTTCCAGACGCCCCTGGTACGGTCGCCAGCTGACCGGACAAAAGTGGTCACCATGACTGCACTCCTTAAGTTGGTTGGGTTGCAGACCCTTTTTCCGTCAATTTTTTCGCAGTCCAGTAGTGGCTTCAGTGTCTTTCGGAGCTGGTAATCCGTCACGGATTCCAGCCCGACAGTACACGGAGCCACTGCCTTCCTGCACTGTTCATCAATTAGGTCCTTGTTGGCTGCTTTGGCTTGCCGCGAGGATCTCTTTGGTGTAGAATCTGTTGGCGCTGGTTCTGATGTTGATTCTTTTTCTGCGGGAGTTGCTACTGGAAACAGTTCCGGTGAGGAGGGTGGACTCTGCGAGGGGAGGGAATAAGTCCTCAGACGACTTTTTTGGGAGAGTCGTTCGTGGGACTGTGATCTTGCTATATGTGATATTTAGTGGGGGCGAGTCTTTGGTGGCTGGGGATAAAACAGTTCACGAGGTTGTGGGGATTGCAAGGGTTGTAGAGCTTGCGGGGGTTGAGAGCATTTTTGCTCAGGGGGAGCATGTTGTGGAGTGCGGTATTGACGGGGAGGTGGTGGCGCAAGTGGTGGTGAAGGAAGAGGTAGTGGAGGAGGAGGTGGTAGAGGAAGAATAGGTAGAGGAAGTGATAACAGAGGAGGTGGAAATGGCAATTGCAGCGGAGCTTGTTGAGGAAGAGGTTTTGGAGAAAAGGCATTAGAGGGGCCTTCCAGGGGATCCTCAGGGCAGGGTGGCCCTGAACATACTTTCTTGGCTGCTCCCTCTCCGCTGTTCCTTCTCCTCTTTAGATTCGTAGTTGTCTCCATGGGAGTTTCCTCTGCTTCTGGAGTGGTGGGATCTGGTGTGGTGAGAGCTGGTTTGGTTTTAGATTTCTTTCTAGTCTTCGACGCTGGAGGGTGCTCTGTGATGTGTGCAGGGATAGGTGCTGTCATTGAATTTGGTATGTATATTGCTGCTGATGTCGTTGCTTTTGTAGAGGCTGGTGTCATTGCTTTTGCAGGAGAGGCAGCTGCGGACTTATCCTCGGCTTTTTGGGGGGATTTCTTTTTTTTTTTTTTTTCGGGTGACTTCTATCCACTCCTCCACTGTCTTTGGCTGGGCCTGATCCGGCTCTTTTTCACTTCTGGTCTCGCTGATGGTGGCTGTGGAAACTGTTGTTGCTGCAGCGGCTGGGGCTTTTGGCGGCTCTTTTTGTGGGGCAGAACTTGGATATGTGCCCCAACTGCTTGCAGCTCCAACAGCGCGGGCGTCTGCCCTCCACAACCACCATCAGCTGCCTCTCTCGGCTGACGATGGTTTCGGGAATTGCTTGAAAGCACTCCCGAGTTAGGCACACCCGGAACATGTAGTCCCCATAGGCTGTACCGGCTGTTGACCTTAGCAGGTTGATCTCTTCTACGCATCCATACGCGCTGAGGAAGGCGGCCAAAACTTCTGTTATGAACGCCGGGACGTTGCAGATGGTAACCTGAATCCTACGGTTGCCTAGGTATTCCGGCTGCAGTCGGAAGAACTTTGTTATAATATTGCTCGATGCAACCTTGGCTGCTTAATCGCTGGAAGGGAGCAGGACGTCCCATGTCGTGAAACTCCTTCTGCAAAAGTATTGGCATGGGACGCCGGCTTTTCTTAACAGATCCTCTACCCTTCCTTCTTTAGTCCTATGAGCCACCTTGATTATAAGTCCATCACCACCAGAGAGACGATTCTGGGTTCTAGTTTTTGAAGGAGTTCTGGGATGGGCAAAATCTCATTGTCTTTGAAGTATTCGGCATATTTGCCCACCCGGTCCTTCTCGTACTCTTCTGGGCCCTTTTGCTGTATTTTCCACGGCGATGGTGACGGATTTTCTGGCTTCGTCTTTTGCCCTGGTGGAATTGGGCTCCCTGACTCGGAAGGAAGGGATGGCCAGTTTGAGCCAATCAAGTTTGTTACCTGAGTTTCTTCCGACTGCTTCGGGAGAGCTTCATTTTCTGGTTTATCTGTAGCTTGAGCATTGTAGCGAGAGGGGCTAGAGGGTTGTAGAGGGGATGAAGAAGAGGAGGAACCCTCCATGACTGCAAAATAGCAATCAGGAGGGTCAACGGGATGAAATAAGTTATTATGACGAGTAAAACAATAAGTGAAACAATGAAGAAAAACAATAACAGCAATAACATAAACAAGATTCCAAAAGGATAACAAGAGGAAAGAAAAAACAGACCTCTGTAATTTAGTGCAGAGTTTCCAGTGGTAAAAAACTCTACCAAAGCAAAAAGGATTTTGATAAGGCCGGATTTCGGCCGTTCTTATAGACATCTGTCCTTCAGTAACAGCCAATGAAAAACAGGTCATTCCACACTCCTCTACTATATATAATACCATCTTTACCTCATCGAGTTTCGGCTGACTACTTCAGCCCCGGTCCAAATCATTTTGGCGACAGATTGATTTTGGACTGGACCTCTCCAGGTGCTGGGTAGCACTTTAGCCGGCCGTGTTGTCGAAGCACGGATCTGGCTGAGTGTGTCTCGGTGCCTGGGGACTTCCTTCAGCCTCAGGGGGCCTTCCCTCCAGGCTTTCACTCCCTTAGGGGAGGTTGGGTTAATCGCCCGGAAGCTGAGGGGAATGCCGACGGGGCTGTAGGCATTTTGGGGAAATGCCGGGCGCGTGTGGGCTACGGCCCTGCGCCCGGACCCACCGAAAAAAAGGCCTTGTGCAACACTTGCCTGTAAGGTAGGGCGTGCAACAAATACCTCGGCTGACTACTTCCGGATTAAGTACCGAGGTAAGATGGTATTTTTAATACGCGTCCACGTCCATGATTTACACTTACCAAGACTTACACCCCACCAATCTAGCCTATACTAATACTTGTTAGTAATCACTGAAATCAATTTCCCACCAGTTCAAGTACAATAGCATCACTGCTGTCCTTCTACAAGGATGGATTTAGCATTGAATAGCCTGTGACGTTTGATATGCCATTAAACAAAGAAACCAAACCAAAACAAAGTACAGCATCACCAAAACAACTACGACATTTTCCAAACATCAAACCTCCCTTTTCCACGTCCACAGCAAACAATAATACAAGTGATTTTATGCTCTTGGCACAAACTTCCCATTGATACAATAAAGATCTCATATACCCTTAGGGGCTTCTGAAACAGAACTTTTTGCTGATTTGACATTTACATAACCAAATTACTTTTTATATTCTTTAGAAATACATCCTTCCTTCTTTCCTACTCTCTTTATTTCTGTTATCATTTCTTTTTACTGAAACGTTAAAATATAATGTTGTCCTCATCAGAACAGCCTTTCTTTTATTTATTTCCTCTCTATTACTATATACAAATATATAAAAGTGCTTTCGAACAGAGGAGAATTTCTGTCAGATTTTGACAATGCAGCAAACAGAAAAAAAAAGAACATTGTCATTTAGTGTTATACTCCAACATTGATTATTTCATTGCCAAAGTGAAGACCACCTTTCTGTTTCCCAATTGAGTGGCTCTTCCATTACACAGTTAGGACTTTGGTACATTACTTAGGTCATCAATATAAAAAAAGTTAATATAGGAAGAGGAAAAAGATTACAGATTCTTTGTAATTGTAGCAAGTATTTTGGTAATTTTTATCTATTTTCGTAAATAAAGTTTATATGTTCTGAAACGTTAATAAAAAAAAAAAACTTTGAATGATTAAGGAAAAACTGGAATTTAAGGGAGATAATTAAGTGATAAAGCAAAAAGATTCCATAAATCATCCTTGTCAGACGGTTTTGTGGTATTAACTCAGTTTCTGGGGGCTTTCTATCCAGGAGAAGCTGCCCACTTGTCAGGTGAAGATGAATGCTAATTAGATATGAAAACGTTTTGTCCCCTCCTTTTGGGCAGCATGTTTTTTTTTGGGGGGGGGGAGCAGTCTAACGTTACATTTCAGCACTGTTGTTAAACATTGTAAAGCAACAAAAAAGCAATGTAAAAGTAGTGTATGTTTCTAACTTATGAGAGTCACCAATCTAATAATAGAAAAAAGGTCCAAGCGTGTAATGTTTTCCAAAAAGATTGGTTTGCATTGGTTTGGTGGTGTTTCATAGCATATCAACCGTTGACGGGTATTTCATGCTAAATCCTGTTTATACATATCTATGATATGTAAGCAAGTAGTTTGTAGGTAACTTTATTTCTAAATGAGTTGGAGTTCATTTGTTTTCACAGTTAAATGGTTTAGGTTATTTCTAACATTAATAATTCTATTAGATATTAATTATTTGCTTGCATATAGTTAAATAGTTTCAAGTATTGCTATTTAACACTAATAATTCTATTCAGCATTGCAATTCAACATAATTCTAACCAGTACACAGCTGTAGAGTTTCAAATAATCAAACATAATAATCCCTTGTCAAAGATTGAACAGTTTTATTTGACTCATAGATGTGACCCTAACAGTTCCTATCAGTCTGAGTCAGGGTGGACCTAAGAGTAATGGATATGAAAGGGTACTCCACATTCCCCGAACTTTAAGACTGGATCTTCACTATCAGATGCAATTTAGAGTCAAACTCCAGACAAACTAGGTGGACCTGGGTGTAATGGAAATGAAGGGGTACTCCACATTCCCCAAATTTCAAGACTGGAGCCTCAACATTTGATCGTGTTTAATACTATAATCAAAATGCTAAATGGATTCAAGTATTGCTATCTCACACTTATAATTTTATTCAACATTATTTATTCATCAGCTGACAAATAGTATCAGGTTTGCTCTTTATTACCAATAATTCAATATTAATCATATATTTGCACATAGTTAAATTGTTTCAAATATTGTAAATGATTAGATAGTTCTAGTTGACCTGTAAATGGGACCCTGATGGGTAATACCACTCCGGGTCACAGTGAACCTGGGAGTAATGGCAAAGAAGGGGTACTCCACGTTCCACTAAGTTCAAGGACTGGGGGCCTTACCAATAGATAGTTTAGATCAGAAAGATACCCAGGACACTCAATGTGCGGAGACGGGGTTACCCCTCTGCAGTGCCCAAGACAACAGGGTGGTTCCCAGAAAGAACTTTCAACTATTTCACCACCAAAAATTTATTCAGTATGAACTGACCAATCTCCCAAGAACTAGCCAGTAGCAGCTCCAACAGTCTTAGAAAGGATAAGTTACCAAATCACCATGCGACAGTAAATAAGTTTTATCCTCTAAGGAATTTCTCGACTGACAAGCAATTAGGCATTTTAAAAAGATTACTAAAACATTTACGTACACTGTAAACATATGAAGATTAATACTTGTACGACAGATCAGTGTCCATTACAAAAAATAAAAAAGACATTTGTTTCAACTGAAACTCTTCTTGTTGTTTTTTCTTTTTAATTCATTTAAACATTAACTTTTTTTTTAATTCAAAAATTTCTTTGCAGCAATATTGAGCAATATTCCATTACAAACTGGTTACATATTCACTCTTCCTTTGTAACAGAACACTTTCTCTTCTCAGTGTTACTCTAGGAAAGTAGAACTCAGAAAATCAAAAGGTTAAAATCATGATGGAAATTTCTATATGAAAAGAAATTTCCCGATTGTAGATGAAATACATTTTTTAATCTGAAATGCAAAAAAATATATTTCTACACGACAATAAAAAAATGCATCCTCCTCCTTATCATCAAGATGTCCTGACAGCATGGATTTCCTTGACTTTCTCTCACCACCTGTACCTATTAGTCATTGCTTTTTACAATATCTCTAGATAACAATAGGCGTCTGCAAAGAGCTGATGAACTTACGTTTTTGCTGGTCAGTTAACACTAGTGTGTCCATGTATAGATGTCGTTCTGCAGCAGTGTCCCGTTTGACTTGATTGAATCATTTGTGAGATGGGAAATAAGTGGGCATAAGTGTTTTGTAGGCTACTATTTCCAGGATTTGATGAGAAATATTTTTATGACAAGGTTCATTCAATCCAATGATGATAGTAATTACAACACTTCGATAAGCAAATCTAATAGACAGTATCGATAATGTTTAGAGTTTGGAAACACAAAAAATAAAGAAATTCATTAGATTAATTTCTTGTCAATGAGAAAAAAACAAATGTCTATTTTTAGATAAGCTTCATTACATTTGATCCATTAGATATTTATACTTTTGCAATAAAGGAAGATTTATTCATTAATTAAACAGAATATTCATGTTTTACCCATTCATTGTTTTCTCATTCAGGGTTATGTATTATAACGTGTGAACTTTACTATTTTTTGCCTAAATTTCTAAGACGATGCTTGATAATTGACAATACTTGAAATATTCTGACAATTCACCTCATCTTTATCATAATATTCAGTATGTTTCAGCTGCTTTCAACAAATCCTGGAAGCAACACACTACAAAACAGCTGTATGGTCACTTACATGCCATCTGCAAAACCATTCAAGATGAAGAAGACATGAGACACTGCTCGAAAAACAAGGACAAACTTTTAAGCAACATTCTTTGACAAGCTACATACTTCCAAGAAGATGTTTTCTCTTCTTTGTTCCTTCATAGATGACTTCTTCAAAAACAGACAATATTTTCAATTCTTGCTAGAACAATATATATAAATATTTGTTCATGTCTCTACATTGAAAATACAGATTTATACACTTGACAATCATAAGAGATGTGTTTTCTTTACATGGATTTTAAAACTAAAACTTTTTTGAGACACATTTTATGAGAAGAAAAATATGCATACAAGGCAACAAAATATTTCTCTGTAGTTTATGAAAAAATAACAAAATTCTAAAAATATAAATGTCAAAGAAATTTTATAGTTTTTCCACGCATGTTGTTCTTAAGTTTTCTATTGCGTTATTGGATTTTATGCTGACATTTTCCTACCTTGCTAGAAATGAATTTGTCTAGCTTATGAGCATTGATATCAAATATATACTTGATGATATTAAAGTTCCATTTTGATTACATCTTGACAAAGCCTCCTTATTGTTAATATTGATATAGTGGCAGTGGAAAGATACAACTCATCTGTACAAGTGACATATACAAAACACTGGAAATGAATAAAAAAAGATGCAAATGTTTCTGTGAAATTGAAATTCTTTGATGCGTTTTCCTCTTAAGTGTGTATTTCTTGTGCGAAATGTTGTCAGTTATATTTTTGCACTTTTCAAAGTTGGACTGTATATATCAACAGACTTCAGAATATAATTTCTCTTCAATATGTCTTCACATATAAAATATAAGAAAATACTGATGCCAACACTTTACAAGAATATGGTTTCTATTTAGTATGCATATAAATTACATGAAAATGCTGATCCACACATTTTACAAGAATATGGTTTTCCTCCGGTATGTTTTTTTTTGTTAGAATCTAAACAGCAATTCTCTGAAAAAGATAATCTGTAAACTTAACACAAATGTTTCTTTTCAGCATTTCATATGTTTTTCCAGAATGTGCCCTTTCAAATAAGAACTACCGGAAAATGATAATTCACACCGTTCACAAGATTATGGCTTCTCTCCAATGTGTGTATTCATGTGACGTTTTAATTTTGAATTCAGTGAAAAAGCTGATCCACACACTTTACAAGAATATGGTTTCTCCCCAGTATGTGTTCGCATATGTAATCTCAAACTGGAACTGTGTGAAAAAGCAAATCCACAAACTTGACAAGAATATGGTTTCTCTCCAGTATGTTTTCGCATGTGTATTTTCAACAGTGAGCAACGTGAAAATGCTGAACCACAGATATCACAAGGATATGGTTTCTCTCCAGTGTGTGTTCGTATGTGTCTTTTCAAAGTAGAATTATCTGAAAATGCTGATCCACACACTTGACAAGGATACGGTTTCTCCCCAGTATGAGATCGCATATGTAATTTTAATACAGAACTTTCTAAAAAAGAAGATCCACAAATTTTGCAAGAATGTGGTTTCTCTCCAGTGTGTGTTTTTACGTGTTTTCTCAAATTAGAACGCTCTGAAAATGCTGATCCACACACTTGACAAAGATACGGTTTCTCCCCAGTATGTGATCGCATATGTAATTTTAATCCAGAACTCTCTCTAAAAGAAGATCCACAAATTTCACAAGAATGTGGTTTCTCCCCAGTATGTGTTCGTACATGTCTTTTCAAACGACAAGAATGTGAAAATGCAAATCCACACACTTGACAAACATACGGTTTCTCCTCAGTATGTGATTGCATATGTATTTTTAATCTGGCACTTTCTGAAAAAGAAGATCCACAAATTTGAAAAGAATATGGTTTCTCTCCGGTGTGCTTTTGCCGGTGTCTTCTTAAAGTAGAATTATTTGAATATGCTGACCCACATATTTCACAAGGATATAGTTTCTCTCCAGTATGTTCTTGTGTGTGATTTTTCAATTCTCTACTAAGTTTAAATGTAGATCCACACACTCCACAAGAATATGGCCTCTCTCCAGTATGTGTTCGCATGTGTACTTTTAAATTTGAAGCCTGTGTAAATCTTACTGAACACATTTCACAAGAATATGGTTTCTCTCCAGTGTGTGTTCGCATATGCTTTTTCAAATCTCCTTTCCGTGCAAATGCTGCTCCACACACTTCACAAGAATATGGCTTCTCTCCAGTATGTATTCGCATGTGTACTTTTAATTTTGACTTTTCTGTAAATGTTGATCCACACACTTCACAATATGATTCCAGTTTTTCTCCTTTTTGCATCTCCATGGATCTTTTCAGTTTTAAACTTTGCAAAACAGTTAATTCATATACTTGACAAGACGAAGCTTTCTAGGAAGTGTGCCTGGCTGAGTATTTTGAAATGAGATTCAGTAAAAATCCTCATCTACAAATTTTACTTTGACAACAATCAGTTCTGTTGTTTTCATGTAACTATTTAAAAAGAAACTATGTTCTTCATTTGCTGTCTGCTTGCATATGTCTTCTTATTCATAAAGTCTTCATTTTCCTCTACAACTGATATTTGAAAATAAAAAAAGAAAGAAATATTATTACAAAACAAAAACATTTGAATCTAATTCAAATTGCAATTCATTGAAACACATCTGATCAAAAAATATTTTTCACTAATAGAAATTTTGTACAACAAGTGAAAATCAAAAGGAAAGAAAAGTTTTAAAATGTTTTTTTTTTGTATCTGGGAACAACACAAAAAATCCTACATTTAATTGTTTATTTAGATGAATTGAACAAACAAACAAAAGTTGCAAAGATTGATTGAAACTTCCGAACATGTCAAAACTGCATTTTCAAGATATGTATGTTGCACAAAGATTTGCAACATTCAGTTTAAAAATATGGCTTTAACTATAAAAAATTTCCAGTGAACTATTTTCTAAAACATCTGAAATACTGATATTCTTTAACCTAAAGTACAAACACAGTTAAAGTTGTCAACATGACAATTTTAGGAACAATAATCATCATAGAAATTGATAACATTCATAGCAAAAAACAGAAAGCAATGTTATATCTTTAATTTAATTTGCTTATTGTACTATTTTTATGATCAGAATAAAATACTTAGATCAAATTAAAAAGAAAGACAAAAGATAGATTTTGAAAAAATAATAAACAATAAAAGATATGCCAGTACTCACCCAAAGAAACATAACTATAATACAATCTTTTTTTAACATCTGTTATCATAAACTATATGTTCCTAAAATATATGAACATCATGCTCCACTTGAAGTCCTACAGAAGAAAAATACAAGTGAAATTGGTCAGAACTTTTTTGAGAATATAAAAAAATATTTATGTTTGAAATGATATTAACACATTATGATCACATTTTGGATATAATAGTAACTTCTGATATTTCCAAATATAATTTGTTTGGCACAAAATTAAAGAAGAAACTAAGAAAGCAATAGCAAATGTATCAAGGTCATTAAGTCTGGCTCAAAAAATGGCATTAAATACAAGAAACATTATCAATAATATTTCCTGAAAAAGAAAATAGATGTTACATGGTCAAATCTTCATCTTATAAACAGACCATAAACCCATCTTGCCATTTTTGACAAAAAATAAATAATTAGTGGGTATTCTAGTAACTATGGCCAATAAATGATATTGTTAAGCTAATACCCTTGGTGGATATGGTTGTAGACTGAAATATCTGGCATCAAGAAAATGAAGCATTCAGATAGTCTCTCTGGACCAATTCCATAACTTTTAAAAGACAAAGTCATTGCCCTAGTCAAATAAGAAACAGAAATCAAAAATTTTCTCTAATACAATAAGAACATGATTGGTGATATTTGAAAGAAAATTAGAATCAGAAATTGATAAACTTATGCAAGCAATTCTAAAAAGTATACAAAGAAGAGAAAGAATAGGTTAAAATGATGCAAACTTTTATCCAGCTGCCAAGAAAATTTTAATTCATATAACATTAACAGCCGCAATGGACATGTTGGTAAAACAGGAATGAAAATGACAGTGGAACATTTTTGGTTAGAACGTTGATTTTAAAAGACATGACGCTGGGGTATTTCAAATTAAGTCAGATAAAATAGAGAGATAGAATGGAGTAAGTAATACATAACGGACTCATGTACTTTTTTTATCATAAAGGGTTTTTGAACTATTGTCTTCATGTTTATTGTTATTTCCACAATATTTTAGCTGTGGTCATATTCAGATTTTTTTTTCATCTAGCCTTCTAAATCAAAAAAAAAAAATCTGAATATAAGAAGGGTAGATAAAAAAAAATCTGAATATGAGTACAGGTAAAAAAAATCATACTAATAGTAGTGATTCTAGTCAAGTCAGAACATTAAGTTTATAAGTCCCAAAAATTCACACTGAATTGTCCAGCAGGACACATGGCGTAAGGGTTATAGGCGTTGGTTCCCTAAGCTTCTAAGGAGACAATCATCTGGAGGTTGTTTTTTAACAAACTTCAGCTCTAAAATATGTTTTCCAAAATTTAACCCCCAATGAATTGAATATTTTACTTTATTTCCAAGTTTAGAAAAGTAAGGGGCTTGAAACAGGACAGTTAGGGGAATTTTAAAAGAAGAAAAAAAAAAGTTAACTATTAATTTGTTCAGAGACTTCAAATGTCAATTCATAGACTTTTATGAAGTTTGTCCCATCACATTTTTAAAGCTGTTGTAAAATTTAAATATCTACTTTGAAGGTTTATTTTTGATTTTAACTGAAAGATAATAAAATGAAGTCAGTTGTAAGAAAATGAAAACTATTTTGGCAAGTGTCAAACTTGTTTTAGAATGATTGTAAATGGTGTTTACGTTTTGGTCAACGAAATACTTCATTACGACATGCTGAATGGGTTTTGTTAACAAGAAAACAAATTTCTAATTTTAAAATTCATCCTTAAATTGACTTGACACCTGCGAAAATTTGAATCAAAACAAATATGTTAATTTACTCTTGTATTAACTAGATTACTTTTTCCTTAATATCTAGTAAAAAGAAAAATTGGGGCGGGGATGTTTTCCTGTCGATAAGAAATCAAAAAGAAGTCATTATTTACAAACGTCTTCCCACTTGACATAATAAATCAGTGCGACAAGTTGTTGTCACAGTTAATTTGAAGTATGGAAGAAGAAAGTGAGAACATTTTAGAAAACGGGTTACTTTTTGCATTTGTCAAGTGACTGGTCGCAAAACCACCAAAAATAGACTTTTGATTAAAAAAAAAAACTGTGTCAAAAAATGACAGGGAATAAATTGAAAACAAAAAAAAAGTAAATTAATGTCTTTAATTGTTGCTTTAATTTTTTTTTTATATACCCATATTTTTTTTACCTCCAAGATGTATTGCGTGAAACATTGCAAAGCACCCAATAATATTTTTATTCTTAATATTTCTCATATAATTAGCTTTGTTTATGTACTTACAACATTAAGACCCCAAGGGTAATAAGCAAACTTTGATAAAAACTTGACATCTGAACTCCTTTGACCTCAAGAGGTGAATTGAACGGACAAACACGGGGCAAGTCTTCTAACCGGAATAGATATTTCTGAACGACTGTAAAAAATAAACAAGGGCGATTATCAACATTTATTTTTCTAACTGTCTCCCATAGATCTTAAATGCAGAATATTTGAATGATTAAAAATTCTCCTCTTGAAAAGAACAAGTTAAACTTTGAATTGTTTGAATTTGTCAGTTTGATATAACACATTTTAAGAATTTTCGAATGTTGATTAATATGAGAATTTTTAAAAAATCGTTCATGACAAAGTGAAACTAAAATTTTCCAACTAAAAAATTATGTCTTTTTTTTAGTTTACATTGTACAATTGAGGGCAAATTTTATTTACCTCTACAGGATTAAGAATATTAATTGATGATAATCTTTTTCAGACAATTTATTCTATGTTTAACTCTAGATGTTTTTCCAGTTTTATAAAATTGAATTATAGGAAAGGAAGCTGTTTTTTTTTTTTTTAAATGACTGTTTTGTTTTGTTTCCACCTTCGAAAAATAACTTACGATAAACCGTTTTACAAAATGTAAAAACTTTTCCAGACCCAAATATCACCGATTTTTTTTCTTTTTTCGAGGGGGTGGGTTAAGAATAAATAATCTTTTTTTCAGTCTTTTCTTTAATTACTGATCAGAAAAAAACAACAGACATTTGTAAAAATTTCAAGTTTATTAATTTTCTCCTCGCATCTTGCTCTTTTATAAAAGTGAACGTAGATACTTAAGACGATGGAGATTTTTGGTGAGTAAAAGAAAATGAAACATTTTTATACTTTTACGTTTTTGTACATTAAAATTACATGTCGATAATTTTTGAATGTGTTGGAAAAAAGACCCAAGATATAAACAAATGAGGTTCCAGTTTATAAGTACATTGTAAATGAAAACCTTCACTTTAGAACCAAATGAGATATTTTTCTAAAAAATGAGAACATCTCCTATGAAGGTTATATTTATTCAAAAATCAAATCAAATAAATAAGAAAAAAATATTTCTCTAAAAAAATAAAAAATCGTTGTGAAACTAAACCAAATAATAACTAAATATTTCATCTTAATTCTTCTTTATGAATCAAGAATTTAAACTTTCTGCCAAAACATAATTTTATTTGTACTATAAAAAAGAAAGAAATTAAAAGACTAGGATACTTACTTTTTTTTCGTCTGATTTCTTTCCCACCAACGAAGCAGGAAAATATTAAAGAAAGCGGAGAAAATGTCAAATTTGAAACAAACTAATATTATAAATGAAAAACAATTGTCGTTTCTTATCAAAGCCAAATGTTTTCTAAAGAGTGAAATTCAAGGGAGATAATTGAAACTAGGAGTAATTTACGAAGCACTTTTGTTTCAACGTGGCACAAGGCCAAATAAATGGAGCTCCCAATGAGACTCGAATTCACTCGTGTAAGTTTGCTAGTCTACCTTGCTAACCATTACACTACCGGAGGTGCCCAGTATAAGTAAAAGATATGATTTTTTGTTTTGTTCTTGTTTTCATTTTGAAGACATATTCTATAGAATCCTTATGCTTGCCGCGACCGGCCTATGAATGTAAACATATCGGATTACACCTCGCCCTTGAGAAATAACATCCGTGTACGGCCGGAAATGATGAAGCCCTTTTTCGACTCTAACCGGCCGTTACAGCTAAGAAAGGGACAAAATTAATATTTATCAACATTTGTAAAACTCTTTTGGCAGAAATGATTCTATAAAAATGGAAGTAATACTTTTCGCTAACCTATACCGGGCTAAAGAAATACTTATTTACTGCGTGTATTTTTTTGTAGAAGAACTTTCTATCCAGGTGGCGCGACAGAGGGGGACTTCCCTTTCTTCGGTTCCTCTCCAGTTGTTGGGTTGCCCTCGGTAGGCCGTTTTATCTCTGGACGGTTCTGCCGGGTGTGCCTCGGCACTGGAGAGTTCCTCCGGCCTCAGGGGGCCACCCCCCAGGCTTATACCCCCTTCGGGGGGGTTTGGGTTTATTGCCTGGCGCCTGAGGCGCCCCAAAAAGGGGAATGCCGACGGGGCCGAAGGTATTTTCGGCCTTGCTGGACGTGTGTGGGCTTCGGCCCTGCGACCGGGCCCACCTTAAAAACGGCCTTGGGCCATATTCGTGCGTTGGTGGGACGCAACGATAAATACAGAGGTCCCCGCGGACCTTTTTTCCTCTCCAGTTGTTGGGTTGCATTCGGTAGGCCGTTTTATCTCTGGACGGTTCTGCCGGGTGTGCCTCGGCACTGGAGAGTTCCTCCGGCCTCAGGGGGCCATCCCCCCAGGCTTATACCCCCTTCGGGGGGGGTTATTGCCTGGCGCCTGAGGCGCCCCAAAAAAGGGAATGCCGACGGGGCCGAAGGTATTTTTGGCCTTGCCGGACGCGTGTGGGCTACGGCCCTGCGACCGGGCCCACCTTAATAACGGCCTCGTGCCTTATTCGTGCGTTGGTGGGACGCAACGATAAATACAGAGGTCCCCGCGGACGCTCTAGGGCGTTTGTGTGTGGCCTTTCCTCTCTAGTTCTTGGGTTGCATTCGGTAGGCCGTCTAACCTCTGGGCGGTTCTGCCGGGTGTGCCTCGGCACTGGAGATTTCTGCCGGGTGTGCCTCGGCACTGGAGAGTTCCTCCGGCCTCAGGGGGCCATCCCCCCAGGCTTATACCCCCTTCGGAGGGGTTGGGTTTATTGCCTGGCGCCTGAGGCGCCCCAAAAGGGGGAATGTCGACGGGGCCGAAGGTATTTTTGGCCTTGCCGGACGCGTGTGGGCTTCGGCCCTGTTACCAGGCCCACCTTAAAAACGACCTCGTGCCATATTCGTGTGTTGGTGGGAAGCTTCGATAAATACAGAGGTCCCCGCAGACTTTCTCGAAATCTATATATGGCACTAGACCTTGGTGTCTAGTTCAAGCCATAACCCGGCATACATGCCCGGGCCCAGATTTGGGTTCGTGAAACTGCTTGCACAGCCTTAGCTACCGCCTCGATACGTCCGCATAGTTATGGCGCGAAACAGCCATAGTTACCGCCCCGATACGTCCGCACAGCTTTGGCACGAAACAGCCTTAGCTACCGCCTCGATACGTCCACACATCTTTGGTGCGAAATAGCCATAGCTACCGCCTCGATACGTCTGCACAGCTTTGGCGCGAAACAGCCATAGCTACCGCCTCGATACGTCCGCACATCTTTGGTGCGAAACTGCCATAGCTACAGTAAACGATACGCCCGCACTGCCATCTGGCACGACAAAGCCATAACTACCGACCACGACGCTCCTGCGATGCAGTCCACGTAACGACTCGCTGTTACGGACTACCCTAGCAATGCAGCATCTAGTCCACGTAACGACTCGCTGTTACGGACTCCACTAGCATTGCAGCATCTGGCCCACGTAACGACTTGCTGTTACGAGCTAGCAAACAGATCGACACACCCCCGGTTAACCCAACGTACCGTTAAAAAACCGGGATATTGATCTACCGACCACGACGCTCCTGCAATGCAGTCCACGTAACGACTCGCTGTTACGGACTACACTAGCATTGCGACAACTAGCTCACGTAACGACTCGCTGTTACGAGCTAGCAACCACGACTCGACCATACCAACGAAATGTCAAAAACCGGGACATCGATTTACCAGAGACCGACTTCGGCTTTCCGCAACGACTCGACCGACCTCAGCTGCCCGCGACGACTGTCCAACGGTATCCAGCGACTCGACCGATCTCAGCTTACCAGCATCAAGCATCCAGCTGTATCTCCACGACTCGACCTACGCCAGCTACCCTCGTCGAACGTCCAGCTGCGAACATCTACAACGCGACCATACCAGCTAACGACGTAACCCATCCTAGCTGAAGATTACATATAACCGCCACGGACATTTACATACACGTTTGTAATTCCGGCAGTAAAATTTTCACTTTCGTTGTATCTGTTATCTTGCCTTTTGTCTTCCTTCATTGTCTCAGGCTGACACTACACTCGCCGGCATTTAACTTAAATCATTTGCGGTGTCGACACGCTTATGGGCTCCGCAACATGCTTTAATAATTCATTCAATTATTTTTTTAGAATTTCTTTTGTCCAATTAATATAGAAATGACTTTTGTGTAAAACTTTAAGTTTAAAAAAAAATCAATTTTTAAAACGTCTTTATTAAATCTACACATTTTATAATAAGCAAAGCATTCATATATTACAATTTTTTCTTCAGATTATAAAAACACTTATTTCGAATATATAAATTTTTAGGATATTAAAGTTCCATTTTAGTCACATCTTCAATAAGCCTCCTTATTTTGAATTCTGACATAGTGGCAATGAAGGAACTTTATTTACTGTACTTGTGATATATTAAATACCTCAGATAGGAAGTAAAAAATGGAACTGAATCTGATAATATAAAGAAAAATTGAAAAACAAGGTAATGCAAAGAGAAGAATTTAAAAGGAAAGTCAACATTCCAATGTTCTGTTTCTAATGAACCATCATCAAGACTTAAAAAGGATGATATCGAGTGATGATAGGTTAAAAAAATTCATCGGTGATCTATGATCACTTGATATCCTTCTTCCTGAAATTATTTAAAGTAATTATTTGACTAAATTTTGAAATGTGATCATTATTCTCTGTCAAGAAGAAATCAGATAGATTTTAATAGGTATTTTTTTAAAGACTTAAAAATGAATTGTACTTATTTGAATCTTTTCTTTTTCCAATTAGGATAACATCACATTATTCTATACAGTGTAAGTAACTGTTCAAACACTTATAATTCTAGTTCTTGTCTATTTATTTTTAAAATAGGTTTTTGTTTTCTTATATATATATGTGTGTGTGTGTGCGTGTGTGGGTGTTCATGGTGGAAATGTTGCTTGACCCTACCAATAAACCAGAGTATATGACTTATCATCAAGGATTGAACTCTTGAACCCCATGTAACAACATGCACTTTAATCAATACTTATAACCACTAAACCAGTTGTGGTGGAGCACCTTATGTTATTTTGAATAGATTAGATTTGTTGTTATTTGCAATAAAAAAAATTAATATTTATACACTACATAAAAAAAAAAAAAAAAAAGCTTTTGTCTTTTTGATATTTTTATTATTGAAGTTTTGTTTTTTGTAAATACACATAAATTTTCACACACTGATGAAGATTATTCCAAAACAAACAGAAAAATCCTTCTATGAAAAACTTTGGCAAATTAAGTGTGAATTATATCACTAATCATTTTCCTTTGTTATTACAACCAAAATTTACAATGCTACTACGAAACCGCATGGTACCCAAACTCAAAAACATCCTTAGGAAAAACCAACATGGCTTCCGAAAAAGTAGATCCACAACCTCAAAAATATTGACCATCCGTAGAATCCTTGAAGGTGTACGAGCAAAAAACATACAAGCAACATTACTATTTGTCGACTTTACCAAGGCCTTCGATTCCATTCACAGAGGAAAGATGGAACAAATCCTACTAGCATACGGCCTACCTAAAGAAACCGTAGCAGCAATAACGATTCTCTATAGAAACACCTAAGTGAAAGTACGTTCACCAGATCGAGACTCTATGTCAATGCACACAAAACGGAATATATGTGCTATAATCAAACAGGTGACATCTCCGCAATTGACAGAACCCCTCTTAAACTAGTTGACAAATTCACTTACCTTGGAAGAGGCGTCTCATCAACCGAAAAGGACATCGACACGCGCCTAACGAAGGCATGGACAGCTATCAATAGGCTATCGATCATATGGAAATCAGACCTAACCGATAAAATGATACGCAGTTTCTTCCAGGCAGCTGTCGTATCGATACTGCTGTATGGATGCACTACATGGACGCTAACAAAACGGCTGGAGAAGAAGCTAGACGGCAATTACACAAGAATGCTGCGAGCAATCTTGAACAAGTCCTGGCTGCAACACCCCACAAGATACCAACTATACGGCCACTTACCTGCTATCACGAAAACTATCCAAGTTAGACGAACCAGACATGCAGGACACTGCCGGGGAAGCAGGGAGGAGCTCATAAGTGATGTACTCCTATGGACCCCCACATATGGCCGGGCAAAAGCAGGACGATAAGCACGAACATACATTCAGCAGCTATGTGAGGATACGGGATGTAGCCCTGAAGACCTGCTAGAGGCGATGAACGATTGGGAAAAGTGGCGAGAGAGGGTCAGGGATATCCGTGCTAGTAGCACGACATGATGATGATGATGATTACAGCATTGAATTAATTTATACTCAATAGACTGTGAGATTCATTAATTTGAATCTACTAGAGACATTTGAAATATAGAAATAATTTGGGCTTATAATTTTTTATATAATAAGAAACCTGTTACTTTATTAACCCTTTCATTCTATATAATAAAAATGGTGAACCACGCGTGAAAAATTTTTTCTTGTGAGGGCATAGACGTAGCGCATAACCCACAAGGGTTGATATGCCATAAAACACCAACAAACCCACTAAAATTTATTTTTGTGAGGGCATGCATATAATTCACATTGATACACAATTCCTGACCTATGTATCTCTTAAAATAAAATTTTCTTTAACATACATCATTTTTATTTTATTCTTCCCATAGTAAACAGCAACCTTAGTAAAAAAAGACTCTTCAACATATTCGAAAGCGGATTTATCACTCATTGTGATAGTCAATTCCTACATTTTAATACCAAAATCCCTGGCAGTGACTTTTGGATATAACACCTTATGGCTGCCCTTGTTAGGTAAGTGTTGAGATTTTCAGAAGATTAATGGGTAGACAACTTCCTTGGAAGTTTGATGACAATGGCCAGTAAATGACATTCACCTTTGACGAAAGACATCTGGTAGAAATGATAGGACTTTGTAGATGGCGTTTAAGGTATTGAATCGTCTCCAGCTTATATTTTGAGTTCGCCCTTGGACTAAGTTAATTTGGAGCCATTAAAAAAAGTAATTGGGGGAGGAGAATATTAATTGATAGACCCACAATCTCATGACATTTGTGGCCAATGAAGACAGCTCACCAGGACTGTAATGATACGGTTACGAGGTTTTAGGTTTTCGTTTATTTGGGTTATGATAACATCTTTAGTAAATGTTTATGTAAAGATTAATATTTTCCATGTGTTGCTAAATATATCATATTGAATGTAAAGCCACATACTTAAAAAAATATGGTTTCACTTCATTGTTCTTCATAAATGAGTTTGTTATGTCTTGACCTTTTGACCCGGCCAAAAATGCCATTCAAGGTGATGCTCCGGAAGGAAGTGACACATTCTAATGGCAGTTATGAGAGGAAATCACGTCGGCGGAAATTGGCTGATGAAATGGGACGAGGTAAAAAAAAATCCCATGATACTCTCATAGACTGACGCACCGGAAGAGAGTGACCTCTGAACTGCATGACTGTTATTTCCGCTTGATGACGATTAAACATTCGCTTTCAAAGATCGCGTGGGCGATCAAGTGGGCGTTGAACTATTATATAGCGCAGTCAAGACAGAGGTCAAGCCTGAGTTGCAGGCAGTAGAGCTGAAGATCGGATGGAGTTATAGACGAGATGTGGTAGGGAAAGCCACATCAGGCTGAAGGGGCTTTTGGGCCCTGATGAGTTGAGGTCCGGAGAAGATGTTGATAAGATGCCGTAAAGAAAGCCATCACCCAGCAGAGTTGCCTCTGGACCACCGGTTGAGCATCAGAAGAACGAGAAAGACACAACGTGACGGCCAAAAGATTTGGGGTCAAAATATTTCAGTTTCTGTTCGGTCTCCAGCTCTCTCTCACACGCAGACCTTGATTAACCTTATTATTGTGTCGTTGTGATGCTGTAGATGAGTATATAACAAGTTCTTCAAAAGAAATCAGTAGTTTAGAAGAAAAACTAAAAACTTAAAACTGCCAAAGCCACCACACCACACCAAAACAAAAAAAAAAAAAAAAATAACGAATTGCTTAGCCTCCCCCGTCTCAAACAGTAGACCGTCTCCAAGTATATTTTAAATTCATTAGTATATAAACTATGAAAGGGAAGAGGAAGGATTTGAACTCGCACTTCTCAACAGAGATTTTGCGTCTGTTACTTTTTGCAACAGACGAGTGAGTGGTTTTTTTGTTAATTATCGTTGAAACTGTTGTTCTTGTTTAAAATATTGTTACTCGTTTATTGTTGAAAAGCTCTTGCTATTGTTGGACTACTGTTTTTTGAAGTGCCCCTCCCCCAAACAATTGTTATTTGTTTGCTGAGGGAGGTCAACACTTGTTATTTGTTGTGAACATTTTCTTTTTGAAAAAAAAAAAGATTCATTTTTCAACATATTTGCATCCGTATTTTCACACATAAACAAAAACATTCAGCGCCACCATTCCTAGTTGCCTCATAAGCAAGTATGGAAGAATCACCAACAACAGACACTTCACAAACCGACATTTTTGACGGCCTAAGCTCCCCGCCTCAATGCCGGAAGACAAATGGCCAGCACTTTCTCAGACATCAACTCCGGCCAGTACCATTCAACCGGCCCAGGAATTGCCATCAAGGCTAGCCTCCTGGACGGCACAAATAACGAAAAAATCCTCAATAGACTATAAAAAGTGCAGGAAAAAATAAGAAAAGTATTTTCAAGGGAATAGGATTCTTCCTATTTCCGAATTAGTCCAAGAGGTCCAACCTAAAACGATCTCCTTCGTAGTCACAGACTTAAAAACCAGGAGGCTGGCTGGTATAAAGAAGGAGACGTTTGAGGATCTATTGAAGGCAGCGGGCATCCCTGCAAAATATTATTGCAGATGAAGCTTTGCAACCTGGGATGTACTGCTGCCTACAGAGGAACTTGCAACGAAACTGGCCGGGGATAATATAAAATCCAAGTAGTTCCGGCTTCAGCCCGAGTATCTAGGAAGACGGCGAATAAAAATCACCGTGTAATGTCCCCATCGAGTTAAACGAGGAAGTATTGGCTGCATTCTTAAGCAACTATGGACATATCGAAGATGTAACCAAAGCAAAATCACCAAACGGGATAGCGCACGGTGATTATTTATTCCCAATGTGTCTGGACAGAGCGGGGTTTATGGCCATACCACACACAGTGGATTACGAGAGCCAGGTAATGACGGTGGTCGTTGAGGGTCGGAAGCCCCAGTGTTGAAACTTCAAGCAACTGGGGCATTTCTCAAAATCCTGCCCTCAAAAGACCACCAGAACACCGATTCCAGCAACAACAACAAATACGACCACTACGACAATAGCAGCAGCATCGACTAAACAAAGTACACCAGAAACAGACGAAAGCCCCAAACCAGACACCGGGGATCACCCTAACAAAGAAGAAGGATGGACCCAGGTACAAAGGGGAGGGAAGAAAAAGAAAAAATTCTCAACAATAGAACCAACTGAGAAACGAACAACTGCAACTACTGTTACGACCGCCTCTACTGTCACTACTACTAAACAACCATCATCATCATCGCCCATAAAAAAGAAAAACAATGACAACAAACACAATACAGAAGCAATGGAAACTACAACAAACCCCAAGAGAAGAAGGGA
The DNA here is from genome assembly GCA_963585895.1 of Sepioteuthis lessoniana. NCBI lineage: Eukaryota > Metazoa > Mollusca > Cephalopoda > Myopsida > Loliginidae > Sepioteuthis > Sepioteuthis lessoniana. Next base: position 548,619 of record OY757908.1, on the reverse strand, counting down.
CAGTGGAGACTCAGCAAAAGAAGAGGGGGAGAGAAAACATATAAAAAAAACCGACCCCCAAACCAGGAAGGGAGCCAGAAAAAGGTCCCCAAACACAAACACCCTCCTTGCCTCAACCTAAGGAGAAAAAACAAATGAAATCTCCAGACTGACCAGCAAAAATCATTCCTCCCCCACAAAATACCCCAGCGCACCTCTCTGACTTCCCACTTTCCCCAAAATAACCTTCTCTCTCACCCATCACAACCCCCAAAATACTCCTACGTTCCCATTCAGTGACTAGGGAGTCACCAACAGCAGCAGCATCATCAGCATCATCCACAAGACAAAAAAAAGGTCACGGTCGGCTTCAAACGAAGTCCGAGGTGCCTTTACAGCATTTCAATACTGCCAGGACATACTTCAACCACAGAATATGGACCATATTCTTAAAAAGACATTGAAACCTTTGTCATTATAGACGGAAAAAATGTAACCAATCCTTATTTATTTAAAAATGTAGCAATGGTGACCACATTCGTCCGTTCGGCTGGCGGCAGAACTAAAGAGCTCTAGCACTTTCTTGAGGAGGCCAGTCAAGCGGACGTAATGTTGGCGGATTTGCGCCATCATACACTAAAAAAATGCTTCCTTTTTGTTCGGGCAGGGTCCCGATTTTAGTTTACCCGTCTTTCTATAGGTCACTAAAGTTGCGGTACCCCATGGATGTCGGGGGAATTACCAGGGACGACTGAGTCAGCACTGAGCTCGGCACCAGATCCCTGCGTCAGGCTGTCGGCATTCTTACCCCAAAGGATTTCCGGCCCGTAGTCGACACTGATTAAGGTAAGTGGGACTGATGGCTCTAAACCTTGCTACTGTGAATGTGAGGGGACTGAGGGATTCAAGCAAGTGTACGCGCTTGCTTGGTGAACTTAAGACCCTCGGTGTAGATGTTGCTGCGGTGCAAGAAACCCACTTCACTTGCGGTGCCGACTCTCGTTTGCTGGAAAGCGATTTTAACGTTTTCTCAGCATACGGCAGCCATACCAGCGCTGGGGTTTCTTTGCTAGTTGGACGCAGCCTTGATGCTGATGTTGACGTTGTTTTTGCAGGTGACTGGTTGTGGCCGATGTTGCCGTTAAAAGTTTTAAGTTCCGTCTGGTTGCGGTTTATGCGCCCAATATCGTTGTGGAGAGGGTTTCCTTTTTTCGTCGGTTGGCACCGTTCCTGGACGATACGAAGTGGCTAGTTTTAATGGGTGATTGGAATGCGGTCCTTGATCCCAAGATAGATAAGGTCGAACGGGGAGCTAGTAGATTGGGAAGGTGTGAAAGTAGCCTTGCCGGCCTCATGACTCGTCATGACCTCGTCGATAGGTTTCGTCTGGATCACCCAGGGCGGGAGATGTGGACGTGGCTAGATAGCTCGTCCTCTGCCAAAGTAGGTTCCCACTTGGACAGAGTGTTAGACGAGCTGACATTGATTTCGTTAGTTGTCCCACGTTCCACTTGATAGCGTGGACTGACCATAAATTTGTTAAGGTCAGTCTACGGTTAGCTAATAGGCCTAGTCTGGCCGGTTACTGGAAGTTCAATACCTCCTTACTGGAGATACGGGACTTCCGGGATCGGCTGGAATCCCTAATCAAGCGGGCGTTAGTGGGGGCGGTTACCGGGAATAGGTGGTGAGGATCTCTTAAACATAGGATTAGAGATTTCGCCACCAAGTACGGTCGACAGCTCAATTTAGATAGGACCAACGAGGCGAAATCTATAGACGATAAACTTTCCCGGGCGGTGGCTGGTGGGGGAGACTCCCTAACCGTAGAACTAGCTAGGAGAGACTTTGAGCGTGAGAGTAGCGAGCGCTACAAGGGATTCGTAGTTAGATCTAGGTTAAAGAGAGTTCTCAACGAAGCTGTGAAATCTAACGCGACTGCGCGTGAAAAAGAAGTGCGAAGGTTCCCCGATCGGTATATCGATTCTGTCAAGACCCCGGATGGGCGACTGCTGCGATCGAGTCATGAGATGCGTGATGCCTTTCGGGCGCACTTTCGGGATCGCTTTGCCCACTATACTGATCTCCCGCTCCGGAAGTTTCGTAGCTATCGTGCCGACTTCCCCCGCCTTGGGGCGGCTGAAGCGGCTAGTTGCGAGGGTGTGGTTACTGAATGCAAAGTCCGTGATGCGTTGAAGCAGGTCGGCCTCAACAAGTCGCCGGGACAAGATGGTTTGCCCTACGAAGTGTACTTGACGATGTCGCACATGTTTGTGCCTATTCTGACGGATATGTTCAACCATTGGTTCGCCCAGGGAGCCATCCCTGGTAGCGTTACCAAGGGCGTGATCACATTCCTGAAGAAAGGTGGGAGGCATGGTTGGGAGGGTTTCGACGATTACAGGCCCATAACTCTGCTTAACACAGAGTTAAAGATTTTGGCTCAGGTCTTAGCGAATCGTTTACAGCTTGTCATTAGCGATCTGATCGGCCCCGAACAGACCTTTGCTGTGAAGGGAAGATCGATCCAGGACAACCTGCACTTGATTCGCGAGGTCCTAGAGGGGATAGAAGACGGCACCGAGGCCGCACTGATCAGTTTAGATCAGTCCAAGGTCTTCGATAGGGTTGACCATCGGTTTTTGGCGACTGTTTTGGAGACTGCCGGATTCAAACCGGAGTTCCGCAGATGGATTAGCATGATATACCACAACCCTCAGGCAGTGGTGCAGGTGAACGGAAGGCGTTCGAGGGTGTTCGCGATCGAGCGTTTGGTCCGGCAGGGCTGCCCCCTGTCTCTTCTTCTCTATGTCCTAGCTTTGGAGCACCTGCTCTGTAGGCTTAGGGATTGGACGACAAATCCGGCCCTGCGCGGTATCCCTTTTTCTGGCCCTCTTACGGCAAGGGTTTCCGCGTTCGCTGATGATATCACAGTGTTTGTATCCTGCCGCCTGGATATAAAGGCTGTGAAGAAGGCGGTTAGCGAGTACGAGTGGATTGCAGGAGCCAAGGTCAATTTTGACAAAAGCGAAGGTTTGCGGCTCGGTGCTTGGAGGGGTAGCAATACTCTGCCAGGGCCCTTCCGCTGGAGTGACGGACCCGTCCGCATCCTCGGTGTGTGGTTCGGGATCGACCTCCAACTGGATCGAAATTGATCGGTAGTACAATCTAAGGTGAATGCTCAGGTGGGAATCTGGCTTTCAAGGAGGTTGTCCTTAAAGGGCAGGGCGGAGGCGTGCGCCGCGTACGTCTTCCCCTTGATCCTTTACCGATTGGCTCTACTTCCTCTGCCTAAGACACGTCGGTTTGCACTGCAACGACCCCTCTCCAGATTGCTCTGGGGAGGTGCAAGGCCGATGGTCCGTAGGCAGGTCTGTATCCAACGTACACGCAACGGGGGTCTAGGTAAGCCTGATCTGGAGAGCCACTGGCTCGCTGAAAGACTTGCATACTTGGGCCGATCCTTGACGGGGGATGCAGTGTGGAGACGAAAGGCGAGTAGGACTTTTCCTCGCCTCAAGTCAGACCCAAAGGCTGAAGGTCGACGTAAGCCTTTGGGCGAAGCACTGTTTGTCCGCGAATGCCGAACGGCCCTTCGTAACCTTCTTGGGTCCAGTAACCTTTCACGGCCTCGAAAAGAACTATATCGGGAGCTAGTGGTTGGTTCCATTTCTGATCCTCTCAGCGAGCGGCGTGGCTGGACGACGGAGGAGATCCGCTCTCATTGGAATTGGGCGCCAGGATCGAGCTTCTTGAACAACCCCGAGTTCTCGCTCACCTGGCGACTTGTACGAAATGCGTTACCCCTTGTCGGCTGGAACTACGGAGCGGGCCTGGCAGACATGCCCGATTGCGCTCGCTGCGGCAGTGATTTGGAAGAAACGGCTGAGCACGCCTTCTACTACTGCGAGCGAGTTCGCCCGTTTTGGGATCATGTCGGCGAGTGGACGGCTCGCATCGAACCCAAACAGCTCGTGCTGTTCGACGTTGGTTACGTCGTAGACAACGTTCTTCCTCCGTTTCATGGTGAGAAGTGTATGGTGTTTCTCACAATCCTAGCTGTAGCTAGGATGGTGATTTGGACGATGTGAAACAAGGGATTGTATGACGATGCAAACTTCTCTCATCGTGATCTGGTTTTGTATTTTCGGCATCAGCTGAGGGTCAAAATCAGATGCGATAGAAAACGCTTGGATCGCATAACATTCAGCAAAAGGTGGGCAAATACAGCGAGCCTGGTCGTAAGAAAGGGGGCAATGCTGGAGTGATCCTCCCCTCCTCTGCCGGCCCATGGCGTCTACGGTACGGGTCCTTAGGGACCCCATCCCTGGTAAGTAGGATTTTTCCCCTTGAAACCTAGTTAGCAGTATGTTGTGAGTCATTTTCCCCAGCATCTAGTCGTTAGTTCTCAAGATCTTCCCCATCCCCATTATTTTTGTACTTCAACCCATATCCCAGTCCTCTTTTGTTGAAGATCTTGAACATTCATATGTATAAAAATCATACTACATGCTTGCATCGACCCATACCGCACCCGACCCTTTATTTCTTTTACCCCTGTAGATTAGGATTCCTGTCCCACCTAGGGTAGGTCCGGCTTGTTTTCGGTTCTTTCGCCCCGGAAAAACAGTCGGCCTCCAATTTTATAGACGGGGGGATGAAAGTGCAACCAAACGGGGAATTTTTCCTTGTTTTTCGTTTATATTGTGACGGCAAATTGACTAAAATCCCAAAACGGGACTTTATTTTTGCACGTGTGAAGACGGGGCAGGTTGGCACTTGATCCCCTATAGAATAAGTCCTCGTTCAGAGTTTTTCTCTCAGGCATATAAGACCTGGCATATTACGTGAGGGATTAATTTAGGGCCAGACTGACCGCCGCTGGCAAGGGGTTCCAAATTTCACACTATCCACACACCCACCAAGGCCACTAAACTTCCTCCCCTAGACAACAGAAGATATGGACCTATAGGTTTTAGTCGTAATAATATTATATTGTAGTAGTCGGCAACTCCGGTTTCCCGTGTGATATTTTTAAGGAATTAATAGGACAATTCTAAGCAAGATAACATAAGGCGAATAGAAGCTGAAAAGGAAATGTGACACAACAAATTCGTAGCAGAGCTGCAAAGAACAACTTAGACCACGTGGTAACATAAAAATACATGAATCCTTTACTCTACAAAGAGATACACTTTCAAAGTGAATTGAACAGTCCATGGACATAAATGTCTTTCTTCTTTTCTGTTCTTTCGTTTCTTCAAATTGAGAGAGAGAGAGAGGGGGGGGTATATAAAATTTGGGTATAAAGGAGAAATAGCCCCAAAGTTACTTATTTTTCGACGGGGTTCCACTGGAGAATCTTTCTTCTTTCACGGGCTAATAGACTTTATACTATTTTTAACACTGGCTTGAAGAACTTGGGTCCCTCGTGTCCAAGATATGTTTTTGTCTTCTTCACCCGGAGTAATGGCTATGGGTCTGTCTGCCACGAGCCCTGCCCAAAAACTAAATTTTTAACTTTCTATTTCCGCTGACGGGAAGGAGTCCTCACTTCCGTTTTGGGGTCCCAGCCAATCATTTGGCTTCTCTCTTCCTCCCCCTGGTCGGGCGATTTCTTGGGGCTACTAGATGTCACCCAAGTCAGGTTACTCAGTACAGATAGCTTGCACCAATTTACTATCATGCCTTAACGGTCATTTTCTGAAGGCTTGCTACTGTTCATTCCAACGAGAGGATAGCAGTCATCCCACTTCCATCGTCTCAGTGGGATATCACGTGACAATATGTATTTCGGGGTTTTTCTCCCATTCCCATCATATCTATTGTAAATAAATCATATCATCCATCACTTTCGGATTTTAAGTAGGTTTTTTATTCATAGGGCAAATGTGGTATTTTGGTGATTGCAGCGCGCATGATGATGGAAGAATGGTTCTATAGAATGTGTACTGTTGAATGGGTCGGCGAATGTGGCTAGCTAGGTCCCCTTAGAACATTTAGAAAAGCATGACCGCTCCCTTCTCTTCCCCAAAACTTCAAGGCCTTGTGCCTACCATTTTATAATTAAATGGAAATAAACGCACCTGCCAGCAAAGAAATTTTTTTTAATATTGGTCAGCATGTCTTTAAGCCCTATTAATTTAAAATGCTGAAAATTTTACAACATTTTATGTTGTATTCTTCTTTGTAAAATATTGCCTAAACTGTGCGTTTTAAATGTAAAGACACCCTTACTATAAACACCAAATTGAATATATGACTCTGTCCAAATGTCAGCAAACACGGCAAAACGTTTTTGAATCTTTTCTAAAAGTTTAAAATTCCTAAAGCCCCCTCCCCAACAGTAGTTTAGAAGAAAAACTAAAAGCCTAAAACTCCCAATGCCACCACACACACACACAAAAAAAATTACATTTGTAAAAGCTATAAAATTCTTAAAGCCCCATTCGGCTCCTAATGGTTGTATAGAAGAAAAACTAAAAAGCCTAGATAAATCTCCCAATACTGCAAAAAAAAAACCCCAAAAAAACTCAAACATTTCAGTACCAGTATCAGAAGATAGGTGAAAATATAAGTAAAAGTCTGACTAAAGTACCTTAATCCTGGACTTTTAACTAAGTTAAAACTTAAATTAAAATTAAAGCCCCCCCATTTTTTGTTACGTACACATGGGAAGCAGCATGATGGACGTAAATTATTTGAATAAACCCATTGACGGCCAAACTCAATACCTAAACGGGTCCTGGACGTGAGTTTGACGACTTAACGCTCAGGATCGTTAGTTCGATCGGGGAACTACTGCTGCTCCTCTATAAGAGTGGCTTCTTTAGAAGAGAGAACGGCTTCGAGCTGACAAAGAAAAGAAGCAGAAGGTACCCCGCAAAAACAATTACCGACGCCGACTACACCGATGACATGGCGATACTGGCAAATACACCCAACCAAGCCGAAACACTACTGCATAGTTTGAAACGAGCAGCCGAAGGCATGGGCCTCTATGTCAATGCACACAAAACGGAATATATGTGCTATAATCGAACGGGTGACATCTCCACCCTAGACGGAACCTCTCTTAAACTAGTTGACTAATTCACTTACCTAGGAAGCAGCGTTTCATCAACCGAAAAGGACATCGACACGAGTTTAACAAAAGCATGGACAACTATCAATAGGCTATCGATTATATGGAAATCAGACCTAACCGATAAAATGAAACGCAGTTTCTTCCAGACAGCGGTCGCATCGATACTGCTATATGGATGCACTACATGGACTCTAACACAACGGCTGGAGAAGAAGCTAGACGGCAATTACACAAGAATGCTGCGAGCAATCTTGAACAAGTCCTGGCGGCAACACCCCACAATACACCAACTGTACGGCCAACTCCCTCCTATCACGAGAACTATTCAAGTTAGGAGAACCAGACATGCAGGACACTGCTGGAGAACCAGGGATGAACTCATAAGTGATGTACTCCTATGGACCCCCACACAAGGCCGGGCAAAAGCAGGCCGACCAGCATGAACATACATTCAGCAACTATGTGAGGATACGGGATGTAGTCCAGAAGACCTGCCAGAGGCGATAAACGATAGGGAAAAGTGGAGAGAGAGGGTCAGGGATATCCGTGCTACCAGCACGACATGATGATGATGATGATTTATTTTAGTGACAATGACATCTTATCTTATGTAGATGTTTTCCATGTGTTTTGTAAATACAGTTTCTCTTTAGAGAGTGTGTGGGTGATTGTGTTCGATATTAAATACAAAATCACATACTTAAAAAAAATTGGGTTTCTCTTCATTGTTCATTTCTTTATGATTTCTTCAAAAATAAAGAATTTTTTATTCACTTTCTCTTAAAAATATTAAGAGAATATATAAATATCTTTTTAGGTTTATGTTCACATTAAAAATTCAGATTTATAAACTTAATAATTGTATGAAATCCGCCTGGTGAGTCTTTTCTGTGAAACAAGAACACAGTGAAAATCTTAAGACAATCGCTAGTTCTCAGGTTCCTTTCTTTTACGGGCGAGTGGCATTCTCCAGAATCTGGCTGAAAGTACCTTTCTGCTGTTTTCTGTCCAAAGATTCTGTTCTTATGTTTTTACGGGAGATTCTTTCCCGGAGCTTGGCCAGATTGGCGTCTATCTCTTGCCAATGCTAGTCCAGGACTAAACTTTCTTTTCCAAATTTCCGCAAACGAAAAAGATGGAATTTTTTCTTATAGGCGAATCATTTGGCCCTTTTTCTTCTCCCACTTTCCATCTGGTTACGATAATCGAATGACCTTCATTCCCTCCTTTGTCCAACCGATTATAGGTCTTGAATTGCGGGTAGCTTTTGACCTTCATTCTGCTACTGTTTTAGTGGTCAGTCCCTGGGGCCTGTTAGTTCAAACATAGAAGGGTAGGGGAATAGATCTCACTTTTCCTCTCTCGGTGGTATATCACGTCACAATAGCATCACTGCTATCCTTCTACAAGGATGGATTTAGTATTAAATAGTCTGTGACGTTTGATATGCCATTAAACAAAGAAACCAAACCAAAACAAAGTACAGCATCACCAAAAGAACTACGACATTCTCCAAACATCAAACCTCCCTTTTCCACGTCCACAGCAAACAATAATACAAGTGATTTTATGCTCTAAGCACAAACTTCCCATTGATACAACAAAGATCTCATATACCCTTAGGGGCTTCTGAAACAGAACTTTTTGCTGAATTGACATTTACACAACCAAATTACTTTTTATATTCTTTAGAAATACATCCTTCCTTCTTTCCTACTCTCTTTATTTCTGTTATCATTTCTTTTTACTGAAACGTTAAAATATAATGTTGTCCTCATTAGAACAGCCTTTCTTTTATTTATTTCCTCTCTATTACTATATACAAATATATAAAAGTGCTTTTGAACAGAGGAGAATTTCTGTAAGCAAGTAGTTTGTAAGTAACTTTATTTCTAAATGAGTTGGAGTTCATTTGTTTTCACAGTTAAATGGTTTAGGTTATTTTTAACATTAATAATTCTATTAGATATTAATTATTTGCTTGCATATAGTTAAATAGTTTCAAGTATTGCTATTTAACACTAATAATTCTATTCAGCATTGCAATTCAACATAATTCTAACCAGTTAACAGCTGTAGAGTTTCAAATAATCAAACATAATAATCCCTAGTAAAAGATTAAACAGTTTTATTTGACTCATAGATGTGACCCTAACAGTTACTATCAGTCGGGGTCTGGGTGGACCTAAGATTAATAGATATAAAGGGGTACTCCACATTCCCCAAACTTCAAGACTGGATCTTCTCTATCAGATGCAATTTTGAGTCAAACTCCAGACAACCGAAGTGGACCTGGGAGTAATGAAAATGAAAGGGTACTCCACATTCCTCAAATTTCAAGACTGGAGCCTCAACATTAGATGGTGTTTAATACTATAATCAAAATGCTAAATGGTTTCAAGTATTGCTAACACTTATAATTTTATTCAGCATTATTCATTCATCAGCTGACAAATGGTTTCAGATTTCCTCTTTATTACCAATAATTCAATATTAATCATATATTTGCACATCGTTTGCACATGTTTCAAATATTGTAAATGATTAGATAGTTCTATTTGATCTGTTAATGTGACCCTGATGGGTAATACCACTCTGGGTCACGGTGAACCTGGGAGTAATGGCAAAGAAGGGGTACTCCACATTCCACTAAGTTCAAGAACTAGGCGCCTTACCAATAGATAGTTTTGATCAGATAGATACCCAGGACACTCAATGTGGGGAGACGGGGTTACCCCTCTGCAGTGCCCAAGCCAACAGAGTGGTTCCAAGAAAGAACTTTCAACTATTTCACCACCAAAAATTTATTCAGTATAAATTGACCAATCTCCCAAGAACTAGCCAGTAGCAGCTCCAACAGTCTTAGAAAGGATAAGTTCCCAAATCACCATGCGACAGTAAATAAGTTTTATCCTCTAAGGAATTTCTCGACTGACAAGCAATTAGGCATTTTAAAAAGATTACTAAAACATTTACGTACACTGTACACATATGAAGATTAATACTTGTACGACAGATTAGTGTCCATTACAAAAATAAAAAAGACATTTGTTTCAACTGAAACTCTTGTTATTTGTTTTTTCTTTTTAATTCATTTAAACATTAACTTTTTTTTAATTCAAAAATTTCTTTGCAGCAATATTGAGCAACATTCCATTACAAACTCGTTACATATTCACTCTTCCTTTGTAACAGAACACTTTCCCTTCTCAGTGTTACTCTAGGAAAGTAGACCTCAGAAAATCAAAAGGTTAAAATCATGATGGAAATTTCTATATGAAAAGAAATTTCCCGATTGTAGATGAAATACATTTTTTAATCTAAAATGCAAAAAAATATATTTCTACACGACAATAAAAAAATGCATCCTCCTCCTTATCATCAAGATGTCCTGACAGCATGGATTTCCTTGACTTTCTCTCACCACCTGTACCTATTAGTCATTGCTTCTTACGATACCTCTAGATAACACTTGGATTCTGCAAAGAGCTGATGAACTTACGTTTTTGCTGGTCAGTTAACACTAGTGTGTCCACGTACAGATGTCGTTCTGCAGCAGTGACCAGCTTGTCTTGCTTGAATCATTTGTGAGATGGGAGATAAGTGGTCATAAGTGTTTTGTAGGTTTGTGACAGAGAGTAGTCCCCCCCAGATTGGTTGATTAATTAACGATTCTAGGGAAATAATTAAGGAAAATTCTTTTTTTTCCTCTTTCTCTCTTCTTCTTATTTTTTTTCCTATCCTATTTTATTTATTTATTTATTAAACATTCGACCGATGTCCTGTGGTTCTTTGAAAGTGAATCTTGCGATAATATGAAAGAGAACAAGTAATAAAGTTTGTACGAACTAAGGGGTGAACTAAAGTTCATACTGGACATGAATTAAGAATAAGAAAAAAAAGAAAACCTTAAGTAGATCTTATGGTGGAGATGGTGACAGAGGCCATATGGTTTGGAAAAGTAAAGGAAGTTATAGCCAAGTTAAGTGGGTCTTCCGGTAGAGATAGTAATAAAGTCTGTGTGGTCAAAAAAAAGCAAGGATAAGTTTAAATCTAAGGGTATAGCCAACTTAAGTGGATCTGACAGTGAAAATAGTACTAACGTTTGCGTGGTCGAAGCAAGAATAAGATTTGGCTAGATATTGAGACGAGGTAAGTGGATTTATCCCATCTCAAGTATTGACCGTCTGCTTGGGATCAGTAGGGGGTATCGAAGTTAAAATCTTAAGTATATCTTCAAACGCAGCGTCGGCCATATGTGGAAAAAGTTGGTCAGCTTGGCGATTTACATATCATTATGCATGGGCGTGCCTGGGGATCATCGAAGCTCCACCCCCAATTTATATAAACGACGCCAATCGATAGTAGAGTGCAGATCAAGTCGACGGAAGAAAGAGACAGCGAAGGCCTGAAGGGCAGATCAAATCGAGGTCGGCGGAAGAGTAGAGAGACAGTGAAGAATTCAGTGCAGCACCCATCTTAGAACTTCGACTCCAGACCAAGTTTAGTTTAGAACCGAAAGTCCGAAGTAAAGCAGGGACAACCGATTATTTATTGATTTATTTTTTCTGCTAAGAAACCAAACGGAAATAATTGCCTCCCTTACACCTGTTTGATCTGTCACATTTCCGAACGAACGAATAAGTTCGTAAGACCTTTTTTCTTTCCTCTCTTCTCCATTGTATTCTACACATTTTGTAAATGCGTACATCATTGATAAAGACAAAAGATTGGAGAAATTTGAAAGCGTTGGTTTCCTTCTTGTACATTTGCAAACTGCAACAGATACAATCTCTCTCCCAACAACAATTTTATTTCGGCGTGGATTCCAGCCAAAATTAGAAACGATCTGAGTTAGCTAGAACACTGCCATTCGAATCAAAAGACACAGCGTGGGGAATGGCAGGAGTTATCAGGAATTGAATATCGGCGAAAATTCCCAAGTGGAACTAGACGCATTGGCCAGGGCTGGATTCACAACGTCAGAGGCTACTACTTCCAGGATTTGATGAGAAATGTTTTCATGACAAAGGTTCATTCAATACAATGATGATAGTAATTACAACACTTCGATAAGCAAATTTAATAGACAGTATCGATAACGTTTAGAGTTTGGAGACACAAAAATAAAGAAATTCATTAGATTAATTTCTTGTCAATGGAAAAAATAAATTCTTTTGCAGATTCCTTGCTACTTTTATCGATTTCATGTCTATTTTTAGATAAGCTTCATTACATTTGATCCAGTAGATTGCAATAAAGAAAGATTTATTCATTAATTAAACTGAATATTCATGTTTTATCCATTCATTATTTTCTCATTCAGGTTTATGTATTATAAAGTGTAAACTTTATTATTTTTTGTCAATGAAGCTTGATAATTGACATTACATGAAATATTCAGAGAATTCACCTCATCTTTATTGTAATATTCACAATGTTTCAGCTGCTTTCAACAAATCCTGGAAGCAACACCCTACAAAACAGCTGTATGGTCACTTACGTCCCATCTGAAAAAACATTCGAGATGAAGAAGACATGAGACACTGCTGGAGAAACAAGGACAAACTCTTAAGCGACATTCTTCTTTGGACTTTTACACATGGACATGCCAGAGTCGGTTGACCAGCAAGAATTTACATCAACTCCAGGCTGACATTGGATGTAGTTTGGAGTATCTCTCAAGAATGATGACTGATAGGGATGGAGAGAAAGTGCATCAGAGAAATCTGAGCTGGCAGTGCAATTTCATGACAATGATGAGGATATATTGAGTGTTCTATAAGAGGGGGGAATAATTCCTTCTGTTTGGACTGCATTATTACCACAGCATTAGAAACTGTTTAGTCACATTATTTTCTGTAAAGGAGTTTTTAAATAAAGAAATAACAGATGGTTTGTTTAAAACTGTTTTTAAGGCAGCTGCTGCTACAGCTGCTATTATTACTGTTATTATTATTATTATTATTTCTTCTTTCAATGTGATCAATAGTTGAGTAACTATTTGAAATCTTGAAATGTTTTGTTCACAATACATCAATATTTTATTCATTATCTTTATCATATCTTTGCATTGGTGATGATCAGTTTCATTCATTTGAGAATATTTCGTACTGTTGGAAATAATTTTCTAATAATTACATTAAATGTGTATATTTTATCAATTTTCATTATTATTTAATAATATTTTTCATCAGTTAAATATTCAAAAGGCTTCATTACATTTTGAACTATTTGTAGAAAGTTGAAATAAAACAATTTTTATTTCTTTAAAATGATATTTAATTAGTCATTAAACATTTACTTTATAATTGTCTTATCATTGCTTACATCATCTGCATCTTTATCCCAAAATATATTGAACAATGGATTTCTTAATTAGATCTATTACTCTTGCACTTCAGTAGCAGAATCCCTGGCAGGGATATTTAAATATAACACCTTATGGCTTCTTTTGTCGGATAGAAGTTGTGGGGTTTTAAGGATCAAAAGGAAAACAACTTCATTCAATGCTCAATAACAATGGCCAGAAAATGTCACTCACCTTTGACAAACGACATCTGATATATGTGACAAGCCTTTGTAGATGGCAAAAATTTTATGTGGTCTCCAGCTTACATGAAATATTCAGAGAATTTTATGTGATCTCCAGCTTACATGAAATATTCAGAGAATTCACCTCATCTTTATTGTAATATTCACAATGTTTCAGCTGCTTTCAACAAATCCTGGAAGCAACACCCTACAAAACAGCTGTATGGTCACTTAGCTCCCATCTGAAAAACCTTCCAAGACGAAGGAGACATGAAACATTACTGGAGAAACAAAGACAAACTCTTAAGCAACATTCTTCTTTGGACCTTTACACGTGGACATGCCAGAGTCAGTTGACCAGAAAGAATTTACATCAACTCTATGCTGATGTTAGATGTAGTTTGGAGGACCTTTGTAGATGGCAAATATTCTATGGGGTCTCCAGCTTAAAGGCTAACATGATTTCTGTTAATTTTGGTTACAATAACATCTTATATAAATGTTTATATATGGTTCAAGTTTTTCATGTGTTGTTTCTCGTTAGTGAGCATGTCACATTAATTGAGAAGCTACACACTTCCAAGAAGGTGTTTTCTTTTTATTGTTCCTTCATAGATGACTTCTTCAAAAACAAACAATATTTTCAATTCTTGCTAGAACAATATATATATTTGTTCATTTCTCTACATTGAAAATACAGATTTATACACTTGACAATCATAAGAGATGTGTTTTCTTTACATGGATTTTAAAACTAAAACTTTTTTGAGACACATTTTATGAGAAGAAAAATATGCATACAAGGCAACAAACTATTTTTCTGTAGTTTATGAAAAAATAACAAAATTCGAAAAAAAATCAAAACAAAAGACTTTTCAAAAAATTTATTTGGGTTACAAGTAATATAAATGTCTATGAAATTTTAAAGGTTTTCCACGATTGTTCTTAGGTTTCTATTGCATTATTGGATTTTATGCTGACATTTCCCTACCTTGATAGAAATGAATTCGTCTAGCTTATTGAGCATTGATATCAAATATATACTTGATGATAATAAAGTTCCATTTTGGTTACATCTTAACAATGTCTCCTCATTGTTAATATTGATATAGTGGCAGTAGAAGGATGCAACTCAACTGTACAAGTGACATATACAAAACATTGGTAATGAATAAAAACAGATGCAAATGTTTCAGTGAAATTGAAATTCTTTGATGCGTTTTCCTCTTAAGTGTGTATTTCTTGTGTGATTTTTAACTGAAATTCTTTAAAAATGATGATCAAGCGTTCTGGCCAAAAATAAAGTTTTTATCAAGTCTTTTTAAATCTGAATTCCTTTAAAATGTTTGAACCACACACAATACAAGGATGTGATTTCTCTCCCTGATGAATGTGCATGGGATTACTTAAGTTAGGACTCAATGAAAATGAAGATCTATAAACTTCACAAGAAAAAGCTTTCTCTCCAGTATGTGTACACATATGGATTTTAATTACTAACTCAAAATTTTGATACACATATTTCACAAAAAGGTGGTTTCTCCCTCATGTGTGCTCCTATTTTCTTTTTCACTTATAAATTCTTTGAAAATGCAGATCCACATACTTTAGAAGAATATAGTTTGTTGTCAGTTATATTTTTGCACTTTTCAAAGTCAGACTTTATATATTAACAGACTTCAGAATATAATTTCTCTTCAATATGTCTTCACATATAAAATATAAGAAAATACTGATGCCAACACTTTACAAGGATATGTTTTCTATTCAGTATGTATATAAATTACATGAAAATGCTGATCCACACATTTTACAAGAATATGGTTTTCCTCCAGTATGTTTTTTTTTGCAGAATCTAAACTGCAATTCTCTGAAAAAGATAATCTGTAAACTTAACACAAATATTTCTTTTCACTGTTTCATATGTTCTTCAAGCATGTGCCCTTTCAAATGAGAACTACTGGAAAATGCTAATTCACACTCTGCACAAGATTATGGCTTCTCTCCAATGTGTGTATTCATGTGACGTTTTAATTTTGAATTCAGTGAAAAAGCTGATCCACACACTTTACAAGAATATGGTTTCTCCCCAGTATGTGTTCGCATATGTAATTTCAAACTGGAACTTTGTGAAAAAGCAAATCCACAAACTTGACAAGAATATGGTTTCTCTCCAGTATGTTTTCGCATGTGTATTTTCAATAGTGAACAACGTGAAAATGCTGCACTACAGATATCACAAGGATATGGTTTCTCTCCAGTGTGTGTTCGTACGTGTTTTTTCAAAGTAGAATTATCTGAAAATGCTGATCCACACACTTGACAAGAATATGGTTTCTCCCCAGTATGAGATCGCATATGTAATTTTAATCCAGAACTTTCTAAAAAAGAAGATCCACAAATTTTACAAGAATGTGGTTTCTCTCCAGTGTGTGTTTGTACATGTTTTTTCAAATTAGAACGCTCTGAAAATGCTGATCCACACACTTGACAAAGATACGGTTTCTCCCCAGTATGTGATCGCATATGTAATTTTAATCCAGAACTTTCTGTAAAAGAAGATCCACAAATTTCACAAGAATGTGGTTTCTCTCCAGTGTGTGTTCGTACATGTCTTTTCAAATGACAAGAATGTGAAAATGCAAATCCACACACTTGACAAACATACGGTTTCTCCCCGGTGTGTGATTGCATATGTAATTTTAATCTGGCACTTTCTGAAAAAGAAAATCCACAAATTTGACAAGAATATGGTTTCTCCCCAGTGTGCTTTTGCCGGTGTCTTCTTAAAGTAGAATTATCTGAATATTTTGACCCACATATTTCACAAGAATACAGTTTCTCTCCTGTATGTTTTTGTACGTGATTTTTCAAATCTCTTCTAAGTTTAAATGTAGATCCACACACTCCACAAGAATATGGCCTCTCTCCAGTATGTGTTCGCATATGTACTTTTAAGTTTGAAGTCAGTGTAAATCTTGCTGAACACATTTCACAAGAATATGGTTTCTCTCCAGTGTGTGTTCGTATATGCTTTTTCAAATCTCCTTTCTGTGCAAATGCTACTCCACACACTTCACAAGAATATGGCTTCTCTCCAGTATGTATTTGCATGTGTACTTTTAATTTTGACTTTTCTGTAAATATTGATCCACACACTTCGCAATATGGTTTCACTTTTTCTCCTTTTTGCATCTCCATGGATCTTTTCACAGTTTTAAACTTTGCAAAACAGTTAATTCATATACATGACAAGAGGAAGCTTTCTAGCAAGTCTGCCTGGCTGAGTATTTTGAAATGAGATTCAGTAAAAATCCTCATCTACAAATTTTACTATAATGACAATTAGTTCTGCTGTTTTCATGTAACTATTTAAAAAGAAACTATCTTCTTCATTTGCGGTCTGCTTTCATACGTCTTCTTATTCAAAAGTCTTCATTTTCCTCTACAACTGATATTTGTAAAAAAAAAAAAAAAAGAAATATTATTATAAAACAAAAACATTTGAATCTAATTCAAATTGCAATTCAATGAAACACATCTGATCAAAAAATAATTTTCACTAATAGAAATTTTGTACAACTGTTCAACAACTGAAAATCAAAAGGAAAGAAAAGTTTTAAAAGGTTTTTTTTTGTATCTGGTAACAACACAAACAAATCTACATCTAATTATTTATTCAGATGAATTGAACAAACAAACAAAAATTGCAAAGATTGATTGAAATTTCCTAACATGCTGAAACAGCATTTTCAAGATGCATATGTGGCACAACGATTTGCAACATTCAGTTTAAAAATATGGCTTTATTTATAAAAAATTTGCAGTGAACTCTTTTCTAAAACATCTGAAATACTGATATTGTTTAACCTAAAGTACAAACACAGTTAAAGTTGTCAACATGACAATTTTAGGAACAATAATCATTATAGAAATTGATAACATTCATAGCTAAAAACAGACAGCAATGTTATATTTTTAACTTAATTTGCTTATTGTACTATTTTTATGATCAGAATAAAATACTTAGATCAAATTAAAAAGAAAGACAAAAGATGGATTTTGAAAAAATAAAAAACAATAAAAGATATGCCAGTACTCACCCAAAGAAACATAACTATAATACAATCTTTTTTTTACCATCTGTTATCATAAACTCTATGTTCCTAAAATATATGAACATCATGCTCCACTTGAAGTCCTACAGAAGAAAAACACAAGTGAAATTGGTCAGAACTTTTTTTGAGAATATAAAAAAATATTAATGTTTGAAATGATATTAACACATTATGATCACATTTTGGATATAATAGTAACTTCTGATATTTCCAAATATGATTTGTTTGGCACAAAATTAAAGAAGAAACTAAGAAAGCAATAGCAAATGTATCAAGGTCCTTAAGTCTGGCTCAAAAAATGGCATTAAAGAGAACAAGAAACATTATCAATAATATTTCCTGAAAAAGAAAATAGATGTTACATGGTCAAATCTTCATTTTATAAACAGACCATAAACCCATCTTGCCATTTTTGACAAAAAATAAATAATTAGTGGGTATTCTAGTAACTATGGCCAATAAATGATATTGTTAAGCTAATACCCTTGGTGGATATGATTTTAGACTGAAATATCTGGCATCAACAAAATGAAGCATTCAGATAGTCTCTCTGGACCAATTCCATAACTTTTAAAAGACAAAGTCATTGCCCTCGTCAAATAAGAAACAGAAATCAAAAATTTTCTCTAATACAATAAGAACATGATTGGTGATATTTGAAAGAAAATTAGAATCAGAAATTGATAAACTTATGCAAGCAATTCTAAAAAGTATACAAAGAAGAGAAAGAATAGGTTAAAATGATGCAAACTTTTATCCAGCTGCCAAGAAAATTTTAATTCATATAACATTAACAGCCGCAATGGACATGTTGGTAAAACAGGAATGAAAATGACAGTGGAACATTTTTGGTTAGAACGTTGATTTTAAAAGACATGACGCTGGGGTATTTCAAATTAAGTCAGATAAAATAGAGAGATAGAATGGAGTAAGTAATACATAACGGACTCATGTACTTTTTTTATCATAAAGGGTTTTTGAACTATTGTCTTCATGTTTATTGTTATTTCCACAATATTTTAGCTGTGCTCATATTCAGATTTTTTTCTTTTTTTTTTCATCTAGCCTTCTAAATCAAAAAAAAAAAATCTGAATATAAGAAGGGTAGATGAAAAAAAAATCTGAATATGAGTACAGGTAAAAAAAATCAGACTAATAGTAGTAATTCTAGTCAAGTCAGAACATTAAGTTTATAAGTCCCAAAAATTCACACTGAATTGTCCAGCAGGACACATGGCGTAACGGTTATAGGCGTTGGTTCCCTAAGCTTCTAAGGAAACAATCATCTGGAGGTTGTTTTTTAACAAACTTCAGCTCTAAAATATGTTTTCAAAAATTTAACTCCCAATGAGTTGAATATTCTACATTATTTCCAAGTTTAGGTAAGTAAGAGGCCTGAAACAGGCCAAGAAGTGAAATTTTATAAGAAGAAAAAAAGTTAACTCTTCATTTGTTCAGAGACTTCAAATGTCAATTCATAGACTTTTATGACGTTTTTCATATCACATTTTTAAAGCTGTTGTAAAATTTAAATATCTACTTTGAAGGTTTATTCTTGATTTTAACTGAAAGATAATAAAATGAAGTCAGTTGTAAGAAAATGAAAACTATTTTGGCGAGTGTAAAACTTGTTTTAGAATGATTGTAAATGGTGTTTACGTTTTGGTCAACAAAATACTTCATCACGACATGCTGAATGGGTTTTGTTAACATGAAAACAAATTTCTAATTTTAAAATTCTTCCCTAAAGTGACTTGACATCTGCGAATATTTGAATCAAAACAAATATGTTAATCTACTCTTGTATTAACTAGATTACATTTTCCTTCATATCTAGTAAAAAAAAAAAGGGGGGGGTTGGGGTTGGGGGTGGGATGTCATTATTTACAAACGTCTTCCCATATGACACAATAAATCAGTGCGACAAGTTGTTGTCACAGTTAATTTGAAGTATGGAAGAAGAAAGTGACAACATTTTAGAAAACAGGTTACTTTTTGCATTTGTCGAGTGACTGGTCGAAAAACCACCAAAAATAGACTTTTGATTAAAAAAGAACTGTGTCAAAAATGACAGGGAATAAATTTTTAAAAAGAAAGTATATTAATGTCTTTAGTGGTTGCTTTAATTTTTTTTATACACCCATATATTTTTTACCTCCAAGACGGATGGTATGAAACATTGCAAAGCACCCAATCATATTTTTATTGTTCATATTTCTTATAAAATTAGCTTTGTTTATGTACTTACAACATAAAGTCTCCAATGTTAATAAGCAAACTTTGATAAAAACTTGACATCTGAGCTCCTTTGACCTCAAGAGGTGAATTGAACGGACAAACACAAGGCAACTCTTCTAATCGGAATAGATATTTGTGAACGACTGTAAAAAATAAACAAGGGCGATTATTAAAATTTATTTCTGTAACTGTCTCCCTTGAATTTGTCAGTTTGATATAACACCTTTTCAGAATTTTCGAATTTTAATTAATAAGAGAATTTTTAAAAAATCGTTCATGACAAAGTTAAAGTAAAATTTTCCAACTGGAAAACTATGTTCTTTTTTTTTTTTTAGTTTACATTGAACAATTGAGGGCTAATTTTATTTACCTCTTCAGGATTAAAAATATTAATTGATAATAATCTTTTTCTGACAATTTATTGTATGTTTAACTCTAGACGTTTTTACAGTTTTATAAAATTGAATTATGGGAAAGGAAGCTGATTTTTTTTAAAAAAGTAAGTTTTATAAAATAATACCGTTTGAAAAAAAAATAGATTCCTTTATTAATTAAGATTTTGAAATTTTATGAAAATCTAATGAATAACTTATTTTATAGAAATTTTTACAATCAATGTTTTGTTTTGTTTCCACCTTCGAAAAATAACTTTCTATAAACCGTTTTACAAAATATAAAAACTTTTCCAGACCCAAATATCACCGATTTTTTTTCTTTTTTCGAGGGGGTGGGTTAAGAATAAATAATCTTTTTTTCAGTCTTTTCTTTAATTACTGATCAGAAAAAAACAACAGACATTTGTAAAAATTTCAAGTTTATTAATTTTCTCCTCGCATCTTGCTCTTTTATAAAAGTGAACGTAGATACTTAAGACGATGGAGATTTTTGGTGAGAAAAAGAAAATGAAACATTTTTATACTTTTACATTTTTGTACATTAAAATTACATGTCGATCATTTTTGAATGTGTGTTGGAAAAAAGACCCAAGATATAAACAAATGAGGTTCCAGTTTATAAGTACATTGTAAATGAAAACCTTCACTTTAGAACCAAATGAAATATTTTTCTAAAAAATGAGAACATCTCCTATGAAGGTTATATTTATTCAAAAATCAAATCAAATAAATAAGAAAAATATGTTTCTCTAAAAAAATAAAAAATCGTTGTGAAACTAAACCAAATAATAACTAAATATTTCATCTTAATTCTTCTTTATGAATCAAGAATTTAAACTTTCTGCCAAAACATAATTTTATTTGTACTATAAAAAAGAAAGAAATTAAAAGACTAGGATACTTACTTTTTTTTCGTCTGATTTCTTTCCCACCAACGAAGCAAGAAAATATTAAAGAAAGCGGAGAAAATGTCAAATTTGAAACAAACTAATATTATAAATGAAAAACAATTGTTGTTTGTTATCAAAGCCAAATGTTTTCTAAAGAGTGAAATTCAAGGGAGATAATTAAAGTAATTTTTAAGGAGTAATTTACGAAGCACTTTTGTTTCGATGTGGCACAAGGCCAAATAAATCGAGCTCCCAATGAGACTCGAATTCACTCGTGTAAGTTTGCTAGTCTACCTTGCTAACCATTACACCACCGGAGGTGCCCAGTACAAGTAAAAGATATGATTTTTTGTTTTGTTTTTGTTTTCATTTTGAAGACATATTCTATAGAATCTTTATGTTTATGCTTTAATAATTCATTTAATTATTTTTTTAGAATTTCTTTTGTCCAATAAATATACAAATGACGTTTGTGTAAAACTTTAAGTTTAAAAAAAAATCAATTTTTAAAACGTCATTATTAAATCTACACATTTTATAATAAGCAAAGTATTCATATATTACAATTTTTTTTGAAAACTTAAGCAAAAATGTTAAAATTAAAAAGAAAGATTTTTTGTTTATTTACTTTGATAACATGCAATACCGTATAAAATCTTATGTAAATATTTATATAGAATTTAAGTTTTCCCATTTGTGTTGGCTTTCAGTGTGTACTGTCAACGCCTTCTAAGAAGCAACGTAGCATATCAATGAGAAGGCATTTTATAATAGAAGGCGTTGGTACCGCTATCTCGGATATTATACTGACCCTCCCCTTTTTTGTTTGAAATGCATTTCTTCAGATTATAAAAACACTTATTTCGAATATATAAATCTTTAGGATATTAAAGTTCCATTTTAGTCACATCTTCAATAAGCCTCCTTTTTTTGAATACTGACATAGTGGCAATGAAGGAACTTTATTCACTGTACTTGTGATATATTAAATACCTCAGATTAGAAGTAAAAAATGGAATTGAATCTGACAATATAAAGAAAAATTGAAAAACAAGGTAATGCAAAGAGAAGAATTTAAAAGGAAAGTCAACATTCCAATGTTCTGTTTCTAATGAACCATCATCAAGACTTAAAAAGGATGATATCGAGTGATGATAGGTTAAAAAAATTCATCGGTGATCTATGATCACTTGATATCCTTCTTCCTGAAATTATTTAAAGTATTTATTTGACTAAATTTTGAAATTTGATCATTTTTCTGTGTTAAAAAGAAATCAGATAGATTTTAATAGGTATTTTTTTAAGACTTAAAAATGGATTGTAATTATTTGAATCTTTTCTTTTTCCAATTAGGATAACATCACATTATTCAATACAGTGTAAGTAACTGTTCAAACACTTATAATTCTAGTTCTTGTCTATTTATTTTTAAAATAGGTTTTAGTTTTCTTATATATATATATATATTGTTACGGGCATCGGCCACGGCAGGGTTAAAATGTAGGAAAGCAAGGACTACTATAAGGACCGGAAGTAGGACAAGCGATTGGCGGGTTTTCGAGCCCTAGCAACAGTGCAGGACCAACCGAGAAGGGGGAAAGGTCTTGACCCAGATTGGGAAAAGACATGCTATTGGTCGAGGCAGGGAGGGCGTTTTACCGCCAAAAAGAACGAAAGCCAAAAAGTCAGTTCCACGCTTCGACAAGGAAGAGAAAGGTCGCCTTTTCACGTGGTCCGGTGAAAGGGGAAATTCTAGTCACAGAATGGCCTAATAGAAGCCGTCAACTCCGTTGGGTAAGAAACTGAGGCTCAACGTAAAAGAAAAAAAAAATTGGCGCCTTGCGACTCGTTAATAAGAAATTAACGAATATATAAAAAAAATAACCAAAGAAACGAAAGAAAAAGGTTGCGCAAAAATTTTATTACAAATAATATACGTAACCTAAATAAAGGTCCGTATCAAAACTATCCAAAGAAACATTTTTGCGGTTGTTCATTAGCAGCCAGTTTCGGCGGAAAACACATTTGGTTAAATTTGTATATTCACTTTAAAGACGAAGAGGAAAGACTTTTGTTCTTCGCTAACAGAAGAAAAAAATATATATATATATAATAATAAGTAAACAAATATTGGAAAGAACGAGTAAGTTCCCTCCCTTTAATTGTAAATAGAGCAAGAAAAAAAAAAGGAGAACTTTGGCTTATTGGAAGGATATAGTCAAATACTACTGGAAGCGACTTGCCCTCCACATTTCTGTATTCTTTTTTTTTCTGTATTTGTTTTGCTTTCTGTTGTTTTTTTTTTTTTTGTTGTTGTTATAATTGTGCTTTCTTTAGAATAAAATATGTAAGAAAGGTACATATATACAGAAAAGAAGAAAAACAACTACGCGTCATATTGTTTGTCCGGTTCGGAATTCCTCACGTGTTCATTTATATCACGTCGACCTCTTTACTCTTGACACATCCTCATTCGTCCATATCTCGAAAAATTAAACCTATACGCAAGCTTTATACTTAACTAATTATATGGGCTTTCAAAGCTATCAATAAAATATAACTAGTTACGGAGAATATTTAGAACTTGGGTGGTACGGTACTGTCGTCGGATATTCTCCCCGACATTCCAGGATAATGTTACCTCGGAACAAAGATACAGTAACCATCACAATATTTATGTATATATATATGTGTGTGTGTTCTTGGTGGAAATGTTGCTTGACCCTACCAATAAGCCAGAGTATATGACTTATCATCAAGGATTGAACTCTTGAACCTCAGGTAACAACATACACTTTAATCAATACTTATAACCACTAAACCAGTTGTGGTGGAGCACCTTATGTTATTTTGAATAGATTAGATTTGTTGTTATTTGCAATAAAAAATTAATATTTATACACTACATAAAAAAAAACACTTTGTCTTTTAGATATTTTTATTACTGAAGTTTTGTTTTTTTGTAAATACACATAAATTTTTGCCCACGTATGAAGATTATTACAGAACAAACAGAAAAATCTTTCAATGAAAAACTCTGTTAAATTAAGTGTCAATTATATCACTAATCATTTTCCTTTATTATTACAGCCAAAATTTACAATGCCCTTCTACGAAACCGCATAGATCCCAAACTCGACAACATCCTTAGGAAAAACCAAAATGGCTTCCGAAGAAATAGATCCACGACCTGACAAATATTGACAATCCGTAGAATCCTTGAAGGTGTACGGGCAAAAAACATACAAGCGACATTACTTTTTGTCAAATTTACCCAGGCCTTCGATTCCATTCTCAGAGGAAAGATGGAACAAATTCTACTAGCATACGGCCGACCTAAAGAAACCGTAGCAGCAATAAAGATTCTCTATGGAAACACCTAAGTGAAAGTACGTTCCCCAGATGGAGACACAGAATACTTCGACATTGTAGCAGGAGTACTACAAGGAGACACACTAGCTCCACACCTCTTTATCATCTGTGTAGATTACGTGCTTAGAACATTGATTGATAAAATCAGAGAAAACAACTTCAAGCTGACTAAGAAAGGAAGCAGAAGGTGCCCCGCAAAAACAATTACCGACGCCGACTACGCTGAAGACATAGCGATACTGGCAAATACACCCAACCAAGCCGAAACACTACTGCATAGTTTGGAACGAGCAGCCGCAGGCATAGGACTCCATGTCAATACACACAAAACGGAATATATGTGCTATAATCAAATAGGTGACATCTCCATACTAGACAGAACCCCTCTTAAACAAGTAGACAAATTCACTTACCTAGGAAGCAGCGTCTCATCAACCGCGGCTAACGAGGGCATGGACAGCTATCAATAGGCTATCGATCATATGGAAATCAGACCTAACCGATAAAATGAAACGCAGTTTCTTCCAGGCAGCTGTCATATCGATACTGCTGTATGGATGCACTACATGGACGCTAACAAAACGGCTGGAGAAGAAGCTAGACGGCAATTACACAAGAATGCTGTGAGCAATCTTGAATAAGTGCAGGTGGCAACACCCCAAAAGATACCAACTATACGGCCACCTGCCTCCTATTACGTAAAATATCCAAGTTAGACGAATCAGACATGCAGGACACTGTTGGAGAAGCAGGGACGAGCTCATAAGTGATGTACCCCTATGGCCGGGCAAAAGCAGGACGACCTGCACGAACATACATTCAGCAGCTATGTGAGGATACAGGATGTAGCCCTGAAGACCTGCCAGAGGCGATGAACAATAGGGAAAAGTGACGAGAGAGGGTCAGGGATATTCGTGCTAGTGGCATGACATGATGATGATGATGATTACAGCATTGAATTAATTTATACTCAATAGACTGTGAGATTCATTAATTTGAATCTACTAGAGACATTTGAAATATAGAAATAATTTGGGCTTATAATTTTTTATATAATAAGAAACCTGTTACTTTATTAACCCTTTCCTTCTATATAATAAAAATGGTGAACCACGCGTGAAAAAAATTTTCTTGTGAGGGCATAGACGTAACGCATAACCCACAAGGGTAGATATGATATAAAACACCAACAAACCCACTAAAATTTATTTTTGTGAGGGCATAGATATAACACATATTGACTCACAATTCCTGACCTGTGTATCTCTTAAAATAAAATTTTCATGAACGTACATCATTTTTATTATATTCTTCCCATAGTAAACAGCAACCTTAGTAAAAAAAGACTCCTCAACATATTCGAAAGCGGATCTATCATTCATTGTGATAGTCAATTCCTACATTTTAATACCAAAATCCCTGGCAGTGACTTTTGGATATAACACTTTATGGCTGCCCTTCTTAGGTAAGTGTTGAGATTTTTAGAAGATTAAGGAGTAGACAACTTCCTTGGGAGTTTGATGACAATGGCCAGTAAATGACATTCACCTTTGACGAAAGACATCTGGAAGAAATGATAGGACTTTGTCGATAGCGTTTAAGTTATGGAATCGTCTCCAGCTTATATTTTGAGTTCGCCTTTTGTTATATAATTACGGAATAATTGTTTTAATTTAATCATTTTCGTTAATTATATCTTATCATTCGTTTGGTTGGACTTTGAAGTTTTCAGCTGTTAGTTCAGGTGTTCACGCTCGCGTGCAGAGGATAGGACAATCACAAATGTCATGATAGAAGCCCCAGATAGGAAATGTGACTGGGGCATGAATGACGTAATGCCCGAAAGTGATAGGAATTTTGGTGATTTTTGAAAAAAGCAGTTAGTTGTGATTTTGATTCTGGACCTGGTAGCCCAGCAGGGGGCTACGTGGTGCGCACTTGTTGAATCAGTTAGTTAAGATTTGACACAGGGCGAGGCAGTCCAGCTGGGTGCTACGGGAATCGCAACGCGTTTGTTGGGTCAGAGAGTTGAGATTTGACTCTGGGCCGGGCAGTCTAGCTGGGGGTTGGCTATGGACGATGTAGGGACAGTCAGCATAGTAAAAAAAATTGTCGCTCTCTCCTCGTGTCGAAAAACTAAACTCAAGAAGTTAATAAACGTTTCGTAACTGAACTAAAGAAAGTCATCAGTGTTTCGGAATTGCCATGATCTGAATATTTTACATATTCATATTTTGGGGTATGTTTCACTTGAACTAAGTTAATTTGGAGCCATTAAAAAAAGTAATTAGGGAGGAGAATATTAATTGATTGAGCCAAAATCAGATGACATTTGTGGCCAAGGAAGACAGCTCATCAGGACTGTAATGAGACGGTTAAGAGTTTATAGGTTTTCGTTTATTTGGGTTATGATAACATCTTTAGTAAATGTTTATGTAAAGATTAATATTTTCCATGTGTTGCTAAATATATCATATTGAATGTAAAGCCACATACTTCAAAAAATATGGTTTCACTTCATTGTTCTTCATAAATGAGTTCTTCAAAAAGAAAGAATATTTTTCTATTTATTTTAGTGACAATAACATCTTATCTTATGTAGATGTTTTCCATGTGTTTTGTTAAATACAATTTCTCTTTAGAGAGTGTGTGGGTGATTGTGTGTGATATTAAATACAGAATCACATACTTCAAACAATATGGTTTCTCTTCATTGTTCATTTCTTTATAATTTCTTCAAAAAAAAAAAAAGAATTTATTTACTTTCTCTTAAAAATATTAACGGAATATAAAAGCATCTTTTTAGGTTTATGTTCACATTGAAAATTCAGATTTATAAACTTAATAATTGTATGAAATCCACCTGGTGAGTCTTTTCTGTGAAACAAGAAGACAGCGAAAATCTTAAGACAATCGCTACTTACGAAGAAAATAGTTCTTGTCGCAACCACAAGGACATAAAAAGAGACAAGTAACACTTTCGATTCCTGTATAATAAAACCTTTTTAAGGTTATTATTGTCTTTATCTCGTCACCAAAGAAATTATACGAATGTGTAGAGTACAAAAAATTTTACACGAGATCCACTCGTTCGGTTGGAAGTGACAGAGTGGGAAAAGGCGAAATGAATCTGATCTATTCAGACGATATAAGGGAGACAACTACGGATCTTTGTTACAGACACATTGACTTAGCGGTTTGTTTTCTCGGCTTTGTTTTCTCGGCTTTGTTGACAAAATTATTTGGACTCGGAAAGATTCTATTTCCATCACTTGGTTCTGATCGGACCAGCAATATTCAACAAGTCGTTTTCGCAGGGTTCGGGGTCTCTGTCTCACCGCTCAAATGTATGTCTTCCCTCTAGACTCTGTAGTTCTCCTCTGCCGACTGCTTATATGGAGTAAGGCGGGGTATAGACAATTCTTGGCCCCGCCCATGACTTACAATATCCAAATCGCTCGGACCACCAAGCACTTTCGTATAATCTCTGAAACTCTGCAGGTGACTGCTTTTCAAGTGGTACTAAAAATAAATTTTGATACCCTGCTGAGTTTTCCGCAGCCAGGAACAACTTAAGGTAGGCAAAACCTACTTATCTTGTGTCGGACCGTGGGTCTGTATTTCGTCCTCAGACCACCCAAAATCCCATTCACCATTTATCATAGGATTTAATTAACGAACCCATTTAATCAACGAACCATTACCTCACTAGACTAACAAACTCAACCCAAGAAACATTCCAAAAGGGAAAAAAAGGAAATTCCTTTTTTTTTTCTCTGTATTAAAAAAACTTAGTTCTTCGATTACCCTTCAATCCATTTAATTAGTAAATACATACAGATCCCTTAGAACCGTTAATTAACAAATCAACCCGGGTGGGGGCTATCTATCTCTCTATCATACATTTACAAAACGTATTAATTTGATAGGAAAAAGTAATTTCTGCTTATAGATTTAAGAGATGTCGAAAGCAAACATTTGAGTGATACGCATAGTATCGTTGAAACTGCCAATCACAATATGGAAACATAGTTTCGATTTTGAGTTGCTGTATTCTCCTCTTTCTGACAGCATATTTAAATTGGTTAAAAATGACAGGAATGTCTGTCTGTCTGTCTGTCTGTCTCTCTGAATGATTGGGGCTCATGAATTATGCTTTTTTCCCTTTGAACATATTCACTGAATGTGTTTAGTGTATTAACACATACTTGGTAGCAACACCAGTTTGGAAACAGTGTAGCAGAAAGAATTTCGCATTTTTGTTTGGCGCGTAATTTAATTCGACCTTTAGGGTCGACCCATAATTTCGCCCAATCAGGATGACTTATCCTATTCATCCCGGACAATCTTTCTGGGCGGCTCAAATTGGGGAAGCCGTCAAACACTCTCTTTGGCTGAAAAACGTCGTTCAGTGCAGACGTCTTACAGTCTGCTCTCTAATAGCAGCAGCAGCATCGACACAATCAGGGAAGCAGTCAAATTTATGGATACCTAGCGTCCATTTCTCTTAGACCAAAGGTTCCCAGTTGAACAGAGGAACAACTTTACGTCACCCCCAAAATTGGCTATGTCGACTGTGATGCAGAAACACACCCCGACACCTAGCTACTTCTTCACTGGGCAACATTTTCTGGAGTCATTCACCCTTCTCCTTGAAACAACCAGAACCACAAACTCACGGTGACTCCAACGTTACCCTCCTCAAAGAGTAAACACACCTTTTGCTACACTATGGCAAACATATTTCCCTCGCATATCTAACAATGCCTCAACCTAGCAATGCACTTTTCGATCAGGCATTTAGCTGCTAAAATACTTTCTCCACTCCATAACAACTTCATTTCGTTTCCTTACTTCTTTACTTACTACGAGACTTGCAGCACAGACGTAAACCCTTTATTCCATGCTGCCATTAAAAACCTTCATATAAAAGCTAACGGTATTTTCGTCTGCTTACTTTTTCATCCTCCTTTATTTCACAACTACATTTAGCGAGGGAATAACACACATACACACGTAATAACATTACCTTCGCTAAAATGATAACAAACATTTTTCTCGCTAAAATAAGCAAAAGGTCAGTATGTCTCTTTTGGTTCTACTTCGTCCGAGCTAATGAGCTGCGGACACACACACACACACACACACACACACACACACACACACACACACACACACACACACACACAGACAAACTGAAATTAATCATTCTCACCTGTGTCTCATGTACATCTAAGAGTTAGAATATAAAGTTTATTGTATTATTAAATAAAAGTTTGTATTGTTGTGTATATCTATCAGTTTTTGTTGTTGTTACTTTATGATTCCCTTTTTTTATATCAGGACTCACTTCAATGTTAAACTATCTCTTGTATTGGCAACACATGTAAACCACAACTTAGAATTCACAAAATATATATCGTGTAATTATTGTTTTCAGTACAAGACAAAGTGTTGTATATTTTTGTAGATTTCTCTCCTATTGTGTGCAGAATTGTTGATAATGTTTAACTTTTCAACCTTCTCTGACCCCAGGAGAAATATTTCAAGTTGCTGAGGCAATATCTAAAATTCTCTTCCATATTTCCTGTTTGTGATAGTGATGTTGGTTGTTGTATACATTCCATTTCTTAAATCAACTTTTTCTAACACCACTCAATGATACAAGTTTGCAAAAAAAAAAAAAAAACCAATAAGACTGTATTAGGTTGAAACTGCAAATTCTATTTTCTATAAGCTGTGTTGCATCTCTAGAGAGTTATTTACGAAAGAATGTGAAAACTTTCAACTGCTCACTACTGGTCCTGTATCTCTCTTTCTCGAAAACTTTAACTGCTTGCTACTGCTCCTGTCTCTCTGTCTCTCTCTTTTTCTCTTACTGGAAACCATTTAACTGCTCGTTACAGGTCCCGTCTCTCTCTTTCTCGAAAACTTTTGACTACTCGCTACTGGTCCTCTTTCTCTCTTTCTCTCTTACTTGAAACTCTTTAACTGCTTGCTACAAGTCCTACCTCTCTCTTTCTCTCCACCCTAAACATTTTAACTGCTTGCTATAGGTCCCGTCTTTCTCTTTCTCTCTTACTTGAAACTCTTTAACTGCTTGCTACAAGTCCTGTCTCTCTCTTTCTCGAAAATTTTAACTGCTTGCTACTAGACCTGTCTCTCTCTTTCTCTCTTACCATAAACCCTTTAACTACTTGCTACCGGTCCTGTCTCTCTCTTTCTGTCTTACTTGAAACTCTTTAATTGCTTCCTACTGGCCCTGTCTCTCTCTTTTCTCTTACTTGAGACCTTGCCACTGTCCCCCGTTCCCTCTCTCTCTCTCTCTCTCTCTCTCTCTCTCTCTCTCTTGCTGCGTCAATACATTGGTTTGTACAATTCTGCTATAAAGCAACAAATGCCCCTCTTCACAAAGCTAAGATTACTTCTTTTAAAACCAGTTCTAGCTGACTGAAATTTGCATATGTCACAAACCCCTGTCAGACCAGAGATGAGACGCGTAACCTACAAATTGCACTTCCAACGACGCTCATGCTTCCGTTTTTCTATACTTTGCATACCCTACATGCAAGACACATTTGTGCCAGTTTCAAACTTTGAAGTCGGCCATTTTGCTCGCCACTTGTTATTTCTTTCTTTCGGTGTTATGAAAGGAATTCAATTCACATAGCTTCAGTGTCACATTTCATTTCTCTCGTTCATTCGGCTCACCACCTGTTTTTTTTTTCACCCAGCCGGGGACGGTTGCTGGATTCACGTAACCGTTGGCTGATCTGCCTGCTTATACAGCATACTACTCGTTGTCTCCTTGAAAGCCGAACCCCAGTTGGCTCATCGGAAGTAGCAGGCGGCCGGTTCTGCCTTTCAATTTCACTACAGATTGTAACTGTTACGGTTATGTCCCTTTAGCTATATTAGAATGAGGTGTGTTTTTATTGGAGCATAAAGCTTTATAATATATATTTCATAACAAATCTTTTTCTCGAAAGATTCTTATCTTCTATGCCAAATATCCTTATTATTCCTGATTTTTTTCGTCACAGAAAGGTGGCTTTGTGATTCCACAAGACACCAGCAAACTGCTTATTGAGCAGAATTGTGCAGTAAGTACGCAATCAACACCAATGACTCGTAAGAACAGTGGGCCAAGTCCGTGTGAAATCAAAAATAAGGATTTCAGTGCGAGTTTTGATGGTGAGAAATGGACTGTTGTGTGGAACTGGACAACAGGGCCCCCGATATTAAAGAACAAAGTTGGGTGTTATGAAACTCGTCTGAAGGATGATGAGAAGTCTGAGAGATCGAATTTTTTATTGAGGTGGGAATGCTTGCCTCATTAGACAAAAACATGAGGACGGGAATGTTAGCATTAATGGCAGTGGTTCATCTCATAAAGAACAAGGTTCAGCCAGTCCTGGATTATCGAGAACAGAATAAATACATAATGTATCTCTCCGGTGGGGAGTTTTCCCTTTTTTAACCATTCTCTCTGCTCTCTCTCTCTCTCTCTCTCTCTCTCTCTCTCTTGGACTTACCATTCATTCTGTTATCTTGTCTTTTCCGTTTAATTCTTCCAGAACTATTTATCCCATAGCTGGGAGGATAAAATGACTCATACCTTCCCAGGTGTACAAGTCCAAAAGTGAATGTAATTGCACAAATGGGGTTTGAACTCACTTCCTTTGGGGCCGCCGTTCACGACTCTAGTCTTTACACCAGTGGGACTCTCTGTTGCATTTTCTGGTGTGGCTCAGCATATTTCTTCATACTGGTTGCAGATAGAGCTATAAATGCAAATTATATACTGTACGGATGTGACGTGAATATGACCGTTGTATAGGTCTTATACAGCATGTGATTTTTCTAGGGGAATGAACTTAAGTGCTCAATATGGATTGCGCATGTCAGCAGCAATGGAGGTGAATATGCAGCACACAAATAATTTAGAGTGCTGCTGCTGCTGCTGCTGCTGCTTGAGCCATCCAGTTTGCCAAAAAGTATCATTGTGACCCAGCCAGTGTTTTCACATTAGGCAACAGCTGCAGGGTCACGGAAATACCTTTTGGGAAGCCAGGGTATATGGTGAGACGGTTGCTGTGGTACAGGAGGTCGTAGAGGATGTGTGACGGCAAGACCTGGTTCGAAGGAAATGGCACATTCCCAAATCAGAGAAGGGCATCGTATGGTCCGATGCAAACATTACGAGCACTGGCGTGAGTGTTAAGATTGACGGCGTAATGGTTGAAGATGCGGCATGGTTAAGAAAAAATGTGATTATAATCATATTAATGTTGCCAAGTTGGAAGCTACAATAAAGGATGTCAACCTCGCGCTAAAATGGGGACTAAAAGAAACTGAGATCGAAATTGATTCAGCCACTGTTCGTAGTAGGATACATTCTGTGATACTGAATGAGAAAATTGATTATCTGGCAATTTTTAGGGATCCTGAGGGAAATGGAAGAAGACACAACTGAGGAGTGACATGTAGGACAGGAGATGAAAGAGTTGCACAATTTCCATCACGCGGGAGTGGACAGAATGCTGTACCTGATCCGAAAAGCCAACGCAGATGTGACAAGAGAATTAAGAAGATAGTTAGAAGCTGTGACCGATCTTAGTAGATCAGTTCATCAGCAAGCGTACATTAACCTGTAGAGGTTAAAGTTGACACCGATTGGACCAGACTGGTCGTCGATGTGACGCATTATAGAAATGGATTGTACCTGTCCATGGTTGATTATGGCCCAGGGCGATTTACCATTTAGAGTTTGATCAGAGCAGAAATAGCAGACATCATAGCGGGAGTGCCAAATGAGATTTTTTTGGAGCACGTACCAGTTGAAGAGGTATTAATGGACAATTGGGTGCAATTTCCGCGACCGGCCTGCGAACGTAAACAGATCGGATTACACCTTTGTCCTAAAAAAAGCATCCGGGCACAGCCGGAAATGACTAAGCCCTTTTTCGACTCTAACCGGCCGTTACAGCTAAAAAGGGAATCAATTAACATTTATCAACATTTGCAAAACACTTCTGCCAGAAATAATTCTATAAAAATGGATTTAATACTCTTCGCTAGCCTATACCGGGCTATAGAAGTACTTATTTTCTACGTCCATTTTTTGTAGAAGAACTCTCTCTTCACGTGGCGCGACAGAAGTGGACTTCCCTTTCTTCCATATGAAAAAGTCTTCAGGCGGCGAAAATTCAGAGGTCTACGAAGACGCTCTCAGAGGCCATTCGGCTCCACGAGGCTCAGATCCTACGTTATCGTGTTTGCACCCACCTCACCGCCACTTCTAGTAGTAGATTCAACAACCTTTTTTTACGATCAAACAGCAGACATCATTGCAGGAGTGCCAAATGAGATTTTTTTGGAGCACATACCAGTTGAAGTGGTATTGATGGACAATTGGTGCCATTTCACTTGGAAGTCCTTCGAGAGACATTGGATTGATGGAACGTCAGGCGATACTATAGGGCAGCTTATTGACCCAGTGGAAATAGGATCGTGGAACAAAACCACCCGACCATAAAAGCTAGTACCGAGAAAGGCGATATACCGCCTGCCGAAGCAGTGTTTTTGTACAATATGTCTTCCAAGTCCGGGTAACTTGAGAAAACCGTACCGCAAAGAGCGATCTTTAATTCCCAATGGAGGTATCCGAAAGTCAAACCAGTTGCCAAGCAAGCTGACTTACTTGAATCCATACGAGATGGAGAAGAGGTTCAGTTTAAGCTACCTGGCGTCCCCTGCATGACAAAATGAGAAAGAGGAAGAATAACTGGAGTGCAGTCACATAACAATGTGGGGTGGATGACGTGCCCAGACATATCTTGGACCTTAGATTGATTTGATGGGGACACCGACTGGCAGCTGCATGAAAACCAACCTCAACCGGTACGAATATCGCAAAGAGAGCGACGCCCGCTTATATGGTTGCACGAACATGAAATATGAAGATTAGGATATGTGTAAGAATAAATTGGAAAAGAGAAGACCGTTTACCCCGTATAGCAAAGCAAGCAAACAAAATGGATGGTAAGTTTAAGAGAGGGAGAGAGAGAAAGAGGGGAAAAGCATTGCCATCGTAACACCTCAATTTAATGAAACATAGTCTCGAGGAACGATAATTTGCGGGAGTTGTTTATGAAAAATTTATTTTTCAAAGCAAGCATAAAAACGCTACTCGCAGGAGGAGAGACATTCAATGACGACGTTGCTTTTCTTTATCAGAGACGGGTAGAGTGAAGTAGCCAACTTGTGTTAGTAATCACTGAAATCAATTTCCCACCAGTTCAAGTACATTAGTGTGACGCTGCATCAATAATTATCCCAGGATGGGAGTTCATTTTATGTGCATGTGACGTCGAGGGCAGTTTGGCACTTGACCCTCCGCAAAATAAGTCCTAGTCAAGACTCCTACTTCGGGCATATGGTAAACTGGCAAATAATGTGGGGGTGAATTTTGGAGCCAGACTGATCTCCGACGCTGGCGAGGGGGTTTCCAATTCCCTTTCACATACTCCGCCAAGTCCTTCGTTTTCTACCCCCCCGGATAACGGAAAGCATGGACTTCTAGGTTAAAACAAAATATTATTCACTGTAGTCAAATTTCCAAAATTTTCTTTTGATGTTTGTAAGGCCAAAAAGACATTTATCGAGAATTGATGAAAGCGATACGAAGCTGAAAACGATATGTGCAAAAGAAGGCGACTCGATAGATACATAACAAAACCAATAGATTTCGACACAAGGGTGCATTTAAAATATAACAAAGTTTTAATAGGCAACGACCAAACAAATAAGGATAAGATTTAAGAAGCAGTTCCTTTTTCTTTTCTCTCTTCTTTTATGATACCGGCTATATTTAGCCAGCAGGGATTGTAAAATTCAAATGTCTATCAACAGTCCTGTTATTCTTTCTCCTTTTTCTTTTTACTTAAGAAAATGCTTAAGTCGCTAGGTTGAGACAGGTAACAAAGTTCATCCCCTTATTTACTGTTGATGAAACAGAATCCTTTCTGTTTCTCTCTTTCTTTTTTGAATACATATAATTCCCATATTTAGAAAGGGTAGAAGGAAAAACAGTTGAAGTTGTACGTATCTTTGCCAAAGGCTAGTTCTCAGGTTCCGATCTTTTACAGGCAAGTGGCATTCTTCAGAATCTGGCTGAAAGCATCTTTCTGCTGTCTTCTGTCCAAAGATTCTGTTCTTATGTTTTTACGGGAGATTATTTCCCGGAGCTTGGCTTGATTGGCGTCTATCTCTTGCCAATGTCCGTCCAGAACTAAACTTTCTTTTCCAAATTTCCGCTAACGAAAAAGATGGAATTTTTTCTTATGGGCGAATCTCATTTGGCCCTTTTCCTTCTCCCACCATTCCATTTGGTACGATAATCGAGTGACCTGCATTCCCTTCTTTGTCCAACCGATTATAGGTCTTGAATTGCGGGTAGCTTTTGACCTTCATTCTGCTACTGTTTTAGTGGTCAGTCCCTGGGGCCTGTTAGTTCAAACATAGAAGGGTAGGGGAATAGATCTCGCTTTTCCTCTCTCGGCGGTATATCACGTCACAATAGCATCACTGCTGTCCTTCTACAAGGATGGATTTTGTATTGAATAGCCCGTGACGTTTGATATGCCATTAAACAAAGAAACCAAACCAAAACAAATACAGCATCACTAAAAGAACAACGACATGCTCTATATATCAAACCTCCCTTTTCCACGTCCACAGCAAACAATAATACAAGTAATTTTATGCTCTTGGCACAAACTTCCCATTGATACAACAAAGATCTCATATACCCTTAGGGGCTTCTGAAACAGAACTTTTTGCTGAATTGACATTTACACAACCAAATTACTTTTTATATTCTTTAGAAATACATCCTTCCTTCTTTCCTACTCTCTTTATTTCTGTTATCATTTCTTTTTACTGAAACATTAAAATATAATGTTGCCCTCATCAGAACAGCCTTTCTTTTATTTATTCCCTCTCTATTACTATATACAAATATATAAAAGTGCTTTCGAACAGAGGAGAATTTCTGTCAGATTTTGACAATGCAGCAAACAGAAAAAAAAGAACATTGTCATTTAGTGTTATACTCCAACATTGATTATTTCATTGCCAAAGTGAAGACCACCTTTCTGTTTCCCAAATGAGTGGCTCTTCCATTACACAGTTAGGACTTTGGTACATTACTTAGGTCATCAATATAAAAAAAGTTAATATAGGAAGAGGAAAAAGATTCCAGATTCTTTGTAATTGTAGCTAGTATTTTGGTAATTTTTATCTATTTTCGTAAATAAAGTTTATATGTTCTGTAACGTTAATAAAAAAAAAGTAACTTTGAATGATTAATGAAAAACTAGAATTTAAGGGAGATAATTAAGTGATAAAGCAAAAAGATTCCATAAATCATCCTTGTCAGACGGTTTTGTGGTATTAACTCAGTTTCTGGGGGCTTTCTATCCAGGAGAAGCTGCCCACTTGTCAGGTGAAGATGAATGCTAATTAGATATGAAAACGTTTTGTCCCCTCCTTTTGGGCAGCATGATTTTTTTTGGGGGGGGGGAGCATGCTAACGTTACATTTCAGCACTGTTGTTAAACATTGTAAAGCAACAAAAAAGCAATGTAAAAGTAGTGTATGTTTCTAACTTATGAGAGTCACCAATCTAATAATAGAAAAAAGGTCCAAGCGTGTAATGTTTTCCAAAAAGATTGGTTTGCATTGGTTTGGTGGTGTTTCATAGCATATCAACCATTTACGGGTATTTCATGCTAAATCCTGTTTATACATATCTATGACATGTAAGCAAGTAGTTTGTAGGTGACTTTATTTCTAAATGAGTTGGAGTTCATTTGTTTTCACAGTTAAATGGTTTAGGTTATTTCTAACATTAATAATTCTATTAGATATTAATTATTTGCTTGCATATAGTTAAATAGTTTCAAGTATTGCTATTTAACATTAATAATTCTATTCAACATTGCAATTCAACATAATTCTAACCAGTACACAGATGTAGAGTTTCAAATAATCAAACATAATAATCCCTAGTAAAAGATTGAACAGTTCTATTTGACTCATAGATGTGACCCAAACAGTTAATATCAGTCTGGGTCAGGGTGGACCTAAGAGTAATGGATATGAAATGATACTCCACATTCCCTAAACTTCAAAACTGGATCTTCACTATCAGATGCAATTTAGAGTCAAAATGCAGACAACCGAAGTGGACCTGGGAGTAATGGAAATGAAGGGGTACTCCACATTCCCCAAATTTCAAGACTGGAGCCTCAACATTTGATGGTGTTTAATATTATAATCAAAATCATTGTTACCAATAATTCAATATTAATCTTATATTTGCACACAGTTAAATTGTTTAAATATCTTGAATGATTAGATAGTTCTAGTTGACCTGTAAATGGGACCCTGATGGGTAATACGACTCCGGGTCACAGTGAACCTGGGAGTAATGGCAAAGACGGGGTTCTCCACATTCCACTAAGTTCAAGGACTGGGGGTCTTACCAATAAATACTTTAGATCATATAGATACTCATTACACTCAATGTGGGGAGAGGAGGTTACCCCTCTGCAGTGCCCAAGTCAACAGAGTGGTTCCAAGAAAGAACTTTCAACTATTTCTCCATCAAAAATTTATTCAGTATGAATTGACCAATCTCCCAAGAACTAGCCAGTAGCAGCTCCAACAGTCTTAGAAAGGATAAGTTCCCAAATCACCATGCGACAGTAAATAAGTTTTATCCTCTAAGGAATTTCTCGACTGACAAGCAATTAGGCATTTTAAAAAGAATACTAAAACATTTACGTACACTGTAAACATATGAAGATTAATACTAGTACGACTGATCAGTAGGAAATTGGTGTCCATTACAAAAAATAAAAAAGACATTTGTTTCAACTGAAACTCTTGTTATTTGTTTTATTTTTAATTCATTTAAACATTAACTTTTTTTTAAATTCAAAAATCTCTTTGCAGCAATATTGAGCAACATTCCATTACAAACTGGTTACATATTCACTCTTCCTTTGTAACAGAACACTTTCTCTTCTCATTGTTACTCTAGGAAAGTAGACCTCAGAAAATCAAAAGGTTAAAATCATGATGGAAATTTCTATATGAAAAGAAGTTTCCCGATTGTAGATTAAATACATTTTTTAATCTGAAATGCAAAAAAATATATTTCTACACAAAAATATAAAAAAATGCATCTTCCTCCTTATCAAGATGTCCTGACAGCATGGATTTCCTTGACTTTCTCTCACCACCTGTACTTATTAGTCATTGCTTCTTACTATACCTCTAGATAACACTTGGCGTCAGCAAAGAGCTGATGAACTTACGTTTTTGCTGGTCAGTTAACACTAGTGTGTCCATGTATAGATGTCGTTCTGCAGCAGTGTCCAGTTTGACTTGCTTGAATCATTTGTGAAATGGGAGATAAGTGGTCATAAGTGTTTTGTAGGCTACTACTTCCAGGATTTGATGAGAAATGTTTTTATGACAAGGTTCATTCAATACAATGATGATAGTAATTACAACACTTCGATAAGCAAATTTAATAGACAGTATCGATAACGTTTAGAGTTTGGAGACACAAAAAATAAAGAAATTCATTAGATTAATTTCTTGTCAATGGAAAAAACAAATTCTTTAGCAGTTGCAGATTCCTAGCTACTTTTGTCGATTTATTCATTAATTAAACAGAATATTCATGTTTTACCCATTCATTATTTTCTCATTCAGGTTTATGTATTATAAAGTGTAAACTTTATTATTTTTTGTCTAAATTTCTAAGACGATGCTTGATAATTGACAATACTTGAAATATTCAGACCATTCACCTCATCTTTATTGTAATATTCACAATGTTTCAGCTGCTTTCAACAAATCCTGGAAGCAACACCCAACAAAACAGCTATATGGTTACTTATTGTTATTATTATTATTGTTTCTTCTTTCAATGTGATCAATAGTTGAATAACTATTTGACGAACGACATCTGATATATGTGACAAGCCTTTGTAGATGGCAAAAATTTTATGTGGTCTCCAGCTTAAAGGCTTACAAGTTTTCTGTTTATTTTGGTTACAACAACATCTTATATAAATGTTTATATATGGTTCAAGTCTTTTCATGTGTTGTTTCACTTTAGTGAGCATGTCACATTAAATGACAAGCTACATACGTCCAAAAAGATGTTTTCTTTTCATTGTTCCTTCTTAGATGACTTCTTCAAAAACAAACAATATTTTCAATTCTTGCTAGAACAATATATATAAATATTTGTTCATGTCTCTACATTGAAAATACAGATTTATACACTTGACAATCATAAGAGATATGTTTTCTTTACATGGATTTTAAAACTAAAACTTTTTTGAGACACATTTTATGAGAAGAAATACAAGGATACAAACTATTTCTCTGTAGTTTATGAAAAAATGACAAAATACTAAAAAATAAAAGCGAAAAAACTTTTCAAAAAATTTATTTGGGTTACAAGTAATGTCACATAAACTCTTATATAAATGTCTAAGAAATTTTAAAGTTTTTCCATGCGTGTTGTTGTTAAGTTTTCTATTGCGTTATTGGATTTTATTCTGACATTTCCCTACCTTGCTAGAAATGACTTCTTCTAGCTTATTGAGCATTGATATCAAATATATACTTGATGATATTAAAGTTCCATTTTGATTACATCTTCACAAAGTCTCCTTATTGTTAATATTGATATAGTGGCAGTGGAAAGATACAACTCAACTGTACAAGTGACATATACAAAACATTGGTAATGAATAAAAACAGATGCAAATGTTTCTGTAAAATTGAAATTCTTTGATGTGTTTTCCTCTTAAGTGTGTATTTCTTGTGTGATTTTAAACTGAAATTCTTTAAAAATGATGATCAAGCATTCTGGCCAAAAATAAAGTTTTTATCAAGTCTTTTTAAATCTGAATTCCATTAAAATGTTTGAACCACACATAATACAAGGATGTGGTTTCTCTCCCAGATGAATGTGCATGGGCTTACTTAAGTTAGGACTCAATGAAAATGAAGATCTATAAACTTCATAAGAAAAAGCTTTCTCTCCAGTATGTGTACACATATGGATTTTAATTACTAACTCAAAATTCTGATCCACATATTTTACAAAAATGTGGTTTCTCCCTCATGTGTGCTCCTATTTTCTTTTTCACTAATAAATTCTTTGAAAATGCATATCCACATACTTTAGAAGAATATAGTTTGTTGTCAGTTATACTTTTGCACTTTACAATGTCGGATTATATATATTAACAGCCTTCGGAATATAATTTCTCTTCAATATGTCTTCACATATAAAATAAAAGAAAATACTGATGCCCACACTTTACAAGAATATGGTTTCTATTCAGTATGTATATAAATTACATGAAAATGCTGATCCACACATTTTACAAGAATATGGTTTTCCTCCAGTACGTTTATATTTTTTATTTTATTTCTATTTTTTTTCAGAATCTAAAGTGCAATTCTCTGAAAAATATAATCTGTAAACTTAACACAAATATTTCTTTTCAATGTTTATTATGTTTTTAAAGCATGTGCCCTTTTAAATGAGAACTACCGGAAAATGATAATTCACACTCTTCACAAGATTATGGCTTCTCTCCAATGTGTGTATTCATGTGACGTTTTAACTTTGAATTCAGTGAAAAAGCTGATCCACACACTTTACAAGAATATGGTTTCTCCCCAGTATGTGTTCGCATATGTAATTTCAAACTGGAATTGCGTGAAAAAGCAAATCCACAAACTTGACAAGAATATGGTTTCTCTCCAGTATGTTTTCGTATGTGTATTTTCAATAGCGAACAACGTGAAAATGCTGCACCACAGATATCACAAGGATACGGTTTCTCTCCGGTATGTGATCGCATATGTAATTTTAATCCAGAACTTTCTCTGAAAGAAGATCCACAAATTTTACAAGAATGTGGTTTCTCTCCAGTGTGTGTCCGTACGTGTCTTTTCAAATAACAAGAATATGAAAATCCAAATCCACACACTTGACAAACATACGGTTTCTCCCCAGTATGTGATTGCATATGTAATTTTAATCTGGCACTTTCTGAAAAAGAAGATCCACAAATTTGACAAGAATATGGTTTCTCTCCGGTGTGCTTTTGCCGGTGTCTTCTTAAAGTAGAATTATGAGAATATGCTGACCCACATATTTCACAAGAATATAGTTTCTCTCCAGTATGTTTTTGTGTGTGATTTTTCAATTCTCTACTAAGTTTAAATGTAGATCCACACACTCCACAAGAATATGGCCTCTCTCCAGTATGTGTTCGCATGTGTACTTTTAAATTTGAAGCCTGTGTAAATCTTACTGAACACATTTCACAAGAATATGGTTTCTCTCCAGTGTGTGTTCGCATATGCTTTTTCAAATCTCCTTTCCGTGCAAATGCTGTTCCACACACTTCACAAGAATATGGTTTCTCTCCAGTATGTATTAGCATGTGTAATTTTAAATTGGACTTTTCTGTAAATGTTGATCCACACACTTCACAATATGATTCCAGTTTTTCTCCTTTTTGCATCTCCATGGATCTTTTCAGTTTTAAACTTGGCAAAACAGTTAATTCATATACTTGGCAAGAGGAAGCTTTCTAGGAAGTGTGCCTGGCTGGGTATTTTGAAATGAGATTCAGTAAAAATCCTCATCTACAAATTTTACTATAATGACAATTAGTTCTGCTGTTTTCATGTAACTATTTAAAAAGAAACTATGTTCTTCATTTGCTTTCTGCTTTCATATGTCTTCTTATTCAAAAGTCTTCATTTTCCTCTACAACTGATATTTGAAAATAAAAAAAGAAAGAAATATTATTATAAAACAAAAACATTTGAATCTAATTCAAATTGCAATATATTGAAACACATCTGAACAAAGATTAATTTTCTCAAATAGAAATTTTGTACAACTGTTCAACAAGTGAAAATCAAAAGGAAAGAAAAGTTTAAAAATGTTTTTTTTTTTGTATCTGGGAACAACACAAACAATCGTACATTTAATTGTTTATTTAGATGAATTGAACAAACAAAAATTGCAAAGATTGATCAAATCTTCGAAACATGTTGAAACAGCATTTTTAAGATATGTATGTTGCACAACGATTTGCAACATTCAGTTTAAAAATATGGCTTTAACTATGAAAAATTTGCAGTGAACTGTTTTCTAAAACATCTGAAATACTGATATTGTTTAACCTAAAGTACAAACAAAGTTAAAGTTGTCAACATGACAAGTTTAGGAACAATAATCATTATAGAAATTGATAACATTCATAGCTAAAAACAGAAAGAAATGTTATATTTTTAACTTAATTTGCTTATTGTACTATTTTTATGATCAGAATAAAATACTTAGATCAAATTAAAAAGAAAGACAAAAGATGGATTTTGAAAAAATAAAAAACAATAAAAGATATGCCAGTACTCACCCAAAGAAACATAACTATAATACAATCTTTTTTTTAACATCTGTTATCATAAACTATATGTTCCTAAAATATATGAACATCATGCTCCACTTGAAGTCCTACAGAAGAAAAACACAAGTGAGATTGGTCAGAACTTTTTTGAGAATATAAAAAAATATTTATGTTTGAAATGATATTAACACATTATGATCATATTTTGGATATAATAGTAACTTCTGATATTCCCAAATATAATTTGTTTGGCACGAAATCAAAGAAGAAACTAAGA
This sequence comes from Sepioteuthis lessoniana, assembly GCA_963585895.1. Lineage (NCBI taxonomy): Eukaryota > Metazoa > Mollusca > Cephalopoda > Myopsida > Loliginidae > Sepioteuthis > Sepioteuthis lessoniana. The sequence goes on along the minus strand of OY757908.1, from coordinate 505,199 downwards.
AAGTAATAGCAAATGTATCAAGGTCATTAAGTCTGGCTCAAAAAATGGCATTAAAGAGAATAAGCAACATTATCAATAATATTTCCTGAAAAAGAAAATAGATGTTACATGGTCAAATCTTCATTTTATAAACAGACCATAAACCCATCTTGCCATTTTTGACAAAAAATAAATAATTAGTGGGTATTCTAGTAACTATGGCCAATAGATGATATTCTTAAGCTAATACCCTTAGTGGATATGGTTGTAGACTGAAACATCTGGCATCAAGAAAATGAAGCATTCAGATAGTCTCCCTGGACCAATTCCATAACTTTTAAAAGACAAAGTCATTGCCCTAGTCAAATAAGAAACAGAAATCAAAAATTTTCTCTGTAATACAAATGAGAACATGATTGGTGATATTTGAAAGAAAATTAGAATCAGAAATTGATAAACTTATCCAAGCAATTCTAAAAAGTATACAAAGAAGAGAAAGAATTGGTTAAAATGATGAGAAACTTTATCTAGTTGTCAAGAAAATTTTAATTCCAATAACATTAACAGCCGCAATGGACATGTTGGTAAAACAGGAATGAAAATGACAGCGGAACATTTTTGGTTAGAACGTTGATTTTAAAAGACATGACGCTGGGGTATTTCAAATTAAGTCAGATAAAATAGAGAGATAGAATGGAGTAAGTAATACATAACGGACTCATGTACTTTTTGTTTTATCATAGAGGGTTTTCGAACTATTGTCTTCATCTTTATTGTTATTTCCACAATATTTTAGCTGTGCTCATATTCAGATTTTTTTTCTTTTTTTTTTTTTATCTAGCCTTCTAAATTAAAAAAAATCTGAATATAAGAAGGCTAGTTTAAAAGAAATATCTGAATATGAGTACAGGTAAAAAAATCATACTAATACTAGTAATTCTAGTCAAGTAAGAACATTAAATTTATAAGTCCCAAAAATTCACACTGAATTGTCCAGCAGGACACACGGCGTAACGATTATAGGCGTTGGTTCCCTAAGCTTCTAAGGAAACAATCATCTGGAGGTTGTTTTTTAACAAACTTCAGCTCTAAAATATGTTTTCAAAAATTTAACCTTCAATGAGTTGAATATTCTACATTATTTCCAAGTTTAGGAAAGTAAGGGGGCTGAAACAGGACAGTTAGGGGAATTTTAAAAGAAGAAAAAAAAAGTTAACTTTTAATTTGTTCAGAGACTTCAAATGTCAATTCATAGACTTTTATGACGTTTTTCACATCACATTTTTAAACCAGTTGTAAAATTTAAATATCTACTTTGAAGGTTTATTTTTGATTTTAACTGAAAGATAATAAAATGAAGTCAGTTGTAAGAAAATAAAAACTATTTTGGCGAGTGTAAAACTTGTTTTAGAATGATTGTAAATGGTGTTTACGTTTTGGTCAACAAAATACTTCATTACGACATGCTGAATGGGTTTTGTTAACAAGAAAACAAATTTCTAATTTTAAAATTCATCCTTAAATTGATTTGACACCGGCGAAAATTTGAATCAAAACAAATATGTTAATTTACTCTTGTATTAACTAGATTACCTTTTCCTTAATATCTAGTAAAAAGAAAAATTGGGGAGGGGATATTTTCCTGTCGATAAGAAATCAAAAAGAAGTCATTATTTACAAACGTCTTCCCACTTGACACAATAAATCAGTGCGACAAGTTGTTGTCACAGTTAATTTGAAGTATGGAAGAAGAAAGTGACAACATTTTAGAAAACAGGTTACTTTTTGTATTTGTCAAGTTACTGGTCGAAAAACCACCAAAAATAGACTTTTGATTAAAAAAAAATTGTGTCAAAAATGACAGGAAATAAATTGAAATAAAAAAAGTAAATTAATGTCTTTAGTTGTTGCTTTAACTTTTTTTATATACCCATATATTTTTTTACCTTTAAGATGTATGGCATGAAACATTGCAAAGCACCCAATAATATTTTATTCTTAATACTTCTTATATAATTAGCTTTGTTTATGTGCTTACAACATAAAGACTCCAAGGGTAATAAGCAAACTTTGATAAAAACTTGACATCTGAACTCCTTTGACCTCAAGAGGTGAATTGAACAGAGAAACACAAGGCAAGTCTTCTAATCGGAATAGATATTTGTGAACGACTGTAAAAAAAAAAAACTAAACAAGGGGGATTATCAACATTTATATCTGTAACTGTCTTTCATAGATCCAAAATGCAGAATATTTGAATGATTAAAAATTCTCCTCTTGAAAAGAACAAGTTAAACTTTGAATTGTTTGAATTTGTCAGTTTGATTTAACACATTTTCAGAATTTTCGAATTTTAATTGATATGAGAATTTTTAAAAAATCGTTCATGACAAAATTAAACTAAAATTTTCCAACTGAAAAATTATGTCTTTTTTTTAGTTTACATTGTACAATTGAGGGCTAATTTTATTTACCTCTTCAGGATTAAAAATATTTATTGATAATAATCTTTTTCTGACAATTTATTGTACGTTTAACTCTAGATGTCTTTACAGTTTTATAAAATTGAATTATGGGAAAAGGAGCTGATTTTTTTTTAAAGTAAGTTTTATAAAATAATACCGTTTGAAAAAAAAAAAAAAGATTCCCTTATTAATTAAGATTTTGAAATTTTATCAAAATCTAATGAATAATTTATTTTAGAGAAAATTTTTCAAATCAATGTTTTCTTTTGTTTCCACCTTCGAAAAATAACTTACTATGAACCGTTTTACAAAATGTAAAAACTTTTCCAGACCCAAATATCACCGATTTTTTTTCTTTTTTCGAGGGGGTGGGTTAAGAATAAATAATCTTTTTTTCAGTCTTTTCTTTAATTACTGATCAGAAAAAAACAACAAACATTTGTAAAAATTTCAAGTGTTTATTTATTTGCTCCTCGCATCTTGCTCTTTTGTAAAAGTGAACGTAGATACTTAAGACGATGGAGATTTTTGGTGAGTAAAAGAAAATGAAACATTTTTATACTTTTACGTTTTTGTACATTAAAATTACATGTCGATAATTTTTGAATGTGTGTTGGAAAAAAGACCCAAGATATAAACAAATGAGGTTCCAGTTTATAAGTACATTGTAAATGAAAACCTTCACTTTAGAACCAAATGAAATATTTTTCTAAAAAATGAGAACATCTCCTATGAAGGTTATATTTATTCAAAAATCAAATTAAATAAATAAGAAAAATATATTTCTTAAAAAAAATAAAAAATCGTAGTGAAACTAAACCAAATAATAACTAAATATTTCATCTTAATTCTTCTTTATGAATCAAGAATTTAAACTTTCTGCCAAAACAGAATTTTCTTTTTACTATAAAAAAAAAAGAAATTAAAAGACTAGGATACTTACATTTTTTTTTCGTCCGATTTCTTTCCCCCCAACGAAGCAGGAAAATATAAAAGAAAGCGGAGAAAATGTCAAATTTGAAACAAACTAATATTATAAATAAAAAACAATCGTCGTTTGTTATCAAAGCCAAATGTTTTCTCAAGAGTGAAATTCAAGGGAGATAATTGAAACTAGGTGTAATTTACGAAGCACTTTTGTTTCGATGTGGCACAAGGCTGAATAAATAGAGCACCTAACGAGACTCGAATTCACTCGTGTAAGTTTGCTAGTCTACCTTGCTAACCATTACACCACCGGAGGTGCCCAGTATAAGTAAAAGATATGATTTTTTGTTTTGTTTTTGTTTTCATTTTGAAGTCCTATTCAATAGAATCTTTTTGCTTTAATAATTTGTAGTATCACCTCCCTTACTAAGGTCAGTAAATGGGGCAGTCAATAATATCTCAACAGAAATCTTGGTCCTTACTTTCACCTCGGCCAAGGAATGCTATCCGAGAATCCATCGCCTCTCACTCTTCTATCTTCGCTTCTCTCTCCTTTTCTCTCTCGCTCTTCCTCTCCCTCTGGCCAATCAGCGGAGATAGTAGCAGTTGCCGAAGACGACCCAAGAACAGAAGATGATGCAGTTGCTGAAGAGATTTCAGATACAAAACACGTGTGTTGACCGCCGGACATTTTTCTAGCCAACACGTGGCGTTGTATACGAAGAATAAAATTCCTCTTTTAAAGTTAATATTTGTACTTCTCATTTATTATCTCAAATAACATAACCCAAGTACATATATTAAAAATTTATTCAATTATTTTTTTAGAATTTCTTTTGTCCAATAAATATACAAATGACGTTTGTGTAAAACTTTAAGTTTAAAAAAAAATCGACTTTTAAAGCGTCATTATTAAATCTACACATTTTATAATAAGCAAAGTATTCATATATTACAATTTTTCTTTTTGAAAACTTAAGCAAAAATGTTAAAATCAAAAAGAAAGATTTTTTGTTTATTTACTTTGATAACATGTAATACCCTATAAAATCTTATGTAAATATTTAAGTTTTCCCATTTGTGTTGACTTTCAGTGTGTACTGTCAACGGCTTGTGAGATTTGAAGGCTTTTGAAGGTCAGGGGCTAAGGGCAATGCTGTGTTGCCGTAAGTTATCTGACTCCATATTTTGGTTACACTGTTTCACCCCACGTTGACTGGCCGGCGCAATGCCTTGCTCAAAGAAAGTCCCAAAAGAAATATACAAAAAGAAAAGATAGAAACCGATAAGAGACGAAAACATTTCTTCCATACTTTCCTTTATTTACTTGGTGAAGGGACTAACCAACGCAACGTCTTGTGACGTAGCGTGGTGCCCAAAACACCAGACAGCAAAATTGGTGTTGTCGGTTCGACAGACACTGCCTGCTAGAGAAATAATATCGTTTCCTTTTTCAAGGGGAAAAATCCTTTTTCTTTTTACGCATGCGTCATCTCCTTTTCCGTTAGAGACCTCTGGGAGTTACTTCAAATTTAATAGTTTTCTTTTTATCTATTTATGTATTTTTTAAGTTTAATTTATTTATTTATTTATTCGTTCCCTACACACGTCCGCGCCTTAGTAGCGGAGCTACTAGGAGGATTCTTAGAGAAAAATGAATATTTGTAAGGGTGTCACGGCTCTCTTTAATTTTTTTTTTTGTGTGTATGTCCAGCCCCCCACTTTTATTGCAAAAAGACTGAATTGATTTTTAATTGTCCTATTTTCTAGGGGGATTATTTATCAAATTCATGTATCTTATTTGCAAATTTTCAATAATTTTGGTAATTTGTTAAGGGTGGCTTGAAAACTAGGACTCGTTGGATGTGACGGATTTTATTTCCATTATTTTTTTTTATATGCATTAATTTTGGTAGTGCATAGAGTTGTTGAATGTAATCGTCTAGTTTAAGAGGATTATTCTTCATTAATCCTTTTGCCTTTTCTTTTGAACTTCTTTTAATATCCGGGATTTATTTATTTATTTTATCCGTGTGTTTTTGTTTTGTTTTGTTTTGTTTGTGTGCGTGTGTGTGTGTGTGTGTGTTCGCTTGTGTAAGCGTTGCGGTTTCTGTAGTGGTGACTACTTTTTTTTATAGAGGTGGAAAAGGGGTAGTATTACTCTGCAGTGGGCAGCTTTTTTTTTCTTTTTTCTTTTTTTTTTTTTTAGTCGTTAGTAATTGCTGGAATTCTCTTTTTTTGTGTACCTCGTGGTACTTTTTTTTTTAAACAAAATGTCACTTTGGGGGGAAAAAATTGACGAGCCGAGAAGGTGGCATACAGAAGTAGCAGTATAGTTCAGAGGAGTAGTGTGAGTTTTTGGTCGTCCTAACTTACAGATATAGTGGGAGAGGCAAATTGTGTTGCGGTGGTCACTAAAGTAAGTAGGTAAAATAAAAGAGTTAATAGTTTACCTTCTTTTGGAATCGGGGAAGTAAAATCTCATGATAATTGTAGTAGTAATCTTTAGTGGTTGATAGACAAGTTAGCAGAAAGGTTCCATGTTCGGTCATCTTGCTTTCTTCTTGAAGTTAGGTCCGCGGGAAATTGAAAATTTCTCAATATTTCGCTGTTTTTTGTTGTTGTTTTTTTTGCGTAGGAATGCTGAGTGTTCATTAGGCTGAGTGTGGTAAAGGCTGTCTTTTTGTATCAGAAGGTTGTTGTTCATTTCATTTCTATGTTGATTTCTGCGTTAACATTTTTTTTTGTACCACGTGGAAAGTCGTCTGTCTCCAGTTTAGAATGCTTTTGTTGTTTTTTTTTTTGTTTTTTTTTTTTTGTTTTTTTTTAATTTTTGGTGGGATATCTTCTTTATCCTGGGTGTTCATCATTCACGTATTCGGGGTTCACAAATGTGGGATTTGAAGGCCAAGGGCTAAGAACAATGCTGTGTTGCCGTAAGATATCTGACTCCATATTTTGGTTACACTGTTTCACCCCACGTTGACTGGCCGGCGCAATGCCTTGCCCAAAGAAAGACCCAAAAGAAATATACAAAAAGAAAAGATAGAAACCGATAAGAGACGATAACATTTCTTCCATACTTTCCTTTATTTACTTGGTGAAGGAACTAACCAACGCTACGTCTTGTGACGTAGCGTGGTGCCCAAAACACCAGACAGCAAAATTGGTGTTGTCGGTTCGACGGACACTGCCTGCTAGAGAGATGATATCGTTTCCTTTTTCAAGGGGAAAAATCCTTTTTTCTTTTTACGGATGCGTCATCTCCTTTTTCGTTAGGGACCTCTGGGAGTTTCTTCAAATTTAATAGTTTTCTTTTTATCTATTTATTTATTTTTCTAAATTTAATATTTTTCTTTATTTATTCGTTCCCTACAGCCTTCATAGAAGCAACGTAGGATATCAATGAAAAGGCATTTTATAATAGAAGGCGTTGGTACCGCTATCTCGGATATTATACTGACCCTCCCCTATTTTGTTTGAAACGAATTTCTTCAGATTATAAAAACACTTATTTCGAATATATAAATCTTTAGGATATTAAAGTTCCATTTTAGTCACATCTTCAATAAGCCTCCTTTTTTTGAATACTGACATAGTGGCAATGAAGAAACTTTATTCACTGTACTAGTGATATATTAAATACCTCAGAAATTCACTTACCTTGGAAGAGGCGTCTCATCAACCGAAAAGGACATCGACACGCGCGTAACAAAAGCATGGACATTTATCAATAGGCTATCGATCATATGGAAATCAGATCTAACCGATAAAATGAAACGCAAATTCTTCCAGGCAGCTGTCGTATCAATACTGCTGTATGGATGCACTACATGGACGCTAACAAAACGGCTGGAGAAGAAGCTCGACGACAATTACACAAGAATGCTGCGAGCAATCTTGAACAAGTCCTGGCGGCAACACCCCACAAGATACCAACTATACGGCCATTTACCTGCTATCACGAAAACTATCCAAGTTAGACGAACCAGATATGCAGGACACTGCCGGAGAAGTAGGGACGAGCTCATAAGTGATGTACTCCTATGGACCCCCACATATGACCGGGCAAAAGCAGGACGATAAGCACGAACATACATTCAGCAGCTATGTGAGGATACGGGATGTAGCCCTGAAGACCTGCTAGAGGCGATGAACGATTGGGAAAAGTGGCGAGAGAGGGTCAGGGATATCCGTGCTAGTGGCACGACATGATGATGATGATGATTACAGCATTGAATTAATTTATACTCAATAGACTGTGAGATTCATTAATTTGAATCTACTAGAGACATTTGAAATATAGAAATAATTTGGGCTTATAATTTTTTTATATAATAAGAAACCTGTTACTTTATTAACCCTTTCATTCTATCTAATGAAAATGGTGAACCACGCATAAAAAATATTGTTTGTGAGGGCATAGATGTAGCTCATATCTCACAATAGTTGATATGCCATAAAACACCAACAAACCCACTAAAATTTATTTTTGTGAGGACATAGATATAACTCATATTGACACACAATTCCTGACCTATGTATCTCTTAAAAGAAATTATCATTAACATACATCATTTTTATTTTATTCTTCCCATTGTAAACAGCAACCTTAGTAAAAAAAGACTCTTCAACATATTTAAAAGTGGATCTAATATGATTTTTTTTACCTGTACTCATATTCAGATTTTCTTTTTTAATTTAGAAGGCTATATGAAAAAAAAAAGAAAAAAAATCTGAATATGAGCACAGCTAAAATATTGTGGAAATAACCATAAAGATGAAGACAATAGTTCGAAAACCCTTTATGATACAACAAAAAGTACACGAGTCCGTTATGTGTTACTTACTCCATTCTATCTCTCTATTTTATCAGACTTAATTTGAAATACCCCAGCGTTATGTCTTTTACAATCAACGTTCTAACCAAAAATGTTCTACTATCATTTTCATTCCTGTTTTACCAACATGTCCATTGAGGCTGTTAATGTTACTGGAATTAAAATTTTCTTGACAACTGGATAAAGGTTCACATCATTTTAACCAATTCTTTCTCTTCTTTGTATACTTTTTAGAATTGTTTGCATAAGTTTATCAATTTCTGATTCTGGAATTTGTCCAGAGAGACTATCTGAATGCTTCATTTTGTTGATGCCAGATGTTTCAGTCTAAAATCATATCCACCAAGGGTATTAGCTTAACAATGTCATCTATTGGCCATAGTTACTAGAATACCCATTAATTATTTATTTTTTGTCAAAAATGGCAAGATGGGTTTATGGTCTGTTTATAAAATGAAGATTTGACCATGTAACATCTATTTTCTTTTTCAGGAAATATTATTGATAATGTTTCTTGTATTTAATGCCATTTTTTGAGTCAGACTTAATGACCTTGATATATTTGCTATTGCTTTCTTAGTTTCTTCTTTAATTTTGTGCCAAACAAATCATATTTGGAAATATCAGAAGTTACTATTATATCCAAAATATGATCATAATGTGTTAATATCATTTCAAACATTAATATTTTTTTATATTCTCAAAAAAAGTTCTGACCAATTTCACTTGTGTTTTTCTTCTATAGGACTTCAAGTGGAGCATGATGTTCATATATTTTAGGAACATAGAGTTTATGATAACAGATGTTAAAAAAAAGATTGTATTATAGTTATGTTTCTTTGGGTGAGTACTGGCATATCTTTTATTGTTTATTATTTTTTCAAAATCTATCTTTTGTCTTTCTTTTTAATTTGATCTAAGTATTTTATTCTGATCATAAAAATAGTACAATAAGCAAATTAAGTTAAAAATATAACATTGCTTTCTGTTTTTAGCTATAAATGTTATCAATTTCTATAATGATTATTGTTCCTAAACTTGTCATGTTGACAACTTTAACTTTGTTTGTACTTTAGGTTATACAATATCAGTATTTCAGATGTTTTAGAAAAGAGTTCACAGCAAATTTTTCACAGTTAAAGCCATATTTTTAAACTGAATGTTGCAAATCGTTGTGCAACATACACGTCTTGAAAATGCTGTTTCAGCATGTTAGGAAATTTCAATCAATCTTTGCAACTTTTGTTTGTTTGTTCAATTCATCTAAATAAACAATTAAATGTACGATTGTTTGTGTTGTTCCCAGATACAAAAAAAAAAAATTTTTAAACTTTTCTTTTCTTTTGATTTTCACTTGTTGAACAGTTGTACAAAATTTCTATTAGTGAAAATTATTTTTTGATCAGATGTGTTTCAATGAATTGCAATTTGAATTAGATTCAAATGCTTTTGTTTTATAATGATATTTCTTTCTTTTTTTATTTTCAAATATCAGTTGTAGAGGAAAATAAAGACTTTTGAATAAGAAGACGTATGAAAGCAGACAGCAAATGAAGAACATAGTTTCTTTTTAAATAGTTACATGAAAGCAACAGAACTAATTGTCATTATAGTAAAATTTGTAAATGAGGATTTTTACTGAATCTCATTTCAAAATACTCAGCCAGGCACACTTCCTATAAAGCTTCGTCTTGTCAAGTATATGAATTAACTGTTTTGCAAAGTTTAAAATTGTGAAAAGATCCATGGAGATGCAAAAAGGAGAAAAAGTGAAACCATATTGTGAAGTGTGTGGATCAACATTTACAGAAAAGTCAAAATTAAAAGTACACATGCAAATACATACTGGAGAGAAGCCACATTCTTGTGAAATGTGTGGAGTAGCATTTTCACGGAAAGGAGATTTGAAAAAGCATATGCGAACACACACTGGAGAGAAACCATAGTCTTGTGAAATGTGTTCAGCAAGATTTACACAGGCCTCAAATTTAAAAGTACACATGCGAACACATACTGGAGAGAGGCCATATTCTTGTGGAGTGTGTGGATCTACATTTAAACTTAGTAGAGAATTGAAAAATCACACACAAAAACATACTGGAGAGAATCTATATTCTTGTGAAATATATGGGTCAGCATATTCTCATAATTCTACTTTAAGAAGACACCGGAAAAAGCACACCAGAGAGAAACTATATTCTTGTCAAATTTGTGGATCTTTTTTTCAGAAAGTGCCAGATTAAAATTACATATGCAATCACATACAGGGGAGAAACCGTATGTTTGTCAAGTGTGTGGATCTTTATTTTCAGAGAGTTCTAATTTGAAAAAACACGGACACACACTGGAGAGAAACCAATTTCTTGTAAAATTTGTGGATCTACTTTTTTAGAAAGTTCCTGATTATAATTACATATGCGATCTCATACTGGGGAGAAACCATATCGTTGTTAAGTGTTTGGATCAGCATTTTCAGATAATTCTACTTTGAAAAAACACGTACAAACACACACTGGAGAGAAACCGTACCCTTGTGATATCTGTGGTGCAGCATTTTCATGTTGTTCGCTATTGAAAATACACATACAAAAGCATACTGGAGAGAAACCATATTCTTGTCAAGTTTGTGGATTTGCTTTTTCACGCAATTTCAGTTTGAAATTACATATGCGAACACATACTGGGGAGAAACCATATTCTTGTAAAGTGTGTGGATCAGCTTTTTCACTGAATTCAAAGTTAAAACGTCACATGAATACACACATTGGAGAGAAGCCATAATCTTGTGAAGAGTGTGAATTATCATTTTTCGGTAGTTCTCATTTAAAAGGGCACATGCTTTAAAAACATAATAAACATTGAAAAGAAATATTTGTGTTAAGTTTACAGATTATATTTTTCAGAGAATTGCACTTTAGATTCTGAAAAAAAATAGAAATAAAATAAAAAATATAAACATACTGGAGGAAAACCATATTCTTGTAAAATGTGTGGATCAGCATTTTCATGTAATTTATATACATACTGAATAGAAACCATATTCTTGAAAAGTGTGGGCATCAGTATTTTCTTTTATTTTATATGTGAAGACATATTGAAGAGAAATTATATTCTGAAGTCTGTTAATATATAAAGTCTGACTTGGAAAAGTGCAAAAATATAACTGACAACAAACTATATTCTTCTAAAGTATGTGGATCTGCATTTTCAAAGAATTTATAAGTGAAAAAGAAAATAGGAGCACACATGAGGGAGAAACCACATCTTTGTGAAATATGTGGATCAAAATTTTGAGTTAGTAATTAAAATCCATATGTGTACAAATACTGGAGAGAAAGCTTTTTCTTATGAAGTTTATAGATCTTCATTTTCATTGAGTCCTAACTTAAGAAATCCCATGCACATTCATCTGGGAGAGAAACCACATCCTTGTATTGTGTGTGGTTCAAACATTTTAATGGAATTCAGATTGAAAAAAGACTTGATAAAAACTTTATTTTTGGCCTGAATGCTTGATCATCATTTTTAAAGAATTTCAGTTTAAAATCATGCAATAAATACACACTTCAGGGGAAAACGCATCACAGAATTTCAATTTCTCAGAAACATTGAATCTGTTTTTATTCATTACCAATGTTTTGTATATATCACTTGTGCTGTTGTGTTGTATCCTTCCACTGCCACTATATCATTATTAACAATTAGGAGACTTTGTGAAGATGTAATCAAAATGGAACTTTAATATCATCAAGTATATATTTGATATCAATGCTCAATAAGGTAGACGTATTCATTTCTAGCAAGGTAGGGAAATGTCAGCATAAAAAACTTAAGAACAACATGCGTGGGAAAACTTTAAAATTTCTTAGACATTTATATAAGAGTTTATGTGACATTACTTGTAACCCAAATAAATTTTTTGAAAAGTCTTTTGTTTTGATTTTTTCATAAACTACAGAGAAATAGTTTGTTGCCTGGTATGCATATTTTTCTTCTCATAAAATGTGTGTCAAAGTTTTAGTTTTAAAATCCATGTAAAGAAAACACAACTGTTATGATTGTCAAGTGTATAAATCTGTATTTTCAATGTAGAGACATGAAGAAATATTTATATATATAGTTCTAGCAAGAATTGAAAATAATGTTTGTTTGTAAGAAGTCATCTATGAAGGAACAATAAAAAGAAAACACCTTCTTGGAAGTGTGTAGCTTGTCAATTAATGTGACATGCTCACTAACGAGAAACAAAACATGAAAAAACTTGAACCATATATAAACATTTATATAAGATGTTATTGTAACCAAAATTAACAAAAAACATGTTAGCCTTTAAGCTGGAGACCACATAAAATACTTGTCATCTACAAAGGTCCTCCAAACTACAGCCAATATCAGCATAGAGTTGATGTAAATTCTTTCTGGTCAACTGACTCTGGCATGTCCACGTGTAAAAGTCCAAAGAAGAATGTTGCTTAAGAAATTGTCCTTGTTTCTCCAGTAATGGTTCATGTCTTCTTCGTCTTGGAAGGTTTTTCAGATGGGACGTAAGTGACCATACAGCTGTTTTGTAGGGTGTTGCTTCCAGGATTTGTTGAAAGCAGCTGAAACATTGTGAATATTACAATAAAGATGAGGTGAATTCTCTGAATATTTCATGTAATGTCAATTATCAAGCTTCATAGACAAAAAATAATAAAGTTTACACTTTATAATACATAAACCTGAATGAGAAAATAATGAATGGATAAAACATGAATATTCAGTTTAATTAATGAATAAATCTTTCTTTATTGCAATCTACTGGATCAAATGTAATGAAGCTTATCTAAAAATAGACATGAAATCGATAAAAGTAGCAAGGAATCTGCAAAAGAATTTATTTTTTCCATTGACAAGAAATGAATCTAATGAATTTCTTTATTTTTTGTGTCTCCAAACTCTAAACGTTATCGATACTGTCTATTAAATTTGCTTATCGAAGTGTTGTAATTACTATCATCATTGTATTGAATGAACCTTGTCATGAAAACATTTCTCATCAAATCCTGGAAGTAGTAGCCTACAAAACACTTATGACCACTTATCTCCCATCTCACAAATGATTGAAGGAAGTCAAACTGGACACTGCTGCAGAACGACATCTATACATGGACACACTAGTGTTAACTGACCAGCAAAAACGTAAGTTCATCAGCTCTTTGCAGACGCCAAGTGTTATCTAGAGGTATAGTAAGAAGCAATGACTAATAGGTACAGGTGGTGAGAGAATGTCAAGGAAATCCATGCTGTCAGGACATCTTGATGATAAGGAGGAAGATGCATTTTTTTATATTTTTGTGTAGAAATATATTTTTTTGCATTTCAGATTAAAAAATGTATTTAATCTACAATCGGAAAATTTCTTTTCATATAGAAATTTCCATCATGATTTTAACCTTTTGATTTTCTGAGGTCTACTTTCCTAGAGTAACAATGAGAAGAGAAAGTGTTCTGTTACAAAGGAAGAGTGAATATGTAACCAGTTTGTAATGGAATGTTGCTCAATATTGCTGCAAAGAGATTTCTGAATTCAAAAAAAAGTTAATGTTTAAATGAATTAAAAATAAAACAAATAACAAGAGTTTCAGTTGAAACAAATGTCTTTTTTTATTTTTTGTAATGGACACCAATTTCCTACTGATCAGTCGTACTAGTATTAATCTTCATATGTTTACAGTGTACGTAAATGTTTTAGTATTCTTTTTAAAATGCCTAATTGCTTGTCAGTCGAGAAATTCCTTAGAGGATAAAACTTATTTACTGTCGCATGGTGATTTGGGAACTTATCCTTTCTAAGACTGTTGGAGCTGCTACTGGCTAGTTCTTGGGAGATTGGTCAATTCATACTGAATAAATTTTTGATGGAGAAATAGTTGAAAGTTCTTTCTTGGAACCACTCTGTTGACTTGGGCACTGCAGAGGGGTAACCTCCTCTCCCCACATTGAGTGTACTGAGTATCTATATGATCTAAAGTATTTATTGGTAAGACCCCCAGTCCTTGAACTTAGTGGAATGTGGAGAACCCCGTCTTTGCCATTACTCCCAGGTTCACTGTGACCCAGAGTCGTATTACCCATCAGGGTCCCATTTACAGGTCAACTAGAACTATCTAATCATTTAAGATATTTAAACAATTTAACTGTGTGCAAATATAAGATTAATATTGAATTATTGGTAACAATGATTTTGATTATAATATTAAACACCATCAAATGTTGAGGCTCCAGTCTTGAAATTTGGGGAATGTGGAGTACCCCTTCATTTCCATTACTCCCAGGTCCACTTCGGTTGTCTGCATTTTGACTCTAAATTGCATCTGATAGTGAAGATCCAGTTTTGAAGTTTGGGGAATGTGGAGTACCATTTCATATCCATTACTCTTAGGTCCACCCTGACCCAGACTGATATTAACTGTTTGGGTCACATCTATGAGTCAAATAGAACTGTTCAATCTTTTACTAGGGATTATTATGTTTGATTATTTGAAACTCTACATCTGTGTACTGGTTAGAATTATGTTGAATTGCAATGTTGAATAGAATTATTAATGTTAAATAGCAATACTTGAAACTATTTAACTATATGCAAGCAAATAATTAATATCGAATAGAATTATTAATGTTAGAAATAACCTAAACCATTTAACTGTGAAAACAAATGAACTCCAACTCATTTAGAAATAAAGTCACCTACAAACTACTTGCTTACATGTCATAGATATGTATAAACAGGATTTAGCATGAAATACCCGTAAATGGTTGATATGCTATGAAACACCACCAAACCAATGCAAACCAATCTTTTTGGAAAACATTACACGCTTGGACCTTTTTTCTATTATTAGATTGGTGACTCTCATAAGTTAGAAACATACACTACTTTTACATTGCTTTTTTGTTGCTTTACAATGTTTAACAACAGTGCTGAAATGTAACGTTAGCATGCTCCCCCCCCAAAAAAAAATCATGCTGCCCAAAAGGAGGGGACAAAACGTTTTCATATCTAATTAGCATTCATCTTCACCTGACAAGTGGGCAGCTTCTCCTGGATAGAAAGCCCCCAGAAACTGAGTTAATACCACAAAACCGTCTGACAAGGATGATTTATGGAATCTTTTTGCTTTATCACTTAATTATCTCCCTTAAATTCTAGTTTTTCATTAATCATTCAAAGTTACTTTTTTTTTATTAACGTTACAGAACATATAAACTTTATTTACGAAAATAGATAAAAATTACCAAAATACTAGCTACAATTACAAAGAATCTGGAATCTTTTTCCTCTTCCTATATTAACTTTTTTTATATTGATGACCTAAGTAATGTACCAAAGTCCTAACTGTGTAATGGAAGAGCCACTCATTTGGGAAACAGAAAGGTGGTCTTCACTTTGGCAATGAAATAATCAATGTTGGAGTATAACACTAAATGACAATGTTCTTTTTTTTTCTGTTTGCTGCATTGTCAAAATCTGACAGAAATTCTCCTCTGTTCGAAAGCACTTTTATATATTTGTATATAGTAATAGAGAGGAAATAAATAAAAGAAAGGCTGTTCTGATGAGGGCAACATTATATTTTAATGTTTCAGTAAAAAGAAATGATAACAGAAATAAAGAGAGTAGAAAAGAAGGAAGGATGTATTTCTAAAGAATATAAAAAGTAATTTGGTTGTGTAAATGTCAATTCAGCAAAAAGTTCTGTTTCAGAAGCCCCTAAGGGTATATGAGATCTTTGTTGTATCAATGGGAAGTTTGTGCCAAGAGCATAAAATTACTTGTATTATTGTTTGCTGTGGGCGTGGAAAAGGGAGGTTTGATATATAGAGCATGTCGTAGTTCTTTTAGTGATGCTGTATTTGTTTTGGTTTGGTTTCTTTGTTTAATGGCATATCAAACGTCACGGGCTATTCAATACAAAATCCATCCTTGTAGAAGGACAGCAGTGATGCTATTGTGACGTGATATACCACCGAGAGAGGAAAAGTGAGATCTATTCCCCTACCCTTCTATATTTGAACTAACAGGCCCCAGGGACTGACCACTAAAACAGTAGCAGAATGAAGGTCAAAAGCTACCCGCAATTCAAGACCTATAATCGGTTGGACAAAGAAGGGAATGCAGGTCACTCGATTATCGTACCAAATGGAATGGTGGGAGAAGGAAAAAGGCCAAATGAGATTCGCCCATAAGAAAAAATTCCATCTTTTTCGTTAGCGGAAATTTGGAAAAGAAAGTTTAGTTCTGGACGGACATTGGCAAGAGATAGACGCCAATCAAGCCAAGCTCCGGGAAATAATCTCCCGTAAAAACATAAGAACAGAATCTTTGGACAGAAGACAGCAGAAAGATGCTTTCAGCCAGATTCTGAAGAATGCCACTTGCCTGTAAAAGATCGGAACCTGAGAACTAGCCTTTGGCAAAGATACGTACAACTTCAACTGTTTTTCCTTCTACCCTTTCTAAATATGGGAATTATATGTATTCAAAAAAGAAAGAGAGAAACAGAAAGGATTCTGTTTCATCAACAGTAAATAAGGGGATGAACTTTGTTACCTGTCTCAACCTAGCGACTTAAGCATTTTCTTAAGTAAAAAGAAAAAGGAGAAAGAATAACTGGACTGTTGATAGACATTTGAGTTTTACAATCCCTGCTGGCTAAATATAGCCGGTATCATAAAAGAAGAGAGAAAAGAAAAAGGAACTGCTTCTTAAATCTTATCCTTATTTGTTTGGTCGTTGCCTATTAAAACTTTGTTATATTTTAAATGCACCCTTGTGTCGAAATCTATTGGTTTTGTTATGTATCTATCGAGTCGCCTTCTTTTGCACATATCGTTTTCAGCTTCGTATCGCTTTCATCAATTCTCGATAAATGTCTTTTTGGCCTTACAAACATCAAAAGAAAATTTTGGAAATTTGACTACAGTGAATAATATTTTGTTTTAACCTAGAAGTCCATGCTTTCCGTTATCCGGGGGGTAGAAAACGAAGGACTTGGCGGAGTATGTGAAAGGGAATTGGAAACCCCCTCGCCAGCGTCGGAGATCAGTCTGGCTCCGAAATTCACCCCCACATTATTTGCCAGTTTACCATATGCCCGAAGTAGGAGTCTTGACTAGGACTTATTTTGCGGAGGGTCAAGTGCCAAACTGCCCTCGACGTCACATGCACATGAAATGAACTCCCATCCTGGGATAATTATTGATGCAGCGTCACACTAATGTACTTGAACTGGTGGGAAATTGATTTCAGTGATTACTAACACAAGTTGGCTACTTCACTCTACCCGTCTCTGATAAAGAAAGGCAACGTCGTCATTGAATGTCTCTCCTCCTGCGAGTAGCGTTTTTATGCTTACTTTGATAAAGAAATTTGCATAAACAACTCCCGCAAATTATCGTTCCTCGAGACTATGTTTCATTAAATTGAGGTGTTACGATGGCAATGCTTTCCCCCTTTTTCTCTCTCTCCCTCTCTTAAACTTACCATCCATTTTGTTTGCTTGCTTTGCTATACGGGGTAAACTGTCTTCTCTTTTCCATTTAATTCTTACACATGTCCCTCTAATCTCCCAGATAATTCATATTTCATGTTTGTACCGGTTGAGGTTGGGTTTCATGCTGCTGCCACTCAGTGTCCCCACCAAATCAATCTAAGGTCCAAGATATGTCTGGGCACATCATCCAACCCTCATTGCTATGTGACTGCACTCCAGTAATTCTTCCTTTTTCTCATTTTGTCATGCAGGGGACGCCAGGTAGCTTAAACCGAACCTCTTCTCCATTTCGTATGGATTCAAGTAAGTTAGCTTGCTTGGCAACTGGTTTGACTTTCGGATACCTCCATTGGGAATAAAAGATTGCTTTTTGCGGTACGATTTTCTCAAGTTACCCAGACTTGGATGACATATTATACAAAAACTTCTTCGGCAATAGCTTTTATGGTCGGGTGGTTTCGTTCGGTTTGGTTTGGTTTAGTTTATTGGGGTTTATGGCATATCAAACTTTGTAGGTTATTTAACGCCAAATCCATTTTTATGTAACTTATCTGTTCTATTTAAAACAATTCAGTTTAGCATGAGTACACTGTTTAATTGTCAAAAACATTTATTTCAAACTATTCAAAAAGTTATATGTAACAATTCAGTTAAGTGTAAATTCAATTTTAATGTCGAAAAACAGTTCTATTTCAAACAATTCAGTTAAGCATAAGAATGAAGTTTAAATGTAAGTACGGCTTAATTGTCAAAAACATTTCTATTTCAAGCTATTCATTTTACTCAAACAATTCAGTTTGGGATAAGAATGCTGTTAGTTCTATTTAAACCATAGATAGGGCCCTATCAGGTGCTACCACTCCAGGCCAGAGTGGACCTGGGAGCAATGGCAATAAAGGAGTACTCCCCATTGCCCAAAGCTCAAGCACTGCTGGAACCTCACCATCAGATTGTTTAGTGTCATATCCAGGACAATCGTTGGGGGGTCTTACCCCTCTGCAGTGAAGCAGTCAATGTATTCTACAGCCCAAGCCGACTGGGAAAGGTGGTTTTGTTCCACGATCGTATTTCCACTGAATCGATAAGCTGCCCTGTAGTATCGCCTGACGTTCCATCAATCCAATGTCTCCCGAAGGACTTCCAAGTGAAATGGCGCTCAATTGTCAATCAATACTTCTTCAACTGGGGTATGCTCCAAAAAATCTCATTTGGCCCACCTGCAATGATGTCTGCTGTTTCTGCTCTGATCCCACTCCAAATGGCAAATCGCGGTGGGCCACAGTCAACCATGGACAGGTACAATCCATTTCTATAATGCGTCACATCGATGGCCAGTCAGGTTCAATTGGTGTCCACTTGAACCTCTCTAGGTTAATGTACGCTTGGTGAGAAGTTGATTGACTGACATCGGTCACAGCTTCTAACTACCTTTTGAAATCTCTTGTCACATCTGGGTTGGCTTTTCGGATCAGGTACAGCATTCTGTCCACTCCCACGTGATGCAAATTGTGCAACTCTTTCTCCTGTCCACACAGCACACTGCTGTGGTGTCTTCTTCCATTTCCCTCAGAATCTCTAAACGTTGCCAGATAATCAATTTTCACGTTCAGAATCACAGAATGTATCCTACTACGAACAGTCGCTGAATCAATTTCGATCTCAGTTTCTTTTAGTCCCATTTTAGCGCGAGGTTGACATCCTTTACTGTAGCTTCCAACTCGGCTACATTGATATGATTATAATCACATTTTCTTCTTAACCATGCCGCATCTTCAAACATTACGCCGTCAATCTTAACACTCACACCAGTGATCGTAATGTTTGCAGCACCATACGATGCCCTTCTCTGATTTGGGAATGTGCCATTTCCTTCGAACCAGGTCTTGCCGTCACACATCCACTACGACCTCCTGTATCACAGCAACCGTCTCACCATATACCCTGGCTTCCCAAAAGATATTTCCGTGACCCTGAAGCAGTTGCCTAATGTGAAAACACTGGCTGGGTCACAATGATCCTTTTTGGCAAACTGGATGGCTCAAGCAGCAGCAGCACTCTAAATTATTTGTGTGCTGCATATTCCCCTCCATTGCTGCTGACATGCGCAATCCATATTGAGCACGTAAGTTCTTTCCCCCTAGAAAAATCACATGCTGTATAAGACCTATACAACAGTCATATTCACGTCACATCCGTACAGTATATAATTTGCATTTATAGCTCTATCTGCAACCAATATTAAGAAATATGCTGAGCCACCCCAGAAAACGCAACAGGGTGTCCCTCTTGTGTAAAGACTAGAGTCGTGAACGGCGGCCCCAAAGGAAGTGAGTTCAAACCCCATTTGTGCAATTACATTCACTTTTGGACTTGTACACCTGGGAAGGTATGAGTCATTTTATCCTCCCAGCTATGGGATAAATAGTTCTGGAAAAATTAAACGGAAAAGACAAGATAACAGAATGAATGGTAAGTCCAAGAGAGAGAGTGAGAGACAGAGAGAGAGAGAGAGAGAGAGAGAGAGAGAGAGAGAGAGCAGAGAGAATGGTTAAAAAAGGGAAAACTCCCCACCGGAGAGATACATTATGTATTTATTCAGTTCTCGATAATCCAGGACTGGCTGAACCTTATTCTTTATGAGATGAACCACTGCCATTAATGCTAACATTCCCGTCCTCATGTCTTTGTCTAATGAGGCAAGCACTCCCTCCTCAATACAAAATTCGATCTCTCAGACTTCTCCTCATCCTTCAGACGAGTTTCATAACACCCAACTTTGTTCTTTAATATCGGTGGCCCTGTTGTCCAGTTCCACACAACAGTCCATTTCTCACCATCAAAACTCGCACTGAAATCCTTATTTTTGATTTCACATGGACTTGGCCCACTGTTCTTACGAGTCATTGGTGTTGATTGCGTACTTACTGCACAATTCTGCTCAATAAGCAGTTTGCTGGTGTCTTGTGGAATCACAAAGCCACCTTTCTGTGACGAAAAAAATCAGGAATAATAAGGATATTTGGCATAGAAGATAAGAATCTTTCGAGAAAAAGATTTGTTATGAAATATATATTATAAAGCTTTATGCTCCAATAAAAACACTTCTCATTCTAATATAACTAAAGGGACATAACCGTAACAGTTACAATCTGTAGTGAAATTGAAAGGCAGAACCGGCCGCCTGCTACTTCCGATGAGCCATCTGGGGTTCGGCTTTCAAGGAGACAACGAGTTGTGTGCTGTATAAGCAGGCAGATCAGCCAACGGTTACGTGAGTCCAGCAACCGTCCCCGGCTGGGTGAAAAAAAAAAACAGGTGGTGAGCCGAATGAACGAGAGAAATGAAATGTGACACTGAAGCTATGTGAATTGAATTCCTTTCATAACAACACCAAAAGAAAGAAATAACAAGTGGCGAGCAAAATGGCCGACTTCAAAGTTTGAAACTGGCACAAATGTGTCTTGCATGTAGGGTATGCAAAGTATAGAAAAACGGAAGCATGAGCGTCGTTGGAAGTGCAATTTGTAGGTTACGCGTCTCATCTCTGGTCTGACAGGGGTTTGTGACATATGCAAATTTCAGTCAGCTAGAACTGGTTTTAAAAGAAGTAATCTTAGCTTTGTGAAGAGGGGCATTTGTTGCTTTATAGCAGAATTGTACAAACTTGTGTATTGACGCAGCAAAAGAGAGAGAGGGGGGACCAGGGGCAAGGTCTCAAGTAAGAGAAAAAGAGAAAGACAGGACCGGTTGCAAACAGTTGAAGAGATTCAAGTAAGAGAGAAAGAGAGAGAGAGACAGGACCAGTAGCAAGCAGTTAAAGGGTTTCAAGTAAGAGAGAAAGAGAAAGAGACAGGACCGGTAGCAAGCAGTTAAAGGGTTTAGGGTAAGAGAGAAAGAGAGAGACTGGACTAGTAGCAAACAGTTAAAGTTTTCGAGAAAGAGAGAGACAGGACCTGTAGCAAGCAGTTAAAGATTTTCAAGTAAGACAGAGAGAGACAGGACCCGTGGCGAGCAGTTAAAATGTTTTGGGTAAGAGAGAAAGAGAGAGACTGGACTAGTAGCAAACAGTTAAAGATTTTCAAGTAAGACAGAGAGAGACAGGACCTGTGGCGAGCAGTTAAAATGTTTTGGGTAAGAGAGAAAGAGAGAGACAAGACCAATAGCAAGCAGTTAAAAAGTTTCTAGTAAGAAAGAAATCGAAAGATAGGACCAGTTGCGAGCAGTTAAGGGGTTTCAAGTAAGAGGGAGACGGGACTAATAGCAATTAGTTAAAGAGTTTCAAGTAAAAGAGAAAGAGAGAGAAAGGATAAATTGCATGCAGTTAAACAGATTCAAGTAAGACCGTAAGAGAGCTACAGGACCAGTAGCAAACAGTTAAAGGGTTTCAAGTAAGAGAGAAGCAGAGATACAAGACCGGTAGCAAGCAGTTAAAGGGTTTCAATTAGGAGAGAAAGAAAGAGACAAGACCAGTAGGAAGCAGTTAAAGAATTTCAAGTAAGACAGAAAGAGAGAGACAGGACCGATAACGAGCCGTTAAAAGGTTTCAAGTGAGAGAGAAAGAGAGAGACAGGAGGAGTAGCGAGCAGTTGAAAGGTTTCACATTCTTTTGTAAATAACTCCCTAGAGGTTTAATTCAAACAAAGATGCAACACAGCTTATAGAAAATAGAATTTGCAGTTTCAACCTAATCCAGTCTTATTGTTTTTTTTCCTAACTTGTATCATTGAGTGGTGTTAGAAAAAGTTGATTTAAGAAATGGAACGTATACAACAACCAACATCAATTGGAGGTGCCCGTGGTGTAATGGTTATCGTCGTAGGAAATGGACACGGCGACACGAGTTCAAATCTTGTACGAGACTGATTGCATTTCACATAGCTCTAATACCCTTGGGAAAGGTATAAATCCAATTATTCTCCCTCCAGCTATGGGTAAATAGTAGGGCAGACTGGGTTCTTCAGCCTTGCTGAAGCAACTAGTCGAGGAGAAGGAAAAACTGAATTCAAAACCTGTTGAACTCCACTTAAAAATTGACCTTGTGTCATATCCTGCCCGAGCGGAGGGGTTGGGTAAATAGGAACAACCAACATCAATATGACAGACAGGAACTATGGAAGAGAATTTTAGATATTGCCTCAGCAACTTGAACTATATCTCCTGGGGTCAGAGAAGGTTGAAAAGTTAAACATTATCAACATTTCTGCACATAACAGGAGAGAAATCTACAAAAATATACAACACTTTGTCTTGTACTGAAAACAATAATTACACGATATATATTTTGTGAATTCTAAGTTGTGGTTTACATGTGTTGCCAATACAAGAGATAGTTTAACATTGAAGTGAGTCCTGATATAAAAAAAGGGAATCATAAAGTAACAACAACAAAAACTGATAGATATACACAACAATACAAACTTTTATTTAAGAATACAATAAACTTTATATTCTAACTCTTAGATGTACATGAGACACAGGTGAGAATGATTAATTTCAGTTTGTCTGTGTGTGTGTGTGTGTGTGTGTCCGCAGCTCATTAGCTCGGACGAAGTAGAACCAAAAGAGACATACTGACCTTTTGCTTATTTTAGCGAGAAAAATGTTTGTTATCATTTTAGCGAAGGTAATGTTATTACGTGTGTATGTGTGTTATTCCCTCGCTAAATGTAGTTGTGAAATAAAGGAGGATGAAAAAGTAAGCAGACGAAAATACCGTTAGCTTTTATATGAAGGTTTTTAATGGCAGCATGGAATAAAGGGTTTGCGTCTGTGCTGCAAGTCTCGTAGTAAGTAAAGAAGTAAGGAAACGAAATGAAGTTGTTATGGAGTGGAGAAAGCATTTTAGCAGCTAAATGCCTGATCGAAAAGTGCATTGCTAGGTTGAGGCATTGTTGGATATGCGAGGGAAATATGTTTGCCATAGTGTAGCAAAAGGCGTGTTTACTGTTTGATGAGGGTAACGTTGGAGTCACCGTAAGTTTGTGGTTCTGGTTGTTTCAGGGAGAAGCGTGAATGACTCCAGAAAATGTTGCCCAGTGAAGAAGTAGCTAGGTGTCGGGGTGTGTTTCTGCATCGCAGTCGACATAGCCAATATTGGGGGTGACGTAAAGTTGTTCCGGTATATGGCGTATTGAATTCATCTAATTCATATTCAACTTGGAACCCTTGGTCTAAGAGAAATAGACGCAAGGTGTCCATAAACTAGACTGCATCCCTCATTGTGTCGATGCTGCTGCTGCTGCTGCTGCTGCTGCTATTACAGAGCACCAGGAACACGTCTGCACTGAACGAAGTTGTTCAGCCAAAGAGAGTGTTTGACGGCTTCCCCAATTTGTGCCGTCCAGAAAGATGATCCGGGAGGAATAGGATAAGTCATCCTGATTGGATGAAATTATGCGTCGACCCTAACGGTCGAATTAAATTACAAAAAACAAAAATGCGAAATTCTTTCTGCTACACTATTTCCAAACTGCGGTTGCTACCAAGTGTGTTTTAATACACTAAACACATTCAGTGAATATGTTCAAAGGGAAAAAACATAATTCATGAGCCCCTATCATTCAGAGAGAGAGAGAGAGAGAGAGATTCCTCTCATTTTTAACCGATTAAAAAATGCTGTCAGAAAGAGAAGAATACAGCAACTCAAAATCGAAACTATGTTTCCATATTGTGATTGGCAGTTTCAACGATACTATGCGTATCACTCAAATGTTTGCTTTCGACATCTCTTAAATCTATAAGCAGAAATTACTTTTTCCTATCAAATTAATACGTTTTGTAAATGTATGATAGAGAGATAGATAGCCCCCACCCGGGTTGATTTGTTAATTAACGGTTCTAAGGGATCGGTATGTATTTACTAATTAAATGGATTGAAGGGTAATCGCAGAACTAAGTTTTTTTAATACAGAGAAAAAAAAAAAGGAATTTCCTTTTTTTCCCTTTTGGAATGTTTCTTGGGTTGAGTTTGTTAGTTTAGTGAGGTAATGGTTCGTTGATTAAATGGGTTCGTTAATTAAATCCTATGATAAATGGTGAATGGGATTTTGGGTGGTCTGAGGACGAAATACAGACCCACGGTCCGACACAAGATAAGTAGGTTTTGCCTAACTTAAGTTGTTCCTGGCTGCGGAAAACTCAGCAGGGTATCAAAATTTATTTTTAGTACCACATGAAAAGCAGTCACCTGCAGAGCTTCAGAGATTATACGAAAGTGCTTGGTGGTCCGAGCGATTTGGATATTGTAAGTCATGGGCGGGGCCAAGAATTGTCTATACCCCGCCTTACTCCATATAAGCAGTCGGCAGAGGAGAACTACAGAGTCTAGAGGGAAGACAAAGATTTGAGCGGTGAGACAGAGACCCGAACGCTGCGAAAACGACTTGTTGAATCTTGCTGGTCCGATCAGAACCAAGTGATGGAAATAGAATCTTCGCGAGTCCAGATAATTTTGTCAACAAAGCCGAGAAAACAAACCGCTAAGTCAATGTGTCTGTAACAAAGATCCGTAGTTGTCTACCTTATATCGTCTGAATAGATCAGACTCATTTCGCCTTTTCCCACTCTGTCACTTCCGACCGAATGAGTGGATCTCGTGTAAAGTTTTTTGCACTCTACACATTCGTGTAATTTCTTTGGTGACGAGATAAAGACAATAATAGCCTTAAAAAGGTTTTATTATACAGGAATCGAAAGTGTTACTTGTCTCATTTTATGTCCTTGTTGTTGCGACAAGAACTATTTTCTTCGTAAATAGCGAATGTCTTAAGATTTTCACTGTCGTCTTGTTTCACAGAAAAGATTCACCAGAAGGATTTCATACAATTATCAAGTTTATAAATCTGAATTTTCAATGTGAACATAAACCTAAAAAGATACTTTTATATTCTCTTAATATTTTTAAGAGAAAGTAAATAAAAAATTCTTTGTTTTTGAAGAAATCATAAAGAAATTAACAATGAAGGGAAACCATAGTCTCTCACTTTCTCTCTTACTTGAAACCCTTTTACTGTTTGCTACTGGTCCTGTCTCACTCTTACTGTCTTACTTGAAAATATTTAACTGCTTCCTTCTTGTCCTGTCTCTCTTTTTCGAAAACTTTAACTTCCTGCTACCGGTCCAGTCTCTCTCTTTCTGTCTTACTTGAAACTCTTTAATATCTTCCTACTGGCCCTGTCTCTCTTTTCTCTTACTTGAGACCTTGCCATTGTGCCTCCCCCCCTCTCTCTCCCGCTGAGTCAATACACTGGTTTGTACAATTCTGCTATGAAGTAACAAATGCCCCTCTTCACAATGCTAAGATTACTTCTTTTATACCGGTTCTAGCTGACTGAAATTTGCATATGTCACAAACCCCTGTCCCACCAGAGATGAAACGCCAAACGTACAAATTGCACTCCCATCGACGCTCATGCTTCCGTTTTTCTATACTTTCCGTACCCTACATGCAAGACACATTTGTGCCAGTTTCAAACTTTGAAGTAGGCCATTTTGCTCGTCACTTCTTGTTTCTTTCTTTCGGTGTTTTTATGAAAGGAATTCAATTCACACAGCTTCAATGTCACATTTCATTTCTCTCGTTCACTCGGCTCACCACCTGTTTTTTTTTCACCCAGCCGGGGACGGTTGCTGGATTCACGTAACCGTTGGCTGATCTGCCTGCTTATACAGCATACTACTCGTTGTCTCCTTGAAAGCCGAACCCCAGATGGCTCATCGGAAGTAGCAGGTGGCCGGTTCTGCCCTTTCAATTTCACTACAGATTGTAACTGTTACGGTTATGTCCCTTTAGCTATATTAGAATGAGGTGTGTTTTTATTGGAGCATAAAGCTTTATAATATATATTTCATAACAAATCTTTTTCTCGAAAGATTCTTATCTTCTATGCCAAATATCCTTATTATTCCTGATTTTTTTCGTCACAGAAAGGTGGCTTTGTGATTCCACAAGACACCAGCAAACTGCTTATTGAGCAGAATTGTGCAGTAAGTACGCAATCAACACCAATGACTCGTAAGAACAGTGGGCCAAGTCCGTGTGAAATCAAAAATAAGGATTTCAGTGCGAGTTTTGGTGGTGAGAAATGGACTGTTGTGTGGAACTGGACAACAGGGCCCCCGATATTAAAGAACAAAGTTGGGTGTTATGAAACTCGTCTGAAGGATGAGGAGAAGTCTGAGAGATCGAATTTTGTATTGAGGAGGGAATGCTTGCCTCATTAGACAAAGACATGAGGACGGGAATGTTAGCATTAATGGCAGTGGTTCATCTCATAAAGAATAAGGTTCAGCTAGTCCTGGATTATCGAGAACTGAATAAATACATAATGTATCTCTCCGGTGGGGAGTTTTCCCTTTTTTAACCATTCTCTCTGCTCTCTGCTCTCTCTCTCTCTGTCTCTCTCTGTCTCTCTCTCTCTCTCTCTCTCTCTCTCTCTCTCTGGACTTACCATTCATTCTGTTATCTTGTCTTTTCCGTTTAATTCTTCCAGAACTATTTATCCCATAGCTGGGAGGATAAAATGACTCATACCTTCCCAGGTGTACAAGTCCAAAAGTGAATGTAATTGCACAAATGGGGTTTGAACTCACTTCCTTTGGGGCCGCCGTTCACGACTCTAGTCTTTACACCAGAGGGACTCTCTGTTGCATTTTCTGGTGTGGCTCAGCATATTTCTTCATACTGGTTGCAGATAGAGCTATAAATGCAAATTATATACTGTACGGATGTGACGTGAATATGACCGTTGTATAGGTCTTATACAGCATGTGATTTTTCTAGGAGAATGAACTTAAGTGCTCAATATGGATTGCGCATGTCAGCAGCAATGGAGGGGAATATGCAGCACACAAATAATTTAGAGTGCTGCTGATGTTGCTACTGCTGCTTGAGCCATCCAGTTTGCCAAAAAGTATCATTGTGACCCAGCCAGTGTTTTCACATTAGGCAACAGCTGCAGTGTCACGGAAATACCTTTTGGGAAGCCAGGGTATATGGTGAGACGGTTGCTGTGATACAGGAGGTCGTAGAGGATGTGTGACGGCAAGACCTGGTTCGAAGGAAATGGCACATTCCCAAATCAGAGAAGGGCATCGTATGGTCCGATGCAAACATTACGAGCACTGGCGTGAGTGTTAAGATTGACGGCGTAATGGTTGAAGATGCGGCATGGTTAAGAAAAAATGTGATTATAATCATGTCAACCTCGCGCTAAAATGGGGACTAAAAGAAACTGAGATCGAAATTGATTCAGCCACTGTTCGTAGTTGGATACATTCTGTGATACTGAATGAGAAAATTGATTATCTGGCAATTTTTAGGGATCCTGAGGGAAATGGAAGAAGACACCACTGAGGAGTGACATGTAGGACAGGAGATGAAAGAGTTGCACAATTTCCATCACGCGGGAGTGGACAGAATGCTGTACCTGATCCGAAAAGCCAACGCAGATGTGACAAGAGAATTAAGAAGATAGTTAGAAACTGTGACCGATCTTAGTAGATCAGTTCATCAGCAAGCGTACATTAACCTGTAGAGGTTCAAGTTGACACCGATTGGACCAGACTGGTCGTCGATGTGACGCATTATAGAAATGGATTGTACCTGTCCATGGTTGATTATGGCCCAGGGCGATTTACCATTTAGAGTTTGATCAGAGCAGAAATAGCAGACATCATAGCGGGAGTGCCAAATGAGATTTTTTTGGAGCACGTACCAGTTGAAGAGGTATTAATGGACAATTGGGTGCAATTTCCGCGACCGGCCTGCGAACGTAAACAGATCGGATTACACCTTTGTCCTAAAAAAAAGCATCCGGGCACAGCCGGAAATGACTAAGCCCTTTTTCGACTCTAACCGGCCGTTACAGCTAAAAAGGGAATCAATTAACATTTATCAACATTTGCAAAACACTTCTGCCAGAAATAATTCTATAAAAATGGATTTAATACTCTTCGCTAGCCTATACCGGGCTATAGAAGTACTTATTTTCTACGTCCATTTTTTGTAGAAGAACTCTCTCTTCACGTGGCGCGACAGAAGTGGACTTCCCTTTCTTCCATATGAAAAAGTCTTCAGGCGGCGAAAATTCAGAGGTCTACGAAGACGCTCTCAGAGGCCATTCGGCTCCACGAGGCTCAGATCCTACGTTATCGTGTTTGCACCCACCTCACCGCCACTTCTAGTAGTAGATTAAACAACCTTTTTTTACGGTCCTTTTTAAGGGCTATGAGAGGTCACCTTCTGCGAGTCGGAGCATCTCTGGCGGTCATTAATGACCAGTCGAAATTGACGGCCTGGAGGCAAACACGAAGAGGACTCTCTAAGATCAGCCGGTCTTAACCATCACTCGGTTCCGCTCGTCCTTTTGGCTGCACAGGGCTATAGGCAAGGTTTAGCCTTTAGCTACCGCTCCACTATCCACGCAGCGCTAAGATAACGCCAATCTTATGTTACGTTCTGCCCTCTGGTCAAACAAACGACAACACGGAATTTGTATATAACAATATATATTTATTTTCTCGACGGACGCTTGTGTGAAATAGGAGCAGTCAGGAGAGGAATTAGGATCGTTCGTCGATGAGGCTTGAACTTTTCGATGGTCAGGAGACGGAGGCCGAGACAACGCACACTGCGTGACGACGAGAGAGGTTTCGTGAACAGCGGGATCCTTTTTTCTCTATCTTCTTCTGTTCAATTTGTCGGCCTTATATTACCTTCAAACTCCCACGCAGAGATAAAGACACGCCTCTACGCCTCTGCAATCTTCCCGATCTCAGGCGATTGGGATGTGTTACTTCCGCTCATTTGGAATGGCCTGTGTGATCGTCGTCGAGCGGAAATAACTGTCATGCAGTTCACAGATCACTCTCTTCCGGTGCATCATTGAAGTGGGACCTTCACCTTGTCCCATATTATCAGCCGAGCACACCTGCGCGCTTTCTTTCGATTTTTGGCCATTGGGATTTGTCACATCCGCTATCTTCGGAATTGCAGGTGTGATCATCATCGAGCGGAAATGACTATCATGCAGTTCATAGGTCAATCTCTTCCGGCGCATCACTTTTTTTACGGCACAGTGAGAATTTTTACCTTGTCTCATATTGTGAGCCAAGCTGTATTTTACACTCCTCGCCATGTTATTTTTCAAAATGTTCACTCGTGAACATTTTAAGTGAATCCCTCTCCTCTCTCCCCACTCCACACAAACGAAGCAATTGTACAACAGAGGCTTGCAAAAGTAGAGAAAATAACAAAAGCATATGATACACAAAAAAAAAACAAAAAAAAACAAACAAACAAAAAACTAAAAATAAAATAAAATAAAATAAAAAAGAATTAGATAAAAATAACACGCCCTTTTTTTCCTTTTCTTTTCTTTCCTTTCTTTTTCTTTGGAAAACCCAGACAATTGTTTGTGTTCTTTATGTCCTTCCTATAATCTCTCCAACAATCCGTTACCTTTGTTTTTTTGGGTTTTTTTTAATTAAAAAAAAATTTTTTTTTAAAGAAAAGCTTGTAATTCTTAAAGAGTTCGTTTTCCTTTACTCCAGTAGACCATACCCGATGCACAACCTTTACAGTCGTAGGCGGTAACCACGCCCCAATTTTCAAACTGACATCGGGTAAATGACAATCGATTTACACCATGCGTGTCTCTGCTCGAGTTTAACGTTACACACGTCACTCTACAATTTCGAAACATACTATATTTGAACACAGATGACTGTAATCATCTGCAGTGTATGTCATTCAAGTCCGACCAAAACAAAAAAACAAACAAACAAACAAAAAAAAAAAAAAAGGAAATGAAAGAAATAAAAACTGTTTACAGCTTCATTCTGTTGACGATGGGTGTGCGGCCTGTCTGGAGGATCAGTCGTATTACCCATAGCTTCTTCACCTCACCAAACCATTTTACCCTAAAATAGACCCGTGAGTCGTACTTTTCCGGGCTGTAACTCTTACCCCAATCCAAGTCCAGGAAACTACTCTAAGTCTTCCGTCCCCAGCATCCGATGTTTCACTCACCATCCTCCTCCCCAGTTTCCACTTTATTAATCTTCTCCTCCTACAGTATCATAGCAATCAAGTCAACTAAACGTTTCAATTGCTCCTTTCTAGTTTTCCGATCGTTGACACTAACATTAGCCTCGCACTCTCCAACAGTACGCTCACCTATGCGACCTGTAAGTGCGTCATCTTTCCTCGACCCAGCGGACACTTGTCCAACCTGGAAGTCTTCATTTACGTCACTTCCAAGTGATCCATTTACGACCCTCTCTCCACGGGTAGACTCTGACTCTACATCCTCAGGAGGTTCGTCCTTGGAAGTGGGGGAGAAGCCAGTGACGCTCTCTATATCACAGGTCGAAACGCATTTATCCACTGTTCTGTGTCGTGTTACGATACGGCGCTCCATCAATGGTACGTCAGACTCGTCGTCTGAGTTTTCTCGCCGATGTCGACACTTGCGCACTGGAAAGTCGGCTTTTTCCGTCTCGGAATCAGTGTCAGAATCGCTAAAATCCATCGGAGCAGCCAACGCGATCTTCCGTAGCGGCCTGTCCGTAGTGGGAATTTCCCATTCCTCGATGGACGCCGCCCGAAGGTGTTCGGCATGCGCTTTCGTGACCGAACCCGTCAATTGATCTCTAATTCTGTAAGAGACAGGACCAGTATTCTCAATCACCACATAATACGGCCGCCAGCGCATGTCCAATTTCATCCTCTTGTGGTGGTTCTTATAATACACTAAATCACCAACCTCAAATTTGACGTCCTTAGTCTTATTCCGGGACCCATCTATTGCCTTTTTCCTTGCTTTCCTAATGTTATTTCTAACTAAAGTGAAAGTGCGATGCATCTCGTGCAGGGCGATCTCATGATGCTCCTCGCCATAATATATGCGACGAGGCCTCAATATATTATCCAATGGCAGAATAACGTCCCTGTTATAGAGCAAGTAATATGGAGAGAATTTTGTGGTCTCACTCACATGGAACCGGACAGCTGCCAACATTTGATTTATGTAAACGTCCCATGACTGTTCGTTGTGACCAATTTTCTTAGCTAGAATATCGTGCATTGTTCTATGAAATCTTTCAACCTTACCATTGCTCTGTGGGTGATAAAACGAAGTAGTTACGTGATGCACATTGAGCTCCTCTAACGTCTTTTTCATAATTTTATTGACATTTTCCGATCCATTATCCGTTAAAAGCTGAAGTGGTGCTCCAAATCTGGGAAAAATTTCATCTACTAGAAGATGCACCACTGTTTCTGCCTTTTTGTTAGGAACAGCAAAAGCCTCAGGCCAACCACTGTACATATCTATAAATGTAACTATATATTGGTAACCTGAATGAGTCTTTGGGTAGGGTCCAGAGATATCCAAGGCAAGTTTTGCGAAAGGAAACGGAGGTAAATCACACTCCTGCATATGGGGTTGCTGCTTCCCCAGATTCCTCGTCTGACACGCAATACATTTGCTTACAAAATCGTTTATATCTTTTAGCAAGCAGGGCCAGAAATATTTATGTTTGATTGCATGAAACGTTTTCTCTACTCCCATATGACCATTGTTATTGTGGTATTGCACCAACACACTTTTTCTTAATTGAGACGGCACATATAGCCTGATGAGCGGTTCATCGTCGGGCTGGGACAAGTAATATACTATCTCGTCCATTAATATGAACTTCTTCTGTTCCATTTTAGTAGCTCTACCATTCTTAACCCTAGCCTTCAGATCCAAAATATCTTTGTCGGATTCTTGCTCACTAATTATATCTATCCCTGTCAACGTGGGTCGTTCGTATGTCATTGAGGAGTTGTTATTTGCGTACGACGCAAACTGCTTTGGTTCAAAACGGTTTGAATTTATTGCACTTACTACATAACTCCTATCGTCTATATCTATTGGAGGACCTTCATTGTCCTCACTCGCATCCACGGCACGAGACAAGAGATCTGCGCAAGCATTATCTTTACCTTTTAGATACTGTATGATACAGTTGTATCCGGCTATGCTCAAAGCCCAAGTCTGTATTTTCCTATTTTGTATGGGCGAATTGAGTAAATACTCTAGGGGTTTATGGTCAGTATAAATGGTGAATGTTGCGCTATGCAGATAGTGGTGTAATTTTTGAAGGGCATAGTGTATGGCATAAGCCTCCTTCTCTATGGTCGACCACCTTGTCTGCGTATCACTTAACTTGTGGGACAGAAAATAAATTGTTTTTTCTACTTCCTTCTTATGCCTCCGATCATATACCATTTGGGATAAACATGCACCAATCGACTGGTCGGAGGCATCGGTATATAGCTTATAGTCCTTATTTGGGTCGGGATATGCTAGTATCACCATCTCCGCAAGTTTCATTTTTAGACTATCAAAAGCAGCCTGACATGTGTCGTCCCATTGGAAACGCGCATATTTCCTCGTTAAATTAATCAGTGGCTCGGCTATATCAGAAAAATTTCTTATAAAGCGACGATAATACGAGGTCATTCCAATGAAAGATCTAACCTGTCTAACAGTAGTAGGAGTCACGACCGACTCTATCGCCTTGACTTTATCAAAATCTGGCTGCACCCCATCTTCACTAAGTTTAAATCCTAGATATTGGGTCTCTTTTTTAAAGAACTCACATTTAGAGGGCTTCAATTTCATGTTATGCTCCCGCAAACTACTCAAGACCCTATCTATGTGCTTCAAGTGGTCACCTATCGAATTAGAAAATATCAATATGTCATCAAGGTATGCCAGAGCGAAATCCTCCTGGCCCCGTAATACAATTGACATCAGTTCCTGGAAGACCCCGGGGGCGTTTGTGAGACCGAACGGCATCACGTTAAAATGAAACAAACCCCGATGGCAAGTAAATGCACTTTTCTCTTTGTCATCTTCATGGAGCTCAACTTGCCAATACCCTGACTTCAGATCCAGTTTCGAAAAGTATTTTGCTGACCCGAGTGAAGCCAGTATATCATCAATAACCGGGAACGCTCGGGCGTACTTCTTTGTAACCCTGTTAAGTGCTCTAAAATCAACGCAAAATCTTTTAGTACCATCCTTTTTTTCAACTAAAACTATCGGGAAACCCCATGGGCTATTGGATCTTTCAATTATGCCTGCCTGCATCATTTCGTCAATCGCTAAATCAACCATTTTTCTTTGTTTGAGCGGTGTGCGATATGGACGCCTTTTTATGGGCTCATGTGTTCCAGTATCGATACGCATTTTGACAGCATCAGTCCAGCCCAAATGTTTGTCTTCATTAACAAACAAGTCTCTATTTCTTTTTAACAGCCCATCAATTTCTGGTTTGAATTCTTCCGATACATTTACCTGTTGTAATTCTTCATCAGAGATATGGCTCGTTTGTTTATCGGGCACCGTAATTTCAGTGATGCTACTCGTCTCATTGACCCTAGCTATCGACCATCCTTGCTTCAAAGTGACTGTTTGATTAGTATTGTTCATTATGAGCAACGGAAACTTACGAGATTTTTTAATTCTAACTATAGCATTAGCCACTGATACACCGCTGAATTTGCTAGCATATCCGCTACTCAACTGTTCTATCACATATTCCCTGCCTCCACCGTTTCTGAGCGCAGTCCGTGCCATACAAGTGTGCATGTGTTGGGGCTTTAATACTACTAGTTGAGCTAATCTAACAATCGAGGAAATATGGATGTCTTCTTCTAACGCTACGGACTCTTCCCCAATTCTCAACG
Source organism: Sepioteuthis lessoniana (assembly GCA_963585895.1). Lineage (NCBI taxonomy): Eukaryota > Metazoa > Mollusca > Cephalopoda > Myopsida > Loliginidae > Sepioteuthis > Sepioteuthis lessoniana. The sequence goes on along the minus strand of OY757908.1, from coordinate 470,707 downwards.
CACCCAAATCGAAGTACATTCTCACCCCATTTTGCCTAAGCCAATCACGACCGAGAATAATATTTCTATTGAGATTTCTCACCACAATAAAATCATGAGGAGAGGACTGATTTCCTATTTGGACCTGCAAGTGAGAGAGGCCATCTACCTGTAATGGGGACCCATTAGCAGTCCTTAATTTCAAGTCTTTCTTTTGTAGTTCAGGTCTCGGTCGAAACGATTCATAAATCCTATAACTTATGACCGATACATCTGCCCCTGTATCTACCAAGGCCCTATGCCTTCTACCTCCTATTCTAACGGTGACAGAATTCGGTGCGCCCATACTACCAACTATGTGCGTTGGTACCATTTTGCTTTGTTCGCAGGGCGTCTCACGAACGGACATCTGCCGTTTCCCGGGGTTCGTTGTCTACAGAATCTCTGTATGTGGCCCTCTCTGCCACAACTCCAACACCTAATGACCTGGTTTCTACCTCTCTCAGGAGGTTTATCTCTCGGTCCCATAGTATTTCCTCTTGTGCCTTTTTTCTGACACTTCTTTTTCTTATTATTAGATCCCACCGGACCCACAGCTTCTATTCTGAACTCTCTCCTAGAGTGACAAACCTCCATGGGTTCGTCTTCATACTCTGAACCCTCGTCGAGCCGAATTTTCCATTTCCACTAGGATAGGGCCTTCTGATACGCCGCCTCTAACGTTTGTGGTTCGTCTTTCATCACTGCCTTTTTAATCTCCCTTTCTCTTAGCCCCTCTATAAAAAAATCCCAGGACCTGTTTCGATACGACCTCATTCCTCCCGTCAATCCCTGCGTACGCGCTCTCGGCCAACCGCACCACCCTCTGCATGTACTCCTGTATTCCCTCCGTTCCTCTTTGTCTAATCTTAGCCAGTTCCGCTAACCGTGCATTGGGGTCGGGAACCAACCCATAATACTCCTCTAACGACACCTTCAAATCATCCCTTGTTAGACGTGGGTTGTTTGTCAATAGTCTATGTACGTACTGTCCTACAGTACCACTAGTTGTGAGGAGCGCCGCCTGGCATTTATCTTCCTCCGCCACGCGCGCCACATGGAAATACTTCTGCATCTCCTCCAACCAGGCCTTGTACCCACCATTTTCTCTACGTATTAGTGGCTGGATATATTTTATCAATGATTCTCCCCTCAATGTGTTCGTCGCCGAACAAGCCACATTTCTTAACTCCAGGGTCAAACCCTGGATCAAGTCGGACAAGGATGACTGTTCCATTTTAATTTTTTTTTGTCTTTGTTTTTGCTTCCCTTTTCTTAGTCAACAGTTAACTCAATATGCAACAAGAGCAGAACACACACAAGGTAAAACCAAAAGTCACCTACCTTTCGTTGATGTCGTTTTTGTGATGTTTAAGACTGTCGTTTACGGTAACTGGGTTCGTTTTGAGTCCTTGTAGAACTCCGCTGGCACGGGCACCAATTCGATGTATGTTACATTCTGCCCTCTGGTCAAACAAACGACAACACGGAATTTGTATATAACAATATATATTTATTTTCTCGACGGACGCTTGTGTGAAGTAGGAGCAGTCAGGAGAGGAATTAGGATCGTTCGTCGATGAGGCTTGAACTTTTCGATGTCAGGAGACGGAGGCCGAGACAACGCACACTGCGTGACGACGAGAGAGGTTTCGTGAACAACGGGATCCTTTTTTCTCTATCTTCTTCTGTTCAATTCGTCGGCCTTATATTACCTTCAAACTCCCACGCAGAGATAAAGACACGCCTCTACGCCTCTGCAATCTTCCCGATCTCAGGCGATTGGGATGTGTTACTTCCGCTCATTTGGAATGGCCTGTGTGATCGTCGTCGAGCGGAAATAACTGTCATGCAGTTCACAGGTCACTCTCTTCCGGTGCATCATTGAAGTGGGACCTTCACCTTGTCCCATATTATCAGCCGAGCACACCTGCGCGCTTTCTTTCGATTATTGGCCATTGGGATTTGTCACATCCGCTATCTTCGGAATTGCAGGTGTGATCATCATCGAGCGGAAATAACTATCATGCAGTTCATAGGTCAATCTCTTCCTGCGCATCGCTTTTTTTACGGCACAGTGAGAATTTTTACCTTGTCTCATATTGTGAGCCAAGCTGTATTTTACACTTAGCCTCGGTCTCCTGGCCTGTTCGCTCGACAGTGCAGAGCTTTGGCATGCAAGCCTTAGCTATCTTCTCGATACGTCTGCACAGCTTTGACGCGCAAGCCTTAGCTACCCCCCCCCCCCAATACGCTCGCACAGCTTTGGCGCAAAAAGCATAAGCTACCACACAGCTTTGGCGCCAAAAGACTTAGCTACTGCCCGATACGCTCGCACAGCTTTGGCGCGAAAAGTTTTAGCTACCACCACAGGTTTGGCGCAAAAAGCCATAACTACCGCCAACCATGCGCCCGCACAAGCTACCTGGCGCGACAAAGCCATAGCTACCGTCAACGATACGCCTACACAGCTACCTGGCGCGACAAAGCCATAGCTACCGTTAACGATACGCCCGCACAGCAATCTGGCACGACAAAGCCATAGCTACCGTCAACGATACCCCCGCACCGCTTACTGGCGCGACAAAGCCAGAGCTACCGTCAACGATACGCCTGCACAGCTTACTGGCGCGACAAAAGCCATAGCTACCGTCAACGATACGCCCGCACATCTTCCTGGCACGACAAAGCCATAGTTACCGTCAACGATACGCCCGCACAAACTATCTGACACGACAAAGCCATAGCTACCATCAACGATACGCCCACACACCTATTTGGCATGACAAAGCCATAGCTACCGTCAACGATACGCCTACACAGCTATTTGGCACGACAAAGCAATAGCTACCGTCAACGATACGCCCGCACAGCTATCTGGCACGACAAATTCATAGCTACCGACCACGACGCTCCTGCGATGCAGTCCACGTAACGACTCGCTGTTACGGACTGCCCCAAAAACGCAGCATCTAGTCCACGTAACGACTCGCTGTTACGGACTACCCTACCAATGCAGCATATAGTCCCCGTAACATCTTGTTGTTACGGACTACAATAGCATTGCATCATCTGGCTCACGTAACGACTCGCTGTTAGTGGCTAGCAACCAGATCGACACCCCCCGGTTTACCCAACGTACTGTCAAAACCGGGATATCGATCTACCGACCACGACGCTCCAGCAAGACTGCATCCAGTCCAGTAACGAGTCGCTTTTACGGACTGCCCTAGCATTGCAACAACTAGTCCACGTAACGACTCACTGTTACGGGCTAGCAACCCCGACTGGACAATACCAACGAACTGTCAAAACCGGGATATCGATCTACCGACCACGACGCTCCTGCAATGCAGCTACCCTCGTCCTACGTCCTGCTGCACACAACTACAACTACAACTCGACCATACCAACTAACGACGTAAGCCATCCTAGCTGAAGACCACACACAACTACCACGGACATTTACATGCACATTTGTAATCCCGGCAATAAAATCGTCATTTTTGTTGTACCTGTTATCTCGTCTTTTGTCTCCCTCCATTGTCTTTGGCTGACACACACACTCGCAAACATTTACACTAAATTAATTTGCGGAGGCGACGTGTTTATCGGCTCCGCAACACCATTTCACTTGGAAGTCCTTTGAGAGACATTGGATTGATGGAACGTCAGGCGATACTACAGGGCAGCTTATCGACCCGGTAGAAATAGGATCGTGGAACAAAACCACCCGACCATAAAAGCTAGTACCGAGAGAGGCGATATACCGCCTGCCGAAGCAGTGTTTTTGTACAATATGTCTTCCAAGTCTGGGTAACTTGAGAAAACCGTACCGCAAAGAGCGATCTTTAATTCCCAATGGAGGTATCCGAAAGTCAAACCAGTTGCCAAGCAAGCTGACTTACTTGAATCCATACGAGATGGAGAAGAGGTTCGGTTTAAGCTACCTGGCGTCCCCTGCATGACAAAATGAGAAAGAGGAAGAATAACTGGAGTGCAGTCACATAACAATGTGGGGTGGATGACGTGCCCAGACATATCTTGGACCTTAGATTGATTTGGTGGGGACACTGAGTAGCAGCTGCATGAAACCCAACCTCAAACGGTACGAAGATCACAAAGAGAGCGATGCCCGCTTACTTGGTTGCATGACCATGTAATATGAATTATCTGGGAGATTAGAGGGACATGTGTAAGAATAAATTGGAAAAGAGAAGACAGTTTACCCCGTATAGCAAAGCAAGCAAACAAAATGGATGGTAAGTTTAAGAGAGGGAGAGAGAGAAAGAGGGGAAAAGCATTGCCATCGTAACACCTCAATTTAATGAAACATAGTCTCGAGGAACGATAATTTGCGGGAGTTGTTTATGCAAATTTCTTTTTCAAAGCAAGCATAAAAACGCTACTCGCGGGAGGAGAGACATTCAATGACGACGTTGCTTTTCTTTATCAGAGACGGGTAGAGTGAAGTCGCCAACTTGTGTTAGTAATCACTGAAATCAATTTCCCACCAGTTCAAGTACATTAGTGTGACGCTGCATCAATAATTATCCCAGGATGGGAGTTCATTTTATGTGCATGTGACGTCGAGGGCAGTTTGGCACTTGACCCTCCGCTAAATAAGTCCTAGTCAAGACTCCTACTTCGGGCATATGGTAAACTGGCAAATAATGTGGGGGTGAATTTCAGAGCCAGACTGATCTCCGACGCTGGCGCGGGGGTTTCCAATTCCCTTTCATTTATCCCACCAAGACCTTCGTTTTCTACCACCTCGGATAATGGAAAGCATGGACTTCTATTTTAAACAAAATATTATTCCTTGTAGTCAAATTTCCAAAATTTCCTTGTGATGTTTTTAAGGCGAATAAGACATTTAGCGAGAATTGATGAAAGCGATACGAAGCTGAAAAAGATATGTGTAAAAGAATGGAACTCGAACGATAAATAACACAACCAATAGATTTCGACACAAGGGTGCATTTGAAATATAACTAAGTGTTAATAGGCAACGACCAAACAAATAAGGATAAGATTTAAGAAACAGTTCTTTTTTTCTTTTCTCTTTTCTTTTTAGATACCGGCGATATTTAGCCAGCAGCCAGTATTAAACACAAATGTCTCTCAACAGTCCTTTTCTTCTTTCTCCTTTTTTCTTTCTTTTTTCTTTTACTTAAGAAAATGCTTAAGTCGCTGGGTTGAGGCAGGTAACAAAGTTCATCCACTTATTTACTGTTGATGAAACAGAATCCTTTCTGTTTCTCTCTTTCTTTTTTGAATACATATAATTCCCATATTTAGGAAGGGTAGAAGGAAAAACAGTCTAAGTTGTTCTTATCTTTGCCGAAGGCTAGTTCTCAGGTTCCTTTCTTTTACGGGCAAGTGGCATTCTCCAGATCCTGGCTGAAAGTCCCTTTCTGTTGTCTTCTGTCCAAAGATTCTGTTCTTATGTTTTTCGGGAGATTCTTTCCTGGAGCTTGGCTGGATTGGCATCTACCTCTTGCCAATGCCTGTCCAGAACAAAACTTCCTTTTCCACATTTCTGCTAACGAAAAAGATGGATTTTTTTCCTGTGGGCGAATCATTTGGCCCTTTTCCTTCTCTCACCATTCCATTTGGTACGATAATCGAGTGACCTGCATTCTTTTCTTTGTCCACCCGATTATAGGTCATAGAGTGCGGATAGCTTTTGACCTTCATTCTGCTACTGTTTTAGCGGTCAGTCCTTGGGGCCTGTTAGTTCAAACATAGAAGGGTAGGGGAATTGATCTCACTTTTCCTCTCTCTGTGGCATACCACGTCACAATAGCATCACTGCTGTCCTTCTACAAGGATGAATTTAGTATTAAATAGCCCGTGACGTTTGATATGCCATTAAACAAAGAAACCAAACCAAAACAAAGTACAGCATCACCAAAAGAACTACGACTTGCTCTATATATCAAACCTCCCTTTTCCACGTCCACAGCAAACAATAATACAAGTGATTTTATGCTCTAAGCACAAACTTCCCATTGATACAATAAAGATCTCATATACCCTTAGGGGCTTCTGAAACAGAACTTTTTGCTGATTTGACATTTACATAACCAAATTACTTTTTATATTCTTTAGAAATACATCTTTTCTTCTTTCCTACTCTCTTTATTTCTGTTATCATTTCTTTTTACTGAAACATTAAAATATAATGTTGCCCTCATCAGAACCGCCTTTCTTTTATTTATTCCCTCTCTATTACAAAATACAAATAAGAGGAGAAATTCTGTCAGATTTTGACAATGCAGCAAACAGAAAAAAAAAGAACATTGTCATTTAGTGTTATACTCCAACATTGATTATTTCATTGCCAAAGTGAAGATTTGGAGTTCATTTGTTTTCACTGTTCAATGGTTTCAAGTATTTCTAACATTAATAATTCTATTAGATATTAATCATTTGCTTGCATATAGTTAAATAGTTTCAACTATTGCTATTTAAGACTGGAGCCTCAACATTAGATGGTGTTCAATATTATAATCAAAATCATTATTACCAATAATTCAATATTGATCATATATTTGCACACAGTTAAATTGGTTCAAATGTCCTAAAAGATTAGATAGTTCTAGTTGACCTGTAAATGGGACCCTGATGGGTAATACGACTCCGGTTCACGGTGAACCTGGGAGTAATGGCAAAGACGGGGTTCTCCACATTCCACTAAGTTCAAGAACTAGGCGCCTTACCAATATATAGTTTCGATCAGATAGATACCCAGGACACTCAATGTGGGGAGAGGGGGTTGCCCCTCTGCAGTGCCCAAGTCAACAGAGTGGTTCCCAGAAAGAACTTTCAACTATTTCACCACCAAAAATTTATTCAGTATGAATTGACCAAGAACTAACCAAGAACTAGCCAGTTGCAGCTCCAACAGTCTTAGAAAGGATAAGTTCCCAAATCACCATGCGACAGTAAATAAGTTCTATCCTCTAAGAAATTTCTCGGCTGACAAGCAATAAGGCATTTTAAAAAGAATACTAAAACATTTACGTACACTGTAAACATTTGAAGATTAATACTAGTACGACTGATCATCAGGAAATTGGTGTCCATTACAAAGAATAAAGAAGACATTTGTTTCAACTGAAACTCTTGTTATTTGTTTTATATTTAATTTATTTAAACATCAACTTTTTTTTTTAATTCAAAAATTTCTTTGCAGCAATATTGAGCAACATTCCATTATAAACTTGTTACGCTGCTGGAGAAACAAAGACAAACTCTTAAGCGACATTCTTCTTTGGACCTTTACACATGGACATGCCAGAGTCGGTTGACCAGCAAGAATTTACATCAACTCTATGCTGACATTGGATGTAGTTTGGAAGACCTCTCGGGAATGATGGTTGATAGGGATGGATGGAGAGAAAGTGCATCAGAGAAATCTGAGCTGGCAGTGCAATTTCATGATAATGATGAGGATATATTGAGTGTTCTATCAGATGGGGGGGAATAATTCCTTCTGTTTGGACTGCATTATTACCACAGCATTAGAAACTGTTTAGTCACATTATTTTTTGTCAAGGAGTTTTTAAATAAAGAAGTAACAGTTGGTTTGTTTATAACTGTTTTTAAGGCAGCTGCTGCTACAGCTGCTATTATTACTGCTATTATTATTATTATTAATTCTTCTTTCAATATGATCAATAGTTGAATAACTATTTGAAATCTTGAAATGTTTTGTTCAAAATACATCAATATTTTATTCATTATCTTTATCATATCTTTGCATTGGTGATGATCAGTTTCATTCATTTGAGAATATTTCGTACTGTTGGAAATAATTTTCTAATAATTACATTAAATGTGTATACTTTATCAATTTTCATTATTATTTAATAATATTTTTCATCAGTTAAATATTCAAAAGGCTTCATTACATTTTGAACTATTTGTAGAAAGTTGAAATAAAACAATTTTTATTTCTTTAAAATGATATTTAATTAGTCATTAAACATTTACTTTATAATTGTCTTATCATTGCTTACATCATCTGCATCTTTATCCCAAAATACATTGAACAATGGATTTCTTAATTAGATCTATTACTCTTGCACTTCAGTAGCAGAATCCCTGGCAGGGATATTTAAATATAACACCTTATGGCTTCTTTTGTCGGATAGAAGTTGTGGGGTTTTTAAGGATCAAAAGGAAAACAACTTCATTCAATGCTCAATAACAATGGCCAGAAAATGTCACTCACCTTTGACAAACAACATCTGATATATGTGACAAGCCTTTGTAGATAGCAAAAATTTTATGTGGTTTCAAGCTTAAAGGCTTACAAGTTTTCTGTTTATTTTGGTTACAATAACATCTTATATAAGTGTTTATAAATGGTTTAAGTTTTTTCATGTGTTTTTTTTCATGGTTTAAGTTTTTTCATACGTGCAAAAATATGTTTTCTTTTCATTGTTACTTCTTTGATGACTTCTTCAAAAACAAACAATATTTTCAATTCTAGCTAGAACAATATATATAAATATTTGTTCATTTCTCTACATTGAAAATACAGATTTATACACTTGACAATAATAAGAGATGTGTTTTCTTTACATGGATTTTAAAACTAAAACTTTTTTGAGACACATTTTATGAGAAGAAAAATATGCTTACAAGGCAACAAAATATTTCTCTGTAGTTTATGAAAAAATAACAAAATTCTAAAAAATCAAAACAAAAGACTTTTCAAAAAATTTATTTGGGTTACAAGTAATGTCACATAAACTCTTATATAAATGTCAAAGAAATTTTATAGTTTTTCCACGCGTGTTGTTCTTAAGTTTTCTATTGCGTTATTGGATTTTACGTGGATATTTTCCCTACCATGCTAGAAATAAATTCGTCTAGCTTATTAAGCATTAATATCAAATATATACTTGATGATATTAAAGTTCCATTTTGATTACATCTTGACAAAGCCTCCTTATTGTTAATATTGATATAGTGGCAGTGGAAGGATACAACTGTACAAGTGACATATACAAAACATTAGTAATGAATAAAAACAGATGCAAATGTTTCAGTGAAATTGAAATTCTTTGATGCGTTTTCCTCTTAAATGTGTATTTCTTGCATGATTTTAAACTGAAATTCTTTAAAAATGATGATCAAGCATTCTGGCCAAAAATAAAGTTTTTATCAAGTCTTTTTAAATCTGAATTCCATTAAAATGTTTGAACCACACACAATACAAGTATATGGTTTCTCTCTCAGATGAATGTGCATGCGATTACTTAAGTTAGGACTTAATGAAAATGAAGATCTATAAACTTCACAAGAAAAAGCTTTCTCTCCAGTATGTGTACACATATGGATTTTAATTGCTAACTCAAAATTTCCTAACATGCTGAAACAGCATTTTCAAGATGCGTATGTTGCACAACAATTTGCAACATTCAGTTTAAACATATGGCTTTAACTATAAAAAAATTCGCAGTGAACTCTTTTCTAAAACATCTGAAATACTGATATTGTTTTACCTAAAGTACAAACATGTTAAAGTTGTCAATATGACAATTTTAGGAACAATAATCATTATAGAAATTGATAACATTCATAGCTAAAAACAGAAAGCAATGTTATATTCTTAATTTAATTTGCCTATTGTACTATTTTTATGATCAGAAAAAAATACTTAGATCAAATTAAAAAGAAAGAGAAAAGATGGGTTTTGAAAAAATAAAAAACAATAAAAGATATGCCAGTACTCACCCAAAGAAACATAACTATAATACAATCTTTTTTTTAACATCTGTTACCATAAACTCTATGTTCCTAAAATATATGAACATCATGCTCCACTTGAAGTCATACAGAAGAAAAACACAAGTGAAATTGGTCAGAACTTTTTTGAGAATATAAAAAAAATATTAATGTTTGAAATGATATTAAAAAATTTTGATCATATTTTGGATATAAAAGTAACTTCTGATATTTCCAAATATGTTTACAATGGGAAGAATAAAATGAAAATGATGTACGTTAATGAAAATTTCTTTTACGAGATACATAGGTCAGGAATTGTGTGTCAATATGAGTTATATCTATGTCCTCACAAAAATAAATCTTAGTGGGTTTGTTGGTGTTTTATGGCATATCAACTATTGTGAGATATGAGCTACATCTATGCCCTCACAAACAATATTTTTTATGCGTGGTTCACCATTTTCATTAGATAGATAGCTGCTGAATGTATGTTCGTGCTTGTCTTCCTGCTTTTATCCGGCTAAATGTGGGGGTCCATTGGAGTACATCACTTATGAGCTCATCCCTGCTTCTCTGGCAGTGTCCTGCATGTCTGGTTCATCTAACTTGGATAGCTTTCGTGATAGCAGGTAAGTGGCTGTATAGTTGGTATCTTGTGGGGTGTTGCCGCCAGTACTTGTTCAAGATTGCTCACAGCATTCATGTGTGATTGCTGTCTAGCTTCTTCTCCAGCCGTTTTGTTAGAGTCCATGTAGTGCATCCATACAGCAGTATTGATACGACAGTTGCCTGGAAGAAACTGCGTATCATTTTATCGGTTAGGTCTGATTTCCATATGATCGATAGCCTATTGATAGCTGTCCATGCCTTCGTTAGCCGCGTGTCGATGTCCTTTTCGGTTGATGAGACACCTCTTCCAAGGTAAGTGAATTTGTCAACTAGTTTAAGAGGGGTTCTGTCTATTGCGGAGATATCACCTGTTTGATTATAGCACATATATTCCGTTTTGTGTGCATTGACATGGAGGCCTATGCTTGCGGCTGCTCGTTCCAAACTATGCAGTAGTATTTCGACTTGGTTGGGTGTATTTGCTAGTATCGCTATATCATCGGTGTAGTCGGCGTTGGTAATTGTTTTTGCGGGGTATCTTCTGCTTCTTTTCTTTGTTAGCTTGAAGCTGTTTTCTCTGATTTTATCAATCCATGTTCTAAGCACGTAATCTACACAGATGATAAAGAGGTATAGAGCTAGCGTGTCTCCTTGTAGTACTCTTGCTACAATGTCGAAGTATTCTGTGTCTCCATCTGGTGAACGTACTTTCACTTAGGTGTTTCTATAGAGAATCGTTATTGCTGCTACGGTTTCTTTAGGTAGGCTGTATGCTAGTAGAATTTGTTCCATCTTTCCTCTGTGAATGGAATCGAAGGCCTGGGTAAATTTGACAAAAAGTAATGTCGCTTGTATGTTTTTTGCCCGTACACCTTCAAGGATTCTACGGATTGTCAATATTTGTCAGGTCGTGGATCTATTTCTTCGGAAGCCATGTTGGTTTTTCCTAAGGATGTTGTCGAGTTTGGGTTCTATGCGGTTTCGTAGTAGGGCATTGTAAATTTTGGCTGTAATAATAAAGGAAAATGATTAGTGATATAATTGACACTTAATTTGACAGAGTTTTTCATTGAAGGATTTTTCTGTTTGTTTTGGAATAATCTTCATCTGTGTGTAAAAATTTATGTGTATTTACAAAAAAACAAAATTTTAATAATAAAAATATCTAAAAAACAAAGGTTTTTTTTCATGTAGTGTATAAATATTAATTGTTTTATTGCAAATAACAACAAATCTAATCTATTCAAAATAACATAAGGTGCTCCACCACAACTGGTTTAGTGGTTATAAGTATTGATTAAAGTGTATGTTGTTACCTGAGGTTCAAGAGTTCAATCCTTGATGATAAGTTACATACTCTGTTTTATTGATAGAGTCAAGCAACATTTCCACCATGAACACACACATGCACCCACACACACACACATATATATATATATATAAGGAAACAAAAACCTATTTTAAAAATAAATAGACAAGAACTAGAATTATAAGTGTTTGAACAGTTACTTACACTGTATTGAATAATGTGATGTTATCCTAATTGGAAAAAGAAAAGATTCAAATAATTACAATCCATTTTTAAGTCTTAAAAAAATACCTATTAAAATCTATCTGATTTCTTTTTAACACAGAAAAATGATCAAATATCAAAATTTAGTCAAATAAATACTTTAAATAATTTCAGGAAGAAGGATATCAAGTGATCATAGATCACCGATGAATTTTTTTAACCTATCATCACTCGATATCATCCTTTTTAAGTCTTGATGATGGTTCATTAGAACCAGAACATTGGAATGTTGACTTTCTTTTTAAATTCTTCTCTTTGCATTACCTTGTTTTTCAATTTTTCTTTATATTGTCAGATTCAATTCCGTTTTTTACTTCTAATCTGAGGTATTTAATATATCACAAGTACAGTGAATAAAGTTCCTTCATTGCCACTATGTTAGTATTCAAAAAAAGGAGGCTTATTGAAGATGTGACTAAAATGGAACTTTAATATCCTAAAGATTTATATATTCGAAACAAGTATTTTTATAATCTGAAGAAATGCATTTCAAACAAAAAAGGGGAGAGTCAGTATAATATCCGAGATGGCGGTACCAACGCCTTCTATTATAAAATGCCTTCTCATTGATATGCTACGTTGCTTCTTAGAAGGCGTTGACAGTACACACTGAAAGCCAACACAAATGGGAAAACTTAAATTCTATATAAATATTTACATAAGATTTTATATGGTATTACATGTAATCAAAGTAAATAAACAAAAAATCTTTCTTTTTAATTTTAACATTTTTGCTTAAGTTTAAAAAAAAAATTGTAATATATGAATACCTTGCTTATTATAAAATGTGTAGATTTAATAATGACGTTTTAAAAATTGATTTTTTTTTAAACTTAAAGTTTTACACAAACGTCATTTGTATATTTATTGGACAAAAGAAATTCTAAAAAAATAATTGAATGAATTATTAAAGAATAAAGATTCTAGTGAATAGGTCTTCAAAATGAAAACAAAAACAAAACAAAAATTCTTATCTTTTACTTATAGTGGGCACCTCCGATGTTGTAATGGTTTGCAAGCTAGACTAGCAAACCTACACTCGTAAGTTCGAGTCGACGAGCCAACAGAGGAAGTCTCAGTTGGTTTACTTGCGAAAAGTTAGTTATTTTTGTTGGAAAATTGTTTTATTGAAAATTGTTATTGTATAATATTGTTACTGCTTCGTAACCCCCCTGTAAAAAATTGTTATTTTTGTTTGATTTTTTGGAGGGTCAAACCTCGATTCAAATTTACCGTTTTTATTCTTAACAAAACAAGAACGACTGCCATTTTTTATTCACCGTTCATTGCATTATTTGAAGTTCATCCGTATACTAAATACCATTTCTCCCTAGTTGCCATTTTAAAAAAGCAACTATGGGGGGAACCATCCCGGATTATACCACAACAAACGCCTTCTAACGAAACGATTTCACAGGACATGTTTTCAGAACCCTCCCCGAAGCCGGAAGACTTATCATTATCTTCATCGACCTTTCAACCAGGACAAAAACCACCAGCAACGCCAGTCTCCTGGTCGTCACAAATACAAAAGAAGAAAAAGTCTCCGGAAGACCACGAAAACGGCAGTCACGAAATACGCAAAGTATTTCAAAGATAATGAAATCCTACCAATACCGGAGCTGGTAGAGGCCGTCGAGCCTAAGACTCTGTCGTTTGTGGTAGCAGATTTAAGGACCAGGAGACTGGCGGGACTTAAAAAAGAAGCATTTGACGAACTTCTCAAAACTGCAGGTATCCCAGGTAAGTATTTTTACCGAAGGAGTTTTGCTACCTGAGATGTCTTGCTCCCATCTGAAGAGATTGCAAAAAAACTGGCCGCACATAACGTAACCACAAAGTACTTCCGGCTTCAACCTGAGTACAAAGGAAAACGACGAATAAATGTCACCGTATGTAACGTGTCCTTGGAGCTTAATGGAGACGTCATCGCCGCCTATCTAAGTTCATATGGCGGCGTAGAGGACTATACACAAATCACCTCAGCACATGGCACGGCATGCGGTGATTTCACATTCACAATGGTTCAACAATAGAGGAGGGTTCAACGCAGTCCCTCACACCATTTCATATAAGGATACAACGATGACAATGGTTCAACAATAGGGGAGGGTTCAACGCAGTCCCTCACACCATTTCATATAAGGATACAACGATGACAATCATCGTAGAGGGCAGGAAACCGCTTTGCTGGAATTGCAAACAACTAGGGCACTTCTCGCGGTCCTGCCCTCAGAAAGCCACAATCATCACAAACAAAACGACCACCACCGCCAACGATACAACGAATACTAATGTGAAAACAACTACGACTACTACTACTACAGCAGCTAATGAAAAAACAAAAACAAACACAGATACAGAGGTCCAACCCAACAAAGAAGAAGGGTGGACCCTAGTAAAAGGGAGCAAAAAGAAAAAATCATCCCCCACGAAAACAACAGGATAGGGAGAAAAAACAGTGCATACCAAAACCAAAGAAACAACAACCACAATTAGAAAAAGAAAAATCTCAACAACCCATGCCCATTCAACCCCAGAAACCCACAGAAAACATTCAAAGACCAGCACAAATACAAAATCAACCACAACGCCCAGCACAAATTATCCACTCCCCAGCTCAACATATGCAAAAAGAACCCCCCTCCCACCAATTCTTCCTTCTCTCTCTCCGATCACCACTCCCAAAATATTCTCCCGATCCCGATCAGTAAATCGAATTGGACTATCACCATCATCATCACCAATACATACAAGAACTCATTCGGAAACAAACCAAGTTAGAAATCCTTTGATTGGAATAACTTTATGCACGGAACCCGACCCATCAAAAATCACAGACCATCAGCTAAAAACAATTTTAAAACCATTATCATCATTCAGACATATCAACGAAAAAAACATATCCAACCCATACTTGTTTAGGGATGCAGCCAAGGTGACCACCTTTGTTCGCGCAGCTGGTAACCGCACAAGGGAGCTGTGGCGCTTCATTCAGGAAGCCAGCTGTGCGGATTTGAGGCTGGCGGAATTGGAGCATTCCTCCCTCAAAAAATGCTTCCTTTTTGTTCGGGCAGGGTTCCGATTTTAGTTCACCCGTCATTTTATAGGTCCCTAAAACTGAGGTACCCCATGGATGTCGGAGGAATTACCAGGGACGACCGAGTAAGTACTGAGCTCGGTACCGGTTCCCTGCGTCAGGCCGTCGGCATCCTCAACCCAAAGGATTTCCGGCCCATAGTCGCCAGTGAGTAAGGTAAGTGGGACTGATGGCTCTAAACCTTGCTACTTTGAATGTGAGGGGATTGAGGGATCCGGGCAAGTGTACGCGCTTGCTTGGTGAACTTAAAACCCTCGGTGAAAATGTTGCTGTGGTGCAGGAAACCCACTTCACTTGCGGTGCCGACTGTCGTGTGTTGGAAAGCGATTTTAACGTTTTCTCTGCATATGGCAGCCGTACCAGCGTTGGGGTTTCTTTGCTAGCCTTGATGCAGATGTTGACGTTGTTTTTGCAGGTGACGGGGGCCGACTGGTTGTGGCCGATGTTGCCGTTAAAAATTTCAAGTTTCGTCTGGTTGCGGTTTATGTGCCCAATATCGTTGTGGAGAGGGTTTCCTTTTTTCGTCGGTTGGCGCCGTTCCTGGACGATACGAAGCGGCTAGTCTTAATGGGTGATTGGAATGCGATCCTTGATCCCAAGATAGATAAGGTCGGGCGGGGAGTTAGGCGTGTGGGAAGGTGTGAAAGCAGCCTTGCCGGCCTCATGACTCGTCATGACCTCGTCGACAGGTTTCGTCTTGATCACCCAGGGCGGGAGATGTGGACGTGGCTAGATAGTTCGCCCTCTGCCAAAGTAGGTTCCTACTTGGACAGAGTGTTAGTGAGACGAGCTGACATTGACTTTGTTAGTTGTCCCACGTTCCACTTGATAGCGTGGACTGACCATAAACTTGTTAGAGTCAGTCTACGGTTAGCAAATAGGCCTAGTCTGGCCGGCTACTGGAAGTTCAATACCTCCTTACTGGAGATAGGGGACTTCTGGGACCGGTTGGAATCCCTAATTAAGCGGGCGTTAGTAGGGGCAGTTGCCGGGAATAGGTGGTGGGTATCTCTTAAACATAGGATTAGAGATTTCGCCACCAAGTACGGTCGACAGCTCAACTTAGATAGGACTGCGGAGGCGAAATCTATAGATGATAAACTTTCCCGGGCGGTGGCTGGGGGGGGACTCCCTAGGTGTAGAGCTAGCTAGGAGAGACCTTGAGCGTGAGAGTAGCGAGCGCTACAAGGGATCAGTAGTTAGATCTAGGCTAAAAAGAGTTCTCAACGAAGCTGTGAAATCGAACGCGACTGCGCGTGAAGAAGAAGTGCGAAGGTTCCCCGATCGGTACATCGCATCTGTCAAGACCCCGGACGGGCGTCTGCTGCGATCGGGTGGTGAGATACGTGACGCCTTTCGGGCGCACTTTCGGGATCGCTTTGCCCGCTGTACTGATCTCCCGCTCCGGGAGTTTCGTAGCTATCTCGCTGACTTCCCCCGCCTTGGGGCGGCTGAAGCGGCTAGCTGCGAGGGTGTGGTTACTGAATGCGAAGTCCGTGACGCGTTGAAGCAGGTCGTCCTGAACAAGTCACCGGGACTAGATGGTTTGCCCTACGAAGTGTACTTGAGGATGTCGCACATGTTTGTGCCTATTCTGACGGACATGTTCAACCATTGGTTCGCCCAGGGAGCCATCCCTGGTAGCGTTACCAAGGGCGTGATCACATTGCTGAAGAAAGGTGGCAGGCATGTTTGGGATGGTTTAGATGATTACAGGCCCATAACTCTGCTTAACACAGAGTTAAAGATTTTGGCCCGGGTCTTAGCGAATCGTTTACAGCTTGTCATTAGCGACCTGATCGGCCCCGAACAGACCTTTGCTGTGAAGGGAAGATCGATCCAGGACAACCTGCACTTGATTCGCGAGGTCCTAGAGGGGATAAAAGACGACACCGAAGCCGCGCTGATCAGTTTAGATCAGTCCAAGGATTTCGATAGGGTTGACCATCGGTTCTTGGCGTCTGTTTTGGAGACTGCCGGATTCAAACTGGAGTTCCGCAGATGGATTAGCATGATGTACCACAACCCTCAGGCAGTGGTGCAGGTGAACGGAAGGCGTTCGGGGGTGATCGTGATCGAGCGATCGGTCCGGCAGGGCTGCCCCCTGTCTCCTCTTCTCTATGTCCTCACGTTGGAGCCCCTCCTGCGCAGGCTTAGGGATGAGGGGACAAGTCCGGCACTGCGCGGTATCCCATTCGTTGGCCGCCTTGTGGCTAGGGTTTCCGCGTTCGCTGATGACGTCACAGTCTTTGTATCCCGCCTCCGGGATATAGAGGCTGTGAAAGAGGCGGTTGTCGAGTATGGGCGGATTGCAGGGGCCAAGGTCAATTTTGACAAAAGCGAAGGTTTGCGGCTTGGTGATTGGAGGGGTAGCAATACTCTTCCAGGGCCTTTCCGCTGGAGTGACGGACCCATCCGCATCCTTGGGGTGTGGTTTGGGCCCGACCTCCAACTGGAGCGAAATTGGTCGGAAGTACATGCTAAGATGAATGCTCAGGTGGGAATCTGGCTTTCAAGGAGGTTGTCCTTAAAGGGCAGGGCGGAGGCGTGCGCCGCATACGTCTTCCCCTTGATCCTTTACCGATTGGCTGTACTCCCTCTGCCTAAGGCACATCGGTTGGCGCTTCAACGATCCCTCTCCAGACTTGTCTGGGGAGGTGCAAGGCCGATGGTCCGTAGGCAGGTCTGTATCCAACGTACACGCAACGGGGGTCTGGGTATGCCTGATCTGGAGAGCCACTGGCTTGCTGAAAGACTTGCATATCTGGGCCGTGTCTTGACGGGGGACTCAGTGTGGAGACGAAAGGCGAGTCGGACTTTTTCTCGCCTCAACTCAGACCCAAAGGCTGAAGGTCGACGTAGGCCTTTGGGCGAAGCACTGTTTGTCCGCGAGTGCCGAAAGGCCCTTCGTAACCTTCTTGGGTCCAGTGACCTTTCATGGCCTCTGAAGGAGCTGTATCGGGAATTAGTGGTGGGTTCCGCTTCTGATCCTCTCAGCGAGCGGCACGGCTGGACGGCGGAGGAGATCCGCTCTCACTGGAATTGGGCGCCAGGATCGAGCTTCTTGAACAACTCCGAGTTCTCGCTCACCTGGCGACTTGTTCGAAATGCGTTACCCCTTGTCGGCTTAGACTACAAAGCGGGTCTGGCAGACATGCCCGATTGCGCTCGCTGCGGCAGTGGTTTGGAAGAAACGGCTGAGCACGCCTTCTATTACTGCGAGCGAGTTCGCCCGTTTTGGGACCACGTCGGCGAGTGGACGGCTCGCATGGAACCCAAACAGCTCGTGCTGCTCGACGTTGGTTACGTCGTAGACAACGTTCTTCCTCCGTTTCATGGTGAAAAGCGTGTGGTATTTCTCGCGATCCTAGCTGTAGCTAGAATGGTGATTTGGACGACGCGAAACAAGGGATTGTATGACGATGCAAACTTTTCTCATCGTGATCTGGTTTTGTATTTTCGGCATCAGCTGAGGGTCAAAATCAGATGCGATAGAATGCCCTTAGATCGCATAACATTCAGCAAAAGGTGGGTGAATGCAGCGAGCCTGGTCGTACGAAAGGGGCAAACGTTGGAGTCATCCTTCCCTCCTCTGCCGGCCCATGGCGTCTACGGTACGGGTCCTTAGGGACCCCACCCCTGGTAAGTAGGACTGTTTTTTCCCCCTTGAAACCTAGTTAGCAGTATGTTGTGAGTCATTGTCCCCGTCTTCTAGTCGTTAGTCCTCAAGATCTTCCCCATGCCCATTATTTTTGTACCTCAACCCATATCCCAGTCCACGTTTACTAAATATCTTGAACATTCATATGTATAAAAATCATATAACCTGTTTGCATCAACCCATACCCCGTCCGACCCTTTATTTCTTTTTACGCCTGTAGATTAGGCTCCCTGCCACACCTAGGGAAGGTCCGGCTTGTTTCCATTTTTTTCGTTCCGGAAAACAGTCGGCCTCCAATTTTATAGACGGAGGGATGGGAGGGCAACCAAACGGGGGATTTTTCCTTTGTTTCTTTGTTTTTGTATATATTTCGGGGTTTTTCTCCCATCCCCATGATATGAATTCATTTGTAAAAAACCACAATTTGTAAATAAAATCATGCATCACTTCCAGGGTTTTAAGTAGGTCTTTCTTCATAGAGCAAATGTGGTATTTTGGTGGTAGCAGCGCGCATGGCGATGGATGAATGGTTATATATTGTATTGTTGAATGGGTCGGCGAATGTGGCTAGCTAGGTCTCCTTTGAATATATAGAACAGTATGACCGCTCCCTTCCCCCCCAAAAAAAACTTCAAGGCCTTGTGCCTTCTATGTATCATACATAGAAATAAAACGAGTGAATTCGAGTCCCATTGGGTGCTCCATTTATTTAGCCTTGTGCCACGTCGATAAAAAAGTGTTTCGTAAATTACTCCTAGTTTCAATTATCTCCCTTGAATTTCACTCTTTAGAAAACATTTGGCTTTGAAAACAAACGACAATTGTTTTTCATTTATAATATTAGTTTGTTTCAAATTTGACATTTTCTCCGCTTTCTTTAATATTTTCCTGCTTCGTTGGGGGGAAAGAAATCAGACGAAAAAAAAGTAAGTATCCTAGTCTTTGAATTTCTTTCTTTTTTATAGTACATATAAAATTCTGTTTTGGCAGAAAGTTTAAATTCTTGATTCATAAAGAAGAATTAAGATGAAATATTTAGTTATTATTTGGTTTAGTTTCACTACGATTTTTTATTTTTTTAGAGAAATATTTTTTTCTTATTTATTTAATTTGTTTTTTGAATAAATGTAACCTTCATATGAGATAAATTGTCAGAAAAAGATTTTTATCAATTAATATTTTTAATCCTGAAGAGATAAATAAAATTTGCCCTCAATTGTACAATGTAAACTAAAAAAAGACAATTTTTTAGTTGGAAAATTTGAGTTTAACTTTGTCATGAAGAGATTTTTTTTAAATTCTCATATCAATTAAAATTCGAAAATTCTTAAAATGTGTTATATCAAACTGACAAATTCAAACAATTCAAAGTTTAACTTGTTCTTTTCAAGAGGAGAATTTTTAATCATTCAAATATTCTGCGTTTAAGATCTATGGGAGACAGTTAGAAAAATAAATGTTGATAATCGCCCTTGTTTATTTTTTTACAGTCGTTCACAAATATCTATTCCGGTTAGAAGACTTGTCTTGTGTTTGTCCGTTCAATTCACCTCTTGAGGTCAAAGGAGTTCTGATGTCAAGTTTTTATCAAAGTTTGCTTATTACCCTTGGAGTCTTTATGTTGTAAGTACATAAACAAAGCTAATTTTATAAGAAATATTAAGAATAAAAATATTATTGGGTGCTTTGCAATGTTTCATGCCATAGGTCTTGGAGGTAAAAAAATATATGGGTATATAAAGAAAATTAAAGAAACAACTAAAGACATTAATTTACTTTTTTTTGTTTTCAATTTATTCCCTGTCATTTTTGACACAGTTTTTTTTTTTAATCAAAAGTCTATTTTTGGTGGTTTTGCGACCAGTCACTTGACAAATGCAAAAAGTAACCTGTCTTTTAAAATGTTGTCACTTTCTTCTTCCATACTTCAAATTAATTAAGAGTAAATTAACATATTTTTTTATTCTAATTTTCGCAGGTGTCAAGCCAATTTAGGGAAGAATTTTGAAATTAGAAATTTGTTTTCTTGTTAACAAAACCCATTCAGAATGTCGTAATGAAGTATTTTGTTGACCAAAACGTAAACACCATTTACAATCATTCTAAAACAAGTTTTACACTCGCCAAAATAGTTTTCATTTTCTTACAACTGACTTCATTTTATCATCTTTCAGTTAAAATCAAAAATAAACCTTCAAAGTAGATATTTAAATTTTACAACAGCTTTAAAGATGTGATGTGAAAAACGTCATAAAAGTCTATGTATTGACATTTGAAGTCTCTGAACAAATAAAGAGTTAACTTTTTTTCTTCTTATAAAATTTCACTTCTTGGCCTGTTTCAGGCCTCTTACTTAACTAAACTTGGAAATAATGTAGAATATTCAACTCATTAGGGGTTAAATTTTGGAAAACATATTTTAGAGCTGGAGTTTGTTAAAAAACAACCTCCAGATGATTGTTTCCTTATAAGCTTAGGGAACCAACGCCTATAACCATTACGCCATGTGTCCTGCTGGACAATTCAGTGTGAATTTTTGGAACTTATAAATTTAATGTTCTTACTTGACTAGATTTTTTTTACCTGTACTCATATTCAGATTCTTTTTAAATATAGCCTTCTTATATTCAGATTTTTTTTTTAATTTAGAAGGCTAGATGAAAAAAAAATTTTTAAATCTGAATATGAGCACAGCCGAAACATTGTGGAAATAATAATAAAGATGCAGACAATCATATCTACTAAGGGCATTAGCTTAATAATATCATCTATTGGCCATAGTTACTAAAATAACCACTAATTATTTTTTGTCAAAAATGGCAAGATGGGTTTATGGTCTGTTTATAAAATGAAGATTTGACCATGAAACATCTATTTTCTTTTTCAAGAAATATTACTGATAATGCTTCTTCTATTTAATGCCATTATTTGAGCCTGACTTAATGACCTTGATATATTTGCCATTGCTTTCTTAGTTTCTTATTTTGTGCCAAACAAATTATATTTGGAAATATCAGAAGTGACTATTATATCCAAAATGTGATCATAATGTGTTAATATCATTTCAAACATAAATATTTTTTTATATTCTCAAAAAAGTTCTGACCAATTTCACTTGTGTTTTTCTTCTGTAGGACTTCAAGTGGAGCATGATGTTCATATGTTTTAGGAACACATGATTTATGATAACAGATGTTAAAAAAAATATTGTGTTACAGTTATGTTCCTCTGAGTGAATACTGGCATATCTTTTATTGTTTTTTTATTTTTTAAAAATCCATCTTTTGTCTTTCTTTTTAATTTGATCTTAGTATTTTGTTCTGATCATAAAAATAGTACAATCGGCAAATTAAGTTAAGAATATAACATTGCTTTCTGTTTTTTGCTTTGAATGTTATCAATTTCTATAATGATCATTTTTCCTAAAACTGTCATGTTGACAACTTTAACTTTGTTTGTACTTTGTTTAAAGAACATGTGTATTTCAGATGTTTTAGAAAATAGTTCACTGCAAATTTTTTATAGTTAAAGCCATATTTTTAAACTGAATGTTCCAAATCTTTGTTTAACATACATATCTTGAAAATGCTGTTTCAACATGTTTGGAAGTTTCAATCAATCTTTGCAATTTTTGTTTGTTTGTTCAATTCATCTAAATAAACAATTAAATGTACGATTGTTTGTGTTGTTCCCAGATACAAAAAAAAAAACATTTTAAAACTTTTCTTTCCTTTTGATTTTCAGTTGTTGAACAGTTGTACAAAATTTCTATTAGTCAAAATTAATTTTTGATCAGATGTGTTTCAATGAATTGCAATTTGAATTATATTCAAATGTCTTTGTTTTGTTATAATATTTATTTTTTTTATTTTCAAATATCAATTGTAGAGGAAAATAAAGACTTTTGAATAAGAAGACATATGCAAGCAGACAGCAAATGAAGAAGATAGTTTCTTTTTAAATAGTTACATGAAAACAACAGAACTAATTGTTGTCAAAGTAAAATTTGTAGATAAGGATTTTTACTGAATCTCATTTCAAAATACTCAGCCAGGTACACTTGCTAGAAAGCTTCCTCTTGCCAAGTATATGAATTAACTGTTTTGCAAAGTTTAAAACTGTGAAAAGATCCATGGAGATGCAAAAAGGAGAAAAACTGGAATCATATTGTGAAGTGTGTGGATCAACATTTACAGAAAAGTTCAATTTAAAATTACACATGCAAATACATACTGGAGAGAAGCCATATTCTTGTGAAGTGTGTGGAGCAGCATTTGTACGGAAAGGAGATTTGCAAAAGCATATGCGAACACACACTGGAGAGAAACCATATTCTTGTGAAATGTGTTCAGTAAGATTTACACAGGCTTCAAATTTAAAAGTACACATGCGAACACATACTGGAGAGAGGCCATATTCTTGTGGAGTGTGCGGATCTACATTTAAACTTAGTAGAGAACTGAAAAATCACACACAAAAACATACTGGAGAGAAACTATATTCTTGTGAAATATGTGGGTCAGCATATTCAGATAATTCTGCTTTAAGAAGACACCGGCAAAAGCACACCGGAGAGAAACCATATTATTGTCAAATTTGTGGATCTTCTTTTTCAGAAAGTGCCAAATTAAAATTACATATGCAATCACATACTGGGGAAAAACCGTATGTTTGTCAAGTGTGTGGATTTGCATTTTCACATTCTTGTTATTTAAAAAGACACGTACGAACACACACTAGAGAGAAACCACATTCTTGTGAAGTTTGTGGATCTTCTTTTAGAGAAAGTTCTGGATTAAAATTACACATTCGATCACATACTGGAGAGAAACCGTATCTTTGTCAAGTGTGTGGATCAGCATTTTCAGAGCGTTCTAAATTGAAAAAACACATACGAACACACACTGGAGAGAAACCACATTCTTGTGAAATTTGTGGGTCTTCATTTTCAGAAAGTTCTGTATTAAAATTACATATGCGATCTCATACTGGGGAGAAACCGTATCCTTGTCAAATATGTGGATCAGCATTTTCAGATAATTCTACTTTGAAAAAACACCTACGAACACACACTGGAGAGAAACCATATCTTTGTGATATCTGTGGTTCAGCATTTTCACGTTGTTCACTGTTGAAAATACACATGCGAAAACATACTGGAGAGAAACCATATTCTTGTCAAGTTTGTGGATTTGCTTTTTCACACAGTTCCAGTTTGAGATTACATATGCGAACACATACTGGGGAGAAACCATATTCTTGTAAAGTGTGTGGATCAGCTTTTTCACTGAATTCAAAGTTAAAACGTCACATGAATACACACATTGGAGAGAAGCCATAATCTTGTGAAAAGTGTGAATTATCATTTTCCTGTAGTTCTTTTTTGAAAGGGCACATGCTTGAAAAACATATGAAACAGTGAAAAGAAATATTTGTGTTAAGTTTACAGATTATCTTTTTGAGAGAATTGCTGTTTAGATTCTGCCAAAAAAAAACCTACTGCCGGAAAACCATATTCTTGTAAAATGTGTGGATCAGATTTCATGTAATTTATATACATACTGAATAGAAACCATATTCTTGTAAAGTGTGGGCATCAGTATTTTCTTTTATTTTATATGTGAAGACATATTGAAGAGAAATTATATTCTGAAGTCTGTTAATATATACAGTCTCACTTTGAACAGTGCAAAACTATAACTGACAACAAACTATATTCTTCTAAAGTATGTGGATCTGCATTTTCAAAGAATTTATTTGTGAAAAAGAAAATAGGAGAACACATGAGGGAGAAACCACATTTTTGTGAAATATGTGGATCAGAATTTTGAGTTAGCAATTAAAATCCATATGTGTACACATACTGGAGAGAAAGCTTTTTCTTGTGAAGTTTATAGATCTTCATTTTCATTGAGTCCTAACTTAAGTAACCCCATGCATATTCAGCTGGGAGAGAATCCACATCCTTGTATTGTGTGTGGTTCAAACAATTTAAAGGGATTCAGATTTCAAAAAAACTTGATAAAAACATTATTTTTGGCCAGAATACTTGATCATCATTTTTAAAGAATTTCAGTTTAAAATCACACAAGAAATACACACTTAAGAGGAAAACACATCAAAGAATTTCAATTTCACAGAAATATTTGCATCTGTTTTTATTCATTACCAATGTTTTGTATATGTCACTTGTACAGTTGAGTTGTATCTTTCCACTGCCACTATATCAATATTAACAATAAGGAGGCTTTGTCAAGATGTAATCAAAATGGAACTTTAATATCATCAAGTATATATTTGATATCAATGCTCAATGAGCTAGACAAATTCATTTCTAGCAAGGTAGGGAAATGTCAACATAAAATCCAATAACGCAATAGAAAATTTAAGAACAACATGCGTGGGAAAACTTTAAAATTTCTTAGACATTTATATAAGAGTTTATGTGACATTACTTGTAACCCAAATAAATTTTTTTGAAAGTCTTTTGTTTTGATTTTTTCATAAACTACAGAGAAATATTTTGTTGCCTTGTATGCATATTTTTCTTCTCATAAAATGTGTCTCAAAAAAGTTTTAGTTTTAAAATCCATGTAAAGAAAACACATCTCTTATGATTGTCAAGTGTATAAATCTGTATTTTCAATGTAGAGACATGAACAAATATTTATATATATTGTTCTAGCAAGAATTGAAAATATTGTTTGTTTTTGAAGAAGTCATCTATGAAGGAACAACGAAGAGAAAACATCTTTTTGGACGTATGTAGCTTGTCATTTAATGTAACATGCTCACTAAAGAGAAACAACACATGAAAAAACTTAAACCATATATAAACATTTATATAAGATATTATTGTAACCAAAATAAACAGAAAACTTGTAAGCCTTTAAGCTGGAAACCACATAAAATTTTTGCCATCTACAAAGGCCTGTCACATATATCAGATGTCGTTTGTCAAAGGTGAGTGACATTTTCTGGCCATTGTTATTGAGCATTGAATGAAGTTGTTTTCCTTTTGATCCTTAAAACCCCACAACTTCTATCCGACAAAAGAAGCCATAAGGTGTTATATTTAAATATCCCTGCCAGGGATTCTGCTACTGAAGTGCAAGAGTAATAGATCTAATTAAGAAATCCATTGTTCAATGTATTTTGGGATAAAGATGCAGATGATGTAAGCAATGATAAGACAATTATAAAGTAAATGTTTAATGACTAATTAAATATCATTTTAAAGAAATAAAAATTGTTTTATTTCAACTTTCTACAAATAGTTCATAATGTAATGAAACCTTTTGAATATTTAACTGATGAAAAATATTATTAAATAATAATGAAAATTGATAAAATATACACATTTAATGTAATTATTAGAAAATTATTTCCAACAGTACGAAATATTCTCAAATGCTAAGATATGATAAAGATAATGAATGAAATGAATTAAATATTGATGTATTTTGAACAAAACATTTCAAGATTTCAAATAGTTATTCAACTATTGATCACACTGAAAGAAGAATTAATAATAATAATAACAATAATAATAGCAGCAGCAGCCGCCACCGCCTTAAACACAGTTATAAACAAACCATCTGTTATTTCTTTATTTAAAAACTCCTTGACAAAAAATAATGTGACTAAACAGTTTGTAATGCTGTGGTAATAATGCAGTCCAAACAGAAGGAATTATTCCCCCCCATCTGATAGAACACTCAATATATCCTCATCATTATCATGAAATTGCACTGCCAGCTCAGATTTCTCTGATGCACTTTCTCTCCATCCATCCCTATCAGCCATCATTCCCGAGAGGTCTTCCAAACTACATCCATTGTCAGCATAGAGTTGATGTAAATTCTTGCTGGTCAACCAACTCTGGCATGTCCATGTGTAAAGGTCCAAAAAAGAATGTCGCTTAAGAGTTTGTCCTTGTTTCTCCACCAGTGTCTCGTGTCTTCTTGGTTTTGGAAGGTTTTTCAGATGGGAGCTAAGTGACCATACAGCTGTTTTGTAGGGTGTTGCTTCCAGGATTTGTTGAAAGCAGCTGAAACATTGTGAATATTACAATAAAATGAAGTGAATGATCTGAATATTTCAAGTATTGTCAATTATCAAGCATCGTCTTAGAAATTTAGACAAAAAATAATAAAGTTTACACTTTATAATACATAAACCTGAATGAGAAAATAATGAATGGGTAAAACATGAATATTCAGTTTAATTAATGAATAAATCGACAAAAGTAGCAAGGAATCTTCAAATGCAAAAGAATTTGTTTTTTCCATTGACAAGAAATTAATCTAATGAATTTCTTTATTTTTTATGTCTCCAAACTCTAAACGTTATCGATACTGTCTATTAAATTTGCTTATCGAAGTGTTGTAATTACTATCATCATTGTATTGAATGAACCTTTGTCATAAAAACATTTCTCATCAAATCCTGGAAGTAGTAGCCCACAAAACACTTATGACCACTTATCTCCCATCTCACAAATGATTCAAACAAGTCAAACTGGACACTGCTGCAGAACGACATCTATACATGGACACTCTAGTGTTGACTGACCAGCAAAAACTGCTTCTGCAGGCGGTATATCGCTTCTCTCGGCAATAGCTTTTATGGTCGGGTGGTTTTGTTCGGTTTGGTTTGGTTTGTTGGGTTTTATGGCATGTCAACCTTTGTAGGTTATTTAACGCCAAATCTATTTTTAGGTAAATTATCTGTTCTATTTAAAATAATTCAGTTTAGCATGAGTACACTGTTTAATTGTCAAAAACATTTATTTCAAACTATTCAAGAAGTTATATGTAACATTTCAGTTAAGTGTAAATTCAATTTTAATGTAGAAAAATAATTCAGTTAAGCATAAGCACGCAGTTTAAATGTAAGTACGGTTTAATTGTCAAAAACATTTCTGTTTCAAACTATTCATTTTACTCAAAATATTCAGTTGAGCATAAGAATGCTGTTAGTTCTATTTAACCCATAGATAGGGCCCTATCAGGTGATATCACTCCAGGCCAGAGTGAACCTGGGAGCGATGGCAAAAAAGGGGTACTCTGTATTCCCCAAAGCTCCAGTATTGCTGGAACCTCACCATCAGATTGTTTAGTGTCATATCCAGGACACTCTTTGGAGGGGGAGTCTTACCCCTATGCAGAGAAGCAGTCGGTGTATTCTACAGCTGCAGCCGACTGGAAAAGGTGGTTTTGATCCACGATCCTATTTCCACTGGGTCGATAAGCTGCCCTGTAGTATCGCCTGACGTTCCATCAATCCAATGTCTCCCGAGGGACTTCCAAGTGAAATGGCGCTCAATTGTCAAACAATACTTCTTCAACTGGGGTATGGTCAAAAAAATCTCATTTGGCACTCCTGCAATGATGTCTGCTGTTTCTGCTCTGTTCCCACTCTAAATGGCAAATCGCCCTGGGCCACAGTCAACCATGGACAGTACAATCCATTTCTATAATGCGTCACATCGATGGCCAGTCTGGTCCGATTGGTGTCCACTTGAACCTCTCCAGGTTAATGTACGCTTGGGGAAGAGTCGATCGACTGACATCAGTCACAGCTTCTAACTACCTTCTCAAATCTCTTGTCACTGCGATGCAGTCCACATAACGACTCGCTGTTACGGACAACCCAAGTAATGCAGCGTCTAGTCCACGTAAGAACTCACTGTTCCAGACTACACTAGCATTGCATCATCTGGCCTACGTAACGACTCGCTGTTAAGGGCTAGCAACCCGATCGACACCCCCCCACCTGGTTAACCCAACGTACTGTCAAAACCGGGATATCGATCTACCGAACATGACGCTCCAGTAAGGCAGCATCCAGTCCACGTAACGAGTCGCTTTTACGGACTGCCCTAGCATTGCAACAACTAGTCCACGTAACGACTCTCTGTTACGGGCTAGCAACCCCGACTGGACAATACCAACGAACTGTCAAAACCGGGATATCGACGCTCCTGCAATGCAGCTACCCTCGTCGTGCGTTCTGCTGCACACAACTACAACTACAACTCGACCATACCAACTAACGACGTAAGCCATCCTAGCTGAAGACCACACACAACTGCCACGGACATTTACATGCACATTTGTAATCCCAGCAATAAAATCGTCATTTTTGTTGTATCTGTTATCTCGTCTTTTGTCTCCCTCCATTGTCTTTGGCTGACACACACACTCGCACGCATTTACACTAAATTAATTTGCGGAGGCGACGTGTTTATCGGCTCCGCAACACCATTTCAGTTGGAAGTCCTTTGAGAGACATTGGATTGATGGAACGTCAGGCGATACTACAGGGCAGCTTATCGACCCGGTAGAAATAGGATCGTGGAACAAAACCACCCGACCATAAAAGCTAGTACCGAGAGAGGCGATATACCGCCTGCCGAAGCAGTGTTTTTGTACAATATGTCTTCCAAGTCCGGGTAACTTGAGAAAACCGTACCGCAAAGAGCGATCTTTAATTCCCAATGGAGGTATCCGAAAGTCAAACCAGTTGCCAAGCAAGCTGACTTACTTGAATCCATACGAGATGGAGAAGAGGTTCGGTTTAAGCTACCTGGCGTCCCCTGCATGACAAAATGAGAAAGAGGAAGAATAACTGGAGTGCAGTCACATAACAATGTGGGGTGGATGATGTACCCAGACATATCTTGGGCCTTAGATTGATTTGATGGGGACACAGAGTAGCAGCTGCATGAAACCCAACCTCAAATGGTACGAAGATCACAAAGAGAGCGATGCCGCTTACTTGGTTGCATGATCATGAAATATGAATTATCTGGGAGATTAGAAGGACATGTGTAAGAATTAAATGGAAAAGAGAAGACAGTTTACCCCGTATGGCAAAGCAAGCAAGCAAAATGGATGGTAAGTTTAAGAGAGAGAGAGAGAGAAAGAGGGGAAAAACGTTGCCATCGTAACACATCAATTTAATGAAACGTGGTCTCAAGTATCGAGAATTTGCGGGAGTTGTTAATGCTTTTTGAAAGCAAGCATAAAAACGCCACTCGTGGGAGGAGAGACATTCAATGACGCCCTTGCTTTTGTTTATCAGAGACGGGTAGTGTGACGCGAAGAATTTACTTTTATCCCAAAACGGGGTTTTATTTTTGCACGTGTGAAGACGGGGCGGGTTGGCACTTGATCCCTTGTAGAATAAGTCCTCGTTCAGAGTTTTTCTCTCAGGCATATAAGAACTGGCATATTATGTGAGGGATTAATTTAGGGCTAGACTGACCGCTGCTGGCAAGGGGTTCTAAATTTCACACTATCCACACGCCCACCAGGTCGCTTTCCTTCCTCCCCTAGACAATGGAAGATATGGACCTCTAGGTTGAGACGTAATTATATTATATTGTAGTAGTCGGCAACTCCAGTTTCCCATGTGATATTTTAAAGGAATTTATAGGACAATTTTAAGCAAGATAACATAAGGCGAACAGAAGCTGGAAAAGAAATATGACATAACAAACTCGTAGAAGACAAGGCAAATAACAACTTCGACCACGTGGGAACATTAAAATACATGAATCTTTTACTACACTTATATACACCTTCAAGGTGTCAAATATATAATAAATGAACAGTCCATGAACATAAATGTCTTTCTTCTTTTCTTTTCTTTCGTTTTCCTTCAAATTGAGAGAGAGAGGGTATACAAAATTTGGTATAAGGAGAAACAGTCCCAAGGGTACTTATCTTATTTCTTTGATGGAGTTCCGTGGAGAATCTTTCTTCTTTTACGGGCTAATAGACTTTATGCTATTTTTAATACTGGCTTGAAGAAAATGGCTTCTTCATGTCTCGAAGAATTTCTTCATCTTCTTTTACCCGGAGTACTTGGCTTTGGTTCTGTCTCCTACAAACCCTGTCCAACGACTGACTTTCCTATTTTCTATTTCCGCTGACGGGAGGGAGTCCCCACTTCCGTTTTAGGGTCCCAGCAATCGTTTGGCTTCTACCTTCCTGTGTCAGGCGACCCGAGTGAGGTCACCAAGTATAAACATCTGGTCTTCCCTGTGACCCATATTCTTTCTTAACGGTCATTCTCTGACAGCTTGCTACTGTTAATTCGAACTCGGGGAATAGTATTAATCTCATTTCTATCGTCTCAGTGGGAGACCACGTGACAGGTAGAGTGAAGTCGCCAACTTTTGTTAGTAATCACTGAAATCAATTTCCCACCAGTTCAAGTACATTAGTGTGATGCTGCATGAATAATTATCTCAGGATGGGAGTTCAATTCATGCGCATGTGACGTTGAGGGCAATTTGGCACTTGACCTTCCGCAAAATAAGTCCTAGTCAAGACTCCTACTTCGGTTTTATGGTAAACTGGCAAATAATGTGGGGGTTAATTTCGAAGCCAGACTGATCTCCGACGCTGGCGAGGGAGTTTCCAATTCCCTTTCATATAACCCACCAAGTCCTTCATAGTCAAATTTCCAAATTTTCTTGTGATGTTTTTAAGGCGAAAAAGACGTAGCGAGAATCGATGAAAGAGATACGAAGCTGAGAAAGATATGTGCAAAAGAAGGTTACTCGATAGATAAATGACACAACCAATAGATTTCGACACAAGGGTGCATTTAAAATATAACTAAGTTTTAATAGGCAACAACCAAACAAATAAGGATAAGATTTAAAAACAGTTCTTTTTTTCTTTTCTCTTTTCTTTTTAGATACCGGCTATATTTAGCCAGCAGGCAGTATTAAACACAAATTTCTCTCAACAGTCCTTTTCTTCTTTCTCCTATTTTCTTTTACTTAAGAAAATGCTTAAGTCGCTGGGTTGAGGCAGACAACAAAGTTTATCCACTTATTTACCGTTGATGAAACACAATCCTTTCTGTTTCTCTCTTTCTTTTTTGAATACATATAATTCCAATATTTAGGAACGGTAGAAGGAAAAACAGTTGAAGTTGTTCTTATCTTTGCCAAAGATTAGTTCTCAGGTTCCTTTCTTTTACGGCCTTGTGGCATTCTCCAGAATCTGGCTGAAAGTCTCTTTCTGTTGTCTTCTGTCCAAAGATTCTGTTCTTATGTTTTTCGGGAGATTCTTTCCCGGAGCTTGGCAGGATTGGCATCTATCTTTTGCCAATGCCGGTCCAGAACTAAACTTTCTTTTCCAAATTTCCGCTAAAGAAAAAGATAGACTTTTTTCCTGTGGGCGAATCATTTGGCCCTTTTTCTTCTCCCACTTTCCATCTAGTTACGATAATCGAATGACCTTCATTCCCTTCTTTGTCCAACCGATTATAGGTCTTCGATTTTGGGTAGCTTTTGACCTTCATTCTGCTACTGTTTTAGCGGTCAGTCCTTGGGGCCTGTTAGTTCAAACATAGAAGGGTAGGGGAATTGATCTCACTTTTCCTCTCTCGGTGGTATATCACGTCACAATAGCATCACTGCTGTCCTTCTACAAGGATGGATTTAGTATTGAATAGCCCGTGACGTTTGATATGCCATTAAACAAAGAAACCAAACCAAAACAAATACAGCATTACCAAAACAACTACAACATGCTCTATATATCAAACCTCCCTTTTCCACGTCCACAGCAAACAATAATACAAGTGATTTTATGCTCTAAGCACAAACTTCCCATTGATACAACAAAGATCTCATATACCCTTAGGGGCTTCTGAAACAGAACTTTTTGCTGAATTGACATTTACACAACCAAATTACTTTTTATATTCTTTAGAAATACATCCTTCCTTCTTTCCTACTCTCTTTATTTCTGTTATCATTTCTTTTTACTGAAACATTAAAATATAATGTTGCCCTCATCAGAACAGCCTTTCTTTTATTTATTTCCTCTCTATTACTATATACAAATATATAAAAGTGCTTTTGAACAGAGGAGAATTTCTGTCAGATTTTGACAATGCAGCAAACAGAAAAAAAAAGAACATTGTCATTTAGTGTTATACTCCAACATTGATTATTTCATTGCCAAAGTGAAGACCACCTTTCTGTTTCCCAAATGAGTGGCTCTTCCATTACACAGTTAGGACTTTGGTACATTACTTAGGTCATCAATATAAAAAAGTTAATATAGGAAGAGGAAAAAGATTCCAAATTCTTTGTAATTGTAGCAAGTATTTTGGTAATTTTTATCTATTTTCGTAAATAAAGTTTATATGTTCTGTAACGTTAATAAAAAAAAAGTAACTTTGAATGATTAATGAAAAACTAGAATTTAAGGGAGATAATTAAGTGATAAAGCAAAAAGATTCCATAAATCATCCTTGTCAGACGGTTTTGTGGTGTTAACCCAGTTTCTGGGGGCTTTCCATCCAGGGAGCAGCTGCCCACTTGTCAGGTGAAGATGAATGCTAATTAGATAAGAAAAAGTTTTGTCCCCTCCTTTTGGGCAGCATGTTTTTTGGGGGGCGGTGGGGAGCATGCTAACGTTACATTTCAGCACTGTTGTTAAACATTGTAAAGCAACAAAAAAGCAATGTAAAAGTAGTGTATGTTTCTAACTTATGAGAGTCACCAATCTAATAATAGAAAAAAGGTCCAAGCGTGTAATGTTTTCCAGAAAGATTGGTTTGCTTTGGTTTGGTGGTGTTTCATAGCATATCAACCGTTGACAGGTATTTCATGCTAAATCCTGTTTATACATATCTATGACATGTAAGCAAGTAGTTTGTAGGTAACTTTATTTCTAAATGAGTTGGAGTTCATTTGTTTTCACAGTTAAATGGCTTAAAGTATTTCTAACATTAATAATTCTATTAGATATTAATTATTTGCTTGCATATAGTTAAATAGTTTCAAGTATTGCTATTTAACACTAATAATTCTATTCAGCATTGCAATTCAACATAATTCTAACCAGTACACAGATGTAGAGTTTCAAATAATCAAACATAATAATCCCTTGTCAAAGATTGAACAGTTCTATTTCACTCATAGATGTGACCCTAACAGTTCCTATCAGTCTGGGTCAGGGTGGACCTAAGAGTAATGGATATGAAAGGGTACTCCACATTCCCCGAACTTTAAGACTGGATCTTCACTATCAGATGCTATTTAGAGTCAAACTCCAGACAACCGAAGTGGACCTGGGAGTAATGGAAATGAAGGGGTACTCCACATTCCCCAACTTTCAAGACTGGAGCCTCAACATTAGATAGTGTTTAATACTATAATCAAAATCTTTATTACCAATAATTCAATATTAATCATATATTTGCACACAGTTAAATTGTTTCAAATATCCTAAATGATTAGATAGTTCTAGTTGACCTGTAAATGGGACCCTGATGGGTAATACGACTCCGGGTCACAGTGAACCTGGGAGTAATGGCAAAGACGGGGATCTCCACATTCCACTAAGTTCAAGGACTGGGGGTCTTACGAATAGATAGTTTAGATCATATAGATACCCAGGACACTCAATGTGGGGAGAGGGGTTATCCCTCTGCAGTGCCCAAGTCAACAGAGTGGTTCCCAGAAAGAACCTTCAACTATTTCACCACCAAAAATTTATTCATTATGAATTGACCAATCTCCCAAGAACTAGCCAGTAGCTGCTCCAACAGACTTAGAAAGGATCAGTTCCCAAATCACCATGCGACAGTAAATAAGTTTTATCCTCTAAGGAATTTCTCGACTGACAAGCAATTAGGCATTTTAAAAAGAATACTAAAACATTTATGTACGCTGTAAACATATGAAGATTAATACTAGTACGACTGATCAGTAGGAAATTGGTGTCCATTACAAAAAATAAAAAAGACATTTGTTTCAACTGAAACTCTTGTTATTTGTTTTATTTTTAATTCATTTAAACATTAACTTTTTTTTAAATTCAGAAATCTCTTTGCAGCAATATTGAGCAACATTCCATTACAAACTGGTTACATATTCAGTCTTCCTTTGTAACAGAACACTTTCTCTTCTCAGTGTTACTCAAGGAAAGTAGAACTCAGAAAATCTAAAGGTTAAAATCATGATGGAAATTTTTATATGAAAAGAAATTTCCCGATTGTAGATGAAATACATTTTTTAATCTGAAATGCAAAAAAATATATTTCTACACTAAAATATAAAAAAATGCATCCTCCTCCTTATCAAGATATGCTGACAGCATGGATTTCCTTGACTTTCTCTCACCACCTGTACCTATTAGTGATTGCTTCTTACTATACCTCTAGATAACATTTGGTGTCTGCACCGAGCTGGTGAATATAAGTTTTTGCTGGTCAGTTAACACTAGTGTGTCCATGTATAGATGTCGTTCTGCAGCAGTGCCCAGTTTGACTTGCTTGAATCATTTGTGAGATGGGAGATAAGTGGGCATAAGTGTTTTGTAGGCTACTACTTCCAGGATTTGATGAGAAATGTTTTTATGACAAAGGTTCATTCAATACAATGATGATAGTAATTACAACACTTCGATAAGCAAATTTAATAGACAGTATCGATAACGTTTAGAGTTTGGAGACACAAAAAATAAAGAAATTTATTAGAATAATTTCTTGTCAATGGAAAAAACAAATTCTTTTGCAATTGCAGATTCCTTGCTATTTTTGTCAATTTCATGTCTATTTTTAGATAAGCTTCATTACATTTGATCCAGTAGATTTTTAGCCTTTTGCAATAAACGAAGATTTATTCATTAATTAAACTGAATATTCATGTTTTACCCATTCATTATTTTCTCATTCAGGTTTATGTATTATAAAGTGTAAACTTTATTATTTTTTGTCTAAATTTCTAAGACGATGCTTGATAATTGACAATACTTGAAATATTCAGACCATTCACATCATCTTTATTGTAATATTCACAATGTTTCAGCTGCTTTCAACAAATCCTGGAAGCAACACACTACAAAACAGCTGTATGGTCACTTAGCTCCCATCTGAAAAACCTTCCAAGACGAAGAAGACATGAGACACTGGTGGAGAAACAAGGACAAACTCTTAAGCGACATTTTTCTTTGGACTTTTACACATGGACATGCCAGAGTTGGTTGACCAGCAAGAATTTACATCAACTCTATGCTGACATTGGATGTAGTTTGGAGTATCTCTCGGGAATGATGGCTGCTAGGGATGGATGGAGAGAAAGTGCATCAGAGAAATCTGAGCTGGCAGTGCAATTTCATGACAATGATGAGGATATATTGAGTGTTCTATAAGAGGGGGGAATAATTCCTTCTGTTTGGACTGCATTATTACCACAGCATTACAAACTGTTTAGTCACATTATTTTCTGTAAAGGAGTTTTTAAATAAAGAAATAACAGATGGTTTGTTTATAACTGTTTTTAAGGCAGCTGCTGCTACAGCTGCTATTATTACTGCTATTATTATTATTAATTCTTCTTTCAATATGATCAATAGTTGAATAACTATTTGAAATCTTGAAATGTTTTGTTCACAATACATCAATATTTTATTCATTTCATTCATTATCTTTATCATATCTTTGCATTGGTGATGATCAGTTTCATTCATTTGAGAATATTTCGTACTGTTGGAAATAATTTTCTAATAATTACATTAAATGTGTATACTTTATCAATTTTCATTATTATTTAATAATATTTTTCATCAGTTAAATATTCAAAAGGCTTCATTACATTTTGAACTATTTGTAGAAAGTTGAAATAAAACAATTTTTCTTTCTTTAAAATGATATTTAATTAGTCATTAAACATTTACTTTATAATTGTCTTATCATTGCTTACATCATCTGCATCTTTATCCCAAAATACATTGAACAATGGATTTCTTAATTAGATCTATTACTCTTGCACTTCAGTAGCAGAATCCCTGGCAGGGATATTTAAATATAACACCTTATGGCTTCTTTTGTCGGATAGAAGTTGTGGGGTTTTTAAGGATCAAAAGGAAAACAACTTCATTCAATGCTCAATAACAATGGCCAGAAAATGTCACTCACCTTTGACAAACAACATCTGATATATGTGACAAGCCTTTGTAGATGGCAAAAATTTTATGTG
The DNA here is from genome assembly GCA_963585895.1 of Sepioteuthis lessoniana. Taxonomy (NCBI): domain Eukaryota; kingdom Metazoa; phylum Mollusca; class Cephalopoda; order Myopsida; family Loliginidae; genus Sepioteuthis; species Sepioteuthis lessoniana. Next base: position 433,980 of record OY757908.1, on the reverse strand, counting down.
GTTTCAAGCTTAAAGGCTTACAAGTTTTCTGTTTATTTTGGTTACAATAACATCTTATATAAGTGTTTATAAATGGTTTAAGTTTTTTCATGTGTTGTTTCACTTTAGTGAGCATGTCACATTAAATGACAAGCTACATACGTGCAAAAATATGTTTTCTTTTCATTGTTCCTTCTTAGATGACTTCTTCAAAAAAAAACTATATTTTCAATTCTTGCTAGAACAATATATATATATATTTGTTCATGTCTCTACATTGAAAATACAGATTTATACACTTGACAATCATAAGAGATGTGTTTTCTTTACATGGATTTTAAAACTAAAACTTTTTTGAGACACATTTTATGAGAAGAAAAATATGCATACAAGGCAACAAAATATTTCTCTGTAGTTTATGAAAAAATGACAAAATACTAAAAAATTATAACAAAAAAACTTTTCGAAAAATTTATTTGGGTTACAAGTAATGTCACATAAACTCTTATATAAATGTCTAAGAAATTTTAAAGTTTTTCCACGCGTGTTGTTCTTAAGTTTTCTATTGCATTATTGGATTTTATGTTGACATTTCCCTCCCTTACTAAAAATGAATTCTTCTAGCTTATTGAGCATTGATATCAAATATATACTTGATGATATTAAAGTTCCATTTTGATTACATCTTGACAAAGCCTCCTTATTGTTAATATTGATATAGTGGCAGTGGAAAGATACAACTCAACTGTACAAGTGACATATTCAAAACACTGGTAATGAATAAAAACAGATGCAAATGTTTTTGTGAAATTGAAATTCTTTGATGCTTTTTCCTCTTAAGTGTGTATTTCTTGTGGGATTTTAAACTGAAATTCTTTAAAAATGATGATCAAGTGTTCTGGCCAAAAATAAATTTTTTATCAAGTCTTTTTAAATCTGAATTCCATTAAAATGTTTGAACCACACACAATACAAGGATGTGGTTTCTCTCCCAGATTAATGTGCATGGGATTACTTAAGTTAGGACTCAATGAAAATGAAGATGAAGATCTATAAACTTCACAAGAAAAAGCTTTCTCTCCAGTATGTGTACACATATGGATTTTAATTACTAACTCAAAATTCTGATCCACATATTTCACAAAAATGTGATTGCTCCCTCATGTGTGCTCCTATTTTCTTTTTTAAATTCTTCGAAAATGCAGATTCACATACTTTAGAAGAATATAGTTTGCTGTCAGTTATATTTTTGCACTTTTCAAAGTTGGACTGTATATATTAACAGCCTTCAGAATATAATTTCTCTTCAATATGTCCTCACATATAAAATAAAAGAAAATACTGACGCCCACACTTTACAAGAATATGGTTTCTATTCAGCATGTATATAAATTACATGAAAATGCTGATCCACACATTTTACAAGAATATGGTTTTCCTCCAGTATGTTTTTATTTTTTATTTTATTTCTATTTTTTTTCAGAATCTAAAGTGCAATTCTCTGAAAAATATAATTTGTAAACTTAACACAAATATTTCTTTTCACTGTTTATTGTTTTTAAAGCATGTGCCCTTTTAAATGAGAACTACCAAAAAATGATAATTCACACTCTTCACAAGATTATGGCTTCTCTCCAATGTGTGTATTCATGTGACGTTTTAACTTTGAATTCAGTGAAAAAGCTGATCCACACACTTTACAAGAATATGGTTTCTCCCCAGTATGTGTTCGCATATGTAATCTCAAACTGGAACTGTGTGAAAAAGCAAATCCACAAACTTGACAAGAATATGGTTTCTCTCCAGTATGTTTTCGCATGTGTATTTTCAACAGTGAACAACGTGAAAATGCTGAACCACAGATATCACAAGGATATGGTTTCTCCCCAGTGTGTGTTCGTACGTGTCTTTTCAAAGTAGAATTATCTGAAAATGCTGATCCACATATTTGACAAGGATACGGTTTCTCCCCAGTATGAGATCGCATATGTAATTTTAATACAGAACTTTCTAAAAAAGAAGATCCACAAATTTCACAAGAATGTGGTTTCTCTCCAGTGTGTGTTTTTACGTGTTTTCTCAAATTAGAACGCTCTGAAAATGCTGATCCACACACTTGACAAAGATACGGTTTCTCCCCAGTATGTGATCGCATATGTAATTTTAATCCAGAACTTTCTCTAAAAGAAGATCCACAAACTTCACAAGAATGTGGTTTCTCTCCAGTATGTGTTCGTACATGTCTTTTCAAATGACAAGAATGTGAAAATGCAAATCCACACACTTGACAAACATACGGTTTCTCCCCAGTATGTGATTGCATATGTAATTTTAATCTGGCACTTTCTGAAAAAGAAGATCCACAAATTTGACAAGAATATGGTTTCTCTCCAGTGTGTGTTCGTATATGCTTTTTCAAATCTCCTTTCTGTGCAAATGCTGCTCCACACACTTCACAAGAATATGGCTTCTCTCCAGTATGTATTTGCATGTGTACTTCTAATTTTGACTTTTCTGTAAATGTTGATCCACACACTTCACAATATGATTCCAGTTTTTCTCCTTTTTGCATCTCCATGGATCTTTTCACAGTTTTAAACTTTGCAAAACAGTTAATTCATATACTTGACAAGAGGAAGCTTTCTAGGAAGTGTGCCTGGCTGAGTATTTTGAAATGAGATTCAGTAAAAATCCTCATCTACTAATTTTACTATGACAACAATTAGTCCTGTTTTTTCATGTAACTATTTAAAAAGAAACTATCTTCTTCATTTGCGGTCTGCTTTCATACGTCTTCTTATTCAAAAGTCTTCATTTTCCTCTACAACTGATATTTGAAAATAAAAAAAGAAAGAAATATTATTATAAAACAAAAACATTTGAATCTAATTCAAATTGCAATACATTGAAACACATCTGATCAAAGATTAATTTTCTCAAATAGAAATTTTGTACAACTGTTCAACAAGTGAAAATCAAAAGGAAAGAAAAGTTTTAAAATGTTTTTTTTTTGTATCTGGGAACAACACAAACAATCGTACATTTAATTGTTTATTTAGATGAATTGAACAAACAAACAAAAGTTGCAAAGATTGATTGAAACTTCCAAACATGTCGAAACTGCATTTTCAAGATACGTATGTTGCACAAAGATTTGCAACATTCAGTTTAAACATACGGCTTTAACTATAAAAAATTTGCAATGAACTATTTTCTAAAACATCTGAAATACTGATATTGTTTAACCTAAAGTACAAACAAAGTTAAAGTTGTCAACATGACAATTTTAGGAACAATAATCGTTATAGAAATTGATAATATTCATAGCTAAAAACAGAAAGCAATGTTATATTTTTAACTTAATTTGCTTATTGTACTATTTTTATGATCAGAATAAAATACTTAGATCAAATTAAAAAGAAAGACAAAAGATGGATTTTGAAAAAATAAAAAACAATAAAAGATATGCCAGTACTCACCCAAAGAAACATAACTATAATACAATCTTTTTTTTAACATCTGTTATCATAAACTATATATTCCTAAAATATATGAACATCATGCTCCACTTGAAGTCCTACAGAAGAAAAACACAAGTGAAATTGGTCAGACCTTTTTTGAGAATATAAAAAAATATTAATGTTTGAAATGATATTAACACATTATGATCACATTTTGGATATAATAGTAACTTCTGATATTTCCAAATATGATTTGTTTGGCACAAAATTAAAGAAGAAACTAAGAAAGCAATAGCAAATGTATCAAGGTCCTTAAGTCTGGCTCAAATAATGGCATTAAAGAGAACAAGAAGCATTATCAATAATATTTCCTGAAAAAGAAAATAGATGTTTCATGGTCAAATCTTCATTTTATAAACAGACCATAAACCCATCTTGCCATTTTTGACAAAAAATAAATAATTAGTGGGTATTCTAGTAACTATGGCCAATAGATGATATTGTTAAGCTAATACCCTTGGTGGATATGATTTTAGACTGAAACATCTGGCATCAACAAAATGAAGCATTCAGATAGTCTCTCTGGACAAATTCCATAACTTTTAAAAGACAAAGTCATTGTCCTAGTCAAATAAGAAACAGAAATCAAAAATTTTCTCTGTAATACAATAAGAACATGATTGTGATATTTGAAAGAAAATTAGAATCAGAAATTGATAAACTTATGCAAGCAATTCTAAAAAGTATACAAAGAAGAGAAAGAATAGGTTAAAATGATGCGAACTTTTATCCAGCTGCCAAGAAAATTTTAATTCATATAACATTAACAGCCGCAATGGACATGTTGGTAAAACAGGAATGAAAATGACAGTGGAACATTTTTGGTTAGAACGTTGATTGTAAAAGACATGACGCTGGGGTATTTCAAATTACGTCTGATAAAATAGAGAGATAGAATGGAGTAAGTAATACATAACGGACTCATGTACTTTTTGTTTTATCATAGAGGGTTTTCGAACTATTGTCTTCATCTTTATTGTTATTTCCACAATATTTTAGCTGTGCTCATATTCAGATTTTTTTCTTTTTTTTTTTTTTTTTATCTAGCCTTCTAAATTAAAAAAAATCTGAATATAAGAAGGCTAGTTTAAAAGAAATATCTGAATATGAGTACAGGTAAAAAAATCATACTAATACTAGTAATTCTAGTCAAGTAAGAACATTAAATTTATAAGTCCCAAAAATTCACACTGAATTGTCCAGCAGGACACACGGCGTAACGATTATAGGCGTTGGTTCCCTAAGCTTCTAAGGAAACAATCATCTGGAGGTTGTTTTTTAACAAACTTCAGCTCTAAAATATGTTTTCAAAAATTTAACCTTCAATGAGTTGAATATTCTACATTATTTCCAAGTTTAGGAAAGTAAGGGGGCTGAAACAGGCCAGTTAGGGGAATTTAAAAAGAAGAAAAAAAAAGTTAACTATTAATTTGTTCAGAGACTTCAAATGTCAATTCATAGACTTTTATGACGTTTGTCCCATCACATTTTTAAACCAGTTGTAAAATTTAAATATCTACTTTGAAGGTTTATTTTTGATTTTAACTGAAAGATAATAAAATGAAGTCAGTTGTAAGAAAATGAAAACTATTTTGGCGAGTGTCAAACTTGTTTTAGAATGATTGTAAATGGTGTTTACGTTTTGGTCAACGAAATACTTCATTACGACATGCTGAATGGGTTTTGTTAACAAGAAAACAAATTTCTAATTTTAAAATTCTTCCCTAAATTGACTTGACACCTGCGAAAATTTGAATCAAAACAAATATGTTAATTTACTCTTGTATTAACTAGATTACTTTTTCCTTAATATCTAGTAAAAAGAAAAATTGGGGCGGGGATGTTTTCCTGTCGATAAGAAATCAAAAAGAAGCCATTATTTACAAACGTCTTCCCACTTGACACAATAAATCAGTGCGACAAGTTGTTGTCACAGTTAATTTGAAGTATGGAAGAAGAAAGTGACAACATTTTAGAAAACAGGTTACTTTTTGTATTTGTCAAGTGACTGGTCGCAAAACCACCAAAAATAGACTTTTGATTAAAAAAAAACTGTCAAAAATGACAGGGAATAAATTGAAAGAAGAAAAAGAAAAGTAAATTAATGCTTTTAGTTGTTGCTTTCATTTTTTTCATATACCCATATATTTTTTACCTCCAAGACCTATGGCATGAAACATTGCAAAGCACCCAATAATATTTTTATTCTTAATATTTCTTATATAATTAGCTTTGTTTATGTGCTTACAACATAAAGACTTTAAGGGTAATAAGCAAACTTTGATAAAAACTTGACATCTGAACTCCTTTGACCTCAAGAGGTGAATTGAACGGACAAACACGGGGCAAGTCTTCTAACCGGAATAGATATTTGTGAACGACTGTAAAAAATAAACAAGGGTGATTATCAACATTTATTTCTGTAACTGTCTTCCATAGATCTTAAATGCAGAATATTTGAATGATTAAAAATTCTCCTCTTGAAAAGAACAAGTTAAACTTTGAATTGTTTGAATTTGTCAGTTTAATATAACACATTTTCAGAATTTTCGAATTTTAATTATTATGAGAATTTTTAAAAAATCGTTCACGACAAAATTAAACTAAAATTTTCCAACTAAAAAATTATGTCTTTTTTTTAGTTTACATTGTACAATTGAGGGCTAATTTTATTTACCTCTTCAGGATTAAAAATATTAATTGATAATAATCTTTTTCTGACAATTTATTGTATGTTTAACTCTAGATGTCTTTACTGTTTTATGAAATTAAATTATGGGAAAGGAAGCTGATTTTCTTTAAAGTAAGTTTTATAAAATAATACCGTTTGAAAAAAATAGCTTCCTTTATTAATCAATATTTTGAAATTTTATCAAAATCTAATGAATAATTTATTTTAGAGAAAATTTTTCAAATCAATGTTTTTTTTTGTTTCCACCTTCGAAAAATAACTTACTATGAACCGTTTTACAAAATGTAAAAACTTTTCCAGACCCAAATATCACCGATTTTTTTTTCTTTTTTCAAGGGGGTGGGTTAAAAATAAATAATCTTTTTTCAGTCTTTTCTTTAATTACTGATCAGAAAAAAACAACAGACATTTGTAAAAATTTCAAGTGTTTATTTATTTGCTCCTCGCATCTTGCTCTTTTGTAAAAGTGAACGTAGATACTTAAGACGATGGAGATTTTTGGTGAGAAAAAGAAAATGAAACATTTTTATACTTTTACGTTTTTGTACATTAAAATTACATGTCGATAATTTTTGAATGTGTGTTGGAAAAAAGACCCAAGATATAAACAAATGAGGTTCCAGTTTATAAGTACATTGTAAATGAAAACCTTCACTTTAGAACCAAATGAAATATTTTTCTAAAAGATGAGAACATCTCCTATGAAGGTTAAATTTATTCAAAAATCAAATCAAATAAATAAGAAAAATATATTTCTTTAAAAAAATAAAAAATCGTAGTGAAACTAAACCAAATAATAACTAAATATTTCATCTTAATTCTTCTTTATGAATCAAGAATTTAAACTTTCTGCCAAAACAGAATTTTATTTGTACTATAAAAAAGAAAGAAATTAAAAGACTAGGATACTTACTTTTTTTTCGTCTGATTTCTTTCCCATCAACGAAGCAGGAAAATATTGAAGAAAGCGGAGAAAATGTCAAATTTGAAACAAATTAATATTATAAATGAAAAACAATTGTCGTTTGTTATCAAAGCCAAATGTTTTCTAAAGAGTGAAATTCAAGGGAGATAATTGAAACTAGAAGTAATTTACGAAGCCCTTTTGTTTCGACGTGGCACAAGGCCAAATAAATGGAGCACTGAATCAGACTCGAATTCACTTGTGTAAGTTTGCTAGTCTAGCTTGCTAACCATTACACCACTGGAGGTGCCCACTATAAGTAAAAGATATGATTTTTTGTTTTGTTTTTATTTTCATTTTGAAGACATTATTGCCGAGCCGATAAGCATGTCGACCCCGCAAATGAATTAAGTTTAATGCGTGTGAGTAAGTGACAGACAAAGACAATGAAGGAACAAAGGCCAGGTAACAAATATAACAAATGACAATTTATGGTCAGATCTACAAACGTGTGTTAAGTTCGTGATGGTCGAATATGGTCTTTAGCTAGAATGGCAACGTCGAAAGCTGGTATAGTTGAGACGTAGATGAGTGCAGCTTGATGTTAGTTGCAGGTAGCTAGCGTAGGTTGAGTCGCAGAATGCAGCTGGATGATCGAAGTCGAAAGCTGAGGTCAGACGAGTCGTAAAATGCAGCTGGATGATCATAGTAGGAAGCTGGTGTCGGTCGTAGTTGGTAGATCGATATTCCTGGTTATGACGGTATGTTGAGTTAACCGAGGGTGTGTCGATCCGGTTGCTGGCTCGTACAGCGGGTCGTACGTGAGCCAGGTGTTGCAGTGGTAGGATAGTCCGTAACAGGAGCGTCGTGGTCGAGTTCGGTTATGGCAGCTTGGTCGTGTAGTGTCGGGCGAGCTAGTGACTAAGACTGAGCCGTGTCTTAGTGTTACGTACCAAGTGAAAGGTCGGAGACCGTGGTTAAGGTTTGCCAGGCCTTAGTACAGACGAGATCGAACGAACGAGTCGAGAGAAGCTAGGGCTTTGTCGTGCCCCCTAGCCGTGCGGGCGTAACGAGACGACAGCTGGGGCTTGCCGTGTCAAAGCCGTGTGGACGATAGCTATGGCTGGGTCGCGCCAAAGCCGTGCGGACGTATCAGACGGGAGCGAAAGCTTTGCCCTGTCAAAGCCGTGCGGACGATATCGGGCGCTAGCTAAGGCTTTGTGGTGCCGAAGCAGTACGGACGGTCGGGCGATAGCGAAGGCTTTGCCGTGTCAATGTCGGACGGACATATCGGACGGGAGCTAAGGCTGAGCCACGCCGAAGCTCTACACAAACGAGCGAACAGGCCAGGAAGGCCGAGGCTAACATGGGCGTTATCTTAGCACTGCGCAGATAGTGAAGCGGTAGCTAAAGGCTGGGCCGTGCCATTAGCGCTGCGCAGCTAATCGGACAAGCGGAACCGAGCGAGGGTTAAGACCGGCTGGTCTTAGAATCCGTCTTCATGTTTGCCTCCGGGCCGTCTATTTCGGCGAGCCAATTAAGGCTGCCAGAGATACTTCGACCTGCAGACGGGGACCTTTTATGGCTCTTAGAAGGACCGTTTATTCATAAATATGTGATGTCAAAGGCGAATGCACCACGTGACGTTGGATTCGAGCCTTTTGGAGACTGCTAAGAGCGGCTCCTGAGAGCGTCCGAAGACCTCTAGTTATTTATCATACGTCCCACAAACGCAAGGCCGTTTTTAAGGTGGGTCCAGTCGCAGGGCCGAAGCCCACTCATTCGGTCGGAAGTTACAGAGTTGGAAAAGGCGAAATGAGTCTGATCTATTCAGACGATATAAGGGAGACAACTACGGATCTTTGTTACAGACACATTGACTTAGCGGTTTGTTTTCAGCTTTGTTGACAAAATTATCTTGATTCGCAAAGATTCTATTTCCATCTCTTGATTCTGATCGGACCAGCAAGATTCAACAAGTCGTTTTCGCAGCAATCGGATTCTCTGTCTCACCGCTCAAATGTCTGTCTTCCCTCTAGACTCAGTAGTTCTGCTTTGCCGACAGCTTATATTGAATAAGGCGGGATATAGACTGTAACGGTAGCACCATGAAGCAAAAAATGAGGTAAAAGGCTCAACTGGTAAAGAAGTCGTCTATTAGCAATAGGTCTTCGTTCCTTCTTAAACCCTTCTTTGAGCGTGAAACTAAAAAAAAAAAAAGAAAATAATTTCTGTAATCCCTTTCATACAGATTAATAACTCGGGCAAATACAGATGCAGTGCGTGATACTTACCTCTGTTTGCATCAAAGAATGCCCGCTTCGCAAAGTCTAAAATCGCAGCTCTGTCAGACAACACGTGTGCCCTGCTCTGAGTAATGGTAAAAAATGGGCCAACCCTTCTAACGGTGTCACGTGTGTGACTGGTCGGTGTACAATGGTAATGTGTACCCAACTCTAAGGTTCCCGTACCAAACAAGGGGGACAGCTCCCTCATTTATATAGAAAATTCTTGGCCCCGCCCATGAATTACAATATCCAAATTGCTCGGACCACCAAGCACTGTCGTATAATCTCTGAAACTCTACAAGTGACTGCTTTTCAGGTGGTACTAAGAATAAATTTTGATTCTCTGCCGAGTTTTCCACAGCCAGCATCTACTTGAGTTAGGCAAAACCTACTTATCTTGTGTCGGACCGTGGGTCTGGATTTCGTCCTCAGACCACCCAAAATCCCATTCACCATTTATCATAGGATTTAGTTAACGAACCCATTTTATCAACGAACCATTACCTCACTAAACTAACAAACTCAACCCAAGAAACATTCCAAAAGGAAATTCCTTTTTTTCTCTGTATTAAAAAAACTTAGTTCTGTAATTATCCTTCTATCCATTTAATTAGTAAATTCATTCCAATCCCTTAGAACCGTTAATTAATAAATCCACCTGGGGGGCTATCTATCTCTTTATCATACATTTACACAACATATTAATTTGATAGGAAAAAGTGATTTCTGCTCTTAGATTTAAGAGATGTCGAAAGCAGACATTTGAGTGAGACGCATAGTATTGTTGAAACTGCCAATCACAATATGGAAACAGTTTCGATTTTGAGTTGCTGTCTTCTTCTCATTCTGACAGCATTGTTAAATCGGTCGAAAATGACAGGAATATCTCTCTCTCTCTCTCTCTCTCTCTCTGAATGATAGGAGCATGAATTATGTTTTTTTTTCTTTGAAAATATTCACTGAATGTGTTTAGTTTATTAACACACTTGTTAGCAACTGCAGTTTGGAAATAGGCAAAAGGTCAGTATGCCTCTTTTGGTTCTACTTCCTCCGAGCTAATGAGCTGCGGACACACACACACACACACACACACACACACAGACAAACTGAAATTAATCATTCTCACCTGTGTCTCATGTACATCTAAGAGTTAGAATATAAAGTTTATTGTATTATTAAATAAAAGGTTGTATTATTGTGTATATCTATCAGTTTTTGTTGTTGTTACTTTATGATTCCCTTTTTTGATATCAGGACTCACTTCAATGTTAAACTATCTCTTGTATTGGCAACACATGTAAACCACAACTTAGAAAACACAAAATATATATCGTGTAATTATTGTTTTCAGTACAAGACAAAGTGTTGTATATTTTTGTAGATTTCTCTCCTATTGTGTGCAGAATTGTTGATAATGTTTGACTTGTTGCGGAGCCGATAAGCGAGTTGACCCCGCAAATGAATTTTAGTTTAATGCGTGCGAGTAGTGACAACCAAAGACAATGAAGAGGACAAAGAGGCAAGGTAACAAAACAACAAGGATTGCAATATATTGTCAGAAATTACAGACGTAGTCGTAGTGTTCGGTCTCCAGCTAGATGGGCGATGTCGGTAGCTGGTATGTTCGAGTCGTAGGTGCGGTTGGATGATCGTTGCTAGAAGCTGAGATCAGTCGAGTCGTAGAATGCAGGAGCGTCTGTAACAGCGTCGTGGTCGGGATCGGTGCTGGCAGCTTGGTAGCGTACAGATCGAACGAGCGTGGTTTGCTAAGACTTAATCCCGTCTTAGTACAGCAAACCGAGTGAAGGAACGGACAGATGGTGGCTAAGGTTTGCCAGGCCTTAGCATATACGCAGTCGAGCGAGCGGATTGATGAAGCTAGGGTTTTGTCGTGCCTCCTAGCTGTGCGAGTGTATCGTTTACGGTGGCTATGGCTTTGTCGTGCCAGATATCTGTGCGGGCGTATCCTTGACGGTAGCTATGGCTTTGTCGTGCCAGATAGCTGTGTAGGCGTATCGTTGACGGTAGCAATGTCTTTGTAGTGCCATATAGCTGTACGGTCGTATCGTTTACGGTAGCTATGGCTTTGCCGTGCCAGATAGCTGTGTAGGCGTATCGTTGACAGTAGCTATGTCTTTGTCGTGTCATATAGCTGTACGGTCGTATTGTTTACGGTAGCTATGGCTTTGCCGTGCCAGATAGCTGTGCAGGCGTATCGTTGACTGTAGCTATGGCTTTATCGTGCCAGTAAGCTGTGCGGGCGTGTTGTTGGTGGTAGCTATGGCTTTTTGCACCAAAGCTGTGGTGGTAGCTAAAGCTTTTCGCGCCAAAAATGTGCGAGCGTATCAGGCGGTAGCTAAGGCTTGCGTGCTAAAGCTGTGCACTGTTGAGTGAGCAGGCCAGGGGTCCGTGGCTAAGATTGGCGTTATCTTAGCGCTGAGCAGGTATCGAAGTGGGAGCTAAAGGCTAACCGGTGCTTTTAGCGCTGCGCGGCCGAACGGACGAGCGGAACCGAGCAATGGTTTAGACCGGCTGGTCTTAGTGAGTCCTCTTCGTGTTTGCCTCCTGGCCGTCTATTTCGACTGGTCGTTAATTACTGCCAGAGATTCTCCGACCCGCAAAAGGTGACCTCTCATAGCCCTTAAAAAGGACCGTAAAAAAAAGAGTTGAATCTGCCACTAGAAGTGGTGGTGAGGTGGGTGCAACCACGATAACGTAGGACCCGAGCCGATTGGAGCCGAGTGGCCCCTGAGAGCGTCCGCGTAGACCTCTGTTTATTTGTCGCTACCTCCCACCAGACACGACTTGACACATGGTCAAAAGCCCAAAGGCCGATTAAAGTGGGGATAAAGGGGAGGGGAAGGTCGGGAACGAGCTGAGACTCAAACCCTGCTGGTCTATGCTGCTCATCGGCTCACTTGGTGCAATGTGAGCCTGATGAGGCAAGCAGTTTCACAAACCCAAATGCGGGTCCGGGCACGTATGCCGGGTTATGGCTTGAACTAGACAGCAAGGTCTAGTGCCATACATAGATTTCGAGAAAGTCCGCGTAGACCTCTGTATTTGTCGTTGGGTCCCACCAACGCCCGAATATGGCACAAGGCCGTTTTTAAGGTGGGCCCGGTCGCAGGGCCGAAGCCCACACGCGTCTGGCAAGGAAAAAATACCTTCGGCCCCGTCAGCATTCCCCTTTTTGAGGCGCCTCAGGCGCCAGGCAATAACCCCCCCCCGAAGGGGGTAAAAGCCTGGGGGGATGGCCCCCTGAGGCCGGAGGAAATCTCCAGTGCCGAGGCATACCCGGCAGAACCGCCCAGAGGTTAGACGGCCTACCGAATACAACCCAAGAACTGGAGAGGAAAGGCCACACACAAACGCCCTAGAGCGTCCGCGGGGACCTCTGTATTTATCGAAGCGTCCCACCAACGCACGAATATGGCACAAGGCCGTTTTTAAGGTGGGCCCGGTCGCAGGGCCGAAGCCCACTCGCGTCCGGCAAGGCCAAAAATACCTTCAGCCCCGTCGGCATTCCCCTTTTTGGGGCGCCTCAGGTGCCAGGCAATAAACCCAACCCCCCGAAGGGGTATAAGCCTGGGAGGATGGCCTCCTGAGGCCGGAGGAAATCTCCAGTGGCGAGGCACACCCGGCAGAAATCTCCAGTGCCGAGGCACACCCGGCAGAACCGCCCAGAGGTTAGACGGCCTACCGAATGCAACCCAAGAACTAGAGAGGAAAGTCCACACACAAACGCTCTAGAGCGTCCGCGGGGACCTCTGTATTTATCATTGCGTCCCACCAACGCACGAATATGGCACAAGGCCGTTTTTAAGGTGGGCCCGGTCACAGGGCCGAAGCCCACACGCGTCCGGCAAAGCCAAAAATACCTTCGGCCCCGTCGGCATTCCCCTTTTTGGGGCGCCTCAGGCGCCAGGCAATAAACCTAACCCCCCCGAAGGGGGTATAAGCCTGGGGGGATGGCCCCCTGAGGCCGGAGGAACTCTCCAGTGCCGAGGCACACCCGGCAGAACCGTCCAGAGATAAAACGGCCTACCGAGTGCAACCCAACAACTGGAGAGGAAAAAAAGTCCGCGGGGACCTCTGAATTCTCCTCGCCTGAAACCTTTTTATATGAAAGAAAGGGAACTCCACCTCTGCCGCGCCACATAAATAGAAAGTTCTTCTACAAAAAATGGACGTAAAAAATAACTACTTCTATAGCCCGGTATAGGCTAGCGGAGAGTATTACCTCCATTTTTATAGAATTATTTCTGGCAGAAGTGTTTTTCAAATGTTGATAAATGTTAATTTATTCCTTTCTTAGCTGTAACGGCCGGTTAGTATCGAAAAAGGGCTTAGTATTTTTCTAGGGCAAAGGTGTAATGCGATCTGTTTACGTTCGTAGGCCGGTTGCGGCAGACTTTTCAACCTTCTCTGACCCCAGGAGATATAGTTCAAGTTGCTGAGGCAATATCTAAAATTCTCTTCCATATTTCCTGTCTGTGATATTGATGTTGGTTGTTGTATACATTCCATTTCTTAAATCAACTTTTTCTAACACCACTCAATGATACAAGTTTGCAAAAAAAACCAAAAAACAATAAGACTGCTCGCTATCGGTCCTGTATCTCTCTCTCTCTCTCTCTCTCTCTCTCTCTCTCTCTCTCTCTCTCTTACTCAAAACCCTTTAATTGCTTGCTACTGATTAGGACCAGTAGCAAGCAATTAAACTTGAAACTGTTTAACTGCCTCTCGCTTTCTCTCTTACCCTCAACCCTTTAATTGCTTGCCACTGGTTCTGTCTCTCTCTTTCTCTCTTCCTTGAAAATCTTAAACTGTTTGCTACTGGTCCAGTCTCTCTTTTTCTCTCTTCCTTGAAACTCTTTAACTGCTTCCTACTGGCCCTGTCTCTCTCTTTCTCTCTTACTTGAAAATCTTTAACTGTTTGCTACTGGTCCAGTCTCTCTCTTTCTCTCTTACTTGAGACCTTTTAACTGCTCTCCACTGTTCCCCCCCTCTCTCTCTTGCTGATTCAATACACTGGTTTGTACAATTCCGCTATGAAGCAACAAATGCCCCTCTTCACAATGCTAAGATTATTTCTTTTATACCGGTTCTAGCTGACTAAAATTTGCATATGTCACAAACCCCGCCCCTTGCCCAGTCGGCTGGGGCTGTAAATACACCGACTGCTTCTCTGCAGAGGGGTAAAACCCCCACCAACAAGTGTCTTGGATAAGACACTAAACAATCTGATGGTGAGGTTCCAGCAATGCTGGAGCTTTGGGGAATGCGGAGTACTCCTTCTTTGCCATTGCTCCCAGGTCCACTCTGGCCCGGAGTGGTAGCACCTGATAAGGGTCCTATCCATGGGTTAAATAGAACAAAACCGTGCTTCTTTCACTATATTGATTTTTACATTTAAACTGCGTATTTATGCTAAACTGAATTGTTTAAAATAGAACTGTTTTGACATTGGAACGGCGTACTAGTGTTAAACTGAATTGCTCGAAATAGAACTATTTTTGACATCTAAACTGTGTACTTATGCTGAACTGAATTATCTGAAATAAAACTGTCTGACATTTAAATCTGTGTATTGCCCAGTCAGCTGGGGCTGTAGAATACACTGACTGCACCTCTGCAGAGAAGTAAGACCGCCCCCCTAAAGAGTGTCCTGGATATGACACTAAACAGCAATGCTGGAGCTTTGGGGAATGCAGAGTACCCCTTCATTGCCATTGCTCCCAGGTCCACTCTGGCCCGGAGTGGTAGCATCTGATAAGGGCCCTATCTATGGGTTCAATAGAACTAACAGCATACTTATGCTAAAACGAATTGAGTAAACTGAATAGCTTGAAATAGAAACGTTTTTGACAATTAAACCGTACTTACACTTAAACTGCGTGCTTATGCTTAACTGAATTATTTGAAATAGAACTGTTTTTCGACATTAAAACTGTATTTACACTTAACTGAATTATTACATATAACTGCTTGAATAGTTTGAAATGGAAATGTTTTTGACAATTAAACTGTGTACTTATGCTAAACTGAACTGTTTTCAATAGAACAGATTATTTACATAAAAATGGATTTGGCGTTAAATAACCTACAAAAGTTGATATGCCATAAAACCAACCAAACAAACAAACCCCTGTCCCACCAGAGATGAGACGCGTAACGTACAAATTGCACTCCAATCGACGCTCATGCTTCCGTTTTTCTATACTTTCCGTACCCTACATGCAAGACACATTTGTGCCAGTTTCAAACTTTGAAGTAGGCCATTTTGCTCGTCACTTCTTGTTTCTTTCTTTCGGTGTTTTTATGAAAGGAATTCAATTCACACAGCTTCAATGTCACATTTCATTTCTCTCGTTCATTCGGCTCGCTACCTGTTTTTTTATCCAGCCGGAGACGGTTGCTGGACTCACGTAACCGTTGGTTGATCCGCCTGCTTATACAGCACCCAACTCATTGTCTCTTTGTACGCCGAACCG
Organism: Sepioteuthis lessoniana; assembly: GCA_963585895.1. Lineage (NCBI taxonomy): Eukaryota > Metazoa > Mollusca > Cephalopoda > Myopsida > Loliginidae > Sepioteuthis > Sepioteuthis lessoniana. The sequence continues at coordinate 418,099 of OY757908.1, read as the reverse complement.
AAGTTGGCTCATTAGAGGCAGCAGGCGGCCGGTCCTGCCTTTCAATTTCACGACAGAACTTAACTGTTACGGTTATGTCCCTTTAGTTATATTAGAATGAGGTGTGTTCTTATTTAGAGCATAAAGCTTTATAATATATATTTTATAACAAATCTTTTTCTCGAAAGATTCTTATCTTCTATGCCAAATATCCTTATTATTCCTGATTTTTTTCGTCACAGAAAGGTGGCTTTGTGATTCCACAAGACACCAGCAAACTGCTTATTGAGCAGAATTGTGCAGTAAGTACGCAATCAACACCAATGACTCGTAAGAACAGTGGGCTAAGTCCGTGTGGAATCAAAAATAAGGATTTCAGTGCGAGTTTTGATGGTGAGAAATGGACTGTTGTGTGGAACTGGACAACAGGGCCCCCGGTATTAAAGAACAAAGTTGGGTGTTATGAAACTCGTCTGAAGGATGAGGAGAAGTCTGAGAGATCGAATTTTTTATTGAGGAGGGAATGCTTGCCTCATTAGACAAAGACATAAGGACGGGAATGTTAGCATTAATGGCAGTGGTTCATCTCATAAAGAATAAGGTTCAGCCAGTCCTGGATTATCGAGAACAGAATAAATACATAATGTATCTCTCCGGTGGGGAGTTAGTTTTCCCTTTTTTTTACCCATTCTCTCTCTCTCTCTCTCTCTCTCTCTCTCTCTCTCTCACTCTCTCTCTTGGACTTACCATTCATTCTGCTGTCTTCTCTTTTCCATTTAATTTTTCCAGAACTATTCAACCCACAGCTGGGAGGATAAAATGACTCATACCTTCCCAGGTGTACAAGTCCAAAAGTGAATGTAATTGCACAAATGGAGTTTGAACTCACTTCCTTCGGGGCCACAGTTCACGACTCTCGTCATTACACCAGAGGGACACCCTGTTGCATTTTCTGGGATGGCTCCGCATATTTCTTAATATTGGTTGCTGATAGAGCTATAAATGCAAATTATATACTGTACGGATGTGACGTGAATATGACCGTTGTATAGGTCTTATACAGCATGTGATTATTTTTAGGGGAAAGAACTTAAGTGCTCAATATGGATTGCGCATGTCAGCAGCAATGGAGGTGAATATGCAGCACACAAATAATTTAGAGTGCTGCTGCTGCTGCTGCTTGAGCCATCCAGTTTGCCAAAAAGTATCATTGTGACCCAGCCAGAATTTCACTTGAGGCAACTCCTTCAGGGTCACGGAAATATCTTTTGGGAAGCCAGGGTATATGGTGAGACGGTTGTTGTGAAACAGGAGGTCGTAGAGGATGTGTGACGGCAAGACCTGGTTCGAAGGAAATGGCACATTCCCAAATCAGAGAAGGGCATCGTATGGTCCGATGCAAACATTACGAGCACTGGCGTGAGTGTTAAGATTGACGGCGTAATGGTTGAAGATGCGGCATGGTTAAGAAAAAAATGTGATTATAATCATATTAATGTTGCCAAGTTGGAAGCTACAATAAAGGATGTCAACCTCGCGCTAAAATAGGGACTAAAAGAAACTGAGATCCAAACTGATTCAGCGACTGTTCGTAGTGGGATACATTCTGTGATCCTGAACGAGAAAATTGATTATCTGGCAACGTTTTGGGATTCTGATGGAAATGGAAGAAGACACCACTGCAGTGTGCTGTGTGGACAGGAGGTGAAAGAGTTGCACAGTTTGCATCACGTGGGAGTGGACAGAATGCTGTGCCTGATCCGAAAACACACATGATTTGAAATGGTAGTTAGAAGCTGTGACTGATGTCAGTCGAGCGACTCCTCACCAAGCGTACATTAACCTGGAGAGGTTCAAGTTGACATCAATTGGACCAGACTGGTCATCGATGTGACACATTATAGAAATGGATTGTACCTGTCCATGTTTGACTATGGCTCAGGGCGATTTTTCATTTGGAGAGGGATCAGAGCAGAAATAGCAGACATCATTGCGGGAGTGCCAAATGAGATTCTTTGGAGCACGTACCAGTTGAAGAGGTATTGATGGACAATAGGGTGCCATTTCTCTTGGAAGTCCTTCGGGAGACATTGCATGGATGAAATGTCAGGCGATATTACAGGGCAACTTATCGACCCAGTGGAAATAGGATCGCGGAAAAAACCACCCGACCATAAAAGCTATTAAAACCAGTTGCCAAGCAAGCAAACTTACTTGAATCCATACGAGATGGAGAAGAGGTTCGGTTTAAGCTACCTGGCGTCCCCTACACGACAAAATGAGAAAGAGGAAGAATTACTGGGGTGGATGATGTGCCCAGACATATCTTGGATCTTAGATTGATTTGGTGGGGACACCGAGTGGCAGCTGCATGAAACCCAACCTCAACCAGTACGAAGATCACAAAGAGAGCGATGCCCGCTTACTTGGTTGTATGACCATGAAATATGAATTATCTGGGAGATTAGAAGGACATGTGTAAGAATTAAATGGAAAAGTGAAGACAGTTTACCCCGTATGGCAAAGCAAGCAAGCAAAATGGATGGTAAGTTTAAGAGAGAAAGAGGGGAAAAACATTGCCATCGTAACACCTCAATTTAATGAAACGTGGTCTCAAGTATCGAGAATTTGCGGGAGTTGTTTATGCTTTTTGAAAGCAAGCATAAAAACGCTACTCGCGAGAGGAGAAACATTCAATGACGACGTTGCTTTCTTTATCAGAGACGGGTAGAGTGAAGTCGCCAACTTTTGTTAGTAATCACTGAAATCAATTTCCCACCAGTTCAAGTACATTAGTGTGACGCTGCATCAATAATTATCCCAGGATGGGAGTTCATTTTATGTGCATGTGACGTCGAGGGCAGTTTGGCACTTGACCCTCCGCAAAATAAGTCCTAGTCAAGACTCCTACTTCGGGCATATGGTAAACAATGTGGGTGTTAATTTTGGGGCCAGACTGATCTCCGACGCTGGCGTGGGGGTTTCCAATTCCCTTTCACATACCCCACCAAGTCCTTCGTTTTACTACCTACTCGGATAATGGAAAGTATGGACTTCTATGTTAAAACAAAATATTATTCCTTGTAGTCAAATTTCCAAAATTTCCTTGTGATGTTTTTAAGGCGAATAAGACATTTAGCGAGAATTGATGAAAGCGATACGAAGCTGAAAAAGATATGTGTAAAAGAATGCAACTCGAACGATAAATAACACAACCAATAGATTTCGACACAAGGGTGCCATTAAAAATATAACAAAGTCTTAATTGGCATCGACCAAACAAATAAGGATAAGATTTAAGAAACTGTTCCTTTTTCTCTTTTCTTTTTAAGATACCGGCTATATTTAGCCAGCAGGCAGTATTAAACACAAATGTCTCTCAACAGTCCTTTTCTTCTTTCTCCTTTTTTCTTTCTTTTTTCTTTTACTTAAGAAAATGCTTAAGTCGCTGGGTTGAGGCAGGTAACAAAGTTCATCCCCTTATTTACTGTTGATGAAACAGAATCCTTTCTGTTTCTCTCTTTCTTTTTTGAATACATATAATTCCTATATTTAGGAATGGTAGAAGGAAAAACAGTCAAAGTTGTTCTTATCTTTGCCAAAGGCTAGTTCTCAGGTTCCTTTCTTTTACAGGCGAGTGGCATTCTCCAGAACCGGGCTGAAAGTACCTTTCTGTTGTCTTCTGTCCAAAGATTCTGTTCTTATGTTTTTACGGGAGATTCTTTCCCGGAGCTTGGCCGGATTGGCGTCTATCTCTTGCCAATGTCTGTCCAGAACTAAACTTTCTTTTCCAAATTTCCGCAAGCGAAAAAGATAGAATTTTTTCTTATGGGCAAATCATTTGGCCCTTTTCCTTCTCCAAATTTCCATCTGGTTACGATAATTGAGTGACCTTCATTCCCTTCTTTGTCCAACCGATTATAGGTCTTCGATTTTGGGTAGCTTTTGACCTTCATTCTGCTACTGTTTTAGTGGTCAGTCCCTGGGGCCTGTTAGTTCAAACATAGAAGGGTAGGGGAATTGATCTCACTTTTCCTCTCTCGGTGGTATATCACGTCACAATAGCATCATTGCTGTCCTTCTACAAGGATGGATTTAGTATTGAATAGCCCGTGACGTTTGATATGCCATTAATCAAAGAAACCAAACCAAAACAAATACAGCATCACCAAAAGAACTACGACATACTCCAAACATCAAACCTCTCTTTTCCACGACCACAGTGAACAACGAGTAATGTTATGCTGTAGACACAAACGTCCCATTGATACAACAAAGATCTCATATACCCTTAGGGGCTTCTGAAACAGAACTTTTTGCTGAATTGACGTTTACACAACCAAATTACTTTTTATATTCTTTAGAAATACATCCTTCCTTCTTTCGAACTCTCTTTATTTCTGTTATCATTTCTTTTTACTGAAACATTAAAATATAATGTTGCCCTCATCAGAACAGCCTTTCTTTTATTTATTCCCTCTCTATTACTATATACAAATATATAAAAGTGCTTTCGAACAGAGGAGAATTTCTGTCAGATTTTGACAATGCAGCAAACAGAAAAAAAAAGAACATTGTCATTTAGTGTTATACTCCAACATTGATTATTTCATTGCCAAAGTGAAGACCACCTTTCTGTTTCCCAAATGAGTGGCTCTTCCATTACACAGTTAGGACTTGGGTACATTACTTAGGTCATTAATATAAAAAAAGTTAATATAGGAAGAGGAAAAAGATTACAGATTCTTTGTAATTGTAGCAAGTATTTTGGTAATTTTTATCTATTTTCGTAAATAAAGTTTATATGTTCTGTAACGTTAATAAAAAAAAAAACTTTGAATGATTAAGGAAAAACTGGAATTTAAGGGAGATAATTAAGTGATAAAGCAAAAAGATTCCATAAATCATCCTTGTCAGACGGTTTTGTGGTATTAACTCAGTTTCTGGGGGCTTTCTATCCAGGGAGCAGCTGCCCACTTGTCAGGTGAAGATGAATGCTAATTAGATATGAAAACGTTTTGTCCCCTCCTTTTGGGCAGCATGTTTTCTTTTTTGGGGGGGGGGAGCATGCTACACATTACATTTCAGCACTGTTGTTAAACATTGTAAAGCAACAAAAAAGCAATGTAAATGTATGTTTTTAACTTATGGGAGTCACCAATCTAATAATAGAAGAAAGGTCCAAGCGTGTAATGTTTTCCAAAAAGATTGGTTTGCTTTGGTTTGGTGGTGTTTCATAGCATATCAACCGTTGACGGGTATTTCATGCTAAATCCTGTTTATACATGTCTATGACATGTAAGCAAGTAGTTTGTAGGTAACTTTATTTCTAAATGAGTTGGAGTTCATTTGTTTTCACAGTTAAATGGTTTAGGTTATTTCTAACATTAATAATTCTATTAGATATTAATTATTTGCTTGCATATAGTTAAATAGTTTCAAGTATTGCTATTTAACACTAATAATTCTATTCAGCATTGCAATTCAACATAATTCTAACCAGTACACAGCTGTAGAGTTTCAAATAATCAAACATAATAATCCCTTGTCAAAGATTGAACAGTTTTATTTGACTCATAGATGTGACCCTAACAGTTCCTATCAGTCTGGGTCAGGGTGGACCTAAGAGTAATGGATATGAAAGGGTACTCCACATTCCCCGAACTTTAAGACTGGATCTTCACTATCAGATGCAATTTAGAGTCAAACTCCAGACAAACTAGGTGGACCTGGGTGTAATGGAAATGAAGGGGTACTACACATTCCCCAAATTTCAAGACTTAATCCTCAACATTAGATGGTGATTAATACTATAATCAAAATGCTAAATGGTTTCAAGTATTGCTATCTAACACTTATAATTTTATTCAACATTATTCATTCATCAGCTGACAAATGGTTTCAGGTTTGCTCTTTATTACCAATAATTCAATATTAATCATATATTTGCACATAGTTAAATTGTTTCAAATATTGTAAATGATTAGATAGTTCTATTTGACCTGTAAATGGGACCCTGATGGGTAATGTAGAGAAGAGGAAAATCTCGTATTTTGGTTTGGCGCTCAATTTATTTCGACACTTAATTTCACCCAATCAGGATGACTTATCCTATTCAGCTCGGACCTTCATTTCTGGCTAGCAAAACGGGTAAGCCGCCAAACCCAGTCTCTTTGGCTAGGGAACGCAGACCAGAAAAGACGTTCCTCTGGCCGTTCCTACTTAGTGATGCTTTTTAGCTAGACAAGCCGCCCAGTGTTGATCTCTCACAGTGGCTCTAACATAGCAGCAGCAACAACATGGACACATCGAGGGAACCCATCTAATTTATGGATTTCTTACAAGGAATCCCAGTTGAATATAAATTAGACGCATTCAACATGCCTTCCACAGGCACCACTTCATGTCACCCCAAAATTGGCTATGTCGATCCGAGCGTAACTCTGCTCTCGACACACAAGTTCCCATTTCACCTCTGGTCCACATTAATGGAGATAACGCCTACTCTCCCCCAAATACCAGACACAAAACTCACGGTGACATCCAAAGTTCAATTCCTACAACTGCAACATGTCTTTCGTCAAAAATGCAAAAAACACAATCCCTCACACGTCCGACAACACACGCTGCTTTCTCAACATCTCATGACGCCATTTCGTCTCAATACTAACAAGCTTAAACTCCACGAGTCTTGCAGCACAAAATGCAAATCCAATATTCCATGATGCAAAAAAAAAAACTTTCTTTGTTGTTTTGTTAAAGAAAAGTTTCGTCATTCATTTGTGTTGCCTAAAAAATATAGTGTTAGAGAAATTAACAATTTCCAGAACCGTTATAGTAATACCACTCCGGGTCACGGTAAACCTGGGAGTAATGGCAAAGAAGGGGTACTCCCCATTCCACTAAGTTCAAGGACTAGGGGCCTTACCAATAGATAGTTTCGATCAGATAGATACTCAGGCCATTCAATGTGGGGAGAAGGGATTACCCCTCTGCAGTGCCCAAGTCAACAGAGTGGTTCCCAGAAAGAACTTTCAACTATTTCACCACCAAAAATTTATTCAATATGAATTGACCAATCTCCCAAGAACTAGCCAGTTGCAGCTCCAACAGTCTTAGAAAGGATCAGTTCCCAAATCACCATGCGACAGTAAATAAGTTTTATCCTCTAAGGAATTCCTCGACTGACAAGCAATTAGGCATTTTAAAAAGAATACTAAAACATTTACGTACACTGTAAACATATGAAGATTAATACTAGTACGACTGATCATCAGGAAATTGGTGTCCATTACAAAAAATAAAAAAAGACATTTGTTTCAACTGAAACTCTTGTTATTTGTTTTATTTTTAATTCATTTAAACGTTAACTTTTTTTTAATTCAAAAATTTCTTTGTTGCAATATTGAGCAACATTCCATTACAAACTTGTTATATATTCACTCTTCCTTTGTAACAGAACACTTTCTCTTCTCAGTGTTACACTAGGAAAGTAGACCTCAGAAAATCAAAAGGTTAAAATCATGATGGAAATTTCTATATGAAAAGAAATTTTCCGATTGTAGATGAAATACATTTTTTAATCTGAAATGCAAGAACATATATTTCTACACGACAATAAAAAAAATGTATCCTCCTCTTTATCATCAAGATGTCCTGACAGCATGGATTTCCTTGACTTTCTCTTACCATTTGTACCTGTAGGGAACGAATAAATAAATAAAAAAATTAAATTTAAAAAAGTAAATAAATAGATAAAAAGAAAACTATTAAATTTGAAGAAACTCCCAGAGGTCTCTAACGGAAAAAGGAGATGACGCATGCATAAAAAGAAAAAAAGATTTTTCCCCTTGAAAAAGGAAACGATATCATCTCTCTAGCAGGCAGTGTCCGTCAAACCAACAACATCATTTATGCTGTCTGGTGTTTTGGGCACCACGCTACGTCACAAGACGTAGCGTTGGTTAGTCCCTTCACCAAGTAAATAAAGGAAAGTATAGAAGAAATATTTTCGTCTCTTATGTTTTTTTTAATCTTTTCTTTTTGTATATTTCTTTTGGGTCTTTCTTTGGGCAAGGCATTGCGCCGGCCAGTCAACGTGGGGTAAAATAATATAACTAAAATATAGAGTCAGATATCTTACGGCAACACAGCCTTGCCCTTAGCCCCTGACCTTCAAATCCCACATACCCATTGAAATGCAAAAACATATATTTCACGACTTTAAAAAAAAAAAAAATGCATCCTCCTCCTTATCATCAAGATATCCTGACAGCATGGATTTCCTTGACTTTCTCTCACCACCTGTACCTATTAGTCATTGCTTTTTACAATATCTCTAGATAACATTTAGTGTCTGCTTCGAGCTGATGAATATAAGTTTTTGCTGGTCAGATAACACTAGTGTGTCCATGTATAGATGTCGTTCTGCAGCAGTGTCCAGTTTGAATTGCTTGAATCATTTGTGAGATGGGAGATAAGTGGGCATAAGTGTTTTGTAGGCTACTACTTCCAGGATTTGATGAGAAATGTTTTTATGACAAGGTTCATTCAATACAATGATGATAGTAATTACAACACTTCGATAAGCAAATTTAATAGACAGTATCGATAACGTTTAGTGTTTGGAGACACAAAAAAATAAAGGAAGATTTATTCATTAATTAAACTGAATATTCATATTTACCGTTTCATTATTTTCTCATTCAAGTTTATGTATTATAAAGTGTAAACTTTATTATTTTTTGTCTAAATTTCTAAGACGATGCTTGATAATTGACAATACTTGAAATATTCAGACCATTCAACCTCATCTTTATTGCAATATTCACAATGTTTCAGCTGCTTTCAACAAATCCTGGAAGCAATACCCTACAAAACAGCTGTATGGTCACTTACGTCCCATCTGAAAAAACATTCGAGATGAAGAAGACATGAGACACTGCTCAAGAAACAAGGACAAACTCTTCAGTGACATTCTACTTTGGACTTCTACACATGGACATGCCAGAGTCGGTTGACCAGCAAGAATTTACATCAACTCTATGCTGACATTGGATGTAGTTTGGAGTATCTCTCGGGAATGATGGCTGCTAGGGATGGATGGAGAGAAAGTGCATCAGAGAAATCTGAGCTGGCAGTGCAATTTCATGATAATGATGAGGATATATTGAGTGTTCTATCAGATGGGGCGGGGGGAATAATTCCTTCTGTTTGGACTGCATTATTACCACAGCATTACAAACTGTTTAGTCACATTATTTTCTGTAAAGGAGTTTTTAAATAAAGAAATAACAGATGGTTTGTTTAAAACTGTTTTTAAGGCGAAAGCGGCTGCTGCTGCTATTATTATTGTTATTATTATTATTAATTCTTCTTTCAATATGATCAATAGTTGAATAACTATTTGAAATCTTGAAATGTTTTGTTCAAAATACATCAATATTTAATTCATTTCATTCATTATCTTTATCATATCTTAGCATTTGAGAATATTTCGTACTGTTGGAAATAATTTTCTAATAATTACATTAAATGTGTATATTTTATCAATTTTCATTATTATTTAATAATATTTTTCATCAGTTAAATATTCAAAAGGCTTCATTACATTTTGAACTATTTGTAGAAAGTTGAAATAAAACAATTTTTATTTCTTTAAAATGATATTTAATTAGTCATTAAACATTTACTTTATAATTGTCTTATCATTGCTTACATCATCTGCATCTTTATCCCAAAATACATTGAACAATGGATTTCTTAATTAGATCTATTACTCTTGCACTTCAGTAGCAGAATCCCTGGCAGGGATATTTAAATATAACACCTTATGGCTTCTTTTGTCGGATAGAAGTTGTGGGGTTTTAAGGATCAAAAGGAAAACAACTTCATTCAATGCTCAATAACAATGGCCAGAAAATGTCACTCAACTTTGACAAACGACATGTGATATATGTGACAGGCCTTTGTAGATGGCAAAAATTTTATGTGGTTTCCAGCTTAAAGGCTTACAAGTTTTCTGTTTATTTTGGTTACAATAACATCTTATATAAGTGTTTATAAATGGTTTAAGTTTTTTCATGTGTTGTTTCACTTTAGTGAGCTTGTCACATTAAATGACAAGCTACATACGTGCAAAAATATGTTTTCTTTTCATTGTTCCTTCTTAGATGACTTCTTCAAAAACAAACAATATTTTCAATTCTTGCTAGAACAATATATATAAATATTTGTTCATGTCTCTACATTGAAAATACAGATTTATACACTTGACAATCATAAGAGATGTGTTTTCTTTACATGGATTTTAAAACTAAAACTTTTTTGAGACACATTTTATGAGAAGAAAAATATGCATACAAGGCAACAAACTATTTCTCTGTAGTTTATGAAAAAATAACAAAATTTGAAAAAATCAAAACGAAAAAAAAATTTCCAAAAAATTTATTTGGGTTACAAGTAATGTCACATAAACTCTTATATAAATGTCTAAGAAATTTCAAAGTTTTCCCACACATGTTGTTCTTAAGTTTTCTATTGCGTTATTGGATTTTATTCTGACATTTCCCTACCTTGCTAGAAATGAATTCGTCAAGCTTATTGAGCATTGATATCAAATATATTCTTGATGATATTTAAGTTCCATTTTGATTACATCTTCACAAAGTCTCCTTATTGTTAATATTGATATAGTGGCTGTGGAAAGATACAACTCAACTGTACAAGTGACATATACAAAACACTGGTAATGAATAAAAACAGATGCAAATGTTTCTGCGAAATTGAAATTCTTTGATGCGTTTTCCTCTTAAATGTGTTTTTCTTGTGGGATTTTAAACTGAAATTCTTTAAAAATGATGATCAAGCATTCTGGCCAAAAATAAAGTTTTTATGAAGTCATTTTAAATCTGAATTCCATTAAAATGTTTGAACCACACACAATACAAGGATATGGTTTCTCTCCCAGATGAATGTGCATGGGATTACTTAAGTTAGGACTCAATGAAAACGAAGATCTATAAACTTAACAAGAAAAAGCTTTCTCTCCAGTATGTGCACACATATGGATTTTAATTACTAACTCAAAATTCTGATCCAAAAATTTCACAAAAATGTGGTTTCTCCCTCATGTGTGCTCCTATTTTCTTTTTCACAAATAAATTCTTTGAAAATGCAGATCTACATAATTTAGAAGAATATAGTTTGTTGTCAGTTATAATTTTGCACCTTTCAAAGTCGGACATTATATATTAACAGACTTCAGAATATAATTTCTCTTCAATATGTCTTCACATATAAAATAAAAGAAAATACTGATGCCCACACTTTACAAAGATATGGTTTCTATTCAGTAAGTAATAAATTACATGAAAATGCTGATCCACATATTTTACAAGAATATTGTTTTCCTCCGGTATATTTTTTCTTTTTCTTTTTTTTTTTTTGCAGAATCTAAACTGCAACTTTCTGAAAAAGATAATCTGTAAACTTAACACAAATATTTCTTTTCACTCTTTCATATGTTTTTCAAGCATGTACTCTTTTAAATAAGAACTACCAGAAAATGCTAATTCACACTCTTCGCAAGATTATGGCTTCTCTCCAATGTGTGTATTCATGTGACGTTTCAACTTTGAATTCAGTGAAAAAGCTGATCCACACACTTTACAAGAATATGGTTTCTCCCCAGTATGTGTTCGCATATGCAATCTCAAACTGGAACTTTGTGAAAAAGCAAATCCACAAACTTGACAAGAATATGGTTTCTCTCCAGTATGTTTTCGCATGTGTATTTTCAACAGTGAACAACGTGAAAATGCTGAACCACAGATATCACAAGGATATGGTTTCTCTCCAGTGTGTGTTCGTACGTGTTTTTTCAAAGTAGAATTATCTGAAAATGCTGATCCACACACTTGACAAGGATATGGTTTCTCCCCAGTATGAGATCGTATATGTAATTTTAATACAGAACTTTCTAAAAAAGAAGATCCACAAATTTCACAAGAATGTGGTTTCTCTCCAGTGTGTGTTTTTACGTGTTTTTTCAAATTAGAACGCTCTGAAAATGCTGACCCACACACTTGACAAAGATACGGTTTCTCCCCAGTATGTGATCGCATATGTAATTTTAATCCAGAACTTTCTCTAAAAGAAGATCCACAAACTTCACAAGAATGTGGTTTCTCTCCAGTGTGTGTTCGTACGTGTCTTTTCAAATGACAAGAATGTGAAAATGCAAATCCACACACTTGACAAACATACGGTTTCTCCCCAGTGTGTGATTGCATATGTAATTTTAATCTGGCACTTTCTGAAAAAGAAGATCCACAAATTTGACAAGAATATGGTTTATCTCCAGTGTGCTTTTGCCGGTGTCTTCTTAAAGTAGAATTATCCGAATACGCTGACCCACATATTTCATAAGGATACAGTTTCTCTCCAGTATGTTTTTGTATGTGATTTTTCAAGTCTCTACTAAGTTTAAATGTAGATCCACACACTCCACAAGAATATGGCCTCTCTCCAGTATGTGTTCGCATGTGTACTTTTAAATTTGAAGCCTGTGTAAATCTTGCTAAACACATTTCACAAGAATATGGTTTCTCTCCAGTGTGTGTTCGCATATGCTTTTTCAAATCTCCTTTCCATGCAAATGCTGCTCCACACACTTCACAAGAACATGGCTTCTCTCCAGTATGTATTTGCATGTGTACTTTTAATTTTGACATTTCTGTAAATGTTGATCCACACACTTCACAATATGATTCCAGTTTTTCTCCTTTTTGCATCTCCATGGATCTTTTCACAGTTTTAAACTTTGCAAAACAGTTAATTCATATACTTGACAAGAGGAAGCTTTCTAGCAAGTGTGTCGGGCTGAGTATTTTGAAATGAGATTCAGTAAAAATCCTCATCTATTAATTTTACCATGACAACAATTAGTTCTGTTGTTTTCATGTAACTATTTAAAAAGAAACTATGTTCTTCATTTGCTGTCTGCTTGCATACGTCTTCTTATTCAAAAGTCTTTATTTTCCTCTACAATTGATATTTGAAAATAAAAAAAATAAATATTATTACAAAACAAAAACATTTGAATATAATTCAAATTGCAATTCATTGAAACACATATGATCAAAAATTAATTTTGACTAATAGAAATTTTGTACAACTGTTCAACAAGTGAAAATCAAAAGGAAAGAAAAGTTAAAAAAAATTTTTTTTTTTTTTGTATCTGGGAACAACACAAAAAAATCCTACATTTAATTGTTTATTTAGATGAATTGAACAAACAAACAAAAATTCCAAAGATTGATTGAAACTTCCAAACATGTCGAAACAGCATTTTCAAGATACGTATGTTGCACAAAGATTTGCAACATTCAGTTTAAAAATATGGCTTTTACTGTGAAAAATTTACAGTGAACTATTTTCTAAAACATCTGAAATACTGATATTCTTTAACCTAAAGTACAAACACAGTTAAAGTTGTCAACATGACAATTTTAGGAACAATAATCATTATAGAAATTGATAACATTCATAGGTAAAAACAGAAAGCAATGTTATATTTTTAACTTAATCTGCCTATTGTACTTTTTTATGATCAAAATAAAATACTAAGATCAAATTAAAAAGAAAGACAAAAGATGGATTTTGAAAAAAAAAAAAAAAATAAAAGATATGCCTGTACTCATCCAAAGAAACATGGCTATAATACAGTCTTTTTTTAACATCTGTTATCATAAACTATATATTTCTAAAATATGTTTTGGATATAATAGTCACTTCTGATATTTCCAAATATAATTTGTTTGGCACAAAATAAGAAACTAAGAAAGCAATGGCAAATGTATCAAGGTCATTAAGTCTGGCTCAAATAATGGCATTAAATAGAAGAAGAAGCATTATCAGTAATATTTCTTGAAAAAGAAAATAGATGTTACATGGTCAAATCTTCATTTTATAAACAGACCATAAACCCATCTTGCCATTTTTGACAAAAAATAAATAATTAGTGGGTATTCTAGTAACTATGGCCAATAGATGATATTGTTAAGCTAATACCCTTGGTGGATATGATTTTAGACTGAAACATCTGGCATCAACAAAATGAAGCATTCAGATAGTTTCTCTGGACCAATTCCATAATTTTTAAAAGACAAAGTCATTGCCCAAGTCAAAAAAGAAACAGAAATCAAAAATTTTCTCTGTAATACAATGAGAACATGATTTGTGATATTTGAAAGAAAATTAGAATCAGAAATTGATAAACTTATGCAAGCAATTCTAAAAAATATACAAAGATGAGAAAGAATAGGTTAAAATGATGAGAACCTTTATTGGTATTTCCACAATGTTTTGGCTGTGCTCATATTCAGATATTTTGGTTTGTTTTCATCTAGCCTTATAAATTAAAAAAAATCTGAATATGAGTACAGGTAAAAAATCATACATAACAGTAGTAATTCTAGTCAAATAAGAACATTAAGTTTATAAGTCCCAAAAATTCACACTGAATTGTCCAGCAGGACACACGGCGTAATGGTTATAGGCGTTGGTTCCCTTAGCTTCTAAGGAGACAATCATCTGGAGGTTGTTTTTTAACAAACTTCAGCTCTAAAATATGTTTTCAAAAATTTAACCCCCAATGAGTTGAATATTTTACTTTATTCTCAAGTTTAGGAAAGTAAGGGGCCTGAAACAGGACAGTTAGGGGAATTTTAAAAGATGAAGAAAAGTTAACTATTAATTTGTTCAGAGACTTCAAATGTCAATTCATAGACTTTTATGACGTTTTTCACATCACATCTTTAAAGCTGTTGCAAAATTTAAATATCTACTTTGAAGGTTTATTTTTGATTTTAACTGAAAGATAATAAAATGAAGTCAGTTGTAAGAAAATAAAAACTATTTTGGCGAGTGTAAAACTTGTTTTAGAATGATTGTAAATGGTGTTTACGTTTTGGTCAACAAAATACTTCATTACGACATGCTGAATGGGTTTTGTTAACAAGAAAACAAATTTCTAATTTTAAAATTCATCCTTTAATTGACTTGACACCTGCGAAAATTTGAATCAAAACAAATATGTTAATTTACTCTTGTATTAACTAGATTACTTTTTCCTTAATATCTAGTAAAAAGAAAAATTGGGGCGGGGATGTTTTCCTGTCGATAAGAAATCAAAAAGAAGTCATTATTTACAAACGTCTTCCCACTTGACACAATAAATAAGTGCGACAAGTTGTGGTCACAGTTATTTTGAAGTATGGAAGAAGAAAGTGACAACATTTTAGAAAACAGGTTACCTTTTGCATTTGTCAAGTAACTATTCGCAAAAACACCAAAAATAGACTTTTGATTTTTTAAAAAAAAAGTGTCAAAAAAATGACAGGAAATAAACTGAAAACAAAAAAAAGTAAATTAATGTCTTTAGTTGTTGCTTTCATTTTTTTTTATATACCCATATTTTTTTTACCTCCAAGATGTATGGCATGAAACATTGCAAAGCACCAAATAATATTTTTATTCTTAATATTTCTTATACAATTAGCTTTGTTTATGTACTTACAACATAAAGACCCCAAGGGTAATAAGCAAACTTTGATAAAAACTTGACATCTGAACTCCTTTGACCTCAAGAGGTGAATTGAACGGACAAACACAAGACAAGTCTTCTAACCGGAATAGATATTTGTGAACGACTGGAAAAAAATAAACAAGGGCGATTATCAACTTTTATTTTTCTGTCTCCCATAGATCTTAAATGCAGAATATTTGAATGATTAAAAATTCTCCTCTTGAAAAGAACAAGTTAAACTTTGAATTGTTTGAATTTGTCAGTTTGATATAACACATTTTAAGAATTTTCGAATTTCAATTAATATGAGAATTTCAAAAAATCGTTTATGACAAAATTAAACTAAAATTTTCCAACAAAAAAATTTGTCTTTTTTTAGTTTACATTGTACAATTGAGGGCAAATTTTATTTACCTCTTCAGGATTAAAAATATTAATTGATAATAATGTTTTTCAGACAATTTATTGTATGTTTAAATCAAGATGTTTTTATGTTTTTACAGTTTTATAAAATTGAATTATGTGAAAGGGAGCTGATTTTTTTTTAAAAAGTAAGTTTTATAAAATAATACCCTTTGAAAAAAAAAAAAAGATTCCTTTATCAATTAAAATTTTGAAATTTTATCAAAATCTAATGAATAATTTATTTTAGAGAAAATTTTTCAAATCAATGTTTTCTTTTGTTTCTACCTTCGAAAAATAACTTACTATGAACCGTTTTACAAAATGTAAAAACTTTTCCAGACCCAAATATCACCGATTTTTTTTTTCTTTTTTCGAGGGGGTGGGTTAAGAATAAATGATCTTTTTTTCAGTCTTTTCTTTAATTACTGATCAGAAAAAAACAGACATTTGTAAAAATTTCAAGTGTTTATTTATTTGCTCCTCGCATCTTGCTCTTTTGTAAAAGTGAACGTACATACTTAAAACGATGGAGATTTTTGGTGAGAAAAAGAAAATGAAACGTTTTTATACTTTTACGTTTTTGTACATTAAAATTACATGTCGATAATTTTTGAATGTGTGTTGGAAAAAAGACCCAAGATATAAACAAATGAGGTTCCAGTTTATAAGTACATTGTAAATGAAAACCTTCACTTTAGAACCAAATGAAATATTTTTCTAAAAAATGAGAACATCTCCTATGAAGGTTATATTTATTCAAAAATCAAATCAAATAAATAAGAAAAATATGTTTCTCTAAAAAAATAAAAAATCGTAGTGAAACTAAACCAAATAATAACTAAATATTTCATCTTAATTCTTCTTTATGAATCAAGAATTTAAACTTTCTGCCAAAACAGAATTTTATTTGTACTATAAAAAAGAAAGAAATTAAAAGACTAGGATACTTACTTTTTTTTCGTCTGATTTCTTTCCCACCAACGAAGCAAGAAAATATTAAAGAAAGCGGAGAAAATGTCAAATTTGAAACAAATTAATATTATAAATGAAAAACAATTGTCGTTTGTTATCAAAGCCAAATGTTTTCTAAAGAGTGAAATTCAAGGGAGATAATTGAAACTAGGAGTAATTTACGAAGCACTTTTGTTTCGACGTGGCACAAGGCCAAATAAATCGAGCTCCCAATGAGACTCGAATTCACTCGTGTAAGTTTGCTAGTCTACCTTGCTAACCATTACACCACCGGAGGTGCCCAGTATAAGTAAAAGATATGATTTTTTGTTTTGTTTTTGTTTTCATTTTGAAGACCTATTCACTAGAATCTTTATTCTTTAATAATTCATTCAATTATATTTTTAGAATTTCTTTTGTCCAATAAATACACAAATGAAGTTTGTGTAAAACTTTAAGTTAAAAAAAATCAATTTTTAAAACGTTATTATTAAATCTACACATTTTATAATAAGCAAAGCATTCATATATTACAATTGTTTCTTTTTGAAAACTTAAGCAAAAATTTTTTAATTAAAAAGAAAGATTTTTTGTTTATTTACTTTGATTACATGTAATACCATATAAAATCTTAGGTAAATATTTATATAGAATTTAAGTTTTCCCATTTGTGTTGGCTTTCAGTGTGTACTGTCAACGCCTTCTAAGAAGCAACGTAGCATATCAATGAGAAGGCATTTTATAATAGAAGGCGTTGGTACCGCTATCTCGGATATTATACTGACCCTCCCCTATTTTGTTTGAAATGAATTTCTTCAGATTATAAAAACACTTGTTTCGAATATATAAATCTTTAGGATATTAAAGTTCCATTTTAGTCACATCTTCAATAAGCCTCCTTATTTTGAATACTGACATAGTGGCAATGAAGGAACTTTATTCACTGTACTTGTGATATATTAAATACCTCAGATTAGAAGTAAAAAACGGAATTGAATCTGACAATATAAAGAAAAATTGAAAAACAAGGTAATGCAAAGAGAAGAATTTAATAAGAAAGTCAACATTCCAATGTTCTGGTTCTAATGAACCATCATCAAGACTTAAAAAGGATGATATCGAGTGATGATAGGTTAAAAAAATTCATCGGTGATCTATGATCACTTGATATCCTTCTTCCAGAAATTATCTAAAGTATTTATTTGACTAAATTTTGAAATTTGATCATTTTTCTGTGTTAAAAAGAAATCAGATTTTAATGGGTATTTTTTTTAAGACTTAAAAATGGATTGTAATTATTTGAATATTTTCTTTTTCCAATTAGGATAACATCACATTATTCTATACAGTGTAAGTAACTGTTCAAACACTTATAATTCTAGTTCTTGTCTATTTATTTTTAAAATAGGGTTTTTTTTCTTATATATATATATATATATATATATATGTGCGTGTGTGGGTGCATGTGTGTGTTTATGGTGGAAAAGTTGCTTGACTCTATCAATAAAACAGAGTATATAACTTATCATCAAGGATTGAACTCTTGAGCCTCAGGTAACAACATACACTTTAATCAATACTTATAACCACTAAACCAGTCGTGGTGGAGCACCTTATGTTATTTTGAATAGATTAGATTTGTTGTTATTTGCAATAAAAAAAATTAATATTTATACACTACATAAAAAAAAACAAAAAAAGCTTTCATCTTTTAGATATTTTTATTATTGAAGTTTTGTTTTTTGTCAATACACATAAATTTTTACACACAGATGAAGATTATTCCAAAACAAACAGAAAAATCCTTCAATGAAAAACTCTGTCAAATTAAGTGTCAATTATATCACTAATCATTTTCCTTTATTATTACAGCATTAAATTAATCTATACTCAATAGATTGTGAGATTCATTAATTTGAATCTACTAGAGACATTTGAAATATAGAAATAATTTGGGCTGATACGTTTTTATATAATAAGAAACCTGTTACTTTATTAACCCTTTCATTCTATATAATAAAAATGGTGAACCACGCGTAAAAAAAAAAATTTGTGAGGGCATAGATGTAGCTCATAACCCACAAGGGTTGATATGCCATAAAACACCAACAAACCCACTAAAATTTTTTTTTGTGAGGGCATAGATATAACTCATATTGACTCACAATTCCTGACCTGTGTATCTCTTAAAATAAAATTTTCATTAACGTACATCATTTTTATTTTATTCTTCCCATTGTAAACAGCAACCTTAGTAAAAAAAGACTCCTCAACATATTCGAAAGCGGATTTATCACTCATTGTGATAGTCAATTCCTACATTTTAATACCAAAATCCCTGGGAGTGACTTTTGGATATAAGACCTTATGGCTGCCCTTGTTAGGTAAGTGTTGAGATTTTCAGAAGATTAAGGGGTAGACAACTTTCTTGGAATTTTGATGACAATGGCCAGTAATTGTCATCCACCTTTGGCTAAAGATGTCTGGTATATATGATAGGACTTTGTTGATGGCGTTTAAAGTATTGAATCGACTTCAGCTTATGTTCTAAGTTCGCCCTTGAACTAAGTTCGTTTGGAGCTATTAAAAAAAAGTAATTGGGGAGGAGAATATTAATTGATAGAGCCACAATCAGATGATATTTGTGGCTAAGGAAGGCAGTTTAACTTAATTTTATTTTATTGATATTATATATATATATGTGTGTGTGTGTGTTTGTATATGTAAGTAAAGTTGGCAACCATAGTCGAGGGCAACCCAAAGGCTCCCCCTTCGACAGCTACTACACCAAGGTGTAGGGGAGGGCGCCACTCCTTCCCTGGATTGCTCTACTTTACCCTTGATCCGTACCTTATAATGCTGAGTGTTAAGTACCATTTTTTGAGTCTTTGGTATGACTCGACCTGGGATTGAACCCAGGTCTCCCGGGTGATTGGCGAACACTCTAACCCCTAGGCCAATGTCCGGTGTATATGTATATATACATATATGTGTGTATATGTGTATATTTATTCATTTTTTAAATATTTTTATTTATTTATTTTTACTTTATTTTTATTTACTTATTATTTTTTCTTTTATACATATATATATATATATATATATATATATATATATATATATATATATATATATATATATATATATATACATATATATATTATTTAATTTAGGTATTTTTTTTTTTTTTGATTCATCATTATAAAGAAGTTAGGGAGGAAAAAGCTTTCTATTTTTTATTTATTTATTTTTTTTGGTTAAGACTTGCTTGTCAGAAAGATATTACCTGTTATCTTGATCCAAACCTGGCTCAGTGCAAGTGAGTGTACACATACATGATATAAAATATAAACAAGTTTGTGGTATGTTTAAATTTATAATTCGCCGTGACTCCGAGGGAAGTGACATAGGTCGTTTCTCATTGGCCAATACCATTTAAAAAACTCATTAGCAAAAGCATTTTAATTGTTTTTTTTTTTGAGGTGTGAACTGTGTGATTTTGCATGCTGGGCGTATTTTTACTGCAGGATCGCCGGCTGGAACAATAGTTTCGGCAGGGTCACTTGGGAGAGCAAGTATGATGTTGGAAGACCTGAAACTTGTAAGGACCCCAAGAACATCACTGACGAGGTGATTCTGTGGACTTTTTTTTAAGTGTATGATTACAATTGATAGAGCCACAGTCAGATGACATTTGTGGCCAAGGAAGACAGCTCATCAGGACTGTAATGAGGCGGCTAAGAGTTTATAGGTTTTCGTTTATTTGGGTTATGATAACATCTTTAGTAAATGTTTATGTAAAGATTAATATTTTCCATGTTTTGCTAAATATATTATATTGAATGTAAAGCCACGTACTTCAAAAAATATGGTTTCACTTCATTGTTCTTCATAAATGAGTTCTTCAAAAAGAAAGAATGTTTTTCTATTTTATTTTTATAACATCTTATCTTATGTAGATGTTTTCCATCTGTTTTGTTATATACAATTTCTCTTTAGAGAGTGTGTGGGTGATTGTGTGTGATATTAAATACAGAATCACATACTTCAAACAATATGGTTTCTCTTCATTGTTCATTTCTTTATGATTTCTTCAAAAACAAAGAATTTTTTTATTTACTTTCTTTTAAAAATATTAAGAGAATATATAAGTATCTTTTTAGGTTTATGTTCACATTGAAAATTCAGATTTATAAACTTAATAATTGTATGAAATCCTCCTGGTGAGTCTTTTCTGTGAAACAAAAACACAGTGAAAATCTTAAGACATGTTAGATAAAGAAAAACATGAATATAATACAATAACCTATTCCTCTGTAATCAAAGCTCTACTTTCTCTAAAAGAATTTGGGTAAAAAAAAAACTATTAAAAAATTATATAGATAAGTTTATATGAATTGATGTTAAAGAATGTAAAAAATGAGGCTTTAATAGTGTGGGTCCTTAAGTATTGTGACTAATTCAGATTATAAGTAAGTCCAATACTATGGGCAGTTTATATTCACAGATCTATATACTTAACAAATAATTGTTAAGTCTAAGTTTTATAATAAGTGAAATATTCATATATTACAAAATTAAAAAGAAAAGCATTTTTAGCTACTTTTATGTCAAGCAATGCCATATAAAATCTTATGTAAAAATCTGTTTAAGTTTTTCCATGTGTGCTAGAAATGAATTCGTCTAGCTTATTGCGCATTGATATCAAATATATACTTAATGATATTAAAGTTCCATTTTGATTACATCTTGACAAAGTCTCCTTATTGTTAATATTGATATAGTGGCAGTGGAAGGGTACAACTCAACTGTACAAGTGACATATACAAAACATTGGTAATGAATAAAAACAGATGCAAATGTTTCTGTGAAATTGAAATTCTTTGATGCGTTTTCCTCTTAAGTGTGTATTTCTTATGTGATTTTAAACTGAAATTCTTTAAAAATGATGATCAAACGTTCTGGTCAAAAATAAAGTTTTTATCAAGTCTTTTTAAATCTGAATTCCATTAAAATGTTTGAACCACACACAATACAAGGATGTGGTTTCTCTCCCAGATGAATGTGCATGGGATTACTTAAGTTAGGACTCAATGAAAATGAAGATCTCTAAACTTCACAAGAAAAAGCTTTCTTTCCAGTATATTTACATGTATGGATTTTTAATTGCAAATCAATTTAAAAATATTTCTGTACATTCTTAATGAAAAAAGCTAAACTAGTATGAAAAAATTGTTAAATGAAACATTTAAAAAGTATGGATCATATAAAGTTGTTTTTATTTGTTGAAATATATATATGATTCTGATAAGAGTAGAAAGATTGATGAATGAGAGCAGAAATGATTTTCAACATGAATACTTAGCCTGTTTTTGTAGGATGATTTTAGCTGGAGAAGTTGGTTTGTTAGTAGCGAAAGAAAGTTTGTTTGTTAGCGAGGATAAGTTGTAATGTATGTGTGTTTATGTTGTGTTGTTTCCTCGTTTTGTTTGTAAGGTTCCTCGCTAATAGTTGTTAGGAAATAAAAGGAGGATGATGAAGAAGTAAGATGGCGATAGTCGAAAGGTGTTTTTATGAATAGGTTTTTATTTGCAGCATGGAATATTGTGTTTGCTTTTGGTGCTGCAAGACTCGTGAAGGGTTGTGAGTATTGAGATGAAATTGAGTTATGAGAAGTTGAGATGGTTGAGATGGCAATGTGTGTCGTCGGACGTGAGGGATTGTGTTTTTTGCATTTTGACGAAAGACATGTTGCAGTTGTAGGAATTGAACTTTGGATGTCACCGTGAGTTTCGTGTCTGGTATTTTGGGAGAGTAGGTGTTATCTCTATTAATGTGGACCAGAGGTGAAATGGGAGCTCGCGTATCGAGAGCGGGATTACGCTCAGATCGACATAGCCAAATTTGGGGTGACAAAGTTGTGCCTGTGCAAGGCATGTTGAATGCATCTAATTTATATTCAACTGGGATTCCTTATAAGGAATCCATAAATTAGATGGATTCCTTCATGTGTCCATGTTGTTGCTGCTATACAAGAGCCGCAGTGAGGCATCCGCACTGAGCGGCATTGTCCAGCTAAAAAGCATCGCTATTGAAGAACAGCCAGTGTGACGTCTGCACTGGTCGGCGTTCCCAAGCCAAAGAGACTGTGTTTGGCAGTTCACCCAATTTGCTGTCCAGAAAAGAAGGTCCGGGGTGAATAGGATAAGTCATCCTAATTGGGTGAAATTAAGTGTCGAATTAAATTTGCGCGCCAAACCAAAATACGAAATTTTCTCCTTCTCTACAAATACTTTGAGGTCAGCTGTAATGCTGAATTCTATCTTTGAAAAGAAAAGTGTAAGCATTGAAATATACACATAAAAAATAATTAACTGGTGTGTGGTTGTCTTAGGCATCTGCATAATCAATATTTGTGTTAGACATATACATATTTAAAAATTTGTTAATTGATGAAACTCAGGCGAAAATACCCCTACCACTTACCACGATCTGAACCATACATTTCATTATGAAAGTAATCTAAGTGAAATTGTTAACAATGCAAAAATTGACTAAAAGATAGCTCTTCATTAATTTTTGCATACTGAGAGCCAATAGTATTAAGGTATGTATGTTTATTTACCCCTGGAAAAGTTCCATAAAGAAAGATCAAGTTTAACCATGAATGGACCCAAGCATTTGAAGTTTTATATCTATAAGTAGAAAAGATGATTTTCATGTCTTCTATAAAGAGTACCATTGTAATGTAGAGATTGGCAGTAAAGAGAAAAGTGCAGTTTATTGACATACCACTACTGATAAAATAACAAGTCCTCCTTTTTGGAATAACAGTATCTTCTTTTCGTGAAATTTGTAAATTGCCACTATATTCTATCCAATTCTCTTAAAAGTTGAAAATATTGATAAATTATTTGAATCTGTTACAGCAGATCAAATGAAACTTTGACAAAATCCAACACTTTTTATTTGATCAATTTACCTCCAAGTTATAATCCCCAATTTCGACATTATTTTATCCAACATTGGTGAATGTTTGAAAATAAAGTTGAACAATTAAGAAAAAAATGGAAATTTATCTGAAAACTGAGAAAAGCAGATAAGAGAAAAGTAGCAACAATTTCTCTTAATGATTTTACTTCAGACAATTTAGAAAGAGTAAAACATTTTGAAACTTTTTCATTTAACAAGTTTCTACATTAAACTTTAAAGGCTATTGTAAGTTTGATGAAAAGAATAGGACCTCTGAAAAAACTATTTCGTTGCTGAAATTCACTAGTTAAAACTGCTTATAACAAACTAGAATAAGAAAATATCGTAATATGAGTCTAGAAAAATAAAACATTTAAGTGGCGGTGTGTAAAAAGTTTGGTAACATCCTCGTAATTACATCCTTATTGTCTACGTTTTCACCACCAACAAAAGATTAGATAAGTTTATAATGAAACGTTTTTAAATTTAATGTTTTACACAGATATCATTACTCAATTCTTAACGAGTACTGTCATTTCTTTGGGTTATGAAAAGAAAAAATACATTTTCAATTTGGCTTAATGATTTAATAATAAAAACTGAGATCCTTCACAATTATCTCCCTTGCGTTATGCTCTTAAACATTTTTATATCGATCTTAAACAACGATTGTTTCAACAAGATAACATTTGTCTATTAAAAGTTGAAAAGTTTGTTCTCTAATGTCGCATTGCTTGTAGGGTGAAGAAATCTGGCGAAAGAAAACGAAAAATGAGTAAGAATCACCTTTCCTTAATTTCTTTGTTTATAAATAAATTTAAGTACATTTTGAAATATTTTTTAATAATTTTTATTTTAGCCACGAAGAACAATTAAGATGGAGTATTTGCTTAATATGCAGTTCCATTTCATAGAGTATTTTTCTCATATGTTTTGTTTGATTTTAGAACAAATATGACGTTCAGCTTCAAAATTATTTTATATTTTTGAGACCCCCCCCACAAGGCTTTGATTTACAATGTAAATATGATGTTAAACTGAACCTCGTTTGTGTGTGTTAATGCATATCGCGGATATTTTTTCGGATACCCCCCCCCGCGACACTCAGTGAAAATTAAGCATAAAAATATTTCATTTTCTTTTTCTTGGTATCACTTAGGAATATACAAAATTTAGAGATCAACTTTGAAGTTTTTATTTCTAGTTTTAATTGAACGATGATCATATGACGTTATACAAAAAGCCTTTGCCAATATAAAACTTGTTTTTCAGTAAAATAAATATACCAGTTACATTTTCGTCAACAAAATACTTTGATTACACAGTAATGGATGGGTCTGCTAACGAGAAAACGTTCATTTTTTTATTAAAAAAATTATATATATATATATATATATATATATATATATATATATAATTTTATATTTTTAAAAATGGTATAAACTATTGTAGAACCAGTGGCGACTCTAGCCTATTTTTGCTACTCGTGCCCCCCTCGCCCTCTGTCAACTAAAGTTCCCAACCCGTGGTCTGTGGACCCAAAGTAAATCATCATAGTTGCTATTGCGTGATTCTCCATTGTATAGCACAGATTGACTAACGTACCTTGCATGGTGGTTTTTTTGTAAACAATCAAGTTACTATATAATTTGTAGTCTTGTTAATACAGTAGATAAGATAATTTTTTTCCTTTCAAAAGTATAGAAGAAAAGAGAAGATGTTCATTACTATGACGAGAAAAATATGTTTATTAGAATAAAGAAACTGATGACAATATACACAGACACAGCTAGTAGTTTCAATTTCGCTTAAAATAAAGATTATTTGTTAAAAATGTATTCAAATAAACAAATTTTAGTTACAGAATGTAATATATGCAACATTCATTAAAGAAATAGACATCTGTTAGTGAAAAAACGAATTAAAACACGCCGTTTAACCAACATTTACCATAGCGATGATGATGACGTTGGCGACAGCTCTAATCTGCTATCCTCTCTCTCTCTCTCTCTCTCGGTCCCTCTCCCTCTTCCCAAGACATCTATCAACAGTCTGTGCTAAGATTTTTGAGCACGGTGTTAGGGTTGCTCTTGCTATTGGCTACAGCCAAAAGCGTATTTCTCTAACATTACTGTTATTATAAGGGTCTAGTGTCTGGCACGGATTGCACGTTCAACATTATAGCCAATTTTATGGGATGTTCAATGAATCTGACGGTGGCTAGACAAAGACCATCCGTTCAAAACAGCATCGTTGTATTATTCCCAGATATATTTATGAACTTTTGGCTACTTAGTTATCGAAACTTGAATAGATACGTAATTTGATTGAGATCAGACTAAGTATATTTGCTTGAAATTAATGGATGATTTTTAATCCATTTTGAATAACATTGACCGAGTTAAATGGTCGTGCCGGGCACGAGTAGCACTAATCCCGTCTCCGCCCGTGTAGAACATATGTACGTTGAAAGTACTTGTCCATGTTAATATATTTGGGATTTTCAGTGTTGTTTATTTAATTCATCATAATAAGCAGTGCAATGCAGGATCATTCAAATGTTGCTCATATACAGTAAAAAGATAAATCACCAACATTTTCAAAGCTTTCTCTAATTTTTGTGCAAGTCAATAAATGTACATTTTCATTTCAATTTGGAAAAACAAAAATAAAAATATCTTTGTGATTATATAATGTTTAAGTTTAACATAAATAAACTTTCACCCTGTTGGTTGGTATGTGTGTGTGGGGGGGGCTGTAGAATACTCCGCCTGAACTTCTGCAGAGGAGTAAGACCCTCCCCCAACAAGTAAGTCAAATAGAAATATTTAATCATTAATTTATAAATTGAAATACAATGACCAGAAAATCTGGCAAATCTTGCGTGTGATGTACGGAACAACTGGACAGCTGTTTTTATCTTATTAGGTCTCATCAACAGTGTATACCATGATCTCCTCCTCTGGAGATCAAACTAGCGACCACAGAATGCTGAGCCAAAACTCTACCACTGAGCCACCAGAGGACACGGTCACTGTGTCCTCTGTAAAGAGTACGGATGTGACTTAGTAGACACATTCTGGTTAAATGGCCATGCAATTACCATGACTTGTTTAATTTGGCATCACTTGTGTGCTCAGTGGTAGAGTTTCGCCTCTGCATTCTGTTGGTTGCTATTTCAATCTCCAGTGGGGGAGTCCACAGTATACACTGCTGATGAGACCTAATAGGGTCAAAACAGCTGTCCAGTGGTTCCGTGCGTCGTGCACAAGATTTGCCAGATTTTCTGGTCATGGTAATTCAATTTACAATATAAATTCCTCTACTTAAAAAAGAAAATATACACCATTTACTTTACTTGACACCATTTAATTGTAAAGCTAAAAAAATGACTGATGTTGAATTATTAGTTTTGAATAGCAACACTTGAAACCATTTAACTATTTACAAACAAATGAGCTGTGGCTCATTTAAAAATGTTACCTATAAACTATTCATTTACAAATCATATATTTAATATATATATATATATATATATATAAAGGATTTGGCATTAGATAACCTTTAAGGGTTGATATGCCATAAAACACCACCAACCAACCATAAGTACACTTATTTTCTTGGCTATAAAAACTGTTGTTTTATTTCTGATAAATAAAACATAAGCCAAAGTAAACGTCCCTTTATCTAAATTTTATCTCATCTACTCGAAACTATCTTGAACAGTAAAATATAATTTCTATAAATATGGACTTTTGGTCATTTGAGTTTCAATAAACTGCAACAAGAGACACAATTTTATAACTACAATATTTTGTTTTAATAATATTTTTCTTTATTTTTGTTTCAATAATATTTTTTCTTCATTCACAGAAAATAAAGGTGAAAAGAACAATTTTTGAATTAGAAGACAGATGCCAACACATGTAAAAAAGAAAATGTATTCTTGCGAAGTGCATGTTTCTACATTTGAACAGTTTGTATATAGATGAATAAATCAAATAAGATAAGACAGTTGTTATTCCTAAAAAAATCTGTACATAAAGCATTTTTACTGAATTCAGTGCATACAACCTGACACAGTTGAGAAGATCCCTACCATAACCAAGTGTATGCATCAACTTTTTCATAGTTTAAAATTGAAATGACACAGGAAGACACAAAAAAGAAGGAACACCAAAACAATATTGTGAAATGTGTGGGTCAATAGTTACACAGAAATACACTTTGAAAGAAGACATGCAAAAACACAGTGAGGAGAAACCACATTCTTGTGATATTTGTGGATCAGCATTCTTAGATGTGTCACTTTTCAAATGTCACATGCAAACACATATTAAAGAAAAACTATATTCTTGTGAAATCTGTGGATCAACATTTTCAGTGAATGCAAGTTTAAAGTTACACATGAGAACACATACTGGAGAAAAACCATATTCTTGTGAAATATGTGGAACAACATTTTCTCATAGTTCATATTTGAAAATCCACTTGCGAACACACACTGGAGAAAAGCCATATTCTTGTGAAGTGTGTGGATCAACATTTGCTCAGATAACAAATTTAAAGACACACATGCGAACACATACTAGGGAGAAACCATATTCTTGTGAAATATGTGGATCAACATTTTCCCATAGTTCACATTTGAAAAGGCACATTCAAAAGCACACAGGAGAGAAGCCATATGCTTGTGAAGTATGTGGATCAGCATTTTCACAGAATTCAGATATGAAAATCCACATGCGAACACATACTGGAGAGAAACCATATTCATGTGAAATGTGTGGATCAACATTTACTCAGATATCAAGTTTGAAAAAACACATACGAACACACACTGGAGAGAAACCATATTCTTGTAATGTTTGTGGATCAACATTTTCTTATTGTTCACATTTCAAACGCCACATGCAAACACATGCAGGAGAGAAGCTATATTCTTGTGAAGTGTGTGGATCAACATTTTCATCAAATTCGAGTTTAAAATTACACATTCGAACACATAGTGGAGAGAAACCATATTCTTGTGAAATATGTGGATCAACATTTTCACATCGTTCATATCTGAAAAAGCACAATCAAACACATACTGGAGAGAAGCCATATTCTTGTGAAGTGTGTGGAACAGCATTTTCACGTAGTTCACAGCTGAAAAGGCACATGAAAACACACACTGGAGAGAAGCCATATTCTTGTGAAGTGTGTGGATCAACATTTTCTGAGAATTCAGATTTGAAAAATCACATGCGAACACACACTGGAGAGAAGCCATATTCTTGTGAAATGTGTGGATCAGCATTTTCATTGAATTCCCTTTTAAAGTTACATGTACAAACACACACTGGAGAGAAGCCATATTCATGTGAAATATGTGGCTTAACATTTAGACAGTCTTCCAATTTGAAAGTCCACATCCGAACACACACAGGAGAAAAACCATATGCTTGTGAAATATGTGGTTGTGCATTTTCATATAGTAAGGGTTTGAAAGTACATATGCGGACACACACAGGAGAGAAGCCATATTCTTGTGAAGTTTGTGGGTCGCTATTTTCAGATAATTCACATTTGAAAAATCACATGCGAACGCACACTGGAGAGAAGCCATATTCTTGTGAAATGTGTGGATCTACATTTACTCAAATAGCAAGTTTAAGAAAACATATGCGAACACACACTGGGGAGAAACCATATTCTTGAAAAGTTTGTGAATCAGCATTTTCTTATAGTTTACATTTCTAACACCACATAAAAACACAAGTGGGAGAGAAACTATGTTTTTAAGTCATAGTGACTTAAAAAGCACATGCATATACACATTGGACAGAAGTCATATTCTTTTTAAATCAGTGGGTCAGCATTTTTATATTGTTCAGTTTTTAAAAACTATGTGACAATCCTTAAAGAGGGTAAATATTTTTGTCACAATTCCAATTTAAAAGTCTTCTGTGACCTAGAATATGATGTCAGCCATTTTTACAGTAGGGTAAAACTCTCTAAAAATGAGTGTCAAAGATATGACACTAAACTGTATCCAGTTGTAAAACTCCACTATAAGAGCTGTGAGGAGTGTTGAATAGCAGTTCATTGACTTTAATTCTATGTTCCTTCTGATCTCAAGAGATTTTACCTATTATAGTACCCTCTGAAGGTGAAATAAATCTTTTTGAAAATTATTAGTATTAGAAATACTTGAAACCATATGACTTTGTAAACAGATTATTATTGAATAAGAATAGTTACTTGATACTATAAAATTGTCAACGAATTATTAATATTAAGAATAATTACTTAGAGCTATAATCATTTACAACTCATTTTCATTAGTGACTTTGATATTAAATAAATGTTGCCATAAAATAAACCTTCTAATTCTGTTTAAAGTTCTGCATACAAACACATACTAGGAAGAAACCATATCCTTGTGAAATGTCAAAATCAGCATTTTGATATAGTTCATATATTGAAGAGCATATTCAAAGAAACAGACTCTCACTTTGAAAACAAAATAACTACAAAAACAAAATGTAAAAAACACACTGAATAGAAATCATATTCTTGTGAACTATGTGCATCTGCATTTTCAAATAATTCATATGTGAAAACAAATATGCAGACACATCCAAGAGAGAAATTGAATTTCAAGGAAAAATGGGGATCAGAATATTCAGTAACTTTTCATTTAAAAGCCACATGGAGAAAGACCATATTTTTGTGAAGCATGTGGATCAGCATTTAACATAGTTGAAATTTGAAAAGACCACATTGAAACAAACTGGATTGAAAGTTTATTTTTGCCCATTTGAAATGAAAGTACACAACCAATAGAAACTGAAGAGCAATGCAGTTGCGCAAACTCAAATTTCTCATTTGCATGACACATAATATTACTTGTAACTAAAATAGAAAATATTATTATTTATTTTTATTTATTCATGTTTAAGCTTTTTATTTTTTTTTTGAATCTGTATCTATTTTAATGTGACATCTGGCTACAGAGAAATCAACTTGAGAAATTTATTTTTGTTTTTATATATGCATGTCAGCTTGTCATTTGTAAACAAGTAAAATGATAATTCCCCAAATAAATCTAACCCTGACAATTTCTGTTGATTTAGTCAAAACAAATTTGTTTCCTTTTTCTTTCTACTTCCAGATGAATAACAACATAAATATATTGTTATTATTTATATGTTTTTTTCACCAAAAATGATGTATTTTTCCAGCTCATTCTTCTGAAATACATTTCAACCAATCTTCACTTTTCTGGTTAACAGATTTATTCAGGCTTGGCTCTCCTGTAATTAAATCACATTCACTCACCACTTT
Organism: Sepioteuthis lessoniana; assembly: GCA_963585895.1. Lineage (NCBI taxonomy): Eukaryota > Metazoa > Mollusca > Cephalopoda > Myopsida > Loliginidae > Sepioteuthis > Sepioteuthis lessoniana. The sequence continues at coordinate 386,871 of OY757908.1, read as the reverse complement.
TTGTCCTTTATCAGTAAATGACACATCCAAAACTTTACCCTTTTTCTTTGGTGAAGTCTAAAAGTTTGTTCATGCAAAAAAAGATTAATAGAAATTCTACTGTAGAATTTATAAAGTACTTGTAAAAAAAAGTTTTTTTTTCTTCTGTATAATTCATTTAATTAAATGGGGGTTCATAATGCTCTCTTACTAATTAGCTTTTAAGTCATATGATGTAAAAGGAAAATTTTTTAAAACATACATTTGGACAATTTTGCCACTTATTTGGAGTTTGTGACACTCCTTATTAATTACTTGGTAATGATAATATATATAAAAAATCTGTTTTCTTTTTCATTTCCTCCTTATTTTCTTTTGGGAAGCATCTGTTTGAGTGAAGGCTACAATTTCTCCTCAATAGGTAAGGTATCCACTTTTAATTCTATTGTGGAGTCTCGTTCAGTCAAGTTCTACCTGTTCTGATCTGGAACATCTAATAGTTCCACTCCCCACTTCTTACATATAACTGCTGATATGTTTTGTTTGATTAGTAATTTTCTTCTACACTTTCTCATCCCCCATGACACTGATATTACTACTGCTATAACAATTATGGTCCTTATCATAATGTCCAACTTATTGTGGTCTCTGAGTTATTTCTCCATACCAAGTTAGAATTCTCTTCTATGGCATTTAACTTTTCATTCAACAGCCCAAGGTTTATTTTCTTCAAGGTCTTTAGTAGCTCAGACATTCTTTTTAAGGTTACTTCAGAAAATCTTTTGATTATAGGTTCCCATAATTACACCTAATTACTTGAATTTCTGTCTATCAACTTTACAAATGCTTTCTTCTCTTTAAACTTTTCTTCAGTTTTATAATATGCAGGGAAAGAGATGGACATTCCCGATGCAAAGCACCCCATTGGTAGCTCCATTATGGACATTGGAAGAATTAATTTTATTGTTCTAGTGGGACTTCCTTCATAAACTTTTAACTGGGTAGCAACTGCCCAGATTCTATCAGATATACTGATAGCTCAGGTTAACATGGTATTTGTTAATATTTCAATTAGTCAACCGCCTTCAATTTCTTTTTTGTCCCCTCTAAATAATTCAAACACAGAACCTGTGATTACCTGCCATTTAAATTGGATGAGTTGCACTGCAGGTTCCCAGGACATCTGTTTTGTACCTTTTTGCTTTTTCATTCATCAATAACATAATTCTTGTTCTGTCTCTATTTTGTACTTTGTGACTCTTTGATTTCTGTTCTATCCAAGGTTTTGGAATGAGTAAATTTATCATTTGACATACTCAAGAAGAACTTAATGTAGTAGTAACGAAAATTAAAAATAGGAAAACTGCTGGTGTTGATGAAATATGAAAGACAAGAAAATTTGATGACTTACTGCTCTGATACTGCAATGCCGTATATAACCAGAACACAATAGAGAGATGGACCAAAGACTGCATCCTCCCTTCCTGCAAGAACTAGCCAGGTATAACTCTTACTTCCATAGTGGATAAGATTTGTAATGCTCTGCTACTCAACTGCATTAAACCAGAAATTGAAAAAATTCTTTGGAAGAATCAAAATGGTTTTCAGAGAAACTGATTCACAACATCACCAATTCTAAAAATCTGTTGAATCTTAGAAGGAGTTTGTGCAAAAAACCTTGACGCAACAATCTCATTTGTAGATTTCTTCAAGGCATTTGACTCCATACACATAGGAAAGATTGAGCAAAAACTTCTAGTATATGGTCTTCCCAAAGAAACTGTCATAACCATAATGTTGCTCTTTGAAAACACAAAAGTAAAAGTTCACTCATCAGATGGAGACACAGACTTCTTTGACATTGTTGCTGGTGTTCTACAAAGAGATTCATTAGCTCCTTATCTGTTCATAATCTGCCAAGACTACCTACTTTGAACGTCAATAGATCTAATGAAAGAAAATGGCTTTACAATCAAAAAGGCAAGGAGCAGACATCCTGCTGAAACTATTATGGATGCAGACTATGCAGATGACATAGTGCTTCTTACAAATACACCTACCCAAGCTGAATCCCTGCTGCATAGTCTGGAGCAGGCAGCAGGTGGCACTGGCCTCCATGTGAATGCAGAAAAAACAGAATACATGTGTTTTAATAAAAAAGGAGACATCTCCACACTAAATGGTGGTTCGCTGAAATCAATGGACAAGTTCATGTATCTTGAAGCAGTGTCTCATCTACTGATATTGACATCAATATGCGACTTGTGAAGGCATGAACTGCTATCAATAGGTTATCAATCATATAGAAGTAAGATTTATCTGATGAAATAAAACACAATTTTTTCCAAGCAGCAGTTGTGTCAATATTACTATATGGATGCACTACATGGACACTCAGTGTATAGAGAAAAAGCTTGACAAGGATTGTACAAGAATGCTATGAGCTATATTGAAAAATGCCTGTAAGCAACATCCCACAAAAGAGCAGCTGTACAACGACCTACCTCCCATCTCTAAAACCATTCAAATAAGATGGACTAGACATGCGGGATACTGCTACAAAAATAAGGATGAAGTCATAAGCGACATTCTCCTTTGAACCCCTTCACACAGATGTGCAAGTGTTGGCCAACCCATAAGAACTTTTCTACAACAGTTCTCTATGGACACTAGATGTAGACTAGAAGACCTGCCAAAAGCGATAGATGATGGAAATGAATGGCAACACATTAAATAAACTACCTAAAAACAAAACTCATCCTTTAATATACCAAAAGAAACTAAACAACATCTAGGAAATTTATTCAAACTATCAACACATTTACACAGATGGCTCCAAAAGTAATTTCAGAACTGGATGTGGAGCAGTTCTCCACAAGAAATCTCGGAAAAAATGCCTTCCAAAAGAAGTCTCCATATTTTCTGCCTAAATTTATGCTATAAACTTGGCACTTGACCTAATTTTAATAAGTAACTCCAAAAAATTTATTATCCACTCAGACTCCATCTCAGTTCTTCAATTACTCAAATATACCAAATTGGAAAATCCGCTAATTGTCAAATTCTTCAACAAACTCAACTCACTGATCCATAGCAAAAAGGTGATATTTTGCTGGATTCCAAGCCATATCGGAATTCAGGGCAATGATAAAGCCGACTCATTAGCTAAAGCTGCAATCAACATGACTCCCGATAAAAAATTTATAACTTCATATACTGACCTCAAACCTAAAATCAAACAAATAGTAACCAAAAAATGGCAACAATTATGGGATGAAAACCCCCACAATAAGCTCTTTCAAATACAACCAATTTTAAAAGAAAGGAAGTTGGATCCTACTTCATTTTGGGGGAGGTTCTTCTTTAAGAATGAAGGAGTGAGTCAGTTGAGTGTGTCCAGTGCGTAGTTGAGTAAGGATAATTTCTTCTCTTCTCCTTCATTCTTAAAGAAGAACCTCCCCCAAAATGTCCTTGTGGAAACCAATACTCAATCAAGCACATTTTGAAAGAATGCACAAAACTCAACCACACCAGGAAAAAGTTTTATAAGGCGAACAGCATGAAGGAACTATTTTAAAAAATTGCTCTCAAAAACATAATCAACTTCTTAAAAACAACTGGCCTCTAATCTCATTACATTTAATATAGATATACTTTCCTTAGCAACTTAGGACAAAATCTTTTGATCCTCCCCCACTTTCTTTAGTTTTCTCCTTACAACCTGTACCTCTTCTTTGGACACTGTCCTGAATAAAACATTCAATGCCTTCCCCACTATGGGAAAAACTACTCTTTTATTTCCGGTTTGTTATAGTTCCGCATCTTTTAAATCACTTCTCATCTCTTTCCACTGATATTCTATCATGGTTACCGTTAAAGAGTACAGTAATTGGGGGGGGGGTATTCTTTATTGCATCCATATTTCTGTTCTCTAACATGCCCTAGTTTAATCACTTCACTCTAATTTATCTTGCAGTATATACAGCTTTAAACCAATTACCCGAGTTATCAACCATCTCAATTTGGTGACAACTACCTCATTTGATTTTTTAAAAATTGTGTTTTGACTACATCTACTGTGATCCTTAACACTAATATTGTTTGTAGTCAGCGGTCCATTTCTGAAAAAAAAAATGTAAAAATAGTCACTTTCATTTATTGTGTTTTCTGAGTTCCTCTCTACTTTCAACTAGTTAATGTGACCATAGCTAAGGCTCCGGCCCTATCTCTAATCACCAATGCCTCACATGCATGGGGGGGCCCTTCCACATGCATAACAGCACCTATCAGCACATCACTTAACCACCTATGACTACTCTGTGGTTAGGGTGTTAATTTTGGGGGGTTTTACCAGCTTCGCCACCACCACAACCTTAATTTTATTGGTAATTCCCATTCACCTTCTGTTACCTCCCTTCCCCCTAACTGGATATGGGGCTGGGAGAGTTTATCCCCCCTCCTCACACCTGTCTGTTTCTATCTCAACAGACTCTGGTCCAGGTCTTTTCTTTAGCTGGGCCTGGAGCTGGAATTAGAGTCGTTCATCTTCCTCCTCCCACCCACTTGAGTGTGCCTCAATAAGTTCTGAACTAGGGCTATGGGAATTTTCTGCTTCAATTCGTTTTTCTGGTCCTTTATCTGAGGACCCTCTTATCTCTAGAGATTCCTTGATAGCTAACCTATCGTGGTGGATTTTCCTTTCTTCATCTTCAGTCTCACACTGTTTTCAAATGTTTCTCTTCCTTTTCTGTTCCCCTTTTTGATCTAGGACCTTCCCAACCATCCTCTTCAGCTAATTTCAAATTGTTGACGTTTTTCATGTCCTGGCTTTCCAAACTGCCAGCATTTTCACAGGGCACAGTTGGCAGAGAGATGACCAACTCATCCACATGTCCAACAGGCTTTATTCATCTATTTTATAGCTTTTACTCTTTGTCGGGTGGCTCTTGGGCATTTCCTGGACCTAGACAAAGTTCACCTACGTGGACCTGTTTCAGTACTCCTCGCCCTCCTTTTGAATAACAACACCAGCTAGTCACATAGTATGGCCTGTCCACTTGGTCAGACAATCTCTTGACGTGCCCCTTGTGGCCAACAAATCAATTCCTGTCTCCTTGGGGTGGATCAATAAAATCTATGGCTCAAGAACAAGTTCATCGTATAGAGGTTGGCCTCCTCCTCCCCATTCTCTGGATATCCCCTCTGGTCCTCCTGTCACCTTGTCCTTCCCGGGTCTCTCCTGACCTTAACTGGTTTACTCCACCCCTTAGCTTTCCTTTAATCCTGACTTTTCCTCCCTCTTATTTTCTCCCAGAGTCTCTCACTCTGGCCAAAGTCTCTCGCTCCCTGCCTGGGCTGCTCTTGATTACATCTCCGAACGTCCCTCATCGTGGAAAGCATCCACGAAAATGTCTGTTAACTGGACCTGAATACCTCCCATTTCTTATGAGGTTGTTGGAGTAGGTCAAGGCAGCCAAACTATTCTCTCCACCAAATCCGTAGAGCTCCCCCTTGTCTGCTTGAGCTACATCAGCCCCACTAACATCCTCAACGGTTGTTCTCTCACTAATGCCTGTGCCAGTTCTTCCCAAATTATCTCGGGATTTTTTCTCACACAGGAGGTGGGGTCTCTGTGGGAAAAAAAAAACCCAAGATAATCTTGGACACCGGTTCTGCGGCCCTATCATAAGCCTGCAGTACCGACTCTCAGTCAGTTAGCCTAAAAAAAACAGTCGCTTCTTTTGCAAAACCTCTATCTAGTTCTGTATACCAGAGGGTCATATTCAATCATTTACACACTAATCCGCTCACCATACGAAAAGCAACAACACCTTAAAATACTTCTACATATAATCAACATTCTGTTTCTGATCTGTGCGGGGGGAGTACTTGAAGGGATTACATCCATTGCATTCCAGAATGGTTATGTAATGATCAGTGGGTAGCGTGACTAGAGTAGCATTAAAAACGCATGACAAAATTGAAATTCTTTCTTTTCATTCTGGCCCGTACAAATGTGTGCGTCTCCCGACAAGGAAAAAGACCTTTTGCTCCAACAAACCTCAGGTCGAACCATTTAAGGTACCTCGCTTTGACTTATGTCTTCATAAAACAACTTTCATTTTATAAAGGATTTTTCAACTACTTGATAAGACTTTACAATTACTTGATAAGACTCTTTCCGTAATGAACTCTTAGTATTTCATGTCATTCCTGTATCCATTCCATTAAGTTTGTTCAGGCAATAAATACGTTGCTATTAATTCGTCGTGAATTGTTTTATATTGTTTAGTACGAATGTTATATACTCATAATCATAACAACACAACAAAGAAGAAAGACGACCGAAGGTTCCTTTAGAAAAATATACCTCTCACTTTATTGTAAGGTTTGAAAGAGTTATTCAATGTTTTTACAGTGAGAGGGAGTTGGAGACCGAACAGAACTGCAATATTTTGACCCCCACGCTTATGGCCGTCAGCGTTGTGTCTTTCTCGTTTTCCAGGGCTGCTCAACTGGAGGCCCAGAGGCTCACTCTGCTGGCTTTCTCTACTACGTCTTATTCAGCAACTTCTCTGGACCCCAACTCATCACGGGCCCTGAGGGCCCTCTCCGCCGGGCTTCTCTACCACATCCTGTCTTCTAACTCGTCTAATGTCTGACTTCTGTCTAGACTGAGTTATATAATAGTTCAACGCCCACTCAATCTTTGGAATGGCATGTTTGATCGTCATCAAGCGGAAATAACTGTCATGCAGTTCACAGGTTACTCTCTTTCGGTGCATCACTCTGAAGTGGGACCTTCACCTTGTCCCATATTATCAGCCGAGCTCACCTCTCATAACTGCCATTGGAATGTGTCACTTCCTTCCGGTGCATCACTTTGAATGGCATTTTTGGCCGGGTCGAAGGTCAAAATACAACACGAGGAAATAATAAACAATAATAGATTTCCTCTGCAACAAGTGTCCAAATCGTGTTTCTCACACTCAAATAACTGTGGTGATGAGTTTTAGTACCCAGATACTGTAATATAATGGCTGAGGGATTTCGTTTTATGCCTTTGGATTTAGTTAGGCTGAGAACCTTTCGGCTCAACACATGGGTTAGTTAGGTGCAAACTTGAGTGCAGGTGTTAACGCTCACGCGGGGAGAGTGTGTCGTTCATAGATGTCAAAATAAAAATCCGATCGAAAGGTTGACCAGTGGATGTGAATGACGTCATGCACCGGAAGCGCGCGGGCGGAGGATTTGGGGGATTTTGAAAAAGTCAGTCGAGTTGAGTCCTGCCTCGGGAGAAGACGGTTGACTTTCGCTTGCTTGCGGAGGCCTTGGGCAGGTGTCACACGTGTTGCGGGGAGGAGGCAGATGGAAAAGCCAGAATAGAAAGAATGTGTATCTCTCTCCTTATGTCGAAGAACCTTTAAACTCAAAGGTAATAAAAAGTTTCGTACCTGAACTAAGAAGTCGTAAGTGTTTTTCGTGTTTCGAGATTCCTATGTTCTATATATATATATATATATATATATATATATATATATATATATGAACATTATATGTCCATTTCGCATATCCGTATCTGGCTATGGTACAATACGACAAATATATGAAGACCAACCTTCAAGTCGTCGATAGCAAAGTTCACTCGATCTTATCCCACGAGGTCTTTCTAAGTTAAAAGAATATTTAGTGTTTAATGGTTTAGTTTCCATAACACTATAAGTTAATTAGTTGTACAAAATAGATAACGAAACTTCTTTGAAACACAACAACGAAAGGTTTCTTCTTATAGCAGAAGTAAACTTGAGTCAGAGTGAGAAAAAGTTCTTTTTGGTGTCGCCGGTAGTATGTTCGTTCTTGAGTTTGTAGGAGGTGTATCACTGTAGCAGGTAGCTCGTGTGACAGGCTGCAAGGCTGGCTCTTTTGGTGTGTGTAGCTTGTAGCAGCGTGATATTCAGTGAAGATCTTCCACGTGGAATTTCCGTAGGAGAGGACGCGAGACAGGTCTTTCTTCGCTGCTAGCCGAGTGCTCTCTGACAGTAGTCGACTTCCAAAAAGGGCTAGAAAAATAGTTCTTGAAAGGAAGAAGGAATCAATGCGCTATGCCCCTGAATGGTCAGTGTGTGGCCGAATCGCTTGGTGGGGGCATTGATTCACGAGAGAAAATAGATCTGTGACTGCTACAAATATATTACAAAAGTTTCTTGTGCTGGGTTAAAAAATAAAACATCATATTGTGCCCAAAGTATGTATTTACCCAACCCCTCCGCACGAGCAGGATATGATACAAAGTCAATTTTTTAAGCAGAGTTTAACTGGTTTGAATTCAGAGTTTTCCTTCTCCTATATCAGTAGCCATACCAAGACTAAAGAGCCCAGTCTACCCTACTATTTACCCATTGGAAAGGGAAAATAGCTGGATCCATACCTTTCCCAAGGGTATTAGCACAATGTGAAATACAAACAACCTCATCCATGATTTGAACTCGGATCACCATTTCTATTTCCAACGCCGATAACCATTACACCACTGGTGCCTCCCAACGTATCTTACTGAAATAATTTCAAAAAAAGAATAAAGAAAAATCATTCAAGAAAATTCAAGTCGAAGAATTTTTTAGAAGAGAGTTCATTAAAAATGTTTTGTGTTGAATTTTCGTGAGTAGTTTTACTATTTTTTCTCTAAAGTCAAACGGAATTAAGCCGGACTCTTTGATGTTGTAGTCACTATTTTCAATCGGAATAACGTCTCCAAAATTCGGCTTCGTCGTTCAAAGTTCTCAAAAATTTAGAAACTTACCGAAAGAGTAAATTTAAACTTTTTTTCGATACATTAAATTTCTCTGATACTGAAAATTAATTTCTCGACAACAAAGAAAAATATCTTAAATACATCAGAATTCATACATTCTGAAGAAATAAATTTCTGTAAAGAAAAAAAAAAAAAAACGAAACAAAACAAAAACACATAAAGAAATACCTGTAAACAAGGAAGAGGTCGAAAAATTAATCGATTGTCTTTCCAGGGCTACTCACTTATCATTTCAAAATTAACATGAGTACCTTCTATGATGGAAATTTACACCATACTGCCGAAAAAAAGCGCCACAGTTTGTACTTAAAGCAACTACTCCCTGAACTTTTTTTAATTAAGGCGACAAAGAACCCAATTGGTTAACACCAGACTAATCGGTATATCTATAAATTTTCTTTCCTCCTTTCTTCACGGGAAAAAATTTCACCAAATATGGAAAGAAAATATTTTTAATGCTGTTACTATTTTTTTTAATTAGATTAAAACAAGGATTTTATTTGAATAATACTTTTCAAGCCTTTGATTGATGGGGGAGGTTCATGGGACGATATTTTTTCTACAACAGAATCTAGGTAAAAAGCGTCACTTTAAGAAGATAAACCTTTTTTCGATAATTTATCCTCATCAAAAAAAAATACCGATTATTAGGCTTTTGTTCATCCATACTTTAGAAGAAATGGGGCGCGGCTTGTCAGTAATGAATCATGACATTGTTGCTAAGTAAACAAACCGCAAATCAAACGACTTTATTCAACTCAATTTACAGTTCTGTGCTCTGAAATTTGTTTTTATTTTTTATATATAAAAATTTGGGGTCTATTCAATGTATGAAAAGTGAAAACAAATTTAAAAGTGACATTTTCACATTTTTTTATAGTTTTACGATACAAATTAGATTTTCCCGCAATAAAAGAGCATGTTTATTGTACATCTGTTCTGCTTATGCTAAGACCAACGTTTTACTGAATATTTGTCCGTGTTTTATGTAAAAGATTTAAGAACTTGTCGTGTCCGATTAAAATAATCCCAGTGTTGCGGAGCCGATAAGCACGTCGACCCCGCAAATGAGTTATACGGTTAAACGTGTGAATGAGAACAGCCGAAACACAATGAAGTGACAAAGGCGAAGTAACAATTATAACAAGTGGCAATTTATTTGTCGTATTTACAAGCGTGTATGTAAATGTCCGTGGCGGTTGTAAATGGTCTTCAGCTAGATGGGCGATGTTGGTAGCTGGTATGATCGCGTTGTAGATGTTCGCAGCTGGACGATCGACGAGGGTCGCTGGCGTAGGTCGAGTCGTGGAGATACAGCTGGATGTTTGATGCTGGTAAGCTGAGGTCGGTTGAGTCGTTGAGTACAGTTGGACAGTCGTCGCGGGCAGCTGAGGTCGGTCGAGGTTGGTAGATCGATATTCCCGGTTATGACGGTATGTTGGGTTAAGCAAGGGTGTGTCGATCCGGTTGTTGGCTCATACGGCGGGTCGTACGTGAGCCAGGTGTTGCAGTGGTAGAAACAGTCCGTAGCAGCGAGTCATTACGTGGACTGCGTGGTACCGTCGAGGTCGAGTTCGGTTATGGCAGCTTGGTCATGTAGTGTCGGGCGAGCTAGTGACTAAGACTGAGCCGTGTCTTAGTGTTATGGACCAAGTGAAAGGTCTGAGACCAAGGTTAAGGTTTGCCGGGCCTTAGTACAGGCGAGATCGAGCGAACGAGTCGAGGAAAGGCTAGGGCTTTGTCGTGCCCCCTAGCCGTATCGGACGGGAGCGAAGGCTTTGCCGTGTCAAAGCCGTGCGGACGATTGCTATGGCTGGGTCGCGCCAAAGCCGTGCGGACGTTGGCTATGGCTGGGTCGCGCCAAAGCTGCGCACAAATGAGCGGATAGGCCAGGAGGCTGAGGCTAAGATGGGCGTTATCTTAGCGCTGCACAGATAGCGAAGCGGTAGCTAAAGGCTGGACCGTGCCATTAGCGCTGCGCAGCTTATCGGACAATCGGAACCGTGCGAGGGTTAAGACTAGCTGGTTTTAGAATCCGTCTTCGTGTTTGCCTCCAGGCCGTCTATTTCGACTGATCATTACTGACCGCCAGAGATGCTCTGACCCGCAGACAGTGACCTCTTATGGTCCTAAAAAGGACCTTTGTGCATACCTATGTAGGTGGGAGAAAAGGCAGATCTACCACGAGAAGTGAGACCAACGTCGGAAGGTAAGGTGAATGCAACCGCACAAAATGCAGGATTCCTCCTTAAATGAGCTTTGCCAAGAGCGAGCGGTATTTGTTGCCTGCCCCACCAAACGGGCAAGTATGGCACAAGGCCTTTTTATGGTTGGTCCGGGTGCAGGGCCGTAGCCCACACGCATCCAGCGGTTTCCAAAAATGCCCTCGGCCCCGTCGGCATTCCCATTTTTGGGGCGCCTCAGGCGCCGGGCGATAAACCCAACCCTCCCGAAGGAGGTAAAAGCCTGGGGGGAAGGCCCCCTGAGACCGAAGGATAAAAAATCGCACGCCAGGCGCTTTGCCAAGAGCGAGCCGACGAGCGTTGAAAAAGGGCTTGTTGATATTATGAAAGTGCTGTGACACACAGTTCCAGCCGCGTGAATATGAAATTATTTGATAAAAAATGAGTGTAGCCATTAAGTATTTTTTTTACCTGCTATACGCTGGCGACGACTATTAGTTCCCGTTTTATCAAGTTGTTTTTGGCCGAAGTGCTTTGTAAATATTGTTAATTTTAATTCATCCTTTTCTTTTAGCTGTAACGAGATGTCAAGGTCGTTAGAAAGAAAAAGGGCTTAGTCAGTTCCGGCCGTACCCGGATATAATTGTCCTAAAGCGGGCGTGTAACCTGATCTGTTTATGTTTATCGGCAGGTCGCGGCACCAGGACCACCCATTTTGGAACGTACCCCAAAAACACTGCGGTAAAACTGCTATAGAATACAGCAGCGTATTTGCCGTTAGGTGACGTTCTAATTCATTTTCCAACCAATCAGCCGCACGTGCGCCTTTCTCACGGCATCGCTCTACTGAAGCCGGTCTTTGGTGTCAGTGTAGCGGATCCATTCTTCCACTCCTTACTTGAATAAAAATAGCCAGTCAAAATTCGGCATTCAAGTTTCATCATTTTTCGACTTGAACACCAGAGACATTTTCTTCATAGCAAGACCAGCAGCTAAGAATAACAACGTGATTTCACCATCCAAGAATACCAGTAAAATCTACCTTCATCAGTGGTTAACATTTGAAATCGGCCAAATTGACATCAGCAACTGACGACAACACTTTTTTTTATTCCTTCTCATTTCACTTCTCGCTTCGGATAATACTTCTCTTCAGCTTCACGTATTCAAGAATCTATAAATCCATCTCTCTAGCAGCACTCTTTCAAGTTGACATATATCAGTGGCTTTTCAGAGAATATCTCAGTCACCTTCCAGCTGTTGCCTATGATCAATGCAATCGGTATTAGTAAGTTTATTGCTACTAATAGGGTGCTAACGGTCAACAAGACTCAGATTAAGACATGAAGAGATTGCAAGACGGAGCCAAGCTTGTTACTGACGAGTGAAACTGCTCCAAACATTTAACGGTCAGTGTTTCAGATGCAAGTGTCTTCACAGGCTGTGGGACTGTAATGACCTGTGACGTGGTATGCCACCGAGAGAGGAAAAGGGAAGATCAATTCCCTTACCCTCTGTGTTTGAACTAACAAGTCCTAAGACTGACCGTTAAAAGGGAGATATGAACGAAAGTCAAATTACCTGTACTCCATGACCTGTAATCGGTTGGACAGAGAAGGGGAATGTAGGTCATTCTAGTAGCACGACCAGAGGCAATAGAGGAATAAGAAAAAGGCCAAATGATTGGCCAGAACTTTTAGCGCCATAATAGTACCTTTTTGTCAGAGGAAATTTGGAAAAGAATTTTTAGTTTTAAGGACAGAAGTCAGAGGATAAAGACGTCGGTCTACAGCCAAAAGCTCCGGGGAGGCCCCGTAAAAAGCATAGAACAGAATCGTTGGACAGAAATCAGCAGAAGGCTGATTCAGCCGATTCTGGAGGGATGTCACTCGTCAGTAAGAGAAAGGAACCTGAGAAGTAAGCCCTATCAAAGATAAGTACAACTTAAACAGTTTTTCCTTCTACCCTTCCTAAATATTGGAATTGCATGTATTCAGAAAAGGAAAGAGAGAAACTGAATGGATTTATTTCATTAGCCGTAAATGAGTGAATGGACTTAGATACTTTCTCAAGTAAAAGAAAGAAAAGAAAAAAAGAAAGAAAGAAAAAAAGGAGAAAGAAGAAAAGGACTGTTGAGAGAGACCTTTGTGTTTGACACTGCTTGCTGGCTTAATAGTAAAAAGGAAAGGAGAAAAGAAAAAGGAACTGTTTCTTAAATCTCATACTTATTTGTTTGGTTGTCGCTTATTAAAACTTTGTTAAATTTTAAATGCACCCCTGTGTTGAAATCTATTGGTTATGTTATTTATCTATCGAGTCGCCTTCTTTTGCACATATCTTTTTCAGCTTCATATCGCTTTCATCAATTCTCGCTAAATGTCTTATTCACCTTAAAACATTATAAGGGAATTTTTTGAGATTTGACGACATTGAAATATATTTTGTTTTAACCTGGAAGTCCATGCTTTCCGTTATCCGAGTGGGTATGAAAACGAAGGACTTGGTGGGGTATGTGAAAGTGAACTGGAAACCCCTTAGCCAGCGTCGGAGATGAGTCTAGCCCCAAATTAAGCCCCACATTATTTGCCAGTTACCATATGCCTGAAATAGGAGTCTTGACTAGGACTTATTTCGTGGAGGGTCAACTGCCAGACTGCCCCCGATGTCACATGCGCATAAAATAAACTCTCGTCCTGAGATAAATATTTATGCAATGTCACAGACCCAACAAGATCCAAACCATCTGTTTCAAATATGATGAGACCAGGCCTCTTGTGAAGTATTTTCCACAGGGAAATAGATCAAAGGAAGCAACTGCTCTGGTGATTACCCCTTCATTCTAGCAGTGACATGCCATAGATCACTGCCATCAATATATTAGCGTAGGGGAGAAAAGCAAAGTTTCATGTTGATACGGGCTGTACTACCACACTAATACTATTCATTTTCATCATTAAGGGTTTTCGGACTATTGTCTTCATCTTTATTGTTATTTCTACAACGTTTCGGACGATATGTCCTCCGGCCTTCTTCAGATGTTTGACGAACTGGGGAACGAGTTCTGTTCCTTTAGTTATTGTTTAACACTGGCGTTTCTACGAAGGTTCATTTCTTCTTTTTACAACACTTTTCTGGTTTGCCTTTGACATTATTAGACCGCATGCATCGCACATTGATCCGACTCTCATTAAGGTCTATTGTTTTCTCCTTTGGGAATTACTTGTCTCTTCCAGTTGGTATATATGTCTCATGGTGACTAAGCAAACACAGAGGTAAGATATTTCATCAGTAAATGATTCACATACACAGCAGATTTTTTCTTTAGTATCTTTTTTGTATAAAATGGAGACCATAAATTTTGTAGAATATTGATTCCTTCAATTAAAAGAAAAATATTTCTATACTTTGGGCAACAAATTATAGCATCATATCTCGTGTAAATGTTTATGTAAAGTTTCCAATGAGTCTTGGTATATTTTATCAACACATTCACAAAATAAAGATTTTTCTCTATTGTCTTTTTAATGTTTCAACTGTTGGCAGATGTAGTTCTTTCCTCTCTAATTAGATCACGCTATCACTTTGGTGGTTGTTCTCTGGGCCTTCATTTAGTAAAATTGTTCTTATATCAATGGTTGACATATCAGGTGTTGTCTTTATATTCCATGTGACCTAGTCATTTCAGCCTTATATATAATGTCAACGATTTTATTTGGTATTCCAAGGTCACTATTTATATCGTCCATTTTCATGTGAGAAACTCTCACCATAGCCTTGAACCATTTGAAATTTAGGGAATTGTCCAACTCCTTTTTAATGGTCTGATGCCTGGATCCACCCTTCTCAACTCCAACCTACTTTAATTTGTATCTCTAAATCATTCATACCTGGAATCAACAGGGTCTTAGAACTTCCTTACTCCTCCCACTCTATATTCAACCTGGCTCTCCTCTCTGGGAGGATACAACAATCTTTTTGGGATGAATCTGATTTTCAAAATGTGTAGACAAAAGGAAGATTCCAAATTTATCAAATGACTGAATTTTCAGGTCAACCACCCTGACTTTTCTGATGAAACGAATTCTATTCTTCTCTCAGAATTAAACCAGACAACTTGTCTGGTCATTTTTCTTAATTTCAGTCTCTCTGTATTTTTTGTCTAAATAATATTAAGCAATCAAGGACCTTAATCAGATGCTCCTCTTTAAATACAAACAAAATATTTTCTTATAGATAATTTTCATAAATAGCCAGATGGCCTCTGCTGTGACTTGTTGGTCTGTCTTTTGGATCTCCAATGCTTTCATTGTTCAGTATCTTAGATTTTCACAAGAGTACAACCATAACCCTTCCATTTGGTCAGCTTTCCTTCAATTGATTAGCCCCTTTTTCAAGCTACAGTGTCACATAGGTCAATCTACTTTAAGGGTTTTCAAATGGTTTTTTTCATTGTCTAAATAATTTTTAAGCAATTAAGATTTTTTACCTTTTTCACTTCATTTACTTTTAACTGATTACCCAACCTTCCAAATTCCAATGTTACACAGCTACAAGATTATGATTACAGGAACTGTTTTCAATGGAAGAACTTTGTGATAAACAATTCACAAATTCTCACCCACCCCAAAAAACTGCTTTATGACGATCTTTTAAGCATGAAATATTTTAAAATATTGAGACACATTTTATGGAAAATCTTTCAGTTTTATTTGCATTTTGAAACTAGTACAAAAAATTCTTATTTACACCATTTTCAAAAAAGTTTTCTTCTAGTGTCTGCATACATATTTTTTAAATGTGAAAATGCTTTCTGTTCAGTGTGGCTCCACATGTGTCATTTTTTGTCAGGCTTTCTTATCAGTGTGGCTCCATATGTGTCATTTTCTGTCAGGCTTTCTTATCAGTGTGATTTCACATGTGTCATTTTCTGTCAGGCTTTCTGTTCAGTACAAATATAATTTCAAGCCGGAACTCAATGTAAAAACAGATGAACACAATTTAAAAGAAAAGTATTTTTCTTCCATGTCCACATATGTGTTTCTGAATCCATTAAGAATACAGATCTATGGATAAAGCATGCTCCTTCCCATACATTTAAAGATTTGTTTCCTTATAAATCAAACAATAGTTATTCCCCTTATTTTTGTTGAAGAGATAAACAAGGACTAAAGATGATAACAAGTAAGAATAAACTTCAGCTTCATCTCTTTATTAATGTTCGGCTATAAGAATAGCAATGAGTTAATAACTTTTTCCTCTATGAATACTCACATCTTTGGTGTGAATTCTAAGAAAACAAGAAATTGTTGAATTTTTTTAAGAAACTATCAAAGTAATTAATGAAGCTTTGTGTAAAATATTGATGTCTTATATGAATCGACATATTTTCCTCACCAAGGTCTAAGAAAAATGGTACCTTATGCGGAGATGAAAAAGTATACGAGCTTTAAAGAATAGTCTTAGTACATGAGGCGACTAGAATTCTTTTTTAGTACATGGTATAGATCAGTTGTTCCAAAGCTGCAGCCCACAGGGGTTACTTACAAGCTTCAAAGCCCCCACCCATGTGACCCTACACCCAACTTCCAAAATTTTCTCTTTACCTTTTACTATTAACTGCGTGAAGAAATACAATTACAACAGCAAAAGGAACTCATTAGCTTCAGAGTTCAGAAGGTTGAAACTTCAAGTCTCTTGACTACTGCATTCCTGATTTCTATAAGAACTACATACCTCCATTAGGAAAATTCCTCAACCTTATCAGCCACACCCAGAAAATAGTGAACATATCTAGTAAGACATACCACAGTGAACAGCTGTTCTCTAAGATGAAACATGACAAGAGTTGCTGCATTTGAAACTGACAAATCATCACTTTTCTAACATGCTCCTTTTGTCAACCTGTTCATTTAACTCTGATATTACATTTTTTGTGATTGCAAAAAGCATCAGATATCTTATTAATAAAATATGATTATTACCTTGTGAATTTAACAGTTGCTTTCTGTCCTTTTATGATTGCAGCCTGAACTGTCTTGAGTTTTAAGCATTGTGGTCATTGGGCAGAAAAGTTTGGGGTCTCCTAGTATAGCCAATACATTTAAAAATGTAGGAAGAAAGAAACTCATACCAATAAGCATTATAGGTAGCAAGATGTATGCACTTAGCCATGATTTATTATCATTTAGACACAGAGATGGGCACCAACATGATCAGAATATGAGTATAGATTGTGCTAAAGGAAAGGGTGTCACATGTCAAATGCTGATACACTCAGTAACTCTTTTGGAAAAGACATCAAATATCAACTATCCCAGTGCCCGTGGTGTAATGGTTATCATCACAGGATATGGACACGGCGATACGAGTTCAATTCCTGGACAAGACTGATTGCATTTTCACATAGCACTAATACCCTTGGGAAAGGTATGAATCCAATTATTCTCCCTCCAGCTATGGGTAAATAGTAGGGCAGACTAGGTTCTTCAGCCTTGGTGAGGCAACTAGTCTAGGAGAAGGAAAACTCTGAATTCAAACCTGCTAAACTCTGCTTTAAAAATTGACCTTGTGTCATATCCTGCCCGAGCGGAGGGGTTGGGTAAATAGGATCAACTATCACAGTTCCAGAAGAAATACTCATGCTGGTCATTTTACAAGTCATCGATAATGTAAGCAAAAGGTTAAAGAATTGAACCCACTGTAATCCAGTGCTATCAAAAGCATTGACATTTGTTTAGTGATGGTCAGAGAGAGAAAGAGAGAGAGAGGGAGAAAACAAGTGACAAAAGTCAAATCATATTTTAGAACTGGAGATTTGCAGAACATGGTTTGCCTAATTAGTGTGTGATAGACTATGTCTTTTTTACCAGTTAAGTTTTTGATTATTTTTGTGACCTTTAATGGTGTAAAATACATATCTTTACCATACTATCCTGCAATGAATGATCAAGTCATACGGATCTTTAGAGAGTCTATTAAGAAATATAAATTCATATTTTTCCCATCATGCAAAGGATTTTCATGACTTGACCCCTGAGTTCCAAATTTTTAAACTCTATTTCTTTTAAACCACCAACCTCACTTGAAGAAGAACACTGTTCTCAGAAGCTCCTAGAACCCAATGATATCAAAGTATCAAACAAGCACCTCAACTCAGGGACATAGTGATTTGGTAAGGCAACCCTTGAAAAAAAAACTGTAAATAGCACAAAAACCTTTTCTTGGGAATATAAAATAAAACTAATTCATAAAAAGAAACAGCATGTTAGCTTCTTTATTTTGTGAATTATTTTTATTCTTCCAAGTGGAATATACTCACAACACATACACACCAAAACCCATAAGTCCTTGAAAAAGTTAACAAACAGTGACACTGAAAAACACATGTAGAATACTTCTACAATACTTCACACATACCACAATATCAACATCAGTTGAACTGTTGATGAAGGGAAAGCCGATAATACTAAGTCAAGTTCAGCCAGAATGTTTGAAAAGAAATCTCTTGTGAAAAGACATGATCAATATGCAAAGCAAAGAGATTTTATTGAGTGAGGTCTGGTTTTAATAAATTCACATATGGATCCAAGGGATATTACACTCAAACAAAGGACTAGTCTCAGTACAAGTAAGATTGCCCAATAAGAAAATTACTAAATAACATATTAACCATGAACATAAACACAGAATATCTATATATGAAAACCACTCCGTTCTTAACATGTTGAGTTCAGCAATGGTCATTAAATAGCCATCAGAGAATAGACCAGTGGAAACTCGCAGTCAGGTAACAATCAACTGTCTATTAATGACAAGATGAGTTAATAACTTAAAGACTATGTTAAGTCTATAAAAGAGAATTAAGAAAACAGACAACCAGTTAGGAAACAAAGAGTTAATATCTCTAGTATTAAGAAGGGAAATATGCTGGATATAATTAATGAATAATGCATGCACTTTCTCTTATATTTAAGAATTGGAACTCTTAGGAATAGTTCTTGGCATTTGTTGAATATAAAAAAATTGAATGTTGGAAAAAGGTTGGTTAAACTTCAACTCTGTCACTTTATTAACAAATGGCACAGATCCTTCAAGTATTTCCATATGGACTTTTCAAATAAAAATAAATGAAAATCTTCATCACATGACCCATTCCATGTCACGTGTGTTACAGTTCAGAAGGGTTTTCAGTGATAAAATTTATTTAAAATCGCCCTTATAATACTTTACTCTCTTTTCTTTTTAGCTTGTGTAGTCTTAAGACATTACTCTTTCATGTAATACATTAAAAAAAAACCATACCTAAGACCATTTTTAAATAATAGTCTTGTTTCTAGAGTCACATGCATTACATTCGGATGTGAAGGATATTTTAAACATTTTTAAACAATATATAAACTCTGCAAATTGTGCCTTTATTTTTTTTTTTATAAAAATGGGTTTTTCTAAATTTTTATGGAGTCTTCTAATTATTACAATAGTCCTTTTCTAAATTTTTATTCATTGAACCACTGAGAATTAAGATATTTGTTGTCACGTGAGTTACACCTTAACGTCACGTGCGTTACCCATGCAAAATTTCAACGGTTTCCAAAGCACTGTAAAGTGGAAAAATACTCAAATTTGGCATCCAATCAGAATAAAGAATTTTCTTAATCTTAGTTTTTGTCCTGAGAGAATTGGTCATTTGGTTTGGACAGCACCATCCCTTAAAGTTCAGGCTCCATAGCATAAACAATTTTCATTGAAAAGATTTCAAACCTGCACAGGTTAGTGTAAAAACCTTTCTTTTTTTTTTTTCATATAAGTATCATAAAAATATATAAAGTAGTTCTTTTGAAAACTGTTTGAACACACAAATATATATAAGAATTTTGGAGTAGAAATTTTTTGGACAGCGTTCATTTTTTAAGCAGCAGCACTAACCCACAAGGCCAGTTTAGTTTTCCATATGGTTGATAAAGAAAATTATGGAGGTGCCCGTGGTGTAATGGTTATCGTCATAGGAAATGGACACGGTGATACAAGTTCAAATCCTGGACGAGACTGATTGCATTGCACATCGCACTAATACCCTTGGGAAAGGTATGAATCCAATTATTCTCCCTCCAGCTATGGATAAATAGTAGGGCAGACTAGGTTCTTCAGCCTTGGTGAGACAACTAGTGTAGGAGAAGGAAAACTCTGAATTCAAACCTGTTAAACTCTGCTTAAAAATTGACCGTGTGTCATATCCTGCCTGAGGGGAGGAGTTGGTAAATATGATAAAGAAAATTATTTTCTCAACCCTTGAATATTCTAACTTGTGATGAGAAGAAAAATTAAATATTCTAATTATTTATTTTGTTGTCAATGGAATTTTTTTTTTTTATCTTCGATAATTTACTTTTAACATTTAGACAAGGACCTATTTGAAATAAAAACATTTCATGTCAACAAAGCTGAAAACTACTGGTTGCCAAATGCTGCTGTTTGCTGTTTGAAGTTATCAGCAAAGAAAACACTTTTTTGTTTTAGGTGTTCTATCATCTCCTACCTCATATTTTTCTTTCAGTAACATCTTAAGTTTAAGTAAGTGTGATGTGTTTCAAGGAAAAAAAAACTAAAAATATTAGATGCAACATTTCATACTATTGTTTCAATGAAATGAATTTTCTAAAATAATTTCTAATTTTTTCGTAAGCATACACCTACACTTGGTGTTAGGGAAAAAAAATGGGTGCGTTCATTTTTATTAAACTTTGAAAGTAAAACAATTCCTTTTTTTTGTAAAATATTTTTCTATTTTTCTTTTTACACCTTGCTCCATATCAATACTTACTTAGTTGCTTTACTTGACTCAAAAATTTAGATAAAGAAATTAATTAGCATAATTACAAAAATAGCATTCATTACAATTAAAGAAGATAATAAAAATATTTAGTAATAAAATAAATTACTTGTTTATCATTTTTATGAATCATTAGATTTTGTATCAAAACTTCTTACTGATATCAAAGGGTTAGACATATTTTTATTTCTAAGTAATTGTAAGTGATAAATAGAATGTTAACTGACTAGCTTTTTAAGTTAGAATAGAAAGTCTTGGAATTTATAGCTACTTTTTTCCATATCCAAAAAATCGTCTGTTAATTCAGTTTTCAGATGGAAACCTCAAGTGTGAAAAAAACATCAGCTGAAAGAATGAGAGCTCTAAGAAAACGAAGGAAAGAGGTGGGTACATCTTTTCAAGAACAAGAAAATGCCAGGATTTCAGCCCTTCGAAAAAGTCAGCAAGAAACAATGAATATAGATCAACTAAAAGAACACTGTAAAAAAGTTGCTGAACGTGTCTGTCAGTTTCGATTACGTAAAAAGCAAGAAATCATTGAGTCACTCCCTGTCAAATCAGGCATAGAGTTCAAGATGCCTCAATCATAGGGAAAAGCAATCCAAAAAATAGATAAAATCTTGCCTAAGTCACCAACAAAACAAAGGGCCACTGTTAATGGTTTACCCAAGCGGGTAGGACTGGAATTGAGTCCAAAAATCACACCTTACCATGGACAAAGGATAAACCAAAAATTTACCGAAGAGAACAAAAAGTTAATAACAAACTTTTATGTAAATACAGATGTTGTGTATACCATGCCTGGAATGCATGATGAAATGACAGTTTGGGAAAATGGGATCAAATTAAAACGCAGGAAATATTATTTAATCATGTTTTTAAAGGAAGTTTATGAGCTGTTTAAACAGTCCTACCCTGACATTACTGTAGGGTTCAATAAATTTGCATCTCTGAGGCCAGTGAATGTATTGTTGCTTAAAGATCAGCATCTAGACATATGCAAATGTGAAATTCATGAAAATTTTCTTCTTAAAATTAAAGGTCTAGGAATTACCTATGATAAACACTTTTGGCCTAGCATTCTTTGTGATGACAGTCTTGATTTGACTTCTCCTTGTTGGAGAGGTATTTGTGTTAATTGCTAATTGAAGAATAAGTTCACAATAGAGAAAAGCGACACTGACACAGTTTTTTGGAAAAAATGGATAAAAACTGAAACCGGACATCAGTAAATAAGCCAAAAACAAGGGTGTGTAGGTGAATTAAAAGAAGATCTTTTCAGAGAATTTTCTTTTTTCAAACATGTGAGAATTAAACGGATTCAGTCCACAACATTTACAGAGGACAAAAAGAGGAATGATTGCCATGTTTTACAGTGTGACTTCGCAATGGCATACAGTTGTGAATATCAAAATGAAGTCCAAAGTGCTTTGTGGTCTCGGAAATGCATTAATTTATTTACTGCTGCTCTGTATAGTAAGAGCCAAGTTTGCCAACCATTCTTGATAATCACAGATAGCCAAGACAAAGGAAAAAATTCTGTCTTTACCATTATAAATGCTTTGACAGACTACATTCAATTTGAAAAAGGGGACATGCTCATAATCTACACAGATGAGCCATCATCAGAGTTTAAAAATAGATACATTGTGAAACTGGTATCTATGTTATCAAAAATTCCAGTGCAAAGTTTCCTGGAAATATTTTGCTACATCACATGGAAAAGGTGTTGTTGATGGAATTGGTGGCTCAGCTAAATCTCTAGTGAGAAAAAGAGTCATGAATCAAGGTAAAAATGCTGTGATTGTACAAAACTCTGCTGATTTTTACAAAGTAGCAAAAGATGACATGAAGGGAGTCACTGTTTTTCATATAAGTGAAGGACAAATTTCAGAGTTGATAAAAGAAAAGAAACTTTGGGAAGATATTAAAGATGCCTCAGGCATCAGTAAGATGCATGTTATTAGTTGTTGTGATGGTTTGACTATAGAAATGTTCAAGGCAAATTTAAGTAAGGATCCATCATCAACTATTGTATATGAAGATGAGGATGTGGACAGAAGTGAGAAACTCAATGTAGGTGATTGGGCCTTAGTCTCCTAAGATGGGAAAAATTCCCTGGTGAAGTTGTGTCAATTATATATATATAAGAGGTATCAGTAATGAAGTATTCCAGAAAGGGCAAATGGTATTGGCCAGATAAAACTGATATAATTGCATATTGGCCCGAGAATGTGATCGGAAAACTGAATCCACCAATTCCAGTAGGAATGGTAGATAGTGGGAGAAATCAGGATGTGCTTTATCATTTTCAACCTGAAATTTTTCAATAAATAAATCTATTTTATAGCATTGTATGAGTATGTTATTTATTATGTTGAAATCCATTGATTATTGAAGGTTTTGAAGTGATATTTTGGCATGTAACACACATGACATCACGTGTGTTACACAAATTCAAAGTGTTCTTTCAAGAAGAAAAAAATAGCTAGATTTTTTTTTTGCTATTATTTTGTTTGCAGTAATATACTAGCTTATAAACAGAAAGAATTTTTTCCTCAGAGGTTTTATTGAAGAATAAGAAAAAAAATGTTGATTAAGCGTCACCTGTGTTACATGGACACAGAGCTAAATTTATGAAATTTTCATGTAAAAATGATTAACAACAGAAACTGAGGACCTCAATTATTTTGAAATCTATATATGTATCAACCATGAAAAATATAATTAAACATAATTCTATGTTATTTATTAGTAAAAATGAATGCCTGAAAAATAGGCAATTCTTTCATTTTCTGACTTCAATAAATAGCCAATGTTTATAGCCTCAGCACAGACAACACAGAAAAGATCAGAATTGGAATTTTTTATTTTTTTGTAGTTTAGGGTGTTGTCTTTCAGAAAAAAACATAACTGTGCTAGAAAATATTGGATTTAAAATTCTGATTGTGGATCACTTTCCATGGAATGAGCCACACACTTTACAAAAGTTCCACTTCAGTGCACTTTCTTATGTCTTTTCAAGCAGAAACTTGTTAAAAATGTTAACACCCTGGCGGAAATAAGGTTTTCTATCCAGTATCTGTTCATTTGTGGTCTTTTAATTGAGAACTGAGGGAAAATGCTGACCTACATGTTGCATAAGAATATGGTTTCTTACCAGTATGTGTTTGCCTGTGTTTTTTTAAACTAGAACTCTGAGAAAATGCAGATCCACAGACTTCACAAGAATATGGTTTTTCTCCAGTGTGTGTTCGCATGTGTTTTTTTAAACTGGAACTTAGAGAAAATGCTGATCCACACACTTCACAAGAATATGGTTTCTCTCCAGTGTGAGTTCGTATATGTTTTTTTAAATTAGAATTCTGTAAAAATGCTGATCCACAGATTTTACAAGAATATGGTTTCTCTCCTGTATGTGTTCGCATATGGATTTTCAAATCTGAATTTTGTAAAAATGCTGATCCACACACTTCACAAGAATATGGTTTCTCCCCTGTGTGTGTTCGCATATGTTTTTTTAAATTAGAATTATGTAAAAATGTAAACCCACACATTTCACAAATAAATGCTTTCTCCCCAGTGTGTGTTTGCATGTGGCATTTTAACTCAAAATTCTGTGAAAATGCTGAACCACAAATTTCACATGAGTAAGGCTTCTCTCCAGTGTGAGTCTGCATATGAATTTTTAAAGTAGAATTTTCTGAAAATGCTGATCCACACACTTTACAAGGAAATGGTTTCTCTCCGATGTGGTTTTGCATGTGATTTTTCAAATCTGAACTCACTAAAAATACAGATCTACACACTTTACAACAATATGTTTTCTCTCCTGTATGTGTTCGCATGTGTTTTTTTAGATTGGAATTCTGGGAAAATGCTGATCCACACACTTCACAAGAATATGGTTTTTCTCCAGTGTGTGTTTGGATGTGCGTTTTTAAATTGGAAGTCTTATAAAATGCTGCCCCACATACTTCACAAGAATATGGTTTCTCTCCAGTGTGTGTTCGCATGTGACTTTTCAAATCTGAACTCTGGTTAAATGCTGATCCACACACTTCACATGAATATGGTTTCTCTCCAGTGTGTGTTCGCTTGTGTTTTTTTAAATTGGAATTCTGTGAAAATGTAGCTCCACATATTTCACAAGAATACGGTTTTTCTCCTGTGTGTGTTTGAATGTGTGTTTTTAAATTAGAAGTTTTATAAAATGTTGATCCACATACTTCACAAGAATATTGTTTCTCTGCAGAGTGTTTTTGCATAAGTTTTTTCAATTTGAAACTTTGCAAAAAACTTGATCCAGTCACTTGACAAAAGTAGGAATTCTCTTCTATGTGTCGTTGCATTTCTACTGTGAAATGTGGTTACCTAAAGTTCTTCCTTTCTGTGCCTGAACGTAATTATTTAGATATGAACTCTCTCAACAAGCACATCAACACATCACAATAAAACATTGTCTCATTGGTGTGAACTTGTGTCATTTAAAGTTTGAAAATTGTTATTTGCTCCTATGATTGATATCTGTGAATAAAGAAGAAATATTATAAGAGAAGACAAGAAACAAATTGATTATTTGAAATAAAAAATTTTAATAACTGAAAATTATAAAAAAAATTCATGTTTAGTGATAAATAGAAATTTATATGATGGTTCTCTAAATATAATTTAATGGAATATAATTGAAATGGTAGAATGTTTACATTTGCTAAAGATTTATTTATTAGAAATAAAGGACATTCTATTATTGATGGGGGAAAATTGTTTACACAGAATCATTTAGCCAAGAAAACAAGTGTATATAGACCAAATTTTTAGATAATAAAACAAGTGTATATATATCAAACTTTTTATGATCTTAAAAGCAGATTTTCATCTTTGCATTTTATGACACAATCTATATAGAAAAATATCTGAATCATTAAAAGGACTTATTTCTATTTTTTCTGAATTAAGATGAAATTTTGCTTAGTGGACTTGCATATTATAAGTTTGGCAAGGTTTGAGTTTTTTGCAGTTTTGTGAGGCAGCACTTAAGATATTTGCAGTTGTAAAAGAAGCCATAACAAAACGACCAAACTGAAAGTGTTTAACATCAGGGAATTCAACCAATTTCTAATAAAAATGTTCATTTTTGTGAAAAAAAAAACCTCCAGAAGTTGTAATTTTTGTATCTGTACATTTGCATTTATTAACCAATCAGCATTTCATGCTAGTTTTTAAATTTGAAGATACTTTGCACACAACAATATTTGACTTGCCGCAAAAAATTTGAGGGAACAAAACCTGAAAAAATTTAAGAAATCTTTTCCTCCTAGATTGTATAAAGTACATTTTTTAACCAATTAAAATCATAGATAACTTTTCAATCTAATTTCAAGCTTACCTGATGTAGTAGTAATGCCATGAACAATCTTACCTTGAAGAAACAGAAGGTATGCTCTCTCTGCTATCAGCACGCGGAAACCAGAAGAAAAGGACGTAAGAGGTGTGACATGTTTTATAGAGGAGAACAAGATAAGCCTACATGAAGTGGCAAGATTTGATGAACATAAAAGAGACTAAGCTTGAAGTGGAAAACGGCAGCTTTTTGGCGACGTCTTTCTCAACAAGATGCGACAAGTGTAATCAATCAGCTGAAGGGGCTCTTCTATGAGCGGGGTCCGCCAACAGTGACTCTAACAGATAATGACACTGCCTTTCGGACCATCCTGCTTAAAACCTTTCTAGATGAGTGGAGAGTCCAACTTTGATTCTGCTGTGCACATGTCCACTCTGGTAATGGCATCATCGGGCGATGTCACAGAATTGTAAAAAGGATCGCCGCTAGAAAACGGTGTACTATACCAGATGCAGTATACTGGTACAACATCACGCCAAAGGATGACGTATCTCCTGCTACAGCACCAGCCAATATGGTCTATCGGTACCGCATATGGCTGAAAGGAATCAATCGAACACCAGCGCCGACACACAATCAACAGCAGGCCGTCTTCAAACCTGGTGACCGAGTGTGGGTAAAGACTCCATATGGACGATGTACCACAAAATATAAAGTGGGATGTGTGACTGGAATTACCAGTGTACAGAACATAATGGTCGACAGAATGCCATGCCATGTGAAAGATCTGCGACCCATAGTGGGACCAGGCCAGCCAATGGTCTGTTCTGACATGGTTTCAGAGAATGAGAGTGAAAGATTTGTAACCATTAGAGAGAGACCGTGTGAACAGGCACCCAACACAAATGCAGGTGATGCCTCTTCCAATAACACTTCTAATGAAGACCAAGTGACTATACTGCCACGAAGAAGCATACGGCGCAAAAGACCACCTCCCGAATGTTTCATGTGTGATCATAGGATCAGGGGGGAGTGTAGTAGTAATGCCACAAACAATCTTACCTCGAAGAAACAGAAGGTGTGCTCTCTCTGCTACCAGCACATGGAAACCAGAAGAAGAAAAGGACACAAGAGGTGTGACGTGTTATGGAGGAGAACAAGATAAGCCTATGTGAAGTGGCGAGATTTGGTGAACATAAAAGAGACTAAGCTTGAAGTGGAAAACGGCAGCATTTTGCTGATGTCTGATTGGTGAACATCCATCAGTTCATTTTGCAAGTTAAGTGAGTTGACTAGCGCTCAATAGGTTGATTCCTCTTCAACTAGACTTCTGAAACCAAGTAGA
Source organism: Sepioteuthis lessoniana (assembly GCA_963585895.1). Lineage (NCBI taxonomy): Eukaryota > Metazoa > Mollusca > Cephalopoda > Myopsida > Loliginidae > Sepioteuthis > Sepioteuthis lessoniana. Next base: position 359,379 of record OY757908.1, on the reverse strand, counting down.
CTTGAATAGTATAAATAAGTGAAGAAATAAATATTTCTTCATTAAGTAAGGAATCACTCAAATACCTTTTTGTTTATTTCTTTTGAGTGAAAATCAACATTGTTTTCTTTCAAAGCTGCATTTAATTTAAACTCGTTTAATTTTTCTAAAATTGAACGAATGTTTGTTTTCATTTATATTAGTATTAAAAATATTCATCTGTCCCCTGCTAATAAAATAACAGCATAGTGACAAATTTATACAAAAACTTTGACACTCACAAAATTTTAAGCTAACAATAACTGCTACATTTCATTGCATGAATCTTAACAATCTCTATTAAAAAATATCTATGTTCTAACTAAATTTACCTTTGCTTGCAGGAAAATATTTGGTACTTTTTTTCAACAAACTTTTCACTCAACTTTAAGAAATAAAAAACATAAATTTGTAGATGAGATTTTTTTTATTCATTTACACCTTTAACTGCTTTATATGTATTTACCCAACCCATCCACAACTGACAGGATATGACAAAAGCTCATTTTTTATGATGATAACTGCTATATGGTAATGGTTATTTTACATATGAATATATCAGGAATGGATATGAAAACAAAAGAGCAGATGAAGAGCACCAAAACAATGAAGCCAAATAACTACAATGTGCAAATCAGCAAAAAAACAAGATTGTTTCTTTGGGTGTGAGTAGAAAACCTCTTCTCAAGGTTTCCCCATAAACTTAGATACACTCAAATATTTTAAGTTTGACTAGTTGACATAATACCCTAGGGTAAGGAGGCATGTTTAGTATAATTGTTATAGGTAAATAGTTGGACAGACTGAGTTTTTGGCCTTAGTTAGGCCACCAGACTAGACGAAAAAACTCTGAATGAAAACCAGCTTTAGTTCAATTTAGAATTGACCTTCGTGTTACATCCAACCCATGACAGAGGAGTAAACACAGAGAGGACAATAAGGCAAGGCATCGCACCAGAATAAGCATAGACTAGAAAAGAGTGTACAATTCGAGCAGATTGTAAATCAAATCCCCCACTTAAGAGCCAATCGACACGCTTTTCTTTAAAATGAAGAATTTCCGAAATGAAAATGAGATGCGTTGAGAATTTAAATAAAATACGAAAAATACATTTGAATCAATAAATATAATAAACAGGTTTAAATAAACGGAATATTAACGAAATTCTTCATCTTAATTCTTTTTAGGCAAAAGAAAATAATCAATTATTAAGAATCGAGTAAGGAACGTTCCAAACCAAACATTCTCCAACTTCAACTAAATGAATTTACGAAGAAATAACAAATGAAGAATGTCTCTTCCATGAAATCCAAGAGAAAAGTCAGGAATCCCTCATCCAGCAATATATTGACCCGAAAACTAATTTCTAATTGATGGGTTTCCAAATCGTAACCAGCTTGGGTAATGGGGTTGGAGGATATATATAACCAAGTTATTAATATCGAATGTCTGTGGGAAATATCGGTTTCCTTCCTTTATGAAAGAAGAAGAAGAAATCCATGTGGAGGAAAGAAATATTCCCGTGTTAACAAAAATAAAACAATCGTGCTTGAGCAAATTTCACTTAAAAATCAGTTGTAACTTTTTGGATTTAAAATTTTTTCTTTTTCAAATTTAGATAAAAATGAAATATTATTTTCGTGTCATTTTTTATCAAATTTATTAAGTTTGTTTTGTTTGAATTTCCATTTTCCTGTGAATAATTTTAATTTTATTCGTTTCCTTTCGTTTCTTCGTGGATTCATTCATCTATTTATTTTTATTTTTAACAAATCATTTTTTGAATTTAAGAGATGAGTCAGTATTTGACTCGATTCTTTCTCAACGATAACAAATTTAAAAAAATTAATGATAAATAAAGTAAGAAAAATAAACAAAGAAAAACTTTCTGCAATACATGTAATTTTTTAAAACATATTTAAAAACGAAGATACTTACTTTTTTTCTGTCTTCTTTTGTCTGATATCTTTTCCTTGAGGGATTGCAATATTGAGAAAAAATATCAAAACAGTAACTTTGAATTTTAAACAAATGTTTTCTATCTAAATTAATTTTGAAAATAGCCGTAATTTACGTTTAAAGTCAATATAAAAATGTTTTTTAAAGAGCGAACTCAAGGGAGATAATTAACAAAATTTATAAAGGATGAGCTAAATTATTTTGTTAGTACTACTAACATTTTAGCCAAATTTTTAATCTTAATTGAACCCTTAAACTTTACAATAATTTTTTTAGAATTGTTTTCACGAACAATTATATGAAATGACAGTTGTGTAACACTTTGTCAGAGAAAAATATAAATATTTTTCCTTTGCGGTAAATCTGTGAATAGGGAATCGGTAAGTCTGTACTTTGATAACGATGACAATTTTCTATCTTGTGGCTTTAGTATAAATATTGATGTGAGCCTTTCTTTCTCATTTAGGAATTTGGGTCTGGAAAGATTTAAGAATATTTGTTGTTTCTACAGTTGCAAAGAATAACGACAACAACAAAAATGCATATGAAACTGATTCAGTTTTTGCATTGTTGACAGTCACATTAAGAGTGAATTCATGATAAAATATATTTTATCATTGTTAGTAATGGGACTATTTTCACTGTAATTTCATCGATTACCTGTTATTTTCAGTTTGGTATATGCATTGCACAAACACATACCAATTAACAACCCAGTCGGCTGTAGAATACGCTGCAGATGGGTAAGAACCCCCCTCCAGTGTGTCCTTATTATGACACTAAACCATCTGATGGTGAGACTCTTGTCCTGGAGCTTTATAGAATGTGGTATACTCTTACATTGCCATTACTTCCTGGTCCACTCTAACCAGCAGTGGTAGTACCTGGTGGTGTTCTATCTATGGGTAGAAAAGAACTGTTTGACCATTTAATTGTACGCAAACAGATGACTAATATTAAATTGATAGTATTACATAGCAGTACTTGGAACCATTTAACTGTGTGCTAACGAATGAGTAACGTTGAATGGAATTATTTGTTTTGAATAGTAATAATTGAAAACCTTTAATTGGGATAATGGTGAGTGTTTGCCAATGGTCCAGGAGACCTGGGTTCAATCCTAAGACGAGTCATACCAAAGACTCAAAAATGGTACTTGATGCCTCCTTGCTTAACACTCAGCATTATAAGGTACGTATCAAGGGTAAAGTGGAGCAATCCAGGGAAAGGAGTAGCGGCCTTCCCTACACCTTGGTGCAGTAGCTATCGAAAAGGAAGCCTTCGAGTCACCCTCAACTATGGTCGCCAACTTTACTTTTAATTATGTGCCTAAATTGAATTATTTGTATGACATAGCAATACTTGGAACCATTTAACAGGGGGAAAATAAATGTTGTATACTAGAATGAAGGAACAATAACACTTATATATAAAAGTATATTCTGTCTTCTTTTCAACAAAATCATGGCGAAATTGGTAGTGTGTGTGTGTGAGAGAGAGAGGGAGAGAGAGAGAAAGAGAGAGAGAGATTCAATCGAGTACTGCAAGAAAAACGCTAAATTGAGATACATCTTCAGGGAGTCTTACTTCTTCGTGCTTCTTTCACAGAAGACTGGTACAGGGCCGACTCTTAACCCGGGACTGTCTGCCTCCTCCCCCGGGCTAACGCCCCCAAACGGCATGACGTCTAGTGTCATTCTGCTCTGCTCTCTGACTGATGACTGACCGCAGACTGCTCGGTGTTGAAAACTTCCGTAGTTATTCATTTTTCGGACGCCTAAGCACTCTTACTGCGCAATTCACGTGGCACTGCCACTCTCTTTTGTTTACTTAAAGACACAGCTGCACATCCTGTTTGGAAATCTACAATCTAACTGACCAGTCGGAAGTCAATATGTAATTTAAAACTATTAGTGTGGATACTTAAAACCGTTTAACTGTGTGCAAAAATTGAATTATCGGTATTACATTGCAATACTTGGAACCATTTGACTGGATAAATTAATGAAACCATTCAATAATGTACAAACAAATTAGATCTGGCTTGTTTGAAATGTTACCTACAAACTATTTGTTTACAAATCCATATATCTAATATGTATTTACAAATAAAATTTGGCATTAAATTATCTACAAAGTTTGATATGCCATAAAATCCAATCAATCAACCTACCAACCCGTTAATTATTTTGCTGTAAATATTTTAAAGTTGACATCTTCCTTTTCAACCATAAAATTCATTTCAGGAACTAAAATCATTCACTTTGAAAAAAAAGTTTCCGTTCTTATCGATCAATCATTTTACCTTCATCAGGATCAAATATATTTTTAACAAATAAAGAAAAAAAACTTTATATGATCAGAACTTTTGAAATGATGTATTTTACCAATTTTATTCCCAAACTGAGTAAACTGTTTTTGCTTTTTTTTATTTATTTAGGATGGATTGAAATAGTTTGAAATTGAATTTCAATTAAAAAGTTATGTGTACGCATTTGGAGGGAAACTGAAAAGCCATGCGTATGTCGCGAAACCCCGCTAATGCGTCAATTTCGCGAACAGTTTTGAGTTGTGTTTGCTTGACAGAGGACAGGACAAATGACAGAGATATATGTATAAGTTTAAATACCAGGTTTGATTGAATGAATCGTACACGAAATTTGTATGGGTGTAGAATCAGTTATTTTATCACGTCGGTGAAGTCTCCGTTAGGTGTTGAAAGTCGGTGTTGTAAAAAGTCGTAGATTCGGCTGTCAATCAATTTGTGGCGATAACGCGTCTAGAAGATGAGGATGGTCTCGGTACTTAGTGCAGATTGTAGGTATAGCTGTATGATCGATGTCCCGGTTTATGCAGTCCTTGGTTAACCGGGTGTTTAGATGTGGCCTCAAAGTGCTGGTGCTGGTCCAAGCAGTGTGGTCACTTGTGGACTAGGTGATGCAGATTCTGTTGCTTGGTGATGCAGATTCGGCTGCTGGATTAAGCTGGAGCTGGTCTGCAGTTGGTGCTACTGTTTGGTTGCGCAGGGACGACAGCTGGGTTAAACTGGAGCTGCTGCGTCGTTGTCTTCACGAAGGTGTAGTGAGGAGACCAAAAGTGATCTCGGAAGACTTTCTGGAGTTAGCTCCTAAAAGAGCTGTTTGAATGAGAGAGCAGTGGTGATTGGTCTGTTGGCTGTGCTGGGTCCGCGACTGAGATTAGTTGGATTCCACATCATCTGCTTTGATTGGTGGTAAGGACGTAGACCCCACGTTCGGCAATTTGGTTTGGTGGTGAGGGCTGCTAGGAAAGGAACAGATCCTACCTCTCTTCCGGGCTTGAATGTGCCCAGCCGTCTGCTTGATTTTTGGTTATTGTCTGCCGTGTTTATATAGTGTCAGTGGCTGCTGCAATACTGGGCCGAGTGAAATGTTTCTGTACACCAGAAGTTCCTTTATTAAATATAAGTAATAATGAAATTCTTCGTTATACTTTGAAGAGGAACTCCTTAATATAATGTATTTTATCCAGTGGTTTTTAAACTTGTTTCTGTAAGGTCGTTAGAATGAATCCTTTTTGACAAATAGTTTGTGTGTTAGTAACAGAAGTTCTCTCGTGACATATGCACGATGTTTTATTGTCTGACGTCACGGGTGATTCAACGTTTTCTGTAAATCGGGGATTTTAGGTTGAGTAGCCAGGACGGCAAAGATATGAACGCATATCGGAGAGATATTTAAAAAAACCTTGTGTACACATATTGGAAAGAAACTGAAATCTTCATCATCATCATCAAATTACACTGACAGCATGCTCCCCTGATTCTCCCTCTCTATCCGTCCCTATCATTCATCGACCCCAGCAGGTATTCCAAACGAGATCCAATGTCCAACATGTCTTGTTCGTCTTAGATAGACAAGATCAAAGACCGCTGACGCCTACCAATCCATACCACAATCAACAACTAGACAACTAAGTCACGGGCATTTCCACCACAAGACCAAGTTTGTTCATTGCCTGCCGACTAACCCACACCACATACTGTGCCACACGCAAAGCCTGCCAACTAAGAACAACTTACACCTACTCATCTCCTGACCCTTTTCTGGTGGAAGAAGAGAACATATATTTTTTCTATAACATATATTTTTTCTAATCTACCGACTTGTATTCTTTTAAATGAACTAAATCAAATTCAACCCTCTCGTCCGTTCTCTCTTGCAACCATCCGCTTGTCTATTGCAGTTTGAGCAGACAAGTGTTTTTAGCAGGAACAGAGACGAGAGCGTTAGAAACGTGGACGAAAAGTATTGGTTCTGTAGAGAAGAGGAAAATCTCATATTTTGTTTTGGCGCGCTATTTAATTCAACATCGAATTTCACCCAATCAGGATGACTTATCCCATTCAGCCCGGACCTTCATTTCCGGCTGGCAAAACGGGTGAGCGGCCAAACACACTCTCTTCGGCTGGAGGCGGCGACTAGAACGGACGTGTCTCTGGTCGCCCCTGCTTAGCGATGCCTTATAGCTAAACAAGCCACCCGGTGTGGACATATCACCGTGGCTTTAACCCTAGCAGCAGGAACATGGACATTCAACGAGGGAACCTTCTAATTTATGGATTCTTTGCGTCTAATATTTTAGACCAAGGAATCCCAGTTGAATATGAATTAGATACGTTCAACATGCCTTCCACAAGCACCACAGAAATTTACTATGTCGATTCGAGCGCCACTCCGCTCTCGACAAGTTCCCATTTCACCTCTGGTCACATTAATGGAGATAACGCCTACTCTTCACAAATACCAGACACACGAAGCTACACGGTGGCCTTGAATACTTCCCTCACACGTCCAACGACACGCTGCCATTTCCAACATCCCGCTAAGCCATTTCGTCTCAAACATCCAGCAAACCTAAACACCACGAGTCTTGCAGCACCAAGAACAAACCTCCTCAAAGCTGCAAATAAAAACTTTCGCTGTTGTGTGTTGTTATAAAGCAAAGTCTTGTAATTCATTTCTTGTGCCCATAAAATCTATAGTGTTAGGGAAAATAACTAATTCCCACAAAACACGCTATAGTTCTACTAAGCTTATGACATCTTTGTAAGAGAATTCAAACTTTTTGTTCGTTACTTTTACTGTTTACTTTTATTAACATTTCGTTTCACTTAAAAATTTCGTTTGCTACCTTCCAAAACGGAATCTGTAAGTATATCCACTGACAAACTCAATACTGCCCGAATTTAAAAAAAATACTTTCTTTATAATTTCCATTAATTATCACCCTTGATTCTCGCTCTTTACAAAACATTTTGCATCGGCAACAAAGGACAAGTGCTTTTAGATTAAATTAAAAGAGAAAAAAAAAAAAAAGTTTCTTCGAAGGAAAATAAAGAAGTAAGTATAGAGTTGTCTAAATTTCTCTGCAAATAAAAATACGTATTATTTGTAGAAAGATATTTTTAATTAACGAAGATAAAATTAAGATATTCGATTAAGATTTATTAAGATTATTGATATATTTGTCGGAAAATGTATTTTTTTTAAATTCTAAACGTGAACGAATATTGTATGATGTTTATTTCGTCAGTAAGTGGGAGTTCGAGTTACAATATACGTATAACCAGAGATTTCCTTTTATTTACGTGTTTATGTTTGTTGTTGTAGACCAGAACTGAAGTAAGTTGTTAAGTGGACATGGGTACGGGGAAGCTTATTCTTACAAGAGGAGCAATACGTATTAGAAAAATGTTCAAGCAGTTTGTATGGCGCCTCCCATCCAGGGCCGACAATGTCATGGGTCTTTTTGGTCAGCTCCCTGTCCTTTTACTTAAAGTTAACGTCTTGAATTTTAAGGTACTGAAGTGAAATTAAAAAAAAAAAAAAGATTATATTCAACTTTTATTTTATATTTATTTTCTATTATTTATTCATGTTAGTGAACGACAAGTTGGAATGACATTCATGTTCTTCCGGTGGGGAAATCGAAGTCTGAAAAAAAAGCTAATTTGTAGAGAATTTCATTCCATCGTCATAATCTTTGTGCTATTATTAGCAAAAGAGAAAGGTTAAAAAAAATTCTAATCTTAAAATATTTGTGTATGCAGATTTTTGAGGAAAGTTAAATGGTTGATACTTAAAAAAATCACAAAACAAAACAAAACGAACTAATAATATTAATTTGCATTTGAACATTTTTGGTGAAAGAAAATGATTTTTAAAAACTCACCATTAAACAACTTTTTGAATTTTAATTAAGATTTTTGCTTCTAAAAGACGAAATTGAATTGAGAAAAAAAACCCATACAAACAACATTGTTTCATTCAAACTGGTGAAGACTTTTTTATGTGTTAACACTACCCTTTTCAGTTCCAAGTTTTTAAAATATTTTTACACGTGTAAAGATAATTTCCTGAATTGATAAATTCAATTCTGTTTAACTTGAAAAAAGAAAAGATATTTGCCTTCGAATTGTAAAATGGTAAAAATAAACTTTTATTTTTCTTGGAAACTTTTTAGTTTTAATTTTTATTTGAGTGGGGCTTATATTCCGTTATTTAAAAAAAGTGGGGCTATGTTCTGTTTAAAAAAAAACCCTGGAGCGCTATATTCAGTTAAAAAAAGAAAGGTTGTGGGGCCTATATTCTGTAAATAATAAAATAGAAAACATTTTAAGAATATGCCGCGACCGGCCGATAAACATAAACATGTCAAGTTACACGCCCGCTGTAGAACAACTATATCCGGGTACGACCGGAACTGACTAAGCCCTTTTTCTTTCTAACGACCTTGACACCTCGTTATAGCTAAAGAAAAGGATGAATTAAAAATTAATAACATTTACGAAGCACTTTGGCCGGCAATAACTAGATAAGACTAGAACTAATAGTCGTCGCTAGCCTATGGCGGGTTAGAAAAAACACTTTATGGCTACACTCATTTTTTATGAGGGAATTTCTTATTCACGCGGCTGGGCTGTGTGTCACAGCCCTTTCGTGATATCAACAGGCCCTTTTCAACGCTCGGTGGCACGCTCAAAGGGGAATGCCGACGGGGTCCGAGGCATTTTTGGAACTGCCTATCGCGTTGGGCTACGGCCCTGCGACAGGACCCACCTTAAACACGGCCTTGTGCCATATTCGTACGTTGGTGGGACGTAGGATAAATACAGCACGCTCTTCCGAGGCCCCCGGCTTTTTAGCTGGGCCGTCTGGCATTCGTGCCGGATGGGTGCTCGAAACCAAGAGCAGACTCGGGGCCGAATAGGCCCCCAGTTTCGGCTGGGCAACCTTCGGGTGGGCGAGCTGCACTTATGTCCCCTTTGTACGGCACTAGACCAAGCGTCTAGTTTAAGCCGTAAACTGGCATACGTGCCCGGACTCACATTTGGGTTCGTGAAACTGCTTGCCTCATCAGGCTCACATTGCACTAAGTGAACCGATGAGCAGCACAGACAAGCAGGGTTCGAGTCTCGGCTCGTTCCCGACCTTCCCCTCCCTTTTATCCCCACTTTAATTGGCCTTCGGGCTTTTGACCTTGTGTCAAGTCGTGTCTGGTGGGAGGCAGCGACAAATATCGGCACGCTCTTCCGAGGCCCCCGGCTTTTTAGCTGGACCGTCTGGCATTCGTGCCGGATGGGTGCTCGAAACCAAGAGCAGACTCGGGGCCGAATAGGCCCCCAGCTTCGGCTGGGCAACCTTCGGGTGGGCGAGCTGCACTTTTGTCCCCTTTGTACGGCACTAGACCAAGCGTCTAGTTTAAGCCGTTAACTGGCATACGTTCCCGGACCCACATTTGGGTTCGTGAAACTGCTTGCCTCATCAGGCTCACATTGCACTAAGTGAGCCGATGAGCAGCACAGACAAGCAGGGTTCGAGTCTCGGCTCGTTCCCGACCTTCCCCTCCCTTTTATCCCCACTTTAATCGGCCTTCGGGCTTTTGACCTTGTGTCAAGTCGTGTCTGGTGGGAGGCAGCGACAAATACATGGCACGCCCCCGGCGAAGCTCATTAAGGAGGAATCCCGCATTCTGTGCGGTCGCATTCACCTTACCTTCCGGCGTTGGTCCCACTTCTCGTGGTAGACCTGCCTTTCTTCCACCTACATAGGTATGCACAAAGGTCCTTTTTAGGACTACAAGAGGTCTCTGTCTGCGGGTCAGAGCATCTCTGACTGGTCAGTAATGACCAGTCGAAATAGACGGCCAGGCGGCAAACACGAAGACGGATTCTAAGACCAACCGGTCTTAACCTCGGTTCCGATTGTCCGATAAGCTGCGCAGCGCTAATGGCACGGTCCAGCCTTTAGCCACTGCTTCGCTATCTGCGCAGCGCTAAGATAACGCCCATCTTAGCCTCGGCCTCATGTCCTGTCCGCTCGTTCGCACGGCTTTGACACGGCAAAGCCTTCGCTCTTGTCCGCTCGTCCGCACGGCTTTTACCCGACAAAGCCTTCGCTCTCGTCCGCTTGTCCGCACGGCTTTGGACCCGACAAAGCCTTCGCTCCTGTCCGCTCGTTCGCACGGCTTTGACACGGCAAAGCCTACGCTCCCGTCAGCTCGCCCGCACGGCTTTGACCCGACAAAGCCTTCGCTCTTGTCCGCTTGTCCGCACGGCTTTGACCCGACAAAGCCTTCGCTCTCGTCCGCACGGCTTTGGCGCGAACCTAGCCATAGCCATTGTCCGCATGGCTTTGACACGGCAAAGCTTTCGTTCCCGTCCGATACGTCCGCACGGCTAGGGGGCCCAGCAAGGCCCTAGCCTTTCCTCGACCTCGACACTCTTGCAAGGTACAACGCAGTCCACGTAACGACTCGCTGTTACGGACTGTTCTACCACTGCAACAACTGGCTCACGTACGACCCGCTGTACGAGCCAGAAACCAGGCCGACACACCCCCGGTTAATCCAACATATCGTCATAACCGAGGATGTCGATCTACCGAACTCGACGTTCTTGCAAGGTACCACGCAGTCCACGTAACGACTCGCTGTTACGGACTGTTCTACCACTGCAACACCTGACTCACGTACGACCCGCTGTACGAGCCAGAAACCAGATCAACACACCCCCGGTTAACCCAACATACCGTCATAACCGGGGATATCGATCTACCAACCTCGACCGACCTCAGATGCCCGCGACGACCGTCCAGCTGAACTCAACGACTCGACCGACCTCAGCTCACCAGCATCCAACATCTAGCTGAACTCAACGCCTCGACCGACCTCAGCTTACCAGCATCCAACATCTAGCTGAACTCAACGACTCGACCGACCTCAGCTTACCAGCATCCAACATCTAGCTGAACTCAACGACTCGACCGACCTTAGCTTACCAGCATCCAACATCTAGCTGAACTCAACGACTCGACCGACCTCAGCTTACCAGCATCCAACGTCTAGCTGAACTCAACGACTCGACCGACCTCAGCTTACCAGCTAACAACATAACCCATCCTAGCTGAAGACTACATACAACCATCACGGACATTTACATTCACGCTTGTAAATATGACAAAATAAATTGTCACTTGTTATTATCGTTACCTCGCCTTTGTTCCTTCCTATTGCTTTGGCTGTTCTCATTCACATAATTCATTTGCGGGGTCGACATACTTATCGGCTCCGCAACAAATATTTCTTCTTTTGAAAATTTAAAAAATATTTCAATTTAGTAATTTTGAATAAACATTGAAAATTCTAGTTTTATTCTTTCGCTTATATGAACTGTGATTTTGCTTGGAAAATAAAATGATAAATCTACTTTTATAGAGACAAAATATTCATTATTTTAATTTTTGATAGATTTGAAAAAAATGTTTGATGTTTTTAAATTGATTGTTATTTTTCATGTATGGATGTTTTGAAGCTTTGTAATGATGATTGCTAACATTTATTTCAGCATTTTTTAAGGTGATCTTGTTAATCTAGAAAAAGACTATTGAGATTTGCAGTTAAAGGTTTAATGTTATTAATAATGAAGGAAAAATACTCTTTTCAATTATATCATTAGAATTTAATTCTCTTGTGGGAAATAAAATGATACAATGAAATTATTAGTCATAAAAAACTTGAAAAAAAAATTACAGATGACTAAAAGACAGAAGCCAGATTACTTTTGATCTTTCTAGAAGAGAATGGCTCTTGTGGATACCATTTATATGGGTTTACATAACCTGAATATAGAAACATCATGTGCTTACATCTACATGTGCCACATGTGACCTTTGAACTTTGCTGATGGATTAAAAGATGAAATTTTCATTGTAAGCAGTTCAATTCAATGATGAAAGTATTTTTATCAAATTATTTCATCTAACAGTTGTTTTATTTTTTGGAGGGTTTGAATTAGTTAAAAAAAGATTTAATCACATTATTTTAATTCCTCAAACATGAAATAATAACTGATTTCTTTTTTCTTTTTTTTTTGAGGGTAAAGTGAACGTTTAGTTTTGATTATCCAATTCTAAGCTGTGATTTTCTTCCGCCCAATCTCTAAATGGTAGTCTGATTTTCTTCTCCACCCTCTGTAAATGGTAGTCTGATTTTCTTCTCCCCCATCTGCAAATGGCAGTCTGATTTTCTTCTCCCCCATCTGCAAATGGTAGTCTAATTTTCTTCCACCCCATCTCTAAATGGCAGTCTAATTTTCTTTCGCCCAATCTGTAAATGGCAGTCTGATTTTCTTCTCCTCAATTCATAAATGCATAAATATTTCTGGATGACAAGAAAATTATTTTACTGTGATTTTTACTCTGTAAATTTTTGTTTTAATTTTAGTATAAATTTGTTATGAAGAAGTTGTTGGATTTGCACCAATTTTCTCTCAATTTAAATCTATAATAATAACAATGTGTTTTTCATTTGAGTAAAAGCAAACCAATCAAGTTGATTCTTCAATTAACATAATCATTTTATCATTTTATTATCAAATTAAGTGATGACCATCTCAGTCACAATATAATTTCTTTTAAAACATAATATTTTAGTAATTATTTTTCCTAAACTAGAATAAATGCCTTTTAAATATTTGAAATTACTGAAAAAATTATATTTATGTTTCTTAAACAAGAGTAAAAAATATTTATAATTGAATATGAAGTATATGATATTTTAGAGTTCATCAAAAGACAATTTGAATTGTTATAGTTCAATAAATGAAAATTATGAACGAATCTGTTTACTTTAATGATGTTTCTTTATTCACAGATATCTGTTGTAGAGAAAGAAAAAATGCTCACCAGAAAACACATTTTTATCCAGTGGCTGACTGTATATTTTGGTTGAGGTCATATTTTTATACAGTGGCTGAGTGTATATTTTGGCTGAAGTCTTATTTTAATCATTACATCTAAACACACAACATCTGCAACATCTGTTCATCAAAATTTTTCAAAAATCCTGGAGAGAAGCACTGTAATAATAAGTTATAGGTGAATAAACCTTTTCAAAATCTAAAACTGAAATATATATGCGGACACTCAAAGAAGAGAAACAGTATTGTTGCATATGAGTTGGTATTTTTAAGCTGTTCATATTTCAACTACTTTAGAGAGATAGACACTGAAGGGAAACCATTTTCTTGTGTAGTGTATGAATCTACTTTTTCTGAGAATTCAAATAAAAAAAATATATGCGTGCACATACAGAGGAGAGACCATTTTCTTGTGAAGTGTGTGGATCAATTTTTTCATGGAATTCATATTTAAAAAGCCACATGAGAACACACACAGGAGAGAAACCATTTTGTAGTGAAGTTTGTGGCTCTGCATTTTCTTACAGGTCCAGTTTAAAAAAACACATGCGGACACACACTGGAGAGAAGCCATTTTCCTGTGAAGTTTGTGTATCTACATTTACTAGTAAGTCATATTTAAAAATCCACATGCAAATACATACTGGAGAGAAACCATTCTCTTGTGAAGTCTGTGGCTCAGCATTTTCAATTCGTTCACATTTGAAGAACCACATGCAAACACATACCGGAGAGAAGCCATATTCTTGTGAAGTGTGTGGATCTGCATTTTCTGAGAGTTCCAGTTTAAAAAAACACATAAGAACACATACTGGAGAGAAGCCATATTCTTGTAAAGTGTGTGGATCAGCATTTTCTATTAGTTCACATTTGAAAAGCCACATTCAAACACATACTGGAGAGAAACCCTTTGCTTGTAAAGTGTGTGGTTCTGCATTTTCAACTAATTCATATTTAAAAATCCATATGCGAACACACACTGGAGAGAAGCCATATTCTTGTGAAGTGTGTGGATCAACATTTTTAACAAATTCAAATTTGAAAAGTCATATGCAGACACACACTGGAGAGAAACCATTTTCTTGTGAAGTGTGTGGATCAGTATATTCACGGGGTTCTCAACTAAAAAGCCACATGGAAATACACACAAGACAGAAATGATTTTCTGGTGAAATCTGGGTTAACATTTTCAGAATTTACTTATTAAAAAAAACATGTACAAACATTCAGCAGAGACACCCTTTTCTTTGGGAAATGTGAGGATATGTATTTTCGAGTATCTAAAAGTTAAATGCAAATACACTCTATAAGAACCATCATTTTGTGAAGTGTGTGAATCTATTTGTAACAAATTAGAATTAGAAAAGGCACATGTAGATCAGAAATCTGAAATGTTTCCAATTTATAAACAAAACAAAACACATGCAAATATATTTCAAATATTGCACATATATTGCTATGATTACTAATATTTTAACAGAATTAGCTTATACAAAATAATCATTTTTCATATAACTTTACAAAAAACTGTGATTAATAATTACTGTCAAAAACTGCAAAATTTTGCTCTGTACGCAAAAAAATTAACTTACTAATGTCATTTTGATTTTAATGTTACTTAAAATAATAAAATTGTATCATAAAAATCATTTTTATTTCTTTGTTCCTGTTTGAATTCCTACTTGGTATTTCCAACCAAAACTTGACCATTTTTGACTCAAGTTATTATTTTCAGAAAAAAATGAAAGTACCAAAATTCTAGTTGTATTCACTCAAGATTTCCTGCCTGTAGATTCAATACATATTTTGAAATCCATAACATATATTCATATACAATGATAATTACAAATATTTGGACAGAATTAGTTAATACAAAACAACTATTTTTATACAACTAATCAAGAAATATTATAAATAATTATAAATACAAACAACAAAATTATATTCTGTTTCTATGTAGATGAGTTGAAAATTGCTAACATCACTTTAATTGTATCTTAAGATTTACTAATACTGATAATAAATATAACTTTAAATTTGGATAAAATGAAACATTGTTATTCTTTCATTTTCTGGTTGTTTTCTTGCCTGATATTTTAGACCAAAGCCTTCTACTATGTTTCTTTGACTCAACTTACCATTTTACATGAATTAAAAGATTAATTACTTTGAAATGTGTTCATAAATGTACAAGGAAATAGACTCTTAATTTATGGTTTGAAAGAATTTCTTGTTGTGAAAAAGACCTACCCACCTACCCATTGTAGTGCACCCCAAAGTAATTTTTTTAATGCTTTGTGTCCTCATTGTATACTTGTCACTCTATTTTGGTTCCATAGGAAAGGAGCCAGGATTTTTTGCTGATGTTTTCACACCTTGTTTTTTTATTGGCTTTTTCTTTTTCTACATAGATAGATGAAGGCTTTTCTAATACTATAGAGTTACCAAATACATGGTCTATGGACTCAAGTACCTAGCTAAGGCAGGCCATATTTGATTGTTTAAATGATGGCTATGGACTCAAGTACCGAGGTAAGGCAGGCCATATTTGATTGTTTAAATGATGGCTATGGACTCAAGTACCGAGCTATGGCAGGCCATATTTGATTGTTTAGATGATTGCTACGGACTCAAGTATCTAGCTAAGGCAAGCCATATTTGATTGTTTAAATGATGGCTACGGACTCAAGTACCGAGCTAAGGCAGGCCATATTTGATTGTTTAGATGATTGCTACGGACTCAAGTATCTAGCTAAGGCAGGCCATATTTGATTGTTTAAATGATGGCTATGGACTCAAGTACCTAGCTAAGGCATGCCATATTTGATTGTTTAAATGATGGCTACAGACTCAAATGCCGAGCTAAGGCAGGCCATATTTGATTGTTTAAATGATGGTTACGGATTCAAGTACCTAGCTAAGGCAGGCCATATTTGATTGTTTAAATGATGGCTACAGACTCAAATGCCGAGCTAAGACAGGCCATATTTTATTGTTTAAATGATTGCTACGGACTCAAGTACCTAGCTAAGGCAGGCCATATTTGATTGATAGTTTCTGTACATTTGCATCTGCTTTTTATAAGCTTTCAAAATCCCTTTGCATTTTACTTGCAGTTTAAATTAAATATCTACACTGGCATGAATTTCATATGATTTTGAAAACCACATTACACATTTTTTCTACAGTGCATATTGTAATTAAGAAAAGCCAAACTTATGATTAACTGTCAACCATTAATAATATATATGACTATTGCATTACACTCTCCTAAGAGTGTGTGAAGCAATAAGTGGATGTTGTACTGGCCAGACACCACATATTCAACTCACACACAATACTTTCTGAAAAATGAACCACCAATATTGATCACGGAAAGAACGATACAAGTGAAACACATGCTACTGAATTGTTCAGATCTCAACTTAATCTGAACCAAATTTTACCAAGCAAACAATTCAAAAGAACTTTTTTCAATCAAGGTGAACCATACAAAATCCAATCCTGAAAAAAAAATGGCCTACACAAAAATATAAGCCTAACATTATGAATTCTATAATTATATTCATTTCTACTTCTACTTAATTATGAACATTTATATGTCTATATGATTATGTACATTCATAGTAAAGTTGGCGACCTTAGTCAAGAGTGATCCGAAGGCTCTCTTTTCAATAGCTACTACACCGAGGTGTAGAGGAGGGCACTACTCCATTCCCTGGATTGCTCCACTTTACCCTTGATTCTTACATTATAATGCTGAGTGTTAAGCAAGGCAGCATCAAGTACCATTTTTTGGGTCTTTAGTATGACTCAACTTGGGATTGAACCCTGGTTTCCAGGACCATTGGCAAACACTCTCGTCATTACTTCTATATAATTATATACATTTATACTTCTATATATTTTTTAATTTTTATCATACAATGAATGAAAAACACATGTGATACCCTTTCCTCATCAGCCACCAACCAGGAGTAATACCACAGTTTCAGTGGCTAAGGCAATACTGCCACCCCTGGTGTCACCAGCAGTTTTTGCCACCAGACAGGGTATGAAGACAAAGAGAATAAAAGTTCCTTTATAGCTTAATGAGTTCATAACAGTCTTAAAGCATTTTTTTTTCAATGTGTTCATAAAAAATCATTATTAATGATCATTCATATAACATAGACATTTCACTATCCCATGTTTTGTCATCGAGTTGCATGCATTTTATTTTGATGTTTTGATTGCAACCAAATCCGGTTCAAAGCATGCTGAACTATTGTTTGAAGGCAATGTGAAGCATTTTTCAAACAACAACCTGTGATACTTATTTTTGAAAGGAAGGAAACGGCCGAGTGTCCCAGAAGTGCATGACACCCAATCTCAATAGGCATTACATTACATATCCCGCCCTTTTCCACACAGTTGATATGCAGTGACTCTAACTGATTTTTCTTTCATTCATATGCTTTCCCTATATATTCTAACCAAGGAAGACACTCCCATTTGAGTTGGACGTTTGGCCGCTCATCTGTTCAGGCAATGTGTATTAGAAATAGTAAGGATGTCATTAGATCTACTGAAACCTTCTAATTACTGGCTCTGCTCAGCTGTTTCATGTTGGGAATCGTTTGTTTTTTCTTTACAGGACATTCACTTTCCTTAAAATGAATCCCTTTCTGAACGTCTGTACTGCTATGTCAGTCAGTCAATGGGATTGTGTAAAGCCACCTGAGGCACGCACTTTCCTGGCATTTCCTTCATTCTTCGTATAATGTCTCCACTAATTTTAAAGTGAATATCCCAAACAGATCTCTCGACTAATGATAAGCTTTGACTTTTCCTTCATTCTTGCCCATGTGAAAAGATCTTGTTATTTTTGTAGCAGGTCATTGGGAGCAATTTTGGATGGAACAAGAATGTCATATTTCTATATAATTATATACATTTCTATTTCTATATAATTATATATATTTCTATTTCTCTATAATTATATACATTTAAATTTCTATATAATTATATATGTTTCTATTTCTATGCTATGTGTGAAATATCCAACCAAAATTGTTGACTAAAAACAATTTTTTTCTGAATCATTTTCTGATCTTTTATTTCCAATTCTAAACAATTCTGAGAGGTTGATATTCTGTTAAACCAAAGATACCAAACCAATCTTATCAATTACTTTAATCAATAACAACAACTTTTACCTATTTTATAAGATTTTTTCTAAACTCCTTTTCTCTTTCTATGCCCTCACATGATCAGCCATTTCGTATCTGTCCATTAACATTCTTTGTGGCATTTTGGTCTGAACTCCTTTATGTTCTTCATCTATAGCCTCATCTTTTCACTAACTCTTTGTCCATCAACATCCAAAATAAGTCATGTACTTCTATCAATCAACCTATTATCTAGGAATGAAACACCGGTCACCATTCCTTTTCCCCATTGAGACATGCAATGGGTGATGGTTGGTTTCCTTCCCTATTTACACAAATTTCCGCCATAGCCGATGGATACCTAAATCCATAATTAAACATTTCCCTTTAAATCATTGATTCCTGTTCTGTCTTATTGTACAAGTCAACCACTTCAAGGCATGAGATGGATCTTCTCCCCTGACTATGGATTTAATTATTCTGTGGTCACTTTCTACAAAATCATTTCCACTTGATTTGTGTTTCAGCCTTGAAATACCTCAACCCATTCCACTTATCTAGCATTTGTTTCAGCACTTCTGATCAAAAAGTGGTGGAGTTATCTTTCAACAACCTCTCCCATTGAACCTCTCCCCAAAACACTTCATTCATAATCAATGTGACTGAGACCAATGTTCTCTAGCCAAATTTTTTGCCATATGGTAACCATCCAGGTCTACAATCAATGACTGTTAACTCTTCACCCTTTGTTGGTCATATTTTTTCTTACAACCTAAATTTCTCTCACTTTGTGAGTATTTGCTATAGGTTCACTCAACAGGTCCTCGTCGTAATCCCTCACCACCTTCTTAACAATCTTCCTAGTGATTAGGAGAAAGTTCATTTTCCTGGTTAGGAACAAGTTCTCGGCACTCATATATTTACCATACAGTTCTCTCAGTATACTGCAATAATTCCCCCCACCCCAGAATACTCCAGTACTATTACAGACCTTTCTCACCCTAGTCAGAACGTGCACACTGTTTTTTCTCTGAAGGCACAAAAGTTATTTTTATTTACTGGTCAGACTTTCTGCTTCCAAAATTAACATGGGATAACATCATTATTATTTCTTCACCAAACTGAATCATTGGCTTTGACATTCTTTACCCACCACAACTGTTACTATTCTGCTAGTATTGTTGTATATTGACCTTCGACCCGGCCAAACATGCCATTCCAAAGTGATGCACCGGAAGGAAGTGACACATTCCAATGGCCAGTAACCGAAAGAAATCGCATAGGCGGATTTGGCTGACGAAATGGGACGAGGTAAAAGCCCATGATACACTCATAGACTGATGCACCGGAAGAGAGTGACCTCTGAACTGCATGACAGTTATTTCCGCTTGATGTCGATCAAACATGCCATTCCAAAGATTGAGTGGGCGATTGAGTGGGTGATTGAACTATTATATAACTCGGTGGAGACAGGAAGTCAGAGAGTTGGGGACCAGAGAAGTCAGAGAAGATGTGTTAGAGAAAGCCACCGCCCAGCGGAGGGGGCTCTCGGGGCCCCCAATTGAGTTGGAGATCAGACGAGTTGGGACAAGATGAGTTAGAGACGAGATGTGGTAGAGAAAGCCAGCAGAAAGCTGAGCCCCCAGGCCTCCGGTTGAGCATCAGGAGAACGAGAACGACACACGGCTATGTCCGGAGGGGCTGGTGAGGTCAATATGTTGCAGTCTTTGTTCAGTCTCCAACCCACACGCAAACCTTACAATAAAGTGAGAGGTATATTTTTTTAAAGAAGTCTTCCCTCGTCTTTATTATCGTGTCGTTATGATTCTTTCTGCATGAATCTGCATATGAGAATATAACATAATCAAGCTACACACTCTTCCCTTTCAGGTCTTTGATATGTAACCCTGTTCTTTCACATCATGCCAACTGTTCTGTTGTCTAATCAGTCTTCCCCACACCACTCTATCCATATGCTTTTGATGTGACTGCATGTGGGTCAGAATCAATTAGTATTTGGGGATGGTATTTTACCCCTCACTCACCATCATGGTGCTGGAATGGGATACAATATTGTTTGAAAACAAGCTTACCGTGGTGCAGTTCCAAAATGTCGTTCAGTTCCATTGAGGTGCTCCAAATACCATAAGCCTACCGTGGAGCAGTTCTAAAATGTTGTTCAGTTCCATTGAGGTGCTTCAGATACCATAAGCCTACCGTGGAGCAGTTCCAAAATGTCGTTCAGTTCCATTGAGGTGCTTCAGATACCATAAGCCTACCGTGGAACAGTTCCAAAATGTCGTTCAGTTCCATTGAGATGTTTCAGGTGCCAGGTAATAAACCAAGTTTTAACCATTTGGATGAAGTGTCAGCTATTATCTAAGAGGAAAGCTCTCTAGAGAGAAGCTGGTTCATTTCTAAAGCATCCAACACATGAATACACCAGATAAGAGCAATGTCCAACCAATTTTCCACTCACCAAAAATTACTCTAAACTCAATGACTTCCCTAGATTTCATTATTTCTTCAGAAAACCCAATTATCCATCATATTCTTTCTCAAAGTCCAAAGACAATTTTTCCTTCCTGCGATTTTCAAACTTCTTTTGAACTATTTTCAGGATTTTTGTCCTGATTGTTGGTTCAGACATCTCTCCAAACCCATATTTGGTCAGGCAGTACATTCTATGCTTGTAATTCAATAAATGGTATTACCACAACTAAGCCACATGGGTGTTGATTTTAAAGCGACTGTCATTTTTCTTGCTCACATGGTTTCCTTACTTATATTTGTTATGTTACCCACCTGTATTAGATGTAACATGATATTTGAACTTCCTGACCTTATTCTTTGTTGGCTGAACAACCGCCATCAATGGCAACACTCCAGTTTTCATGTCTCTCTCTATTGCTCACAAATGCCCCCATCTCTACATGCATCTCTTCAAACTCAGTTCTCTCTCCTTTTAATGAAATCTCATAGCATCTCACCCAGTTCTTCAATAATGAAGCCTCTGTGAAACGTTACCCCCTCACCCCCCACATTATCTCAGTCTTCTAACCATTTCACTTCTTAGCCGGCCGGTGATCAACTAGTGGCTGAGGGGGTAACGCACATTTCTTGCCACCACACAAGAATACGATCGAGGGAGACAGGAGAAAATAGAAAGACAAACGAACAAACAAAGCTTGGGGTTACCAAGGGCAGAGAAAGGTGTTGCAACACTATATGCATGTGCAGACTATCGCTAGCGTGGGTTACTAGCGAAAATTCCACAATGCTACTGGGATCAGACATCTTGAGACTCTTCTTCACTGGACCCTATCTTGTCTCCTCGCCTCTCTGCTCGGTGTCTGGTGTTGACTGCCCCTCCGTGGATCCACGCCAACTGCCTCTGCTCCTGTCCAACTACCAACTGCTCTCTTGGTCTCCTGCCACCAACTCCTCCGTGGTCTCCTGTCCAACTCTCTCTAGGTCGCGTCGTCAACTCTCATTCTCGGGTCCCCTTACCACTTCCGGATACGGCGAGATTTCATGTCCAAGAATCCTTTGTCTGGTTTCGCGCCAAAACAGACTCGTCTGCTTTGGTGGCCTGCCCCCATAGTGCTACACCTCTTCTATCCCAAGCCATTCAACAGTCCATTTCTCACCATCCAATTTTGCATAAAAGTATTTGTCCTCAATTTTCAAACTCCTAAGTTCGTCTCTACTATTTTCTTTGGTTCCTTCAAGAGTTCCACACTTTGACTGCTCATCACACATTGGCCTAAGTGAAACTTCCGGTCGCTTGTAATGCCCGACTCAGCATTTCTCTCGATTTCTCTTTTGTCTAATGCCCTCACCTTAGTTGTCTCATTCTACCAATAGATCAATCTATTACTCATTAACGTTGTGGTTTAGCTGTTATTGATGAGGGATCCTACATTCTTTACACCTCCTATCAAGAAGATTATTGGTCTCATGACTTTACTAACATTCAGAACACTCTTCAATAGCCAGAGATTCCAAAACCAGGCAATCACTTAAGGGATATTGGGATCTGCTCCACGGAACTGCTTTCAAAGGCAAGTTTGACAATTCCTTCTAATTCGTCCCCAACAAATCCTATTAAACATCTAATTTCATAGATCCATACAGGTAACATTACAGCACCAATAATTTTTCCTTAGATTAATAAATCCAACCCCGGTAGGCCCCTCAACGTTACAGTGAGAGAAAGATTAGTAACAACCTACTTTTTGTGTTCTCTCTCTCTCTCTCTCTCTCTCTCTCTCTCTCTCTCTCTCTCTCTCTCTCTCTCTCTCTCTTTCTAATTTGGGTGTCTTGTCTGGTTCTAACTGAAGCATTTTAAATTTTTTCCGACTTTTTAAAAAATGTCTGACCGCTACGACCAAAAGGAATTTTTCCTTCTAAAATTGTCTGAGAATACTCTATACAACACTCCGGTTGTACAAAAAACATTATTGAAAAATATCTATGTTTTGGCAGCATTTCTTCATTGACACATATTTGATTGAACATAATAGACATTTTTGTCTACATATTTTTTTGTTAATCCTTTCGAATTGCCGTGTTAATCTTATGATATTCGGTGGGAATTGGTTAATAAACCTTCCGTAATTAGTTATTTCTCAAGTACTGATGATGGCCCAAAGTTAGGTAGAAAGTACTTGGGAAATAATTTATTACGGAAGGTTTATCAACCAATTCCCGTCGAATATCATAAGATCAATATGGCAATTTGAAAGGATTAACAAAAAATCAAATACGTGTCAAAAATTATTTTCTAAACAAAAATAAGTTTGTATTTATTTTATGTCATTTCTTTATTTTGTAACTTTTTATTTTTGTAAAAGAATTTCTGATTTGTTAAAAAATGTTTTAAGGGCGAGAAAAAATAGGATTTTTTTCTTTCTTTCTTTTTATTTATTTATGTTTTAATTTTTTCAAGTTTTATAGCCTTTTTGATTTTTAAAAAATATCTTCTTTATAATTCCTTCAGATAAAATTCTCTGTCCCAAGATATTGTTACTAAGAAAGCAGTAAATAATGAGTTTTAAAAAAATCAAAATCATTTTTTATTTTTTTACTTACCATTCAGACGAAAAAAAATCAAACAAAACAAAATACAACAATGAAATAAACAGGATAATTTCTTCTTTTGTGTATATTGTTGGGTTGTTTTTATTCAAATGTCTTTCGACAAAATTTAGTTTTTTTGTTTTGTTTTTTTTACTTTGTAATCGTCAGATCGACACAATTTCTGCTTTGTGTTCAATAACCACCCCCCATGAAAATATTACTTTTAAAAATGTGAATAAAATGTTTTCTTATATTTTTCAAAACCGTCCAGATTTCGTTGAGCAAAATAAAATGTAATGAACAAAGTATTAATTTCTATAGTAGCAGAAAGAATTTCGTATTTTTGTTTGGCGCGTAAATTAATTTGACCGTTATGGTCGTCGCATATTTTCACCCAATGAGAATGAATTATCCTATTCAGCCCGGACCATTTTACCGGACAACATAAAAATGGTGAAAGCCCGCCAAACTATCTCTTCCTTAGAACCTTTCGAGCAGGACGGACGTACTTTTTGTCTGCTCCCTTCATAGCAGCAGAATCACAACACCATGAGGAAAGTCGTCTAATTTATGGACCTTTTGAGTCTACCCTCTTAGACCAAGGGTTCCCAGTTGAACATGAGTTAGATGCATGTAATCCGCCACTTACAGAAACACTTTTATGTCGCCTCTAACTTTTGCTATGTCTACAGCGACGCGTAATTTACGCTCAGGCATCCAGCTACCTTATTCCTGGGCAGCCTTTTCTGGAGACCTTCATGCCTCTCTCCTACAGCAACCAGGACCACACATTTATCGGTGACTACATCATTCCTGTCCTTAAACAGCAAACACGACTTTTGTTATGTCTATAGCGACGCGTATTCCGCTCAGACAATCAGCATTGCCTTAAATGTAACGACGCACATTTCGCTCTGGCATTTAGTTGCTATAATTCCTTCTCAACTCAATAACTATTTCCTTCCTCCCTTCCTACGAGACTTGCAGCATAAAAGTACCCTTTATTCTGGCTGTCATTAAACCTTCTTGAAAACCTTACGGCATCATCGTTCTTCTTCTTTATTTTCTTTCGAATATAGAGAGGAGGTAACGAAACAATTTTCCTCGCTAAAATAACATATCATATAACAACAAAATATACTTCACTGTAAAATAAAAATCTTTGACCTAAGTGACAAATGTCTTGATTATTATTCTTAAACATTTTCATTTTCTTCATTATGAGTAGTTTTTGTATTTATTGCTTTAAACAGAAATACATGTTTTGCTTAGCGAATACGAAATTTCAGTGGTTGTCTCAATGTTGCTAAATAATTTCTTTTATAGCCGAAACTGTCTTTATAAACGACGAAAATCTTTCATTTTCAAATCAGAATCCATCAATGAAATAAATATTCCCAGAGAAAAAAAATTGAGAATAAAACGTTTTCTTTTCTCAAACTTATTGATTATTTTAAAAATTGGTCAGGTAGAGTTTTATTTATATTCTAAACAATTACTTATAGATTGCATTGGAAAAAAATCAGCGAGATAAGAAAAATGGTTAAATTGGCCCATGGGCAACCTACAAGAATCGAACCTAGTCACAGCAACTATTAATGTAATCCATCTGGGTAATGAAGGGTCACTGCTAGTATTGTATTACTTGGTACAGTTCCGCTTGAGTTGACTGCATCGGTGTTCTTCATAGCCATCCACCTCTCTGCCTACATTGTGTTTTAATCACAAAGGCTGAGAAGGTTACTTGATGAAGTCACTGAATTAATCAACAGGTCAGAGGTCACATCAAAATAATTCTCCAACACAAAAAATTAAGTCAACACGAGTTAGAAATGTAATAACATTTTTTTAAATTGTTTGTTGTGTACAGCAGTTTTAATCTATGCCATTACTATCTTTGTCGAGTGACGCTGAAATATGTAACACAGTGGTAAATGGTCTAGTTATGAGCTAAGTCTTTGGTATTCGGAGACTGTCCCAAGGTCTCAGGTTTAGGAGGTCTCTCAAATCGATATGGATTCCAACAACGGCAGTGGCAAACTCTCATAGTCGACTCTCTCTCTCTCTCTCTCTCTCTGCAACACAACTATAAACGGTCTCGGATTAAGCTGAGTCTTTCATATTCTGAATCTGCCTGAAAGCCTCAAGTAACTGACATGGACTCTAACAGCTGTGATGGTAGACTGGCTTAGTCGTCAAAATTCCCAGCTTATATTGAATCCGGTGTTCAACTGGTGAAGGGGTGACTTTGGAATACCCTTATACCTCATATTATCTGTATATTCAACCTAGTCCTCATCTTTGGGCGAGGCACAATAGTCTTTGTGACAAATCTGATTTTCAAAATGCACAGGCGAAGCAGTGGTGCTAAAGATTCACCGATATTTACCAATTAGATCGTCACCCAATCATTTTAAATGCAAACAATTCTGTCTTTTGAAATAATTTCATAAACAACTTTTTTGTAAGCTCCTAAATGTTTTTCTGTCCAAATAATATTAAGCAATAAAGATTTTCTCATCAGAACTTCCCTGGTCATTTTTTAATGCAACAAAATCTGTTCCTTTTCTGATAATTTCATGGCCAGAGGAATGGCTTTTTTTTAGCCTAAACCTGATTGTTTTTTAAAACCATTTCATCTTTTAGGTTTTCAATATTTCCTTTGTTCAGTATCTTCACTGGAGTATAACTCTACCCTTTCACAAGAGTATAACCCTACCTTTTCACAGGAGTATAACCCTAACCCTTTCACCTACTCAGCTCACTTACAATTGATTAACACTCTTCCATCCTCCAGTGTCTCACATAGATTATTTTTTTCAAATTTATCAAAATAAAACTAAAAAATAAAATAAGTAAAATTATAAAAATAGAAATGAATAATATAAATTTATATTTTTCCAATCACAGACACCAAATTTCCGGTCAAGGGTCACGCTCTGTTCTTTCGTTTTACCACTATCCAGTCTCTCAGCCTTTCCCAGTGGCCTCTAGAATCAAGAGATATCAACACTGTGTTGTATTCTCGAACTGTTTGATCATTTAACTATGTGTAAATAAATGACTGATGTTTAGTTGAATTGTTAGTGATACACTGCAAAACTTTAAACCATTTAACTGCGTGCAAAATGGTGAGCTTAGACTCGTTTAAAAATATTATCAACAAAATGTGTTTACAAATCCTATATATTTAACATATATATATAAAGAGGATTTAGCATTATGTAACCTGCAATGGTTGATCATCACCATATATGGTGAATATATCGGGTTTCAAGTAATTTTAGTTATTTGCTATCTGACTCTGTTTTGGGTTTCTCTCTTTTTATACCCCATGTTATTTTGCTGGTTTGACTTCTTGGTCTATGAAGGCTGTAAAGGAAGTATATGAAAGAAGACAGGAAAAGAAGATGTGAGGCCAATATATCTTTTATGTTTTGACTTTATTGCTGGGTTCAACAACCATTCCGAGGGTGGGTAAATTATTCCTGAATCCAAATGAAATGGTTGCATCTCCCAGACAAAATGTTAAAATGTGTTAGTCGTTCTTTGGTATATATGTTCAAATTTGGTGTTTAAAGGCGTTAACAAGGTGTTAGACGCTTTGGGGGAGATTTTTCTAAATCTGTTGATTGTAGATCGTAGTTCTATAGGTCCATTTGATGCTTTTTATATTTTGGCTGTATGTTAACCGAGACGGCTGTTACAAGTGAAAGGTTAATCAGTGCGCCGCCTAAATACGGACACGTTGTGCCTTCCACCAGCACCAAGAGAGGTTTTTGTGTTGTCACTTCGTCTGGTTTCTTTCTTTTGCTGAGAGGGTTTCGTTTTTGCGCATGTGTCGCCCCTTTTCTTGTTAGGGACTTCTGGGAATTTCTGCATTTTTTTATATTTGTTTTTAATTTAATTTCAATTTTCTTTTTCAAATATTTCACTCAGACATTTGATTACTGAGTCATGTGAAGATATGCAATGATGAAATGAAAATATGAATACTCATCTATCACTATTAGCATGTATTGGTTTTTTGAAATGTATGGAAAAAGCTGTTTAAATGTATACCGAGTTGTTCCATAAGTTGTGATGTTTTGACTTGACTGGATATTTCAAGAGAATGGAACCTTGGTTTCCATCCAGCACACAATCTGCACACACAGCACAAACTCTTTTAATATGTTCAGATTATGAAAGATTCGTCTCATTTACAAACTGTAATAATTTTGTTTTGCCAAAATGACAAATATTTTCAAGTTCATAAATCTTACCTTCACTGAGATAATTTCATTACATAATGCACGTGAAATTACATTGACTGGAATATTATTTTTCTTCTATCAATACATGATGTTACACTCATAGATATCCAACTCCATTCTCCATCTTTCGATTTTATTGTTTTTGATTTTTCCGTGTCTTTTCGAGTTAAATATAAAGTTAACTGCTCCTTTTAACAGAGCATCGTGTGCCACCTCACATGGTATAATGGTGAACAAGCTAACACAAGAAAATCTTCACGAGTGAGTTCGAGTCTCATTGGCTACCCCATTCATACGCCTTTGTGCCACATCGAAGCAAAAAGCTTTATAAATTACTATAAGAAAGCATCGTGCTGATAGTGTGACCACTTTTCCCAGCTTCTATCATTTGCAAAAGCACCTTTTTCAACTGAAGAGTATTTCCATTCCTTAAGGGTTAATGTTCGAAAAAGAAAGGATGTTACTGGATGACTTGCTTGATTTAGGGTCGCTGCTTTGCGACTATTTGCAAAAACCGAAATTTCGGACAGTTGAGAGGTAGATTAATTTTGGGCTAAGTCGTTGTTGTGATTTAGGCCGCAAAATATGTTTGTTAAGTTGAAAACTGGAGTAAGTTAGTATCAGGAAAAAACATGAACACTTTGGAAGTTTTATAGTATTATATTTTACAGTTGAAAACTAATTGTTATGTTTGCAGCTATATGATATTATACCAGAATAAACATATAATAGTCCACTTAACTGAAATCCTTGTATCGTTGTTGCATTTGCCAAAGTTTAACGTACTTTACACGGCTTTATCGTTCTCTGCTTGAATTGTTGCAGAGACAAATTTAACGTTCTGGAGTTTGTTAGAAAAAGAGATCAAGACGTCTTTTTTTTTATCTGGCGCTAACGTATGCGGGTAATCGGTTGGTTAGCTTGAAAGGTGTATCGATCAATTAAATGTCATACATGGCTTTAGAAAGTGGGTTCGACCAAGGGAGACAACCCACTTACCTTAGGTACATATATATATATATATATATAGTTAGACACGATATTTTCAGGGAAAAATTGTCAGATAAACTACTTATAATAGACAAGAGCCTACAAGACGTCCAAACTACAGACACCAATTTCTGGTGTTGATGCCGCAAACTTTCATATCAACCAAATTACAAAAAAAAGGGGAACCATAGAAATAATTTCAGTAGAGATAGAATGAAATTGAAATCGATTCTCAAGAATTGTATACGTTGCAGATAATTCTCAGCTCAAAATTGAAATGATTGCCCAGCAGAAGTACACGGCAGAATTAGTTCACAAGAGGGGCATTATTCTAGCATTTGCAGAAATAATAATCAAGAGTCAGAGAAACAAAGGGCGAAAAAAAAAAAAAAAGAGCAACAATTTTCAGATTCATTGATTCTGGAAAACGTGTATGTACTCTGAGAAAATAATATTACCTCTAAGCTTCCCACGTGTATGCAGTCAGAGAAGTTTTTCTGTGAAACGTCTATGCCTTTCAGTTTCTTCGTTTAAATTTCGCGAGACTGGTACAGGGCTACGTCAAAATTTCGAATTTCTTAGTTTCTCCTGGCTTCGCGAATCTCGTACTGCTCAAACTTTTCTCTACCTCCAATCCTGGGCAATCTAGCGCAAAGGCAGCACCCAAAGCGGCGTATGTCTACCAGCTCTTCTGTCGGTCTTCATTGTTTCTCATCACCTGCCGGGGTCGAAATCTTCCCTGGTTTATGTAATTTTCCAGACGCTCACACAAATTCTCGTGGTCATACCTCCCGTCAACGCGTTGTGCGTGGACACGCCTCCTGTCTAGCATACCACCCACGCAACTTACACTGAGGAAGCAACTGCGTTCTGTTTACTTTAGGAAACTGGTGCAAAACCTGTCATGCCACCCATTCAACTTTTGCAGCATGTCAAAGGGATCTTTCCAGTAAATATTAAACACATACTTGAAATATATACTGAATAGCATCTACTTTAAAGTGAGTCGATTAAGATTTTCACTTTAAAAATTCTTTTTGCAAACACACACGAGGAATCCCCCCCCGCCACATTTATCATACGAATCTGGATTTTCAATGAGTTTCAATTTAAAAATACAAATATCCACGAGAGAGGAATCCGTTTCCTATAAAATGTATCAGTTTTTGCATTGAATTTAGATATAAAATTGTCCATGCAAACATACACGGGAATGAAACTCTAGAATTTTGATGTTCATGGATGTGCATTTTTCACAAAGAAGTAGTTAAAAGTTAGCGACCATAGTCGAGGGTGACCCGAAGGCTCCCTTTTCGATAGCTACTGCACCAAGGTGTAGGGGAGGGCGCTACTCCATTCCCTGGATTGCTCCACTTTACCCTTGAACCGTACCTTATAATGCTGAGTGTTAAGCAAGGTGGTATCAAGTTCCATTTTTAAAGTCTTTGGTATTGGCGAACACTCTAACCGCTGGGCCAATGAAACCGGTTAAAAGTAAGCTTACGTCCCTGGGTGGGCTTGAACCACCAACCTTTCGGTTAACAGCCGAACGCGCTAACCGATTGCCCCACAAAGAACAAGTTACAAATGTGGGCGCACATTAGAGAGAAATCATATTCTTATTAAGTTTATAGATCAGCATTTTCATATTCAAATATATAAATACTTGAAAGAAAATGTGTTTATGCAAAGTGTCCAATAACTATGTGCGGCGATAGAAAGCTAGTTCGTGCTGAAATAAAAAACGAACATAAAACAAACACGTGTATGTATCCAAAGATTTATTATGTACTACTAATTAGCAGCAGCAGCAGCCACTATGATCAAAGTATGGCCGGTGAATGTGGTGGCAGTAGCAGTAGACTCATTGTGATGTATGAGACAGTGTGAATGTGTATTTTTAGTTTGCATTATAAAAATTTATTTCTAAGAAAAAAATCAAACCGACCACATGCGGCACTTGATTTGGCCAGAGTGGAAAAGGAGAAGTAATCCCAGACAATACAGCACCAAAAAGCTACCTCCCACTATTTGTCGAGAACTACAATTGGGACCGAAAGTACGAATTCAGGGACGAAACTGTAAAGGTAGAAAAAATTGGCAGCAGAAGGGTTTCGTCACTTGCTTCTTGAATAGCCGATAAGTATTTCAAACGGGCAAGAAGCTTCAAAATAAATAAAAGTAAAATTTAACGAAAGTCGACCACTAAAATTCTACCAAGTTAAACGACAGAAAGAAAATTCAACCCGAGAATTCTGCTGAAAAGATAAATCTACAGAAGACTCGAAATTATATGAAAACTGAACATTTCGACAAAACTGAAAAGGAAAAAAATACTCAAAGAATTTTGTTTCACGGACACTCTTACAGATAAATTTCCACAAATTGCACTAAAATTTGCAACACTTTGTCTTTTTTTATCCCTTTCTTTCTTGTTTCTTTTGTATAAAATAAAAAAAAAAAATTATTGTCTGTGTTATCTTTTTGAATCAGTATCCAAACTCGAAAGCTGTGGAACTTACCGTTTAAAATTACACCCTGAAAACATTACCCAGTTAAATATGTAACGTTACCCCCCTCGCCCCCACATACATTACATCCTCTTCTAACCATGTCCCTTCTTGGCCGGTGATCAACTAGTGGTTCCGAGGGGGGTAACGCACATTTCTTGCCACTACAAGAATACGATCGAGGGGACAGGAGAAAATAAAACAAACGAAAAAACACGAACAATATGTTTGGGGTTAACTCAAGAGCAGAAAGAGGAGTTATGCAACACTACATTTCCGATAGCATATATGGACTAACGCTAGCATGGATTACTAGCGAAAATTCCACAAAGCAACTGGGATGCCGACATCTTGACTCGATCTTCTTCACTGTGGCTGGACCCTCATGTCATGCTGCCTTGCCTCTCTGCTCGGGTGTCCGGAGTCGACTGCCTCTGTCCGTGTCCCGTCGCCAACTGCCTGCCAGCTCATTTTCCCAACCAACTCTCTTTTCGCGTCCCCTTCCACTTCCGGACGCGGCGAGAATTCAAGTCCAAAACCCTTTGTCTGGTTTCGCGCCAAAGCAGACAAAGGAATCGTCTGCTTGGCGGGCCACCTACATAGTGTTACAAATACTAAATTTGGCTGTTAACGTTCATTCCTTTACATCAAATTTTTATTCTCTTTAATTTTCTTTTTATTGCAAGTTTTACTTTAAATTCCAATTTATTGAATTTTATTCCTTTTAACTTTTTTTTAGCTTTTGGTTTAAAATACATCAAATTTGACCGAGAATGTTTAATTCAAAGCAGTTACATTAGCAGATATGGAAGCCTATCGAATTTTCTTTTTTTGAGTGAATTTAGATTCATTCATTCGCGTCTCGTAGGTAGCAGTAGTAGTAGTAGTAGTAGGACATCGGTCGTTTGTCTATGGTCGTTGGTTTTGTGTTTAAGTATCTGACTCCATTTGTTCTTCTGACCCATTTAACTTGTTGGATTCTTTATGACACCCCCAGCGTCCAATCCTCGTTCACCTCCCTCCAATCTCTCTGCTATAACGTGGGGAAAAAAAACGGATCGAAAGTTCCCTCCAGGAAAGTAACCATACAATGCCCTGCCCCACGTTGTGATTCTTTAATGGAAAGGCCGATGGCCACGTCTGAAAGGAAGAGGGGTTACTGGCAGCTGAAGACTGAAAACCGAAGGGTATATATTGTAGAACAAAAAAAAAAAAAAAAAAAAAAACAACTCCGATTTCTGCAGTAGTTAATAATAAAAAGGGTTTTATAATCTTCAAGTTTACAGATGGTAACAAAATCTGCGGGTGTAACTTATAATGGTCTAAGGCGTCGGTCTAGTGAGGGTTAAGTCTTCTTTGCAATAATTCGTCCCAGCGGCGGACTTGATGATATTAGTTGGCAGCGCAAAGCACAATTCCAGTCTGTTGGTTCCTGCCTGGTCTTCGTCTGCTTCGTCTGGTCCCAACTGCTTCGCTTGCTGCCACTTACTGCTGAGTTCAAAAATCAGCTTGTTTATATAATAATTGCCAATATTCTGGGGTAGGTTCTGACTGAGGCAGGGGTGATCTCCATAACGTCATTTTTAACTCATCAGACATCCGTTATGTCTTTGTTTCAATTCTCTTCATCAGAAAGGGTCCAACCCCTTTTCCACTTCTTCCATTAAATCGCTCCTCTCACTGCACTCGTGATGATGAATACAGGAGGATAGCTCTCCTCCTACCAGCATAGTTTCTCTCATTTTACTGCTTATGACGTCAGGCTGGAGACTCTTCTCCTTAGGTCCAAATATGCTAGACTGTCACTTTTGATGGAACTGATTTCAAACCTGCATAGGAGAAAAGGCTGGCCTTCATTCCAGACTAATTAATAATTCCCTTTCAGCACCGATAAGTAATTCCGGATAATTTTCTCACCTCTTAGCTGAAGTATTTCCCCAATTGCCAGATGGCCTCCCTATCATCAACAAAGACTTCTTTGTTCGCTTCTGAGACCCATCTTTTAACTGGAGTGCACGTCACATCGTATCTGAATCTTTTTGCTGTCAAATTCTTAATTTTAACTTTTTCCAGGCTCGAGAATCATTTTAGTATTATTACTCTTTTCTTTTCTTTTTTTAATAACAATATCTTTCTTCCTCAATTTCTGTTTGTGCTTTGTAAACAACTTAATCTTCCCAACCTGTCAACATCTTCCAATTCCCATTTCGGGCCCTTGTCGAAACTTCCTTTTCCCAGAAATTTCAATTTTACACTTCTTGGCAATTATATTTGGCTGCTCAACTTTTTGGTTTACCCTTCATGTACCGCCATAGACAAATATTGTCTATGGAAGACTGCAAGAGAATTCAAGGAAGGAAGGAAGGAAGGAAAGAGACGAAGATACCTTTTAAATTCCAACTTTTTTTTAGGGTTTAACGACCATTCCGTGAGCTGAGAAATCATTCCTGATACCAGCAGAAACAGTCGCGTCTCCTAGACAAAGCATTGAAATGTATTTGTCATTTTCGGTGATCATATTTACCAACCCCTCCGCTCGGGCAGGATATGACACCAGGTCAATTTTTAAGCGGAGTTTAACAGGTTTGAATTCAGAGTTTTCCTTCTCCTAGACTAGTTGCCTCAACAAGGCTGAAGAACCTAGTCTGCCCTACTATTTACCCATAGCTGGAGCGAGAATAATTGGATTCATACCTTTCCCAAGGGTATTAGTGCTATGTGAAATGCAATCAGTCAGGTCCAGGATTTGAACCCGTGTAGCCGTGTCCATATCCTGCGACAATAACCATTACACCACGGGCATTTTCGGTGATAAAAGTTTGAAATTTATGGTTACGTCCAGTAGGTGACCTCAGTGAGGCATGTCTTTTGGTGGTAAAACTTTGAAGTTTGTCGAGTAGCTATTTTCAGTGAAGGCTGCTGCTGGAAGAGCCAGCGTGTCTCTAAGAGGTGACTCAACAGAACACATGTTTTCTCCCCACCAGCAGTAGAAGAGAAGTTGGTCCGTCCACCCGGAGTGGTCACTGTTTATCTGAGAGAATTTTTCTTTTTTTCTTTAGGCATGCACCGTACTTGGTTTCAATCAGAGGGCTTCTGGGAACTGCAATATTTTAAAAAAATTATTTGATGTTTTTTTAATAATCCCCATAAGTTTTTTGCCAATTAACAATTTGACTAGTAAAATGTCCATTATCTCTGCTGTAGAAATAAGAAAATGAATCATCCCAAGATGCAAAAGACAGTTTTAAAATGAATAATTGCATTGAATTTATATTCCTTTTATTACAAATTCGAATAAAAATATTTCCCTCTTATATATTTGAGGTGAAGTGTCTTGGTTTCAAAAGGATATATTCTGACCTCTGTGGAATATGGAGTGTTATATTTTTTAATGGGATTAAAAAAACCGTTTGCTACTTCATTCCGACGTGCTTTCCAACTAGTAAAAAAAAGAGCTAATTCTTGGCCACCGGATTACATACCTCTACGTTCGCAGCAGTCAGTGACCTTGAATAATCTACATGACATTCTGATTTTTGACAGCAAAAAAATTATGAATCATATCAAAATTTGACTAAGAGTGTAATTATATCAAGTATTTTGGTAATTCTAATGCATTTTGGTGAATGGAATTCTATTTGAAAATTATATGAGCCGGATATCATCGACGTAAATTGATCTGTTGTTAGAAATATATTCTTGTAATCTTGCGAAAACTTTACAGAATACATATTGCATAATTCTTTAAAATGCTGTCAACATATAAGGAGAAAAACATATTTTGTACTTCCAAAAGTTTTCTGCAAATGCAATCGTTTTTCATCCATATCATTTGTAATATATGTGAGTCTGCATTTGTGATTGAATCTAATCTCTGTGGTAAATAAATCTGTGGTGGCACCAATCAGTTGAATTTTTTTATCTGTCTTTTTCATCCAAGAAAATTCTCCAATTTATAGCATTTTTACAATGATGAAAGCAGGCAATTTTTGTTTTTTGGATTGGGATGCATCTTATCATCTGACTTCATTCATCAGACACAAGAATTCTTAACATCCATTAGGAATTCCAGAATGAAGACAATTGTAATGAACTGATTCTGTCATGTCTTTACATTCATCACAGAACTTTGTAGCTGCTTTCTATTTCCAGGATTTTATTAGCTTTATGGTGTCAGTGTCAACAAACAACTAATGCTGCATATACAGCCCAGGTAGACTTCACTGTCAATCTGTCCTGGTAGCAAACTCTCTAATTTTATTGAGCCATTATCATGCTGCTGCTGTTTAATATTGTTCCACTTTTCTTGGGTGATGAGAATTTCCATGTTTCATCCATTCGGTATGTTGTACTATTTTAGCAAATAATCTCATCCTGATTTCATATACTTTTTCATTAATCCAAAATATTCCTGCCTAAACATAGGACACAAAGCTTTGGAATCAGTATCCATTAACTATTATGAGAAATGTGCTCAATTTAATATGCTAGGCTTTTTAGGTCTTAAATTACAACAACCAACAGACGAAAAGTTAATAAAATTGTCCAAATGTTAGTCGCTATAAAGAACTCTATTCTAACCAAATCAAGTGAAATTTACCCCCCTCCCCAGGTCAAGAAATTATCTAGCAGTAACTGTCAACCTGGCAAAAGGGGGGAGAAAAGTATAAAACAATAAAGGAGATTAAAAAAAAGGGGTGGGAAAACTAACTTTTGTTACCCGTAAGAGAAGCGTGTCTATATTTCTTAAAAACAAAAACAACCAGTTCCCACAAAGTAATTTATTTCAAGAGAAATGAACTTTACAAAATCCGGCTTTGCATATTTTTCCCTTTGCTTGTCGAAAACATTGAATTTAAGGTAATGAAAATAACGTACATTCAAGTAACGACAATATTATAACAAACAAAAAAAAGAAGGGTAAAGAGAAATATAACGATTGACTTGCTCGACGCCATGCCGACAACGATCTACAGTCAATTTAACTTTTGTTAATGATAAAATACCATTTTTTAGTATTTTATGTCAAAGTTCATTTAGAAGCCAATTTTTAAGGTTTATTCTGCTTCTCTGTGTCTCCTTCTTGTGTAGAATCAACCTGAACAACCGTGTTCTTCTAGTTTCCTGTTTGACTTGTTGAAAATGAAGTTTACTATTTCTTTGATTAAAGTAGATTACCGCTTGCTCATCTTAGATGAATATCTTTCTGTTTCAACTCGAATTTTCTTGTTGAGCCTACGGAGGCTTTGACCACATTTTCTGACCCGGCCAACAGGTTCCTTTGTCGGCAAAAGGTCCAATAATACCGTTTCCAGATCTTAGAAAACATTCTTTTGAAGGGGACAGCATACCAAAACCACAAATAGACTGCAGTAGGCTTATTGTTTCAACAAGTAACAATAAAAACCCTGTAAGAAAAAGAAGCTTAACCCAAGACTAATGGGCCTATTTTGCTTAAGCCTCCTTGCTTAAGAAAAATCTGCCTAAAGTCGAAAGGGAATAAACAAGAGTTCGCAGAGCAAAAGGAACGAGCCAGGCAGAGGCTTCTGCTCGAGCTGAAAAAATAAAAGAAAGAGAGCGGACTCTTGCGGGTCTCACTTAAATAATAGTAGAAGCCAGGGCTAACGGCACAACCTCAAAACAGCAAATCATATTTGAGCAGACATTAACAGCCGGAGTTACAAATTTCAACACTATACTACATTTTTAACCAGCCTGGAACATTCCCGTCTAAACACAAAACACAAAGATCAGAGTCTAGAACTGCAAAATTACAGTTATAAAAACTCCGTGGGAATTGAATGACAAGTGAAAAAGGAAAATAACATAATAAATAAATGCAAAAGTAACAGTTTTCCAGAAGGCCCTTAGCGGGAAGTGAAATCGGTGCATGCCTAAAAAGAGGAGCTTCCTGGTGTCAAAGAGAAACTCTCTAAAAAGCTTTTATTATTTCGACTTCGAAATACCATTTTTTCTCGGCTACTAGTAGGAAGCGCACGTGCTTGTTAAGTCCCGAATTTAGCAGCGCATTGTGTCTCCTGCTAGAAGCAGCCTCTGATGATTCCATTATCATATCATATTTACCAACCCCTCCGCTCGGGTAGGATATGACACAAGGTCAATTTTTAAGCGGAGTTTAACAGGTTTGAATTCAGAGTTTTCCTTCTCCTAGACTAGTTGCCTCACCAAGGCTGAAGAACCTAGTCTGCCCTACTATTTACCCATAGCTGGAGGGAGAATAATTGGATTCATACCTTTCCCAAGGGTATTAGTGCTATGTGAAATGCAATCAGTCAGGTCCAGGATTTGAACTCGTGTCGCCGTGTTCATTTCCTATGACGATAACCATTACACCACGGGCACCTCCTACAATGATGATTCCATTATGACCTTCAAACGCCTTGTCTGGGGGAGCACGACTATTTCTATTTGGTCAGGAAAACATTCTACATCACAGAATAGTCCTAAAAATAAAGGATAAAATTTGAGTTTAAAGGTATCCTACTCTTTTTCCTTTTGTTCTTAATTCATTTGCAGTTTTGATAAACAATTAAGAATAAAAAAGGAATCAAACACAAATTTCAGAATCTCTCAACAACCCAACAATTCACCTCAACCACTAATAAAAAAAACCTTTCATATGCCCCATAAACCAATACACCTCACAGACAAAATACAGGATAATCGTCCCAGCGAGATGACCAGGAGGATTGCTACCCCTTCACACACCTTACTTTGAAGATTGCTGCACCCTCACACCTCTAAAAATGCCTCACCTCCGCACCACGAAGATTCGTCTTGACATCTACTCACATTTAAAAAAATCTTCTTGCCTACCAACTAGATATTCATTTACAAGGACTTTTAGATTGAACAATATTTAGACGTCCATGTAAAAAATTCATCGATACAAACTATCAAAATCTCAATCTATGTTTATTTTCCTTTCAACCATTTCTTATAAAAATTATTTTCTGATTTAGGTCGATGTGTGACAAATTTAATCTACAACCTGAACAGTTTATCGTAGTCAACCGACTACTCATAAACCAAACAAAAATAAAACAAACAAACCCCTTTCCAAGAAGTGATGAGTCACTGATGTCGTCAGCCAATAGTATTTAGGAACGAGTCGTAAGGAACCAAATCCTTCTGCGCCGGTCTTTTTTTAAATATTAAATTCAGCCTATCTTTCTAAGGACAATCCTCAACTAATGGACAAAATAGGTAGTAATATAAAACACATGGTCGAAGTAGAATGACGTTTCTCACTATTATATAGTAATAATAAGCAAGGTCATTCTACTTAGGCCACATAGCGTAGTAGCGCACACGGTAAGTATAAAAGCAGCGGTATCAAACCGGGTCAAATCAGTTGGGCTGGATATCAGTCAAGTGTGCGGGAGAAAGCAGATTCTCCCCTGGTCGTTCTACGACCGAAGCCTAATCAGCAACAGCTGTCCACGAGTACTGTTCAAGTCTTCCCCTAAAGCCGACATCCATATTCCAGCCGCAGGGACATTGCCAGCCTCTCAGCTTAAAAGCCCTTTTCAGGGTTACTCAGAAAGTCCATCCAAACACCCCTGAGACGGCACAATGCAGCAGACAGAACTACCAGCCTCTCAATCTAACAGCCCTTTTCAGGTCTAATTCAGAAAGTCTAACCTAATACCTTTTAGGACGGCACCAGCAGCTATCTTCTTGCATCGGCGACCACTTCCCTGCAGAAGCAGCTACAAGTCTTGCATCGGCGACCACCTTCCGGCACCAGCAGCTGCCACTTTTGCACCAGCAGTTACCAGCCCTGCTCCAGCGTCCACCTTCCTGTACCAGCAGATACGAGCAGCTACCAGTCCTGCACCAGCGACCACTTTCCTGCGACTACCAACAGCTACCAGGCCTGA
Source organism: Sepioteuthis lessoniana (assembly GCA_963585895.1). NCBI lineage: Eukaryota > Metazoa > Mollusca > Cephalopoda > Myopsida > Loliginidae > Sepioteuthis > Sepioteuthis lessoniana. The sequence goes on along the minus strand of OY757908.1, from coordinate 320,270 downwards.
ACCAGCGACCACCTATTCAACGACTACCAGTCTTGTACCAGCTATCCAGACCTGCACCATCGACTAGATCCTGCTCCAACGATCATCATCCGGTCGCAGCGACTGTTTACCGTACGCTTTTCCGATTTACGATTCGCCATAATAAAGTTTGGCCTTTCGAAGCAACACCCTTGTTTTGTCATTCTTGCCTAGTTCGTTGTCAATCTCTTATATTTCAAAAGTTTGCGGGACCGGTATATTTATCGACCTGAGCAACACGTTTAACCAGATAACTGAATTCCCCAATGTTGTGTTTGGTTTTTAAAAAGAAGATGGCTGCCTGTTTAGGTCAAAAGTGCAGATGTCACAGTTCAGGTCCGCAAAGGAAAAAGAAACAAGAGAAGTCGATAAGGTCACATGACTGTTTTTATTATAAGAAAATTACGAGTTATCCTCCAGACGGCTGTGTACCCGGATGTAGAGAGGCCGAGGGTAGAGAGAGAAAGCAGGACGGAGGGGACTTGAGCACGGCGAGGCAAGGCAGAAGTGACTAGGGGAGAGATGTGGCTAAAGACAGCCTGGTAACTAAGGGTGTTAGCAGACCACTCAGAAGATAATTTTGAGCCCTACAAAACCAAACGTCCACAGCCCTCCTAAAACAGTCTTAAACACAACCAGAAAATATACAGAAAGACAACAGGACATTCACCAACCACAGATAAGTGTATTATAATTTTAACTCTGTTCTTTAAAGACTATTGACTGCTAAAGGAATATGCTTTAGTAACTCTTTCGCACTTCTTATATAAACGTATTTAAACGTCTGAATCGCGTTACTTATTCTTTCTTTCGAAGCATATAGAGGGTGTCGTTAAATTTCCCATATTATCAATGACTGTTAACCAATGATGGAACGGCAGGTGTGACTGAGTTTAGCTCACACCAATAGTAAGAGGGTGGAAAAAAACCCACCTCTGGGCACGAGCAACCCTCTTTCTGCGTCTAACAACCAAACTGCTCCCATCTTTAACACAAACGGAACGTAACTGCCAAACTGCTATAACTTAGCTGAATATATAGACTTCCAGATTCTAGCCATAGAGTAAGTTTTTTTTTACTTTGAACACCGAAATTCTAAAGACACTTTAAAAATTAGTTTTATCTGTTAACCTATGACCTTACTTGCACAAATGGGTTCAGTTTATAATAGAAATAAAAAAAAAATCTTTTCATTCAATTTTATTTTCCATCTTTTAAAGCTTTTGCTGACCACTTAATACAATTATTAACACTATAAAATACATCTATTTTCATTCACATATAAATATTTCTGGTTCACCTAAATATCTATAAACAGAAGTGGCACATATCTATTGTAACCCTCATTACTTTTGATCAATTGGTTAATAGACATCTATGACAAAGAAATAAAGATATGTGGTAGATTTTTTTGTGTTTTTTACAATTGTAATAAATGTTGCAGTATGTACATAAATTACTATTTTTCCAGAGAATCTATGTTTGGTGATATATGCAATGTGAAGTATATTTAGAAGTTCGGGGTAAGTAGAATGGCTAGTCGCAGCCAGTTTTCAAATGGTGACAGGTGAAGGGAATGTGATCTTAGAATGATAGAGAAAAATAGTAGTAGTCTTTGTAGTAGAAGTCAGTCCTTTGTGTATTTTATCTATATGGTCACTGACTGTACATTATTTGGTTAAACATACTTGTCATCAGAATGAGAAAAGAAGATAATTGGATGAGGGATAACATAAAAGTGTACACAACTTAAAATGTATAAAGAACAAATGAAAAACTTGATTTACACATTTAATAATTAGGAAAATACACATATATTAAAACAATAAAAATAAAAAGGAACAATATTTTTCTATTCTGGTTACAAGAAATACTGTATCTAATATGTTTATGTGAAGTTGAATGTTTTCGTGTGTGTATTGCTCTTCAGTATATATTACCCATGTCTTTTAAAACTGAAACTTATTCAAAAACTGTGATCAATACATTGTGCCAAATTTCTGGGAATTCTTAAATGTGTTCAATTTTTGCTTTTCTGAACTGCAAAAAAAATATTGATTTGTGGAATTGCACAAAATCCGTCTGGGTTTTTTTATGCCAAGATGTTAGGGAATCATGTACATTGCGCATTTTTATTTACATGTGCAGTTGTTTCTAAGGATTTTTTTTTTAATTTCATTTCAATATGTGAAAATCCTCAGTGATAGTTTTCTTCTAATTATTTTCTATGGTATTTTCTATGTTAACATTTTGTAAATTTAGTAGAATTTTATTTTTCTCAATGACAAACTGTCATTCATGTTGACATTTTTAAAGAGATTTTTCATATTATTTGTCATCTAATGAGAGCAACATCTCTGTATTCTATGAGAAAATATTGAACATTATCAGATGTTTAACATGCAAAACCCAATGGTTGTTGTTGTTGTTGGAGTATAAAAGCATGTGAAGGTCTTGTGTGACCATTGCACAATCAGGATATAGCAACTTGCTAAGTAGGGAAAGGTTTGAAAATTTTGGTGATTTTGTTTTGGAGGACAACAATAAATAAATTCCCCATTCACCAGTTTATCGTTAAGGCTGGATTAAATTCTTTTAATCAAAAAGGAAATTCATTAAGTTTTCTTTTGCTTAATGAAGCTTTCATTGAACTATTAACATTTTCTGAATTAATCCACAACTTGGAGATTGTCTGACAAATTCTAACAAGACAGCACTTGAAATACAGTCAAGAAAGGTTTAATTTTTTTCTGTTGGAGCATCACTTTAAGAATACAAAATAAATCATTTATTATATATTCTGTTGCATTTTGCAGCTTTCTTTATGCACTTCTTTCATAAAATATCAACAATGCAGAAATTGTGGAGATTGTCTGAAAAATTCTGAAAAAATGTTGATTAACTTGGGGCAAAACTTAAAAGACACTTACACTGTATAAATAGTTACAAGATTAAATCAAATACTTTTGCTCCGATTATAAAAATTTGCAAGAAACTATTCATCTATTTAACATCTGCAATCCTGAAATATAAGGAACAAAAAAATGTCAAAAAATTCTCACCAGAAGACACTTTGCATCTTTAATTTGTCTATCATTTTGTTTATAAATTTTTGGACAGAAAGAAACCATCGCAAATACAATTATAACTTTTTTGATGATTTAAAACTTTTTTTATTCATTTTTTTACTCTGAAATTTTTTCACTGAATGAAATGTAGGAAGAGAGAATTTACATTTTTATTCAATTCTCCTTTGATAATTTTCATCTTTATATTTTACCAGTTGTTTTATGCAACTTTGTCTTATTATTTTCTACAATATTATAATGACTTAGAGAAACAGAAATTGAAAATATTGATGAAAAACTAACAATTTAAGACAACACATGAAAAATATGTTTGTTGCAAAATTATAAATGTAGTAATATTTGGAGAGAGAGAGAGCTAAATTCAGTGGTTTACCTGTTGCACAAGTGAAAAAGAATAAATGAATGAAGAAATAGAAAACAGTGTTAGAAATAAAAATAAGTTGGCAACGAAATTTCCTGCAACAGTTACAAAATGAAAATTTATTATCTGGAAAGAAATGAATAAATTTTTAAACTATAAAGAAAAAGTTTTTGTGTGCAGATGTCCTTGTAACAGAAATGGTCTTTTTTAGAAAGAAAAATCTTATTATGCATGAACATGGTGTGTTTTCCTGGTAATAACAAGTGTTAGTTAAATGGCAAGAATCATGCTTTGTTTAATTATGGTTCATCCATAAGTGAATGTATCTCTGTTAATATCCGTGTGTGTGTGACACTGAACTGTGGTTCAATTATCAGAGAGACAAAAGGTAATACGTATGTAGTTAGGTTGTTTGCTCACTTCTATTTTCCATAGACTTATGTGCTCTGTAACAGACTTGGTGGCTGTTATGAGATCTGTGTGGTCTGTTTGTTGTACTTTCTTTCATCTGACAGGAAGAATTTCATTAGTTGTTTTTATAGAAAACCAGTTGGCATGCCCGGATCAAAATTTAAACTTTGGCTCTTTCATTGTCATTGGTTGTTTTGGAATCACACGGTTTGTTTACGACCGTGTTTGTTTTTCCCTCCAACATTGATGCCTGAATGTAATTTTTGTTCTAATTTTAGACCTGATTTAAGGTTTATTTTCATTTATTATCTTTAGTTTTTCAAGAGTACAACTTGTACAAACATTTACAACATTAAATCTAAAATTTTGGCTTTAATAATGAAAATTGGAACTAATTTGTAAAATTGTTTAAAACATAAGTTAAAGTTAATGAGATGGTGTAATTTTAGAAAAATATAGAAGTAACAACGATAATATTGTCAGTAAATCACCAACAGTTATAAATATGCATAGCAAAGAAAACTGGTCTGTATGTTCAATCAGTTTTTATAACCAAATAAATCTCCAAGAAAGTAATTTTCCAATTTTCTGTATCATACTGTTTATATTTGCCAGAAATGAGTCATCATATATAAAAGTTTATTTAATAGTCAACAATGATAAAACTTCTTTAATAATTTAAAACTTGTTTGAAACTGGCTGACTTTACTTTTCATAATTACTACTTCTATTTTTATTTTTAATTTCCTTCAACATGACTTTTCTAAGCATATAGACTGAGAAAATTCCAAATATATCAATATTGTATTTATTGTGCAGTTTTCAGTGTAAGTCACCCAAACTATTTTCTAGATAATTAACAAAGTTTACTGAACTTATTTTTACTAACAATTTTCTAAGAAAATACACAGAAATATTAACAGTACAATTTTCAGTTAAGTTGATTGTATAAAATTAATCAGACATTAAAGAAGGAAAAGTTTCCTTCCATTTTATAATTGTCTTAAGATTAAATGAATAAAACAATTGATAAAACATATATGCTCAGTTTTATTGTAATCCAATAAATATTCACATTTTTATTATCATTGCGGTATATTTTAAGAACTATAAACAGCACACACAAAAAATACTAATATCTATGGATCTAGTTGTTTCATGGAAATAGTATCTACATGAAATATTTTTTCTTTCCAATGACTACAACAAATTTTGTCTCGAGAGAAATTAATCCTTCATAAGTGAAATAATGGTTATGATGGTCTATTAATTATACAAAATATGAGAATTAAGATAGTTGAAAAATCAAAATTGATGGTTTTGTGTCAGTTGTGTGCCAACACAATAAGGTCGGTAAAGAAGTCCTATTCACAAATCCCTCCACCCTCAAAAAAAGAATAAAGTTAAAAATCCAGAATTACAAGTCCAACGTCAAAAGCGCATGAGGCAAATGAATAATGAATAAAAAAGTGGGAGGTAAAAATAAAATCCAACTTTCTAATCCATCCACAACAATCTCCCTCCCATTCGTGAACCAAAAAAAATACACTATTAGCTGTTAAAAAAGCAATGGCTTTTATTCAGGAGACAAAATTTGTGATTGTTCATGACAGTCAGGAAAGAAGAGATTTGACATATTTTGAGCTATACTTAAAATGGTAAACACCAAAGATTTATTTTTTACTCTTTCAAGGGTTTTTTTTTTAAAAACCTCTTTCATCACAAAACCAAAGACATTAATCTTAAGAACTATAATTGAGACAAATCAGGTTCAAAGATCTTTAAAAAAAAAAAAAAAAAAAAAATGAGAATTAAAAATAATATGGTACTATTTACCAACCCCTCCGCTCGGGCAGGATATGACACAAGGTCAATTTTTAAGCGGAGTTTAACAGGTTTGAATTCAGAGTTTTCCTTCTCCTAGACTAGTTGCCTCACCAAGGCTGAAGAACCTAGTCCGTCCTACTATTTATCCATAGCTGGAGGGAGAATAAGGGGGTTCATACCTTTCCCAAGGGTATTTGCCCGAAAGTGAACGTAATAGCGCGATTGGAGTACGAACTCGCGTACTACGATTCCGCAGTTCATCGCTTTAACCATTACACCACGAGGACACCCCCTATTAAAAATAATATGGTGATGAGGAAAATTAGTTGATCGGTCAATTTTTATTTCTTTGATTTCAGTCAAATTAAAGTCGCATTAATATTAGGGAAAATAAGAAAAGCAGCAAATAATTTCTCCAATGAGAAATAATAGCTTGATTTAAAGACACAAAAAATACAAAGGAAAATCAATCTGGAAAAAATTTTATTCTCTAGTAAATTCAGTCAGAAATATACACTGTATGTCAGGTTATTAGCCACTTGATATTTTATGTCAATTAAACTGGAATCTAAAGATTTTTATTTGCTGAACAATGACATCAGTATAATTATGATAAAAATCAGTTCTATTTTGATTTTTCAACCTCATTCAAATGTTGATCATGCAAATTAACTTAGTGGCATGCAGTGATATTCTTTTCTGGTTGTGAAATAATCTAGTCACTTTCATTCAGTCAACTTGAAAAGGGAAAGTTCATACAAATTGAACACTGAACAAATGGCATTGAACTAGTGAAAATTGCATGTTCACTGTGACTTTGACTTGAAATTATCACTTTGTAGTTAAAAAAGAGACGAAACAAATTTAAGATATTCACACACACACACACACACACACACACACACACACACACAGTTTGCTTTCATTCCTTCTTTCCATCCATCTATCAAAGTTGTAACTTGATATTTGATCAAAGAATGATGCCAAATGAATTTCCTGTTGTGTGGACAATTTAACAGCCAAGATTTCTCTTTAGTGTCTGTTTACAAGTGTAATTTTAAAATGGAACATTCAAAATTGTATATTCAGACACTTTGTACAATTACAGTTACATTCAAGAGTGTGTATTTTTTAAATACTGAATTAATTATCAATACACTTAAAATTTATCTTCTGTAAATGAATAAATGTTTTATTTTACATTTGATCCACTTGAAAATACTGATCCATATATTTTACAAGGATCAGCTTTCTTGCTTGTATCTGAACTCCTAGAAAATACTGATACACACACTTGGCAAGTGTGTGGGTTCCTTCTAGTCTGTTTCCACTTGGAATCTTGAAATGGAACTCATTGAAAATCTTGATCCACACACTTTACGATTGTCCACCTTCAGTGTGTGTCTGCATGTGTTTCTTTAAAGTAGATCTTTTGGAAAATGCTACTCCACACACTTCACAAGAATATGCTTGACTGTCACTGTGTGTCCGCATGTGATTTTTCAAACTTGATTTTTTTAAAAATGCTACTCCACACACTTCACAAGGATATAGTTTGTCTTCAGTGTGAGTCTGTATATGTTTTTTTAAAGTAGATCGGTCTGAAAAAGCTAATCCACACACTCCACAAGAATATGGTATCTCTTCAGTGCTTGTTTGCATGTGGCTTTTCACATGTACATCCCTTGAATATTCTGAACCAAACACTTCACTAGGATGTGTTTTAGTCGCAGTGTGTGTTCTCATGTGATTTTTTAAGCTAGAGTTTTGTGAAAATGCTACTCCACACATTTCACAAAAATATGGTTTGTCTCCAGAGTGTGCTCGCATGTGATTTTTTAAACTAGATCTTTTTGGAAATGCTAATCCACATACTTCACAAAGATGTGATTTGTCTTGAGTGTGCAACTGCATGTGTTTTTTTAAAGTAGTTCTTTCTGAAAATATTAATCCACACATTTCACAAGAATACGGCTGGTCTATGGTATGTGCTTGCATGTGACTTTTCAAATACGTATTCGTTGAAAATACTAATCCACAGACTTTACAAGAATACAGTTTCCTTTCAGTATGGGTTCGCTTGTGGCTTTTCAAAAGTGTATTTGTTGAAAATGTTAATTCACAAACTTCACAGGAATAAGATTTTTCTTCAGCATGGATTTGTGTGTGGTTTTTCAAAAGTGTATTTGTTGAAAATGTTGATCCACAAACTTCACAAGAATATGGTTTCTCTTCAGTATGTATTCGCATATGGTTTTTCAAATATGAGTTCCTTGAAAATGCCGAACCACATATTTCACAGGAAAACTGTTTCTCTTCTTTGTGTGCCTGCATTTCTTTTTAGAGTAGAATTCACAGAAAATCTTGATTCACACTACTTCCCAATTATACAATTTCTTTCTTCGTGTGTGGCTCTGCAACTTTTCACTGTGCAAAAAATGTCAATCCACTTGAGTTTCACTTCAGTGTGTTTGTTTTTCTATGAGTAATTGTCAAGTGTAGATTTTTTATTAAAAATACTGATTAACAAACTTTACAAGAATAACAATTATCTACCCTTTTTTTGCTTGAATGAAACACTTTAAATATGAACTCTTGTCAACGTGCAGATAGACACTTTTCAAGAATATGTTATCTTTGTGATGTGGTTGAGTGTGTTATCTTCAAATTTGATAATTGTCGTTCATTTCTGCAATCTGCGAATGAAGAAGAATTATTGTTAAGCAAAACAGGAAACACATGAATTATTTACAGTTTTTATTTCAATCAACTACAACATTTCATACAATTCAGGTTCAAGCAAGAAAATTTTCATGTTACTGTTTAACTCACATGAATAAAATATTATATGAACACAGTGACTTTTTTTTTTTTTTTTATTCAAGTTTTATTTATCCGATAGAAAATAATAATCCATTGTTGATAGAAATATGAGGAAATTGTTCACAGATTTTAACAAAAAAATTTTTTTAGCATTGAATTGGTTTGGTTGGATTGTTTAATGGCATGTAAACCTTTGTGGGTTATTTAATGCAAAAGCCTTCCTCGAAGAAGTAGTGGTACTATTCAACTCATTATTGGGGAGGGATAAGAGAGTTCATGCCTTTCCAAAGGGTATTAGTCAGAAAGTAAACATAATAGCGTGACTGGAGTTTGAACTGACTATGATATTAGTCAAGTACATTAACCACTGCGCTAATAAGACTCCCTCAGTGGGAAGAAGAATAGGACATTAATTACGACTTGCCACACTTACCACATTACAAATAGTATTTAAAAGACAAAATTTACATCAATAAATATTCTGTTTCTTTTTTATCTAATTATAAAAACTGGCTTGCAAGTATTTTTAAAACATCTGAAATGATAATTTTTTTCTTAATCAAAAAAAAAGATACAATCAGAGATTAAATCTGTATTGACAATGTATGTTGTTTTAATAGACAAGTTGAATTCAAATGAAAAACTAAACATCCATTAAGATGGTTGATATCATAGAATGAAACCAACTACCTATTTTCAGGAAAATTAGTGCTTCCACATCTAAAATTGCTGTTAAGTCAGTGGTCTTAAAATAGGTAGAATGTTAATCAATAGATCTGGTACCAGTTTATTGTCAAAGAGAAAACTAGAAATGAATGACATTTGGTATTAGCTGGGAATAGACATTACTCAATATGGAAACCAACATAACATCAACCTTATAGATTATGGTCAAACTCATTTTTGGATTTAGTGATAGACTCACCAAATGAATTCCTTACACATAATGTATTTTGCAAGACGGTTGCTCAAGGCCTTGGTGAAAGAATGAAATATTTGTCATCATTTTAGTGCACATATGCTCCAGCAGAGAATGTCATGGTGTAGAGGTGCTAGAAGAGTGTTAAAAAGAATTGCTGTCAGGAAGCAGTAGTCCATACAAGAGGGTATTTACTTCAGATACTATTGGCTTGGGTATTACTTTCTGTTCAAAATTGGAACAACCACATTTTTGATCCAGGCTGCGTATATGATTGCCAATTGATCATGGTTTTAATAACTGACATAGAGTCAAGGGTTTTACTTTGTTACTTCCATGTATGTTAGGGGAACCATGTTGAGTGAAATCTTCAACAACTGCTGTTTGCCCGAGTCTCTTCACTCAAAGTTCTTCCAAAGTCTGGCTTCCACCTGAATCTTTCAACTGCTTTTGGTGGTCAGCTTTTGACCTGTTTCTGTTGTGACTTGAGACACCACAAGTCACATCAGCTTCTCCAGCCTTGTGTTAGTTGCTCCTTTCAACCACTCACTCAGACTGGACTTCTTTTGCATATCCTTATTCATCTAAATCTCAAAGGGCTTCAACCTGCCTCAGGGCACATGTTAAATTCTTAACTCTCCTCCCAGAATCAGCTTTATTAACCCAACTTACATTTGATTAACTGAGTCTCTGGCCATCATAAATTTCATTAAAAATCTGGAAGGTCCTCTATCTCTTATTCAGCAGGTGGAGGGGGTATTACACCCCAGTTTACAGTCCTTAAAAAGAAATTTATCTTTTTCACAGGTTGGCTGCTTTGGTAATGGTCAATTGAATATCTAAAAAAGATTCCTTGATCTTCCAGACTTGAAATCTGAGTAGGATAATTTGGTTTCTATTTTTTGGGGGTGGGAGGAATTGTCCAATTTGGGTTACTTAAATTCAACTCGCAGTATCATTACAGGTGATATTGAACTTTCATTATACACCTATTTACAGCCCCTAAGAAAAAAAGGCTGTCTAGTTAATTAATAATTCTTTGAATTTCTAGACTTGCAGTCTGAGTAAAAGGGAATTTATTGTTTTCTTTTTCAGCTTTGGGTTTGTTACGTTTTTACAAAGACAATATGTAAACAAAACTGAAAATAGACTCATGATGTACAACGAAACAATTAAGCTTATTCAACTGTAGGCAGAGACATGTCTACTGACTAGAAAAAGAAGTCGTTTTAACTTTGTGGACACCTGTCAAATGTGCAGCTACCATGTGTCTTCTGAAAATGTGTCTTATATAATTTTCTATTTTTTCTTTTGACTAGTCTCTTACAATTCAATTTTGCAGATGATTTTTGCATCACCATCTTAACTCATTCCGCCACATATTGGTGCAAAGCGAAACTGAAAAATGATCCCTTAAACACAACTGCACCAGTGAATTAGATCTATATATACAGTTTGATTGAAGAGCATCAATCCAGTGTCCCCACTAGGACTAAAGACAGTCAATAATGTACAAGGTAAGAGATATTGTTTGGATAATGACATTCCAGAATTGATGCACATCTAAATTTGGGATGAGTCATTGGGAGTGTTAGCAGACAAAGTGCCATACCACATCAAAGAACTCTGGATTTTTTTTAGGTTTGAATAAATCAGTAGATGATATCATATCCTCTGCAAGGAGAAAATTCTACTGAGCACAAGTGCCATAAATTAATGTTCAAAGGTGTTCGATTCGATCTCTAACCCCCATGATGAGATGGACAAGGCCCTCATTTTGTAGAAGTACCATACAAAAGAATGAACAACTTTAAGTGATCAGCAATTTCATTAAATGTACTAGGATGAGTCAAAAGTTTTGCAATATTTTGGTAGTACATAAAGCACAATTCATTAGTGGTAAATCTATTTGCCAAGATTGTGAAAGTGATGAATCACATAAGCTTATTAGATATTGATACTCTTCAAGTACTACTTACTGGATTTGCCTCAATGGCTTGGAACATGGCGTCAGAATCAACAATTTTAGGCCAACCTGATTTTGTCTAATCATCAAGGTTTCTGTAACCCGAATAGAATTTCTTGATCGATCTGCTTACTGCATCGTGATCAACTCCATCTTCACCTCGCACAAAAAGCATAAAATTCTTCAATTTAATTACATTGTACATTCATCTGCGTGGCTTTCAAATCCCACACACAAAGTTAAACAATTTAAAACATATTAGCACACTATCACAATACTAATAACCACAGGGAAGAGTACCTTTCATGACTTGAACTGCTTCAGTCACATGATATAAATGCCACAGACTAGCACATACTACCAAAATATTGCAAAACTTTTGACTCACTTCAGTATAAACAAATATACATTTTATTTGGACTTAGAAGTCCAAGAAAGACTATCATTTGGTATTAAATAACCCATGAAAGTTGATATGCCATCAAACTAAAAAAGAACATCATGTTATAATAGTTTTATTTTATGAAAACTTTTATCATCATACTGTACTGTATCTATGAAAATGATCACTGCCACCATTAAACATTTTTTCCACTTCAAACAAATAAACTTCCTGAAAAATATCTTCAACTAAGATACGAGGATCATTAAATAAGTTTCCAGACTTTTTTCGTATGGGCACTTTTATTGATAGTACACACATGAAACTCTAGTCCCCTTCAAAGTAATCTCTTCCGGTTGCAATGCACTTGTTGTACCGTTCCAACAACTTTTGGAAGGCCCCATGGAAGTCCTCTTGCGTGTGTGTGTGTCAATGACCTTCATCACAGCCTCTTTCATCTCATCAATTGTCTCATAACGACAGCCTCTGAGCTTAGGGAATAACCAAATGTCACAGGGAGCAAGGTCTGGACAATAGGGAGGGTGAGGAACTGTCTTGATGCCCATCTTGGTCAAATAGTCTGTGATAAGGATGGAGTTGTGGAGTGGGGTATTGTCCTGGTGGAAATGTCACTGACCCAATTTGAAGAGTGCTGGCCTCTTCTGACGGAATCTCTTCCTGAACTCCCTTAAAACCTCAACTTAGTAACCCTACCTCTAACCCTTTGGCCAATCAACTCTGGTGTATTGACTTCCTTACTCCTCCCACACCTCTCATCATCCTTCACAGACTCCCTGGCTTCCTTGAATATCTTATGCCACTCAAAAACTGATGCTCGATTCATGCAAGATGGTCGAAAAGCAGTGTGAAGCATTCCATACATTTCTGTGGCATTTTTTTCCAAGTTTAAAACAAAATTTTATTGCATATTGATCTTCTAAAGTGTCCTCACATCCAGATTGCATTTTTGAAATTCACCAGCTGTGACAATCAGGCTTTAGTAGGGTGTATTCCAATTGCTTCTGTAGCTGTTCATTTGAACCTAAAATCATAAAAATCGGTCAGTCATCTCATAAGATGTATAGCAAAAACATAGTGAATTTTCAAGAGTCTAGGACAAATTTAAATGCCTGTACAAAAACAGTCTGGAAACTTATGGAATGCACCACATACATTTTCTAAACAGCTAGAAGTTAAGAACTTCTTTCATTATATATAAATGGTTGGATGACCAATACTGTTATTTCTATTTCCAAATAGTTGATTAAACATGATCTGTCCTCTGCAAAAAAGAAGAAATATATTACGAGGTTCTATGATGAGACAGAAGCTACATTTGCATAAATCTAGCACTCCCACACTGTAACATAAAACTAACAATATTGCATTTTACGATAGTGGTAATGATGCTTTAGTCAGAAAACCATGTTTAACTCAATGATTTTTATCTGATTAAAACTTTTCTGAAAACTTTTTCTTTTACTGGGCAGAAAAATAATAATAATAATAATCATAAAAACCTTCAAACTTTCAACCACATATAGCAAATATTTTCTTCTTTGAAACTTTTGTCAGCCTTAAAAGCCTCTTTAGGATGTGCTACAAAAATATCAAAAAGTATTTTTGTTAACCAATAAAAGAAAAACCTTTTTTATAATCACAGGGAACTAATGTTAGATTTACTTTATTAACCTATGATCTTGTGTGATGAAACAGGAAAATTTGAGTAACTCTCACTCAGGGCCAGACTTCACCTGCTGAGGCCCTAAGTTGTATGAAATTTGAAGCTCTTCTCTTAATAAAAAAACTAAAATTTTTATATTAATGTTAAAAAAAAAAAGTATATATATATATGTATGTATGAAGGGTAGAATGGGTTTGAGCCTAATGACAAACCTGTGATGACGGCAACTCTTCTAGGAGAATTTAACTTTAAGGAATGTTTGTTACAGTGCTGTAGCTAAAGACACCCAGAAAGTGGTATAAGGGTTTCACAAGCAGCGGTCACTATAAACCAACAATGCACAGATGTCTTACTGCCTTCATCATCTGATGCATCTTGTATATTTTTCACAAACTGAATTATTTATCAGGATGTTTGACTTGTAATTCTAGTGGTGAAAATGACTATTATTTGTTACAAGATGGCAGTAGTCATATAAGTATATATAATTTTTGATGAATTAAAGTGAAAGAATTAAAGCTAATAAAAAAAAAGAGATATATTTTTAAAAAAAGAAAAAAAAAAAAAAAAAAGAGGTCCCTAAGATTTGTAACTTTAAGCTATATCTTATAGGTAAGTCTTATTTTTTAGCTTGTCACCAAGTTAGAATTGACACAAGGTCATTTTTTAATGTGAAGTACCATAAAGGAAGCAAAACTCTCTTGAGACAGATTTAAAAGTTGCTTGGATTTTGTTGGAATTCTTTGAGAGGAATCTCAAACAATAAACCCACCTCTTATTCCTTTTAGGTGAGAGTGTATGTGCTGCCGGGGGGAGTGAAGCTCACCTGAAATTCAGCTCTAAGATAACTCCAGTACAACTCTTAGTATCATTTGTAATGCTTGTGGCCCAAGGACGTGCGCAGTAAGATAAATTTATAATTTTCAATGACATTTTCAAATTTGCTAACACTTGAAATTAAAAATAACTCCAACAGACGGAGGTTCAAAAGTTTTAGATTGTTTTGATATTGTATTTAGAAGCTCTAACCATGTCAGTACTACTGTACAGTAGAACTACTCAGACTTTAACAAAACATCAAGAGAAAAAGACAAATAGGAATTACACAAAGATGCCACATGCTGTTTGGAATAAATCCTAGAAGCAGCACCCTACAAAACAGCAGCTGTATGGCCATCTTGCAAACCTTGCTGGCACTCCTGGAGAAGTAAGCAAAGTTATCCTACAGACAATTACACATGGACACACCAATATTGGCAGACTAGCAAAAATCACATTCATCAGTTCAGTGCAGACACTGGATGCAGTCTAGAGGATCTGCCAGGATGGATGGCAAAAGAGACAAAGGAATCCATGCTGTCTTGATGATGATGATTTGTATTGTAACCTGGCATTTAAATACATAAAAAAAAAAATCAATAATATTTTTTTCAAATCTGACAAATTGCCTGAGTAGAGAGGAAAGAATTTAGAATTGATTGTAACAAAACTTAGTTGAAAATATCAATTAATAAAAAAAAAAAAAAAAAATCTATCACTTTTTTTAGAAGGGACTCATCTTTGTCAGAAGTATCCTGCACCTTTTCTTTAAAAAAAAAAAAAAAAAAGAAGAAGAAAAGTTCACCAGGAAATTATCTTTAAATGTTGGAGTTTTGGTCATGAAACCCAGCCCCATACTACGTATTTCTATTGACCTTTAAAAAAAAGTCTTCATATCATTACTTAAGCTATAAAGATTGTAATTTAAAAAAAAAGAAAGAAATCATTCTGAAAAGATATTTTGTTAAGTTTTACAATTTGCAATGAACGTTCAGCGATTTGTTTTGGACAAATAGGACCCAACGACCCACCCATTCACATTGAAATGTGCAGGAGACGGCTTCGTTGTAACATGAAAAGCAAACTGAGCCGCACTTGTAAAATTTTGCAAATTTTAATAATTGGAATAATCGGGATACTATTCTATATAAAGATCCAGGAAAAATTTTTTAAGGTGGAACGAAGTCAGAAAATAAACTGGGAGGTGGCTATTCACATGAAAAAAAGAAATTGAAATTAACTTTTTAAATAAGTAATAAAAAATTTATTCAAAAACATCAAAATGGTTTTTAATAGGGTAGGTTTTTTAAATTCAAATTATTTTGTATTTTACAACAGTAACAACCTTTTCGTATTTTTCGCTGTTCACAAATTCTCCAGTACTCAATATAATTTAAACATTTAATTTTCTTCAATAAAAAAAACAAAAAACAAATGGCTGAATAGGGAATAAAATTATTACATTTTTACATAGGTTTGGCAAATTGATATAAAATTAATATTATTTTCGTGTGTGGCCTGTTCTGTACAAAGACTAAAATTAAATACTTACAAGTTGGAGGATTTTTCTTTTTCTAAAACTTATTTTTTGTCGCCATCAAGAAAAAGAAAATACAACTTTATATACTTTTAGGCCTTCGTACTTTAGAATTACGGATGTTAATTTTCAAAATATTTGTGTAGGAGGCTAACGAAAAAAAAAACCCTGACAACATGCATTAAGATGTACATAAAAAGAGGGCCCAGTTTAACAAATAAATAAAACCCTAATTTAAAGCAAAGTGATATACTATTCTTTTTTTTTTTAATCAGGTAGAAATTAAGCCATTGTTATGATCGTTAAAAAAAAATCAAATGAATAAGAAAAATTACTTAACATAAAAACAAAACAAAGATTTCATTTTTATTTTTCGAGATACAAAATCCTTCCGCAAAAACACATCTTTATTTACAAAAGAAAACAAAGAAACAGTACTTACTAATTTTTATTTTCTTTCACCTGTTTTCTTTTCCCCGCAAGGCAATTTAACATTAGAGAAAGCAAAGAAACAGCCAAAATTTCAATAAACAAATCAAATTCAAAAACAAACATCTTTCGCGTCGATACAAAATATTTTCTAAAGAGCAAAGTTTAAGGGAGATAATTCAAAGATTATTCAGCAAAAATTAAGAATCAATAAAATCATTTAACTCAACATAAATGATTTTTTTAATTGTACATTAAATACAAGGAATGACAATTTGCTATTAATTTCGATTAGTACACTGAGAAAATGACAAAGGACTTATCTGACCTCCTTCCTATGTCCTTTTATAATGTGCAGGGGGGATATTTATTCGACTCAGCACAATGTCAGATTTGTTATGAAGGCGATTACTAAGTCCAGTAAATGGGTTACACTTCGGCCGGCCGTGGTGTCGACGGCATGGATCTGGTCGGGTGTATCCGGTCTTCTGGACTTACCTCGAGCCTTAGGAGGCGTCCTCCCAGGTTTTAACCCTCCTCAGAGGGATTAGGTTTATCGCCTGGTGCCCCTTTTTAGGGGAATGCCAACGAGGCCCGAGGCATTTTAGGGAATGCTGGGCGCGTCTGGGCTATGGCCCTGCGCCCGGACCCACCTTAAAAAGGCCTTGTGCCATACTCGTTTTTAGTGGTGTTTCAGGTGCCGAGCAATAAACTAAGCCCTACTAAGTAGGTTCAGCCTGGGAGAAAGGTCTGCAGGGATTAATGCCAGCGGTAATGTTTTTTGCAAAATTAATAAATATGTACTTCTCAATCCAGAGAAGTTTTAGGCTTGAATATTTTTACGCACTCAAAAAAGAAAGAAAATCAATTTTATAAAGCATCTACATTTTTCAAGAAACATGAGCCTGCACCTCTCAACTAGAAATGGTGATTTCTTTAAAGTTTAAATGGCGTAAAAGAATTATTTTTTACCCGATGCATTTTTTTCCCTCTTTTTCTTGAATTTGTTTTAAGTTTGCCAAGGTGTGGGATATTATTTTTTTCCTCCATATGATTGTTACGATGATGTATAAAGACGTCGGTGAAGCAAACATTTATAAAAAGGTGACGTGATATAGACTAGGCGAGGATGACAAAAGGTGTGATGGTTTTAAATGTCGAGTTTTTATTAGGTGAATCGAACACGAAGAATTTGTGGGGGTGCAGAACTGCTGCAGCAGAATATGATCCATGTAGTCTCTGTGGTGTTATGGGATATAAAAGATGGTTTTTGGTAGTATTTTGGGAAATTCTGATGTTTGCATATACTTTTTCTTTTTATTCCCCATTCACTGGGTATCTTCTTTTGGTTTGTTGAAGTTGCAAAGGAATTAAAGACGGAAAGGAAAAAGGCAGGGATACTTTTAAACTCAATTTTTATTTTCGAGGTTTACAACTATTTTCGTGGTATGAAATGTTTTTCTGAATCAATAGAAAGAACAGTGTTTCCCAGTCGAAGCATCTAAGGAGTTATGGGCGCATAAAGGATTTTTCGTGGTTGAGGTGAATTGTTGAGAAATTCTGAGGTTTGTATTTGAATCCTTTTTTTTCTTACCCCATTCATTTGTTATCTTTTTTTTAAATGTTGGTTGAAGCTGTAAAGGAAAAAGAGACAAAGAATGAAAAAGACAGAGATATCTTAAAATCCAATTTTTTATTTTGGGGTTTACGACCATTGTGTGGTGTGAATGTTTTCCTGAACTAGTAGAAATAGCCGTGTTACCTCAGACAAGGCATTTGAAGAACATCATAGAATTATCGTTGACAAATTATAAGTTAGGGTACGTTCAGCAGAGGCTGCTACTAGCAGAGGATACAACGAGCTGTTAAGTCCTCGGGCCTTAGCTGAGAGAAAAAGGTGCATCCATCTAAGTGGAGGAGGTAAAGGCTTCTGAGGTCGAGTTTCTTTTTGGCCCAAGGACGCTCATCTTTTCAGGCATTCCCAGATTATGCCTCCTATCAGATGCCTCCTGGGAAACTTATACTTTTGCATTTATTTATTTAATTTTTTATGTTATTGTCTTTTTTATTTTTTATTCAATTTCATGGAATCTCAGGAATTATTTTTGGTGAATTGTGAATTTGAGGGTCCGTCATGTGTGTCTGTGTTCAGTCAATGTGTTCAACACATGTTGCTAAGACCAGAAGCCTTAGCAAAATCGTGTGCTCCTACTGGCAGCCGAGAGAAAAAGGCACGTCTGTTCAGTTGAGGTCTGTCAAAGGAATAGTTTCTCTTTGGTACCAGGAAGCCCATCTATTCAGGCCTGCACAAATTGCACTTCCGGTCAGAGGCCCCCAGTGAAATGGTAATTTTTTTATTTTGCGAAAGCAATAAAATGTTCAAGTTAATTTGTCATGAATTGTTTTTGCATAAGGAAATATCAAGCCATAATACATTTCCTCTACTATGATTGGTCGAATTGTTTTCCTTGCACTAAAATAATTGTAGTGGTTGGTTATAGTACTCAGATATGACAAAAATATAAAAACAAGCTTCAAACGTTCAATACCATAATGATTTGAGTACAATTCTAGACACATTTCAAGTTAATGTCTGCAAGTTAAAAACGTCAAAAATTTGTGTCTAGAAGTTGGAATGTCCTTTCTGTTAAAGCAAATTTTGAATAAACTGTTTTCAACTTTTTTGTTCTAGCAGTTTTGGCTATTGACTTAAAAAATAAAAAAAATAAACAATATCTCTTATTTGTGTTAGGGAGATAGGACATGAACACACCAGCCAAAAGGTAAGAAAATCATTCAGCAGAAGGAGGGACCAGTGAAGAGCAAATTTGGCTTAAAACTGATGCCCTAGTAGTTCAAATCACAATAAGTTTATTATTGAATGGAATAAAAAAACTGAGTTGGTTTGCAAAAAAATTGAATTAGCACCCCCTCCCCTCTAACAAGTGACGATTTTATGAACTACCAGCAGTAGAAAGATTGGTTTTATTGTTTTAAATGGCATATCAACCTATCAAGGGTTATTTTATGCCTAGAGGAAATCGCATTTATTGTAGATTTACATTTGTATTTGTTGAGTAGTTATTTTTCAACAGGGTTTGGCACTCAGTTGTTTGGTTTCAAGTATTCCAATTTAATACTAATAATTCTATGGATTCAAGTAACGAATAATAATAATCTTTAATAAACAATTAGAGCTTCAAGCAACTATTTTTATGACAAATAATTCAATTATATAGCATCAAGTACTCAATCAAATACAATTAATTTACAAAGAGATCTAAAAGGGGGTATCCTGGTTATAACGCTAAATTATATCATGGTGAGGCTACAGTTTTGAAGATCTGGTGAGTGTGGACTACTCCTTTGATTGCCATTACTCCCAGCTCCACTCTGATCCGGAGTGGTAGTACCTGTTAGGGTCCCATCTATGGGTCAAATAGATCAGCTTAAAGATTATTTGTATTAGATAAATAACTGTGTGCAAAAAACAAAGAAAACAAACCTCTAAAGAAAGTACACAAAAATGTGAATATAAATGTACAATGTATGCAGTTCCCTAAACTGAAGGTATAAAATAACCCCATATGGTTTGACATGTCATTAAGATCAGTGACTCAATTAACGGCTTTGATATGATCATACCGAATCTTCAAGAGCAGTACCTGCAGTTTCATATCTATGAGTTGCTGTGGTCTTTCTAGGTGGTTAAGGTCAGAGGGGAAAAGTACTGGTTGATTCGGTTAAATGAAGCCCATTGTGGAGGCTGTGCAGTCACAAGACGAGTCAGTGAAAAGAGTGTCATCTGTATACATCAAAGAAGATATCATGTCAGTGGGAGTACTTGTCACTCTTTGCAATGGTAAGCTAAGACTCCAAACACATAGGAGATGGTAGAAAAATACTGGGTTCAGAAATCATGGATGAGATGAATGACATTCTACAATAAAAACAGTGAAGTACAGTCTGGACATTGACACGATCATACAGTAAAATGTTTACTCTGCGTGGAAAACTGGTGACATTTCCTGGTGTGTGGGTGTGTGACTTCAGAACCATCACACATGGCACAAATGGTGAACAATGCCCTCTTCCTCAGAGATTGTTAGCAGAATGAAAAAGAACAATGCCGACAGCCATATGAGGTGCCTAATAAACCAAAAAATGGATGTATGGGTTGATGTGAATTCCATAGCAACTTGTTTTGCTGGAAGATACACAGGTCTGTTATTGAAAATGTGAGCTGATTCTGTTCGGCCACTGATGTACAGCATATTTACATATTTACCAACCCCTCCGCTCAGGCAGGATATGACACAAGGTCAATTTTTACGCAGAGTTTAACAGGTTTGAATTCAAAGTTTTCCTTCTCCTAGACTAGTTGCCTCAACAAGGCTGAAGAACCTAGTCTGCCCTACTATTTGCCCATAGCTGGAGGGAGAATAATTGGATTCATACCTTTCCCAAGGGTATTAGTGCTATGTGAATGTAATCAGTCAGGTCCAGGATTTGAACTCGTGTTGCCGTGTCCATATCCTGCGACGATAACCATTACACCATGGGCACCTCCAAATGTACAGCATATTTAACAGAATATAACGCCACGTTGATCTTTGTTGGCAGGCCAAGGTAATTCATTTGAGAATTGACTCCCCGTGTACTTATCACTGGCTTTCCAATACTCTAACTGACAAGGTAAGGTACTCACCAACTTTAAAATCTTTATTTACAAAGCCATATACATTATGGAAGTAGCACATATTGTAAAACTTAAAAGCATTCTGAAAAAAATTACAGTACAAACTAATTTATACAAAATATAAGAAATTTTTGGCAGATACAATTATGAGTAAAATACAGGAGAATCTTCGGACACAAACAAATTTGGGCAAAAATTTAAGATGTTTAAGACACAAGAAAATCACAAAATGAATTTGTTCAAAATTAAAAAGAAAATTAATCCCAAAATAAATTTGTACAAGATTTGAGAATTTTATTACAAGACATCAATTAAAAAATATGAACATTTTAACTTTGTGCTAAACATTCAAAGACATTTAAGGATTCTCACAAATGTAAAATACATTATTTAACCATTTAGTTGTTTTTATATGAGTGCGTGTGATTTCTTTAAGAATAAAATATTTGAAATTTGCTCAATTTCTTTTTTGGTGCAAATTAAGAATTATTTTGAAGCCAGGTAAGTTGTAGAGATTAAAAATGTTCACTTAGTAAGTTTTAAGAAATCAAAGAAATAGGTTATTCCCTAAACATTACATTATTAGTGTTGGGTGAATTGATTCTTCCCAATAATTCATCTATGCTATTAACATTTAAATCAACAGCAAATGAGGTAATATTTCTGTAATTCTCTTAGTATTTTATTTTGATAAAATAGAAGAATTTTCTCTGAGTTTTACAAGTTAAAGTTTTGGTTTTAAAAAGTTGAACAACTTTCATTGATATTGTCAAAAAAATTTTCTGAGTTTTCGGACAAATTTGAAGCAAAAAATATTGAAAGTTGAGATGAAGATGGGTTGATCTTGAATCACAAACTAAGAAAGATTGTTTTTTGCTTTTTAAAGTTTTACTTTTTTTTCAAGTTTAGTTTAAAACTTTTTTGTAGCGTGTGAGGGGGAAGTGTTCAATGACAAACGTTAGTGAAATCAATCATGATATGATGCATGGATGAAACAGCGTTAAATTCACATAATTTAATTTTTTACATGTATTTACATCATGCACTGGTTGAGATCTGCAATTCAGCTACGACAAAAAGTAGAGAGGTTTGAAATCTTTGTGAGCTATGAGGAATTGACAGCAATGGAATTTTGGTCAATTGCATCATATTCATCATCAGAGATGTTGAATATTTCAACCAATTTTTGAGTAAAGTGTCTTTGTTTGCACTGATTGTATTGCTTGTTTCATTAAAGTTCAAGTGGTGCAACCAAACAATAGTACTGACATAGCTACAGCTTGGAAGAATTCCTGTTTTATTTCTCCAATGGATTCTTAAACTTGGACACACCAGTGTTGGCCAATCAGTAAACTCTTTCATTGGATGCCATTTAGAGGACTTGTCAAGTGGGATGACCGATAAGAAGTAGATGGTGAGAGAGAGAGAGCCAAAGGAATCTGTGCAGTCAGTATGTCTTGATGATGATGATGATGATGATGATCTCTAGATTTCAATAGGAAGTAGCTCAATGTCACAACTTCAAGGGAATCTGTGCTGTCAGTATGTTTTGGTATATTGCAATATAGAAAATTCTTGACTTCCACCAGAGAATTTGCAAGAACTGCGTATTTTTGGAGTATTTCAATTGATATTTAAGTCTATGTTTTTGTATGTTCTTTTATCATTAAATAATTTCTCTTGTTACCTCATAGAAAATAAGTTACATTACTTTTAGGCTATTAAATTAAGTTTGGACTCTGTGATTTCTGAAGAAATGATAAGATATTCACTTTTGGTTGTAACTACAATTATAAGGGACCTAAGTTTGTCTTTGTTTTGTGAAAATTTTTTCAAAAAACTGAAATTTAAAAGAATGTTAATTCCTTTTTCCATTAAGTCATCTCTTCTGCATCCGTGTGAAATTGTAAAAATGACTATTAATACATTTTGTACAAATAAAGTTACATTCAAATGAGTTTATTTATTATCTATACACTTAACAAAATTTCTCTCCAATGATTAGATGACTTATTTTATATTCAATCCATTTGAAAATACTGATCCATATATTTCACAAGGATCAGCTTTCTTGCTAGTATCTGAACAATTTTGTATCTGAACTCCAAGAAAATACAGATACACACACTTGGCAAGTGTGTGGGTTCCTTCTAGTGTGTGTTTCCACATGGAATCTTGAAATGGAACTCACTGAAAATCTTGAACCACACACTTTTACAATTGTCCTCCTTCAGTGTGTGTCTGCATGTGTTTTTTTAAAGTAGATCTTTTGGAAAATGCTACTCCACACACTCCACAGGAATATGCTTGATCTCCACTGTGTGTCCGCATGTGATTTTTCAAACTTGATCCTTTTAAAAATGCAACTCCACACACTTCACAAGAATATATTATGTCTTCAGTGTGTGTCCGCATATGTTTTTTCAAAGTAGATCTGTCTGAAAAGGCTAATGTACACACTCCGCAAGAATATGGTATATCTTCAATGTGTCTATCTACAGTGTGTGTTCGTATGTGGTTTTTCAAGTGTAGATTTTTTGAAAATACTAAACCACACACTTTACAAGAATGTAGTTTGTCCCCAGGGTGTGTCCGCATGTGATTTTTTAAACTAGATCTTTTAGAAAATGCTACTCCACATACTTCACAAAGATGTGACTTTTCTTGAGAATGTGTCCGCACGTGTTTTTTTAAAGTAGTTCTTTCTGAAAATATTAATCCACACATTTCACAAGAATATGGTTTGTCTTCAGTGTGTGTTTCTTTATGCTTTTTTAAACTAGATCTTTGTAAAAATATTAATCCACAGATTTCACAAGAATATGGTTTCTCATCAGTGTGTGTACTCGTGAGCTGTGTTAAATGAGACCTTGGAGAATATTCTGGTCCACATTCTTCACAAGAACAAGGTTTCTTTCCAGTGTGTGTTTGCATGTGACTTTTCAAATGTGCATTCCTTGAAAATACTAATCCACAGACTTTACAAGAATATGGTTTCTTTTCAGTATGAGTTCGCTTGTGGCTTTTCAAAAGTGTATTTGTTGAAAATGTTAATTCACAAACTTCACAGGAATAAGATTTTTCTTCAGCATGGATTTGTGTGTGGTTTTTCAAAAGTGTATTTGTTGAAAATGTTGATCCACAAACTTCACAAGAATATGGTTTCTCTTCAGTATGTATTCGCATATGGTTTTTCAAATATGAGTTCCTTGAAAATGCCGAACCACATATTTCACAGGAAAACTGTTTCTCTTCTTTGCGTGCCTGCATTTCTTTTTAGAGTAGAATTCACAGAAAATCTTGATTCACACTACTTCCCAATTATACAATTTCTTTCTTCGTGTGTGGCTCTGCAACTTTTCACTGTGCAAAAAATGTCAATCCACTTGAGTTTCACTTCAGTGTATTTGTTTTTCTATGAGTAATTGTCAAGTGTAGATTTTTTATTAAAAATACTGATTAACAAACTTTACAAGAATAACAATTATCTACCCTTTTTTTGCTTGAATGAAACACTTTAAATATGAACTCTTGTCAACGTGCAGATAGACACTTTTCAAGAATATGTTATCTTTGTGATGTGGTTGAGTGTGTTATCTTCAAATTTGATAATTGTCGTTCATTTCTGCAATCTGCGAATGAAGAAGAATTATTGTTAAGCAAAACAGGAAACACATGAATTATTTACAGTTTTTATTTCAATCAACTACAACATTTCATACAATTCAGGTTCAAGCAAGAAAATTTTCATGTTACTGTTTAACTCACATGAATAAAATATTATATGAACACAGTGAGTTTTTTTTTTTATTCAAGTTTTATTTATCCGATAGAAAATAATAATCCATTATTGATAGAAATATGAGGAAATTGTTCACAGATTTTAACAAAAAATTTGTATCAAGATGAAAAGGAAATGAATTGTGAATTTTCCTGTTTTGTGAAATAAGAGAAAATTGTTTAAAAATTTAAGAAAGCCAGGTAACATTTTTCTGGATTATTTTTGTTAGCAGCCATATTTTCATTGCGACACAAATTAAGATTCAAATTATTTTGACTCTTACAGAAGAATGGATAACAGGTTTGACCAAGTCAACACAAATCAATTCTTAATTAAATGGATAGAAAAAGTAGAGATGATTTGAAATTTGTGACTAAAATCCAGAAAGTATTCAAACTTCATCAGACATTCAGGACATTTGTCATTTACTTGTGGTTGAGTGAAAAGGAGAAGTGTGATTTTGAATACATCAAGAAAACCTGATACACAGATTTGCAACCGGTTCATTTATGTGTAGCTTACAGAAAAGCAAATATTTCTAGGTGAATGGTAGGCATGTTCCTGGTGGAATTATGTAAGCACTAGTCATTATTTGGTAGGATGTCTGAGTGCACGTTGGTATGTGCATTCAAGATGGGAAAAAGCAGATAATGTCAAGCAGGTCCTTTGCATCTTTTCCCAAATGGATGTCATGACCAATTGTTGGCAAAAGCCAGGCTGATACAAAAGGATGATGGAGAATAAAAATGGAATCAGTTGTTGCAGTTCTATAATTGATGCACGATGCAGAAAAACCGACAAAGAATCAAAAGGGATTTTGAATTTACTTGCTACAAATGCCATGAACTGAATCACATTGTGAAAGACTATTTACATTGACAAGGAGAGAAGAGAGAGGATCAAAGATGAAGATAGTGTGAAGAAGTGCAATGCTTCAGTTGTCATGACCTATGCCATATCTCTTGGGAGTGTCCAGGAAAGGACACAGGGAAATGATATCAGTGCCAGTTTCCTCTCCAGGTAATATGCAAATGTGCAGTTACTTGTGATTAGGGTTAGGATTAATGGAGTGCAGTGCAAAGCTTTGAATATTCTTCCTCAATTGCAATCAAGAAAATTTGTGGAAGATGTTTTAAGTGAATATCTTGGTGGAACACATAAAACTATTAAGATTCAACCTTTTTATTAAAAGTGACGCTGTCAAAAGACTGGTGATGTTTGAATTATGCAGTCAGGTGCCATGCAGTTTCTCAACAAGAAAACAATGAGGTGTGTAGCCATTTCAGATCAGCAAGCCTAATTTCAGCACAGAATCTAGTAAAGAGCAAAAAATCTGAACTGTTTTGTAGGAATGCCTTAATAATTGGGCACCAAGAGCTGGAGTATGCAGTGTCATAGTGAGTTGAAGTGGGGGGTTCTAATGTCAGAGGACAAAATGGTTGACAACTGCTTTACCTATCCAAGAGATTTGATCACGCCAATGGTTGTGGTACAGAGAATGACAACATGATTGAAATGTATTCATGTTATATCCTCGGAAAGTATACTTACATGTATACATTGATGGGTTGTTGCGGCTGTTTCAGACAAAAATGTTTAAAAGAAAGAGGTACTTAAATGACTAAGGTTTTGTCTTAACATGGCACGCGCCACTGGTCAGGATGTCTATCATTGACCCTGTTTTGTTGTAGGTATAGATTAATCCAAAAGGCAACATGGGTGTAAATCAATGAGATATGCATTAATGTCTGTGATAAGAATCAGGTGGCAGTTGTCAGATTTTGGACTAAATTTTGGGTTTGAAATTCTGCAGGTTGCATGGCACTATTGTGGAAGTGAAGAAGCGAAGTTTCAGACATCATCCCTGACATATTATCACACAACAATGCATTTTCTTGTGTGAAGACTCGTGAGACAACTCCCTGTGAACAGGTGGCATCATAAAATGTACAGTAAGTAGAGTTATAAAGAACTGAGATCACAAAGTGGATGATACCTCTCTCAAAGACATGTCGATAGAAACAGTCACTAGGGTGCAACAAAATGATCTCACTAGGATGAATGGTGGATGAAGTATAAGGAGAGAATATGTGGTCAATGAGAGTTCTCTAGCAACTAGATAGGATAATCCAAAAGACAATATCAATAATATATATGTCATAGTGCCTGCAACAATTCAGGGAGCACATATCAGATTTTAGATGGATCAGCAAACTGGAGGATAGTGCCTCAGTGTTGGATTTGAAAATCTACATTTAACATGGTACTCTATTTTGGAAGCAAGAAAGCAAGCATCTTTTTGTATGGAAGGCTCTGAGTGGTAACATAAAACAGATGGAGTGCAGTTATAAAGAAGTGAAATGATAACGTGGATGATTCCCTGTCACCAAAGACATGGTGATGGAACTAATCACCAGGGTGTAAAGCAAGTAGATTTTGATGTTTACATGGACAGAGACATTGTTTTGGGAATAACACTCCAGAACTAACGCGCATCTAAATTTGGGATTGGACGAGTCACTAAGATTTTAATCTATCCTAATTGACAAAGATCCTGGTCATATCAAAGAATTCTGGCTCTTTTTAGATTTTAATGAACTAGAAGATGACGTAATATCTTCTGCAATTGAGGAGAAATTTTGCTGAGTGTAAGTGCCATAAATCAATATTCAGATGTGACTGACACAATCTTTGACAACTAAGACGTGATGGAAGAGTCCTCTTTGCAAAGAAGCACAACACAGTGATGACGAAGTCAGGCTTGGAGCAAATGTACTAAAGAAATCAGGAACTTACCCACAGTCAAAAGTGGCTCTATGCGTTGGAGTGGACACCCTTTAAAAGAAAGATGAGTACATGTCTTCTAAGAATTACACACTCTACCTAAAACAATGTCATTTCTGATACTAATAAGGAACATGACAAAATTTTAAAAGAGATTTTGCAATAACAAATAATTATAAAATACAAATTAATATAAAGATTTTGGGTTTTTAAATCCTTAAAATTCATTCATAACTTTTTAAAATATAAACACTTGAACTAGGAAAAATTGTGGACAAAAAAAGAGCTCTTATTTTCCCAAACATTTTTGGACAATGTATTTTGTGTTTTTATTGACAAATTTCTTTAACAGCAAGAACTATTCAAGATAAAGCAATGAAATTTGGCTTGTAGAGGTAAAATTTTCTCAATGTTCAGCTTCTTTGGTATAGTAACATTTTTTTTGTAAAAATTCCTCTCAGTCACAATGTGGGGATTTACAACTTTTTGTAAATCAATGAAATATACTCACACCATCTCATGCAAGTGAATTATACACGAAAAAAAAAAATGGCTATTTGAATATTCCCTATTTTTTTTCTCCTTTCTCATCAATAAAAAGTTATAAAAAAAAAACAATATACATATAAACAACCTAGATAAACTTGTAGATAAAACAATTTCCTTTCATTCGATGTCTGGTTTGACAGCATTTAACAGGTTTATAGCGATCTTCGAAGCCTTTTTAAGATGAAACCTACCAAAAATACAAATGTCTACTTTTCATAATGTTGTGATAAAAATTGGAACAATTACAACCAATGCAAATTTCCTCTTGTAATCCACCTATAAATGATGTTACTGTAATTTCCACTGCCATTTCATTTGATGGGGTGTTAACAAAAAAACTTATGTTGGTAACAATAATAATCAAGACGCATACATTTTATATTCACGGGTTTCTATTACATAACCAATAATGATTTAAGCTTTTACAAATATTGAAGTATTGAGCATCAAAATTTTTCATTATCACTGACATTTTCTAAGAACTGCAAACAGCAGAGAGAAAAACTAGTATCTATTTAATATAGAGAATTACAAACTGATTTTTCTTTATTTCAAATTAGTAAAACACATTAATTCTTGTCTGAAATTAAATAATTACTTGAAATATATTAATCTTCATAATCAATAAGCTGATGATTAGGATAATCATTTAATTATATGATAAACAATATGATAATTAGAAAAAGAATCAAATTTTATTGTTAGTATTATATGAAAACAAATATTCAGCCACTATAAATGAATGAAAACCAGTTCAAACTATATGAATGATTTATTGAAGATAAATAAAAACCTTCATAGGAATAGAAATAACTGAAAATGAAGAGTAAAAATTAATGTAATGAATTTCATTTTATTTTACAGTTAAGATGAGTGTAAATATTTTAATCATTGACTCGAGAGAAATAAATCTGCTCATTGGAACATTGGATTTCTGTAATTTTAGGCTCTTTTTTATCAATTCAATCAAAACAAAAATCACTTCATTATTCTTAGAATGCCTTTAAATTTAATTTTGTAATTTACTATTAGATTAAAATTTTCAAAGTAAATAAAAGAAATTGGCAAGGGAAATAAAAGAAATTCATTAGCAAAAAATTAGAATTAAAATAATTTCCACAGCAACTAGAAAAAAAAATTAATGTATAACAAAAAATATATGAATAAATAAATATGAAAATCATTCAGGAAGAATTTAATTCTGTTTAACTGTAAGGTGAATATACATGTTTTAATCACAGAGAAGTCAGTCTGGACATTGTAACATTGGATTTGTGTGTGTGTGTGTGTTTAAAAAGAAAACAAAAAACAATAGAATATATGAAAAGTTTCATATAATTCTACAGGAGTGCTCGATGTATGTCTATTAATATATAAATATATCGAAATATATTTAAAAAAAAAAAACCTCTCATATAGAGTGAATACGTCTGTAATATCAATATATAGTCTCGCTCAATAAAAAAACTGTCCGCTATTTTTGCGGTAAAATGTAAGGAATAATAGAAAAATTCAGATGAGAATAAATTTAAGCCATGTTTTTCAGGGTTTTTTGTTTTTGTTTTATTTTGTTTGTTTGTTTTTTATTACAGCAAAGTGACAGTTTAATGCCCAAAATTATATATTGTCAATAGACATCTTCATGAGAATTGCGGAAGAGGGAAAGACTAAAAAATATAGCAGAAATATAAAATGTAAAATTTACATATTAAATGTAAATATTTAGTGGAAAAAAAGGTAATCCCAAAAACATACTCTCATCTGAACAGTGAAAATATTTTATCAGGGAAAATTTGTTTATAAAACTGATTTAATCAATTTAAATTATAGATACTTATCCAGAATATCCCGCCGAGAAAATGTCTGAGGTAATGTATAATATAAATGATATTCAGCACTTGAATAAAAGTTTCAGTTATTTTATGTCTTTTCTTTCTTTTTCTGATAGTTTTAAAGGCCAAAATTTACATAAATCATATAAATTTTTGTACTTTCTTTACTGAACTAATATAATATTTACCAAATTTGTTCAACTGTTCAATCAATTTGATTTCGTCTCATATTTTTGTAGAAAAAGAATGTATATATTTCAGTTTGATGTGTTTTGATTGAAAGAATATGATGTTTATTAATTATGGGAAATATTTAATTTTGAAATAGTAAACGTATCACTTTGTCCTAATGAAGTTTCAGTTGTAATTTACGCTTTAAACTGGACCCTAATTTTGTGTTCGTCTTTTATCTTTTTTGTGCTATCCTCAAGTTAATGAGACGATGTTCTCAAAAAAGAAAATTTTTGGGCAGTAATGAAAAATATAATCATTTAAATCAAAACACATACAAGAGAAAAATAAATACAAGTAAAAAAAAGAGAAAAAAGTACGAACTATACAAAATGTTTTATCTTAATTCTTGGTGAATAAGAAAAAGTCATTCTTTTATTTTTTTTGTAAATAAACAAAGGAAATTAAAAGAAGATTATACTTACACAACTTTTGTCTGATTTTTTTTCACTTTATACGGCAATTTAATATTAGAGAAACTGTCGAATTTTAAATAAACTAAAGTTTTCTACTTGAATTAAATTTAAAGGCAGACGTCATTCGTGATTGAAACAAAAATGTTTTGTAAAATCATATATCAAGGGAGATAATTGAGTGAAAATTATGAATAAAGGTCTGAATATTTATCTCTGCCTCCCACCAGACAGGATTTGACACAAGGTCTTTTGGGGTTGAGGAGAGGTAGGACAATGTTAGACATAGGCGCATTAAGTGCAATATGTACAATGCTAGCCTTCGCTAAGTTCCCCTGCACGAAACCAGATAACCTTGCTAGTCATAGATTCACTAGACCCGAAGGCCTAGTGCAATGTGAATCGATACTTTTCATAGTTTGGCCTCTAGGCACATGTGCTAGATTGTCAGGTGCTAGACCAGACCACCCTTTAAGATGCAGGTCTCAGTTATAAAGAAATGTCTGAATTTTTTGTTCTAACTAAAGATTAATGATTAATTGATTGGTTTGATTTGTTTAATAGCATATCAATCTTTGTGGATATTTCATGCCAAAGCCATCCTTCTAGAAGAACAGTAGGGGTGTTTAGTAGAAATAACTCCAAGACTCATGTGTGACAAATTAATATATTTATTGCTGCCGTCTTTTTCTGATTGTGTCCCAGTAAAAAAGGCATTACCAATATTGGGCCGCTTATGTATATAAGTCGACTAACATCCCCCATACATACAAAAGTCTGAAGCGTTTATTTTATGCGAGTTGCCATTCACCATATCGGTTGGGTGTCTTGCCTGCGGTGACTCTCTTCAGACGTGGTTGTCTTTCAGCCATGTCTGGTTGTTGCTGTTTGGTGTTTTGTTCACTGTTATTGCTGGTGATATCTTGTTTGTGGTTTGTTTTCGTCATGTTGTTGTGTTTTGATTTAGTTGTGAGTCTTAGATGTCTCCTATTTCTCACTAGTCTTTTCCCATTTTCCAGTTCGATCATGTATCGTCGGTATTCAAACTTTTCGATGACAACTGCCCTTTTCCAATATTGGCTCTTGCCATATGGCTGCACAGTCACCTGGTTACCTTCTCTTAATTCTATCAGGTCATGGGCATTTTTGTCATAGTATTTCTTTTGATGTTGTTTTGCCTTTTGTATTTTAGTTTTTGTTTCTTCCACATTAAATGGGGATAGAAATTTCTTCACCGTAGGCAATACACTTCACAATTGTCTTCCAAAGAATCTCTGTGCTGGGGACATTCCTATGGATTTTGATGGTGTGTTGGTGAATTCTAGTATGGCCAGACAAGGATCGCTGTTTTCATTATTACATTTTTTTATGATGCCTTTTATTTGTTTTACAGCTGATTCTGCCATTCCATTGGAATTTGGCATCTCTAGTGAGCAGGGATTCCGTCTAAATCCGTATTTATGGGCCAATTCTCTCATCATTTTGTTATCAAATTCAGGGCCCCCATCACTTACAACTTCTTCTGGGATGGCATATCTCATGAAGTGTTTCTTTATCAGCTTGATTGTGCAACATGATGATGTTCCGTGGAGTCGATCAACCAAGGTGTAATTGGAGAAATAATCTACACAGACTAGGTATTTCCTTCCATCCAGTGTCATGGTATCGAGGCCAATACATTGGAATGGGTATTCCGGCACTGGTCTTGTGATTAGTGTCTCTTTGCTATTTCTTGCAGAATATCTGCTACACTGTGTTACAAGACGAGATCTTGCCTTGATTTGAAAAAACAAAAAGAAAAGAAGAAAAGAAAAAAAAACGGAAGTTACCACTTAGAGTTCTCAACTCAAAATGAAAAGTTAGTCGCTCACGCATCGACTCCGCGCAGAACTTCCGTTTGCGAAAAATTAACAAAAAAAAAGAATACATTAATTAATATCCAATCGGAACGCTTCCCGCGGGGCACAAAAATTGCCGTTTCTGAGCCTACGAAAAATATATAAATAGACCGACCAAATAATTATCAGCAGACTTGTTCTTTCACACGACTCGTGTTAAAGATTCTTCGCCACCGTCCGGCGCCTGTCATCCGATACATCAAACGATCGCCGCCGCTAGGAACGCTGCCCTAATTCCGAGAAAACCATCCCTTCACCACGAGACAAGGGCAGTACATGAACTTTGTAACTACTACCACTGAATTCATTCTTTAACTGTGAACATATTTCTCCATTCTATTCTCTGTACTTAATCTATTTATAAAAATTTTCTATAACATCATTACTGTGTTATTGTGAGTATCTATACGTTCTTTGTTTTGCAACCATACGCATTTCTCGCCCACAACATTCATATCACAGATATCAACAACTCAGAATATAACACTGGTGTCAAGCGTGCAGCAAAACAAGTATGGAATACTCCGGCCTTTCTCGATCAGAAATCTTGGAACTTATAAAACAGCAAAAAGCAGCGATTCTCCAAACGAAAATTGACATGGAGCCGGCAGATAACCCGCAAGCACAATTAATCATTAGTGAACTGAAAACAGACATCCACGAACTTTTAACTGTTCTGCAAACTACCGCGCACGATCGATCACACACATTGCAACAACACACCACAAACTATAAGCTTCTATTACGACAGCAGTCACTTCGAGACGCCACAAAATCCATCCGGACCTTTGAACCGGGCAGCGATGTAAACCGCTTCATTACCGACCTTAATAAGGCTTACACCATACATGTTAAGCCAGAATTAAGGGAATATCCTGCAATGGAGAAGGAGTTTATCAAGCTGGCAAAGCAACTACTGAACGAAGGCATCTTCCAGCAGATGGAGGACTCAAGACAGCCCACGTCCACGTTCGAGGAACTAAAGACTTACCTTATATCCACCCACGGGAGCTAAATGACAAACTTTCAGTACCTAACCCGAGCATGGGACCTTCAGCGACATGAGGGAGAGAAACTCACTGATTTTGCAGGCCGACTTGAAAACACAATCCGAGAGGCCACAGTCCACATCACGGCAAAATTCAAGTCGGACAGACAAAATACTGAGATGACGGCCGAAACTGCATTTTCCCTAATGGGGGCCATGCTCATGAGTGAAAAGATCAAGGCATGGACACCTAACATCTATCCACACCTCGTCAAAACCATGGACAGACACTACTCAGCGGGTGGTATAGCCAGCGATGCGCAACGGTATCTTGATCGTGGTATCAAAACGGACATCACCACCGCCGCTGAAACCACTGCGCTAATGGCGAGCCAACCTACACACTCTGACAAATCTCGTAGCCTTGAAAGTGACAAGATACTAGGCGACGTACAGCTACAGTTGCTGGATCTGAACAAGCAACTGCGGCAATGCCACAGGCGGCACCCATCCATTGTTGACTGGAAAAGTCGAACCGCCCCCACCTACAACATGAAGCACAACCGGGTACAAAGAAGCGCTGGCCAACCCAGCCAACAAGCAATGTGCAAAAATTTTTTACGAGGCCGCGCATGCTTTAAGGGCAACAGGTGCCCATATTTTATCCCCCCTCATGCTCAAGCACACATAGTAACCACTGACACCGGTTTACCTAGAACAGATAGCTATCAGCACAACCATGAACACGCGACGCGCTTCGACGAACTGGATTTTCAGTTGGGACCGAACGAGATGTGATGACTCGTTCCCAGGTCCATGTATCCACTCAGCATCATCACACATTTAACTTTCAAATCCGACCTGATCTCCGATCGCCCCTTGTTCAGATCAACCTCCGCAACAACGGCATCACATTCTCCGGTGTAGGCATGTTGGATTCCGGATGCACGACTTGCATCATTCCCATTTCTCGCTTACCTGAAGATGCAAGAAGACACATGTCCAAATCCAACATCCGAGTCAAGGGAATCGGAGGGGACATCTCTATTCTGGGCAAGCTCACCTGCGACATTACCTTGGGTGACGATACTTCCCCCGCTTTCTGCAACGTCGACACACTGATCACGACATCAGACATTCCCATCTTGATCGGTCAGAACATACTCGGCCACCACACACTGTTATCCTATACTATCGATAACCAGAAGGCGACTGTAGAACTTGCGCGCACACTCCCATCTGGCAAGATAAAACATACTGTCCCGCTCTCTACAACCGTCCATCCAAGGATAAAACCGACCCACAACCTTTCACACGGCGCCCTAACCATTTCCAACGAGGAACCACGAGCCACAGCCAGATCATCGCCTAACGGGTTGACTCTCAACCAAAAACTCCATTGGCTTAAGCAAACCGTAGGCCTATCGCTTCCAGACCATCATAGCCGTAGTGAATTAGAAGCTACCGCCGATTTACTCATCAGCTATGCGGACATTCTCGGCATCGACGACAATAGAAGGGGCACTTTCACCAAGCCCATACGCATACCAACCAACGGCCAGTCCAGGAGCCAAAAACAGCACCCTATAGCCCAAGCACTGGAGGATGACGTTGACGCGGAAATTGCCCGCATGGCAAATGAGGGCGTTATCGAACCTTGCAATGACCCTAAAGGATTTAACAGTCCCGTTTTTGCCGTCCGCAAGAAAAATGGAAAGATTCGAGTGGTTGCAAATTTCAAGAGAACCCTCAACAAGGTGTTAGTCGATCTCGACCCATACCCAATACCTACCATTGACTCGACATTCAACAAGATTGGCGAAGGTAACAAGTACTTCTCAACACTCGACCTCCGCAATGGCTATTGGCAAATCGTCATTGACGAACTTGACCGCCATAAAACGGCCTTTACTTGGAAAGGACGCTGTTTCCAATACACCCGCCTGGCCTTCGGTCTAACATCCGCTGGACAAATCTTTTCGCGATGCATAGCTGAGGCTCTCGACACAGTGGCCTCACGCGCGAACATATCGTCATATATCGACGATAATCTTGTCCACGCCAAAACCTTCGAGGAATATGTGACAGCGCTGGAGCAATTATTTATTGCCCTACGCAAGTTCGGATTAAAACTAAACCCGGAAAAATGCATTTTTCTTGCGTCCGAAGCTAAATTTCTCGGTCGCATCGTGAATAGCGACGGGTTCAAGGCCGACCCCGAATATGTCCGCGCCATTATCGACATGAAACCCCCGACAACGAGAAAAGAACTGCAAAGTCTCATCGGACGTCTCGTATGGATTCGGCAATTCACCGAGACACGCCTTAACGAGAGCATCAGAACCGACATGTTCTCCAATCTAATGGCCCCCATAAACGAACTAAACAAGCCCGGACGGACATTCGTCTGGACCGAAGGGGCCAACAAGGCTTTCAATAAAATTAAGAAGCGCCTCGCTTCACCACCAATCATTTCATTCCCCGACTTCACCGGACTCTTTACCCTCACCACCGACGCCAGCGATATCGCATGTGGGGCCATTCTCATGCAAGAGGATAAACACGGCCAAAAGAAAATAATAGCAGTGGCCTCACACACCTTTAACGCGACGGAGCGCAACTGGTCAACAACTGAACGCGAGGCATATGCGATAAAATGGGCCATCACTAAATTCGATTACTTCTTGCGTAGTCGTCCCTTCGTCGTCCTCACAGATCACCGATCTCTCACGTACTTGGATCAACGTGAATTCAACAATGCGAAGATACGACGATGGCAGGAGGAAATATCATGCTACAAATTCGTCTTGGAATATGTAGAAGGCGAATCAAATGTTTGGGCAGACATGCTCAGTCGGAGATATGGCCACAGCAAGGACAAGCTTACGGCAGACCCGACACCTGCAGGGAAGCGCTTCAAACTCCAAGGCTCCAGTCTAAACATCTACGTTCCATCCTGGTGCATGGACGAAATCAAGAGCTCCCAGCTGTTCCCTGGGACTCACACAACACGGAACACTAAGCATCATCTGCAGGCCATCGACGCTTTCCTCGCGTTTCATGCCACATCGACCATCCCGATTGAAGAGATAGCTGACCACATGGGTATTGCAGCGGAACAAGCCTCTGATGACACACTTTCAAAAATCATCAGAGCTCTTCAGTTGGCAACCCCAAGGC
The DNA here is from genome assembly GCA_963585895.1 of Sepioteuthis lessoniana. Classification (NCBI taxonomy): domain Eukaryota; kingdom Metazoa; phylum Mollusca; class Cephalopoda; order Myopsida; family Loliginidae; genus Sepioteuthis; species Sepioteuthis lessoniana. The sequence continues at coordinate 283,650 of OY757908.1, read as the reverse complement.
CGGACGCTACCCTACTCGACCCAAAGATCATCGTACCGGGCTATATAACAAGCACATGCACCAATTCTACTTGGAACCTGGTACATCTGTATTGATGATCAGGGATACTACAAACACACCAAAACTGGTAGTACCCTACAAGTTCCGGACAAAATATCTCCACCAAGCCCATGACTGTGTCAACCACTCAGGGATCTCCCGCATGCAGGAACACCTATCCAGCTACTGGTGGGAGTTCAAAAATCGCGATATCAGGGCGTATGTTCAGTCATGCCAAACCTGCGCTAAACGCAAGGGAAATTACGGCATGCGCCGAAACTGGTCCACGGGCCATTGCAAGAGAGGCGGAAAACCATTCGAGGTTGTCTACATAGATTTTGTCTCAATGCCCCTCTCAAAGGGCAAGCGGTACATCCTTACTATTCTAGACAGCTTCAGCCGCATCCTCATGGCCATACCATGTGACAGAGACCGCGCAATCGACGCAGCCCGCGGACTCTACCAGTTCTTTCTTCGTCACCGCGATATTCCCCGCATTGTCTCCTCCGACCGAGGAACTCACTTCACTGGTGAGGTCTACAAGGAATTTTGTGACCTAACCTCGATCACCCGGGAACTTCACTGCCCGTGGCGACCACAAAGCTCGGGGAACATTGAGAGGCAACACCGGACCTTAAAAAACGCCCTTTACATGATCTGCAAAGACAGAAACTGTGAATAGACGGGCGTTCTCGAATCGGCAGTTTCCTCAGTGAATGCCACAGCCAACACCGCCACTGGTGCATCCCCGCATTACATTATTTCCGGCCGCCAACCAAACATTGGTCTACCGAAGATCCCCTGCCAAGACATCGTTAACAACAACCCAGGTGCTTACGGTATGCAGATAAACGCTTTGCTCCGACAGGTGCATCAAAGATTCGCCTTGGCGAACAACGAGGCTGACCACAAAATGGAAACCAAACTGAACCGCAGCATCTTCAAAGACCCGATACAAGTCGGTGACAAGGTGCTACTCCACCGACCGCAGTCCGCAACAGCCCACTTGTCTCACCTGCCTTGGATAGGTGACTTTGAGGTCACCAAAACGAACGGTTTGGTGGTCCAAGTGAAAAACGAAAACTGTGAAACGCACTGGGTTCACCGCGGACACGTCCGTCGACTCGTACCGCGACCAAATGACCTGCAACACATGCATCGACCACCCCCACCTCCAGCTCTATCCCCACCTCACCAAATTCCCAATCACCCGTCGACACGACCACTCCTACCTCCTTGTCCACCCCGGCAACCTACCCATCACCCGTTGTCACGACTCCCTACACTTTCGTCAGGGGAGCATCTTGTCGCAAATGACTGCAGTTCCGGAGACAATACCCAAACCCAACGAAACGAACAACACGCGGACAACTCCCAGCACGCTTTAAAGACTTCGTTATGTGACAAAAAACAAAATAAATAATACACACACCAACAAACAAAACAAAAACACGCGCGCAAGCAAGCACTAACAACATAGCAAACTCAAATCATGGTAAGATCTAGGGGAGCTGGTACAAGACGAGATCTTGCCTTGATTTGAAAAAACAAAAAGAAAAGAAGAAAAGAAAAAAAAACGGAAGTTACCACTTAGAGTTCTCAACTCAAAATGAAAAGTTAGTCGCTCACGCATCGGCTCCGCGCAGAACTTCCGTTTGCGAAAAATTAACCAAAAAAAAAAATACATTAATAAATATCCAATCGGAACGCTTCCTGCGGGGCACAAAAATTGCCGTTTCTGAGCCTACGAAAAATATATAAATAGACCGACCAAATAATTATCAGCAGACTTGTTCTTTCACACGACTCGTGTTAAAGATTCTTCGCCACCGTCCGGCGCCTGTTATCCGATACATCAAACGATCGCCGCCGCTAGGAACGCTGCCCTAATTCCGAGAAAACCATCCCTTCACCACGAGACAAGGGCAGTCCATGAACTTTGTAACTACTACCACTGAATTCATTCTTTAACTGTGAACATATTTCTCCATTCTATTCTCTGTACTTAATCTATTTATAAAAATTTTCTATAACATCATTACTGTGTTATTGTGAGTATCTATACGTTCTTTGTTTTGCAACCATACGCATTTCTCGCCCACAACATTCATATCACAGATATCAACAACTCAGAATATAACAACTGTTTAAAGTTGATATAACATTCCTGTAGTTCGTGCCTCTTTCCTGGCCAGAAGATTGTGTCTAAGGCGCGTCTCATGTTACTTTCAACTGCTAAATGGCTTGTGTGTGCCTTCTTCTTCATGTCATTTCTCATTGAGGCTGGTACAAAGACTCTGTCTTTATAAAATATTAGATTATCCTTTGTTGACAGGTAGTCTCTGAATTTATACAGGTGCTTCAACTGAGGTTCAAGGATTTTATATTGCATTGGGAAGCCTTGTTTAATTAGTTTTATGAGCTTCTGTAGATCCATATCTTCTTTGGTGGCACTGACTAGCCTGTCTCTGGTCTGTTCACTTACAGCAAGAAATTCTAATAGGTTCACTTCACTGAAATTAAACTGGAAATTGTCATCCTCTACTGGGGCTCGCCAAAGAGCATCAGCAATGATTATGTCACTGCCCTTTTTGTATGTTATTTTGTAGTCAAACTTTTGTATTGAAAGCACCATTCTTAACAGTCGTTTTGGTACTTCGCTTAGAGGCTTGTTGCTGATTGCTTCTAATGGTTTGTGATCCGACTCTATTGTTACATGTCTTCCGTAACAATAGTCACTAAACTTGTGTAGTCCAAACACAACGGCTCTCATCTCTTTTTCAATTGGTGCGTAGTTCTTTTCATAGTCGTTCCACACCTTTGATGCGTATGATACTGGTTTTCCATTCTGTAGGAGGACAGCTCCCATACCTACATCAGACATGTCAGTCTGTATCGTGACTGGCTTTTCTAAGTCATAGTAAGCCAAGATAGGTGTGTTTGCTATAGCTTTCTTTATGTCTTCGAATGCTCTTTGTTGTACCTCCGCCCATTGGAAAATCTGGTCCTTCCGCGTTAGCCTGTTTAGAGGTTCACATTTTGTTGTCAGTGAGTGATCAAATTTCGAGAGGTATTTAACCATTCCTATGAAGCGTCTTAGATTATGCAAATCGCGAGGTGCTGGGAACTCTATGATTGCCCGTATTTTTTCTTCATCAGGCTTCAAGCCTGTGTTAGTCAGTGTATGACCCATGTAAGTGACTTCCTCTGTGAGGAATTTGCATTTGTCGAGGTTAATTCTTATGTTTCTTTCTCTGCATCTCTGCAAATATGCTCGCAAGTTTTGGTTGTGGTTATTGATGGCTTGGTCTGAGTTGTTTCCAAATCCTTCAACCAGACAGTCATCTTGAATAATGCTAACCCCGTTTATCCCTTGGAATTGTTCGATCATTTTTGTTTGGAATGCCTTGCTGGCTGGTGTGATACCCATGGGTAATCATTTGTATCGATAATTGCCCCGAGGCGTTCCGAAGGCGGTCAGTTCTCTTGCCTTGTCGTTCAACTTGCAATGCCAGTATCCACTTCTTACGTCCAATTTACTAAATTTTATTGCGTTTTTATTTGCAAACCTGTGTGTGATGGATTCCAAGCTTGGTAGCTGGCAGTGGTAGTTGTTGATCAGTGCCTTGTTTAATGGTTTGGGGTCTAAACATATCCGAAGTTTTCCGCTGCGTTTTCTTTCAATCACATAGCTGTTGAGCCATGAGCTAGGTCCTTCCAGTTTCTCAATTATATTGTCCCTCATCATTTTTTCTAGTTCTTGTTTAAATTGTTTTTCCAGTGCAAATGGGACACCTCTTATGGGTTGTTGTATAGGAACTGTGCCTGGCTCTGTTTGAAGTGTTAGTTCGCCTTCAAATTCACCAACTCTCTCTTCAAAAACGTCTGGGAATTCTAGTAGAACCCCTTTGATGGAATCATCAATGTCTAATTTTCTGATGTTTTTCAGGGCTTGTTCTTTGAGGTCATCGCATTCTACAGCTGAAACTGTCGAATCAAACTGATTTAGGTTGAACCGTATTAAATTTAGCTTTTGGCAAAGACTACAGCTTAAAATTGGTTGTACCTTCTCATTCACAACCATGACTGAGGCTGTCACTTTTCTTCTGTTGACCGGGTTGATAAGTTTTACCCTCATTGTTCCTTCGGTTCTGACCTTTTTCCCTCCGTATACTGAAATATCAAGTTTCTTACCTTTTTTTAGTAAGTGCTCCATCTTGTTGTCCTTAACGAATGTTGCAGGAATTACATTTACAGTTGCTCCAGAATCTATCATTAATTTAATGGGCTTCCCGTTTAATTTTAAATTCGCATGAACTTTATGAATTGTCTCCCCTACAACGTGAAAACATTCGTAAACTTTTTTCTCGTTCTCGTTACCTTTGCAAATTTTTGATTTGGCGAAATGGTTTTTTCTTTTGCACCTAAAACATTCCTGACAATAAGCTGGACAGTTTCTGGTTCTTTTTACATGGCTTCTCTGACAATAAATGCAATCATATTGTTTTTTCTTCCAGTCGCATTGATATCTTTCTCGTATGTGTCGTCATCGACATTTAATTTTTCGTATTTTTCCATTTTTTGCGACTGGATTTTACTTTGTTCTGCAGCTCTGCATCGGTCAATACACTGTGTCAGGGTTAAATCTGGTTCCCTCAGGAGAATTTCGCGCGTTTTTTTATCGTGTAGTCCTTTTATTATTTGTAATTTTATCATATCGTTCTCAGTGACGTTATTCCATTCACAATCTTTAGAACTCGATTTCAAATTTAACAAATAGTCCTCAAAGCTTTCATCTTTACTTTGTTCTTTCCGTAGGAATTCCACTCTGTCTACAGTCAATCTTTTCATAGGTTTGCAGTAGTCCTTGAATGCTTCGATAACGATTTCAAGTTTTTTTTCGTCATCATTTTCAATCGTTTCTCCTTTTGCATTTTTAATTGTTAGGGTTTTGTATATTTGTTGATCCTTTTTTCCTAAAAGGTAAATAAACAAACTTCTTTTTTTCTTTTCAACATTTGCAGCTTTAGTGGTACTATCTCTACCCTCCCCTTCAAATTTCTGAAATTCAAAAAAAAAGATTCACTTCTTCAAGCCACTCGTTAAAGGCTTTATGCAAATTTCTTACTGTCCAGTCAAAACTTTGGGGTGGGTTGATTGACATCATCTTTTGATGTTTTAAACAAAGTAATACTCACTCAGATTATCGTTAAGTTCGTCCTTCTGACACCATGTTTAGTAGAAATAACCCCAAGACTCAAGTGTGACAACATACGTGCTTTATTGATGCCATCTTTTTCTGATTGTGTCCCAGTAAAAAAGCCCCTTAAGGCATTACCAATATTGGGCCGCTTATATATATAAGTCGACCAACAAGGGTACTATTTAACCCATAGCTGGGAGGATAAGGAGGTTCCATCCTTTCCCAAGGGTATTTGCCCGAGAGTGAACGTAATAGCGCGGCTGGAGTTCGAACACGCGTACTACGATTCCACAGTTCAGCGCTTTAACCATTACACCACAAGAACGCCTCCGATTGATTGAATGATTTTAATGACATGCCAAACCATCTAGTGTTATTTTATGCCTAGAGTTTAGGGAACTGCATTAATTGTACGTTCTTATATACATTTTTCGTATTCTTGTTTCTTAGATATTTTTTCACACAGCCCAATCAAATAGCAATTGGTTTTAAACAGATTTATTTAATCGATGGAACCCTAACAGGTCAGAGTGGACCTGGGAGTAATAGCAATGAAGAAGTACTCCACACTCCCCAGATTTCCAGAAATGGTGAACAACTTTCAATATTCTGGACAAGTACTGACACTTTTGAGAAAGCTAAAATTTTTAAATGCCAAATTATAAAATTCAATAATCTTTTTCTTTGCAATTATTGAAAAGGATGTAAAATAGAAGTTTCCCTGACTCAACAAATATGCCATTAATACGCTGGTGAGTTTAATCCACACTGAATGTTTAATTCTCGTGTATTTTAAGATAGGATAATTCTTTTTTGAAGCTTTCTTACTACGATCTCACTGACCAGCACATTGGACTCCTCCAGAGCCTTTTTTTTTTTTTTAGTGCTAGTTGAGTATTTTTCATCAACACCTTCAGCAAATTTTGAGTTGTAAATTATAGACTGGTATTGGCAGGCTTGCCGCGACCGGCCTGCGATCGTAAACAGATCAGATTACACCTTCGCCCTAGAAAAATAACATCCGGGTACGGCCGGAAATGACGAAGCCCTTTTTCGACTCTAACCGGCCGTTACAGCTAAGAAAGGGATAAATTAACATATATCAACATTTGCAAAACACTTCTGCTAGAAATAATTCTATAAAAATGGAAGTAATACTCTTCGCTAGCCTATACCGGGCTATAGAAGTACTTATTTTCTACGTCCATTTTTTTTTTTTTTATAGAAGAACTTTCTATTTATGTGGCGCGGCAGAGGTGGAGTTCCCTTTCTTTCATATGAAAAAGGCTTCGGCGGCGAAAATTCAGAGATCCCCGCGGACTTTCTCGAAATCTTGCTGTCTAGTTCAAGCCATAACCCGGCATACGTGCCCGGACCCAGATTTGAGTTCGTGAAACTGCTTGCTTCATCAGGCTCATATTGCACCAAGTGAGCCGATGAGCAGCATAGACCAGCAGGGTTCGAGTCTCAGCTCGTTCCCGACCTTCCCATCCCCTTTATCCCCACTTTGATCGGCCTTCGGGCTTTTGACCTTAAGTCAAGTCGTGTCTGGTGGGAGGCAGCGACAAATAAACAGAGGTCCCCGCGGACTTTCTCAAAACCTATGTATGGCACTAGACCTTGGTGTCTAGTTCAAGCCATAACCCGGCATACGTGCCCGGACCCACATTTGGGTTCGTGAAACTGCTTGCCTTATCCGGCTCACATTTCACCAAGTGAGCCGATGAGCAGCATAGACCAGCAGGGTTCGAGTCTCGGCTCGTTCCCAACCTTCCCCTCCCCTTTATCCCCACTTTGATCGGCCTTTGGGCTTTTGACCATGTGTCAAGTCGTGTCTGGTGGAAGGCAGCGACAAATAAACAGAGGTCTACGCGGACGCTCTAGGGCGTTTGTGTGTGGCCTTTCCTCTCCAGTTCTTGGGTTGCATTCGGCAGGCCGTCTTACCTCTGGGTGGTTCTGACGGGTGCGTTTCGGCACTGGAGATTTACTCCGGCCTCAGGGGGCCATCCCCCAGGCTTATACCCCCTTTGGGTGGGTTGGGTTTATTGCCTGGCGCCTGAGGCGCCACCAAAAAGGGGAATGCCGACGGGGCCGAAGGTATTTTTGGCCTTGTCGGACACGTGTGGGCCTCGGCCCTGCGACGAGGCCCACCTTAAAAATGGCCTTGTGCCATATTCGTGCGTTGGTGGGACGCAACGATAAATAACAGAGGTCTACGCAGACGCTCTCAGAGCCACTCGGCTCCAGGAGGCTCGGGTCCTATGTTATCGTGGTTGCACCCACCTCACCGCCACTTCTAGGGGCAAATTCAACCTTTTTTTACTGTCCTTTTTAAGGGCCATGAGAGGTCACCCTCTGTGGGTCGGAGTATCTCTGGCGGTCGTTAACGACCAGTCGAAATAGACGGCTTGGAGGCAAACACGAAGAGGACTCACTAAGACCAGTCGCTCGGTTCCGCTCGTCCGTTTGGCTGCGCCGCGCTAAAGGCAAGGGTTAGCCTTTAATTACTGCTCCACAATCTGCGCAGCGCTAAGAAAACGCCAATCTTAGCCTCGGCCTCCTGGCCTGTTCGCTCGACAGTGCAGAGCTTTGGCACGCAAGCCTTAGCTATCGTCTCGTTACGTCCGCACAGCTTTGGCGCGAAACAGCCATAGCTACCGCCCCGACTCGTCCGCACAGCTTTGGCGCGACAAAGCCATAGCCCCCGTAAACGATACGCCCGCACAGCTATCTGGCACGATAAAGCCATAGCTACCATCAACGATGTGACCGCACAGTTATTTGGCACGACAAAGCCATAGCTACCCACCATTACGCTCCGGCGATGCAGTCCCCATAACGACTCACTGTTACGGACTACCCAACAACGCAGCATCTAGTCCACGTAACGACTCGCTGTTACGGACTACCCTAGCAATGCAGCATCTAGTCCACGTAACGACTCGCTGTTACGGACTACCCTAGCAATGCAGCATCTAGTCCACGTAACGACTCGCTGTTACGGGCTAGCAACCAGATCGACACCCCCCTGGTTAACCCAACGTACTGTCAAAATCGGGATAACGATCTACCAACCACGACACTCCAGCAATGCAACATCCTGTCCACGTAACGACTCGCTGTTACGGACCGCCCTAGCATTGCAACAACTAGCCACGACGACCCGCTGTACCAGCTAGCATCCAACGACCAGACCGGTCTCAGCTGCCCGCAACGACCATCCAGCTGCATCCAACGACCCGACCGATCTCAGCTTACCAGCATCAAGCATCCAGCTGTATCTTCACGACTCGACCAACGCCAGCTACCCTCGTCGAACGTCCAGCTGCGCACATCTACAACTCGACCATACCAGCTATCGACGTAACCCATCCTAGCTGAAGACCACATACAACCGCCACGGACATTTACATACACGTTTGTAATTCCAGCAATAAAATCGTCACTTTTGTTGTATCTGTTATCTCGCAAATTTTTGGAAGAATCAGTCAACAATGTTATTCTGCTGTTTTGAGAATAACTTATTTCTTTGATTTTGAATTTTATAAATGAACTTTTACAAACCTGAACTATTTTTACCTTGAGTGAAAATCATTTTTAGGTTGCACCAAAGGAAAATATATAACTAAATGATTGAGTATCTTATTCTATAAAAATGTTTTTGAATGTTTAGCACAAAGTTAAAATGTTCATATTTTTAATTGATGTCTTGGAATAAAATTCTCAAATCTTGTACAAATTTATTTTGCGATTAATTTTCTTTTTAATTTTGAACAAATTCATTTGGTGATTTTCTTGTGTCTTAAAAATCTTAAATTTTTGCCCAAATTTGTTTGTGTCCGAAGATTCTCCTGTAAGTAGGAATTGACAAACTCGAACAGACGAAAACAACACACGTGTGGTACGTAGAGAGGTGAAAACTTTATTAAGGGCTTATGGGATAGAAAAAGGGTAAACAAAGGGGAGATAGATCGAATGTAAAATAAAATATCCAGTCACTTACAGAAGCAAAATCTTGTTAAGTGGATGGATAATTAATTTAACATTAAAAAAATACACATCAATTTAAACATTAAATGTGATTTTATTCGTACAAAGTATTTTAATACTCAATTTTAGATTGTTTCTGTAATAGAATTTTTAAAGGATTATGTTTCTTACAAAAAAATAACACAAGAAACAAGTCTTTCAACGTAAAAAGAAAAAAAAAGAAAGAAAAACAACCACACTGTAAGGGAGATAACTCACGGCGTTCTTTAACCATAAGATAACCACCCTAACGTGTGTCAATTTAAAATACATTATTAAACCAGGAATAGATGTAACACATGCGTCCAATAAACTGTCTATTTACAGATGAAAAAAATATAAACCATACATATTAAATTCACTTAAAAAGAAAGAAAGCACAATTTATTGCACTTTAGCTTTTCTGTCGAATGAGCGAACGGTTAACTCTTGTAGTAATCTTCGAAAAAGATTTGAACCGAAAACAACGAACAAAGCAGAAGTACGGATACAAAGAAATAATAGAACTCGTTAGAATTCAAAATTAAATCATGTTTACAGGTTCAATAAGTCTATAACGGTAAGAGGTTATTTTACCTCCTCGTTATATTGTAAGGGAAATAAAGGGAGAAGAGCGAAGATACCGTAAGGTTTTCAATTTTAGAAGTTTAATGAAGCTTGAGTTGGAAAGAAGCCTTTTGTACTGGTCGTCGTAGTTAGAAGGAAAACAGGTATAAAAGGGTTGAGCAGGCATTTAACGTGTTACCAGTTGTTGGTAGTCCTGTAGATTTTGGAGTGAGGAATAAAGGTCTCCAAAATAGGTAAGCAGAATTGAAGTGGATGGTTGTCTGGGCGTGATACACTTCGCTGTAGACGTAGCAAAAGTCGTGTTTGCTGTTAAAGAACAGGAATGATGTAGTCACCCATAAATGTGTGGTCCTAGTTGCTGTAAGAGAGAGAGAGAGAGAGAGAGAGAGAGAGAGAGAGAGAGAGAGAGAGGCATGAAGGTCTCCAGAAAATGTTGTCCAGGAATGAAGTAGGTGGATGTCTGAGCGTAATTACGCGTCGCTGTAGACATAGCAAAAGTTAGAGGCGACATAAAAGTGTTCCTGTAAGTGGCGGATTACATACATCTAATTCATGTTCAACTGGGTCTGAGAGGGTAAACTCAAAAGGTCCATAAATTAGACGGCTTTCCTCATGGTGCTGTGATTCTGCTGCAATAAAGGGAGCAGACAGAAAGTACGTCCGTCCTGCTCGAAAGGTTCTGAGGAAGAGGTAGAATGGCGCTCTTTCACCGTCTTTGAATTACCCGGGAAAATGGTCCGGGCAGAATGGGACAAGTCATCCTCATTGGGTGAAAATATAAGACGAAACCAACGGTCAAGTTAATTTATGCGCCAAATAAAAATTCGAAGTTCTTTCTGCTGCATGTCCTTTAAAAAATGGAAGTCTTCATTACAGTAGAATCTTCTGTTGAACAGCAGCAGCAAACATAATTAAGAAAAAATGTATTGAGACCGATTTCAGTAATTAGTTTCTTAGAAGAGTCTTTAAGGGGAGAACTCCAACAGCCCTGTATTCTGCATTCATAATTTTTGAGTTCATGGCATAGCAATTCCATGGTAGAAAACTTGAAATAATTGCCTCCATTCAGCAATTATGAATATTTCCTTTCAAATAGGAGACTCAACAATTGAATAAGGATAATTGATAGAACTCCATCCGGTCTCAGTCAGCCATTAGAAATTTTCCTTTTCCGAGGAAAATTTCTGCACACCATATGGTTCTCAGCGGTTAAGCGCGAAGCTCCTCTTTGAACGGCCCGTTCCCGCCAAAGTCTTCTCCAAAAAAGGCTGTGGTTCCTATTTCCCACTTCAACGTCAAAAATGGTGTTAGTTCCGGTCACGTCACTAATCCACTTCCTCCGGCGAAGACGAAAAAAGACCCGTCAACAAATACCTCCATCATTCGAAAAAATGATTTTGACAATTTCCAATCTGTAATGTTCTCAGTTCAGAGTTCATAATTACTGTCATCTTGTCGTTATTGTTGTTTCGATCATCTGTAACGGTAACTGCATAGTTGTCTAAGGTAGTAATGCCCCTTTCTTTTATGGGTCATTTAAGACATCTTTCTCTTGTGGCGATTTAGGAATTAACAAAAAACTCCCAACCGGATATTGACTCGTCGGCTGCCAGATACAAAATGTATAAACGTGTCGCCACGCATAAGGCTCCACGCATCCATCCGGTTTAAAATTAGAAAAAGAAAAATAATAAAATGTAAAGTAGCCAATGAGAAGTGGTCGCGCCAAAATTAGAAGAATTTTGGAGTAGCGAATTTGGAGCCGGTGAACCGACCTCTTTTCGGGTAGTGACGTCGAACCGACAACACCGATTTTACTATCTTGGTGTTTTGGACACCACGCTATGTTTTGAGACGTAGCGTTGGTTAGTCCATTCACCAAGTAAATAAAGGAAAGGATAAAAGAAATGTTTTCGTCTCCTATCTGTTCTTATTTTTCCTTTTGTATATTTCTTTTAGTCCTTCTTTGGGCAAGGCATTGCACCGGCCAGTCAACGTGGGGTAAAATAATATAACCAAAATATGGAGTCAGATAACTTACGGCAACACAGCCTTGCCCTTAGCAACTGACCTTCATAAAAAACCTTTAAACTCCACACTCTCTCAAGTGAAGTGTCGTTTCCACGAACCCAAAACTTTCTTATTAAAAAATATGCATCCACTCAACTCATGAGTAAAATTGTTATGTAATCATATCATGTTTTTAAGTTTATTGTTATTCGTATCATAGTGTAAGTGAATATCTGACATGTTTTGTTCAGTTCTCTGGTGTTGAAGGTGTGAAGAGTTTATTCAATTAACATCAGTAAACAGGAACTCTATCTTCGTTTGGTAACTGAAGGTGGCATAATGGTGCAATTCATTTGAGGGGGCATCTGTCATTACAAGTAGACACACACACACACACACACACACACACACACACACAACGTTATTTTAATAAACTTTAACAGTTCATAGTATGGATTTTAATCTGTTGCTAGATTATGAGGAAGAAAAAAATATTTTCTTCACATTTCTCTATTAATAATCTCCCCTCTTAATAAAGTATTTTGCCTTGATTGTGTTATATCAACGTACGGTTACAAGGAAAGAAATAAGCACAATTGCAAAAACAAAGAACACGAAGGCGCGTAAAAGTTTTAACAATTTTATTGGAAACAAATGGGTAAAAAGTTCAAACCGGTGAGTTTGTAAAAACGTGTTGATATAGAATTAAAAAGTAGAAAAAATGTACTATGCTTAAAAGTAGTAGGATTGTTGGACTTACACGTACACGGTCAATCGGATGCTAGGGATGCGGAGAGGAGAGGGGTGTTCGGTGATTTACGGGTTAGTCGCTTCCTTCAAAGCAGAGAAGAGGAAAGTCAATGTGGGCGATGCGTGGTTTCGCCTCTCTCTCTCTCTCTCTCTCTCTCTCTCTCTCTCTCTCTCTCTCTCTCTCTCTCTCTCTCTCTCTCTCTTGGAGTTCTGGTCGGCGGACTGTCGTCTGCCTTCTTTTGATCTGCCCCGCTGTCGAGAAATTTGTCTTTTATATCGTTTTTCTCTTCTGGTCGGATCAGATTGGGTTTTCTTTGTTTTTTACCGCGAAGGTCACGGATTGGCCGAAAAATTACTTTTAATCATTTTTTATTTTTTGACAAATTTCATCAACATTTTGCTATGCGCCGATCCTATGCGCAGAAACCCCTTTTTTCATTTTGAAGAAAATCTCAGCACTGATAACATCCGGTAAATGCTCTCGTGGCCGCTAGTTGCAATCATTATTTTGGATGTACGATCAACTAGAAAGAGATCTCTTTCGGTCATATAACAATTGCACCAACAACTGTTTTCAAATTTTATTCATGTAGAAAGTATTAGTTTATTTCAAATTTGATTGTTTATCTTTTTCTTTAATGTTGAATTGGCCGAAAAAACTGGAAAAAAAAAAAAACAGACGAAAGAAGAAAGTACAGCATTGTTTTCATTTCTTTAATTTGTTTACAAATAAAAAAACTTTTTTTCACTAACGAAAAGTCAAGATTAAACATTTGATTCTGATTTGGTTTAATTTTAGTTGTGATTGTTTTTCTTTTATGTTTTGATTTGAATGAATATGACTACTGATCTTTACCGAAGAAGAGTCGTTACGTTACCTCCTCGCTATTTTTGTGGGAAATAAAGTAGAAGAACGAAGATGCCGAAAGTTTTTCAAGTAGGTTTAATGGCAGCCAGAATAAAGGGTACTTTCATGCTGCAAGTCTCGTAGGAAGGGAGGAAGGAAATAGTCATTAAGTTGAGAAGGGATTATAGCAGCTAAATGCCTGACCGGATTATATGTGTCGCTACAGTCAAGGCAATGCTGAATGTCTGAGCGGAATATGCGTCGCCATAGACATAGCAAAAGTCGTGTTTGCTGTTTAAGAACAGGAATGATGTAGTCACCGATAAATGTGTGGTCCTGGTTGCTGTAGGAGAGAGGCATGAAGGTCTCCAGAAAAGGCTGCCCAGGAGTGAGGTAGCTGGATGCTTGAGCGTAATTATGCGTCGCTGTAGACATAGCAAAAGTTAGAGAGGACATAAAAGTGTTCCTGTAAGTGGCGGATTACATGCATCTAACTCATGTTCAACTGGGAACCCTTGGTCTAAGAGAATAGACTCAAGAGGTCCATAAATTAGATGGCTTTCCTCATGGTGTTGTGATTCTGCTGCTATGAAGGGAGCGTCCGTCCTGCTCGAAAGGTTCTAAGGAAGAGATAGTTTGGCGGGCTTTCACCATTTTTATGTTGACCGGGAAAATGGTCCGGGCTGAATAGGATAAGTCATCCTCATTGGGTGAAAATATGCGACGACCATAACGGTCAAATTAATTTACGCGCCAAACAAAAATACGAAGTTCTTTCTGCTACAATCTCTTGAAGAAAATTTTCTCTAGTTTAGAAAATCGGAAATTATCAATTTTTAATTTTTCAAATTTTTTTTTTATCTGTGTGGATAACCTTTGTTCTTCCATACTTTAAATAACACAAGTTTGGAAATTTGCAAATCGGCTGTTAAAAATAAGTTAAATGTCATTGGTTTATCAAAGTTGGACCGTTACAGTCCCTTCGTGGGTATTTAAACGACTAGGCAGGATTCTTTCGTCAGTCTGCTTTTACACCGGCCACAGTCCGTTAGTATTTCAGTTTTTCACAGGTTCGGTTGAACCCTGTAAACCGGTCAACCATCCAATGGAAGTTGATTTGAAAGCCAAGTTTGCTTTTTTAAAGACTCCACCGGTCTTCCAGGAAACGGTGTAAAATTACCTATTAACTAAGTGAGAGTTAACGAGTTTCTGCAGTTGAGGAGAAGCCCACAATTGGTTTCTTTTTATAAAAGACAAAAAAAGTTGATGAATTCTCCCTACTCTACACGAGTATGTTTTGGGAGACATTTTTTAAGAAGAAAGGAAAGTGGAAGAAATTTAATGAAAAAGGTTAAATTTCTCTGAACACCATCCTTAAAATTGTTTAGAAGCCCTGGAAAAAATACTGCTACTGGAAGTGAAAAAGAAATTTATATCAGCCTGTGAGAGCCTTGTGCCATAAATTAGAGACGGGAGAAAGAAAAAGGAAAAGAGAAGAAAATTGTAACTGACTGAGAAAGCCTAGCGCCATAAATTTGAAACAAAAGGAAAAAGAAAAGAAAACTTTGAATTCATGTCGTGTTGCCATAAAGAACGAAGAAGAAATGAAGAGGAATAACACTTTATATAAGAATATACGATCTCTCTATTATTACTCGAAAGGGTCGAAGTTGACTGTGAGAGAGAGAGAGAGAGAGAGAGAGAGAGAGAGAGACGAAAGACTGCTATAGTGACACTTTTCTTAACCACGTTGTGAGTCTATTTTCAGGGCCTTATGTCTTTGCTTCCTTGACAGGAGGTTCTCAAACGGGATCCGCCGCCCCACACTGGGTACTCGTCGACTGCTCTCAGAACCCGAATTCCTTTTGTCTGTACGACTGACCGTGACTGACCGTTCTGTCTGTGGGTACCCGTGTATATATAATTTCATTACACCTAACCTTCCTTCCAGCTGTCAACCCCCATGATCTGCTTCCTCTGTTCTCTTGTTTACACAGCTGTAACACCTTGTTTAAAGATGCCAGTTTTGATTCAATTGAGAATGCTTTTCATTTCATAAAAGGTGACTTTGCAGTATCCAGAGGGTTGATGGAGAATTTTGACACATGCAAGGAATGGTTTGGCTTTTTTTTCCAGAATCTTTTAGAGAGTTCTTCATTATCAGAATCACTGGAAAGCGTATACTTTACCAGTATTTTTTAAAATATTGCTTGTTTAAGGAATATTCTTTGGAGGCAGAATGTTTAGCTTGTAAAGAAAAGTATTTTGCATCTTGTCTGTTATTTGTTTATTTACTGTTAAAAAAACAAGTGAACATTCTCTATGTGTGCTTATTCCATAAATTTTGCAAGAGGAAGAAGAGTATTGAAGTAAACGATCGTTGACAGGGTGTGTTTCCTCTGCTCGTGTCCAGTTTTATTAAGATACAAGGTGAATCAGACAGTGCATTCGCGTTAAATTGAGTGGCTACATGAACATCGGCTTTACATCTTCCATATACTTCGACTCCAAGTTCACCTAGGAGTATTTTCTGCTTGGGATCTGTCACAAATAATTTACAACCGACTTTCACAGCGAGTTGGTAAAAAAATGTTACCACTACTGACAGGGTACTTTCCTCCATCCTTTTTCTTCAAGGTGGTCACGTTTGCTGAGGACAGATCTCGAGCCAGTTGGAAATAGCTCAACTCAAAGGAAATTGTTTACATGTGCCATTTTAGAATACTTTAATCACTTGTCAGCCTTGATTGTCTAGGCTGATATTTAGTCTTTAATATGACTAAACAACAGACCGTCCATGCTGCGGCTGCCGTTACCTGAGAAAGACGTATGGGATACACATTTTTCTAGTCTTAAAATAAGCAATAAAAACATACTTAAGAACATTCTAGAAATTTAGGATCAAAACTGTATTAGCATTTAAGTCGCATTTTTGTATTTTTCAACCAATCAGCAAAAAACATAGAATAGAACATTCTAGAAAAATAGGATCGGAAGTCAACTAACAGAAAATATTTAGGCTCGAAAATAAAATAGTAAAATACAAATCTGATTGGTCAATAAATGTCTACGCGCCAAAATTTTAGGACGATTCATTGATCCACCTGTAGGATATGAATAACACAGACTAACACAAACTTACTCTCAGACGAAGACTAAGACAACACCACAAGCCACTAAGCCAGTAAAGCAGTCGCCGATACATTCCGACAAATTCCTTTCCTTCCTCAACTAAAGTTCAATGACCTCTCTTCAGATGGCCGAGAATCACATTCAAAAGAAAAACCCGACAAACTTTCTTTCATCAACGCGACACGCTGTTGCCACAATCATAAAACCCGCTATGAACTTAATGTAAGTAAGAACGACTTATTTACGGAATCCATTAACATGAACATACACACATCTTTAAACGAATTCATTTTCTTCTTGCCAAACGTTATTTTCCAAAAGGCCATTTACACATCATGTATTTTATTTGTTTTCATATTCTGTTATATGCATATTAAATTGTTTGTTGTTTAATGTTCGTTGTGTTCTTTTCCATTTCTTTTACGCGATTGTAAAGTTTTGTGTTGTATTTGTGGTGGGAATAATTTAGAGAGCAATACCCGTAAATTACGGACGCACATCTACTGAAATAACCAAATTACATACACCCTCCACAGACGCCATGGTGGGGATTCTTGCCTCTTTAAAAGTCGTAATGGTGGAGTTTGCATTGAGATTTGTCTGGTGTCGGTCAGTGATTCTGGATGATACAAGTGGGGTGTTGTGAGACAGTCAAGGGTGGTTTGTAGAATTGTATTGGATGAGGCCAACATTCAAACTGCAACTGAGGCATCTCTCCTAATTAAGTGGGCATTAACCTGTAGGAGTTATGAAGTTTTTTTTGTTAGTAGAACTTTGGTTTGAGCGTATCTGACTCTGTTTTCTTCTTAACCCCATCCTAATTCGTTGGCGTCTTCTTGTCTGTAGAAGGCTGCAAAGGAATGAAGGAAAGAACGAACACGAAGATAGGAGATATCTTTTTAATCTTAACTTTATTTTGGGGTTCAACAGCCATTCTGTGGATGAAGAAAATGCTTCCTGAATCCCATCGGAATGGTCCCGTTTCCTAGAAAAGGTGTTAAAATATACTAGTGACTCCCGGTGGTAGATAAATCCAAATTTGGTGCCTTTTATAATGTTTGTTTCGGCAGTGTTGGCTCCCTAGCTGCATACATAGGTATGCACAAAGGTCCTTTTTAGGACCATAAGAGGTCTCTGTCTGCGGATCAGAGCATCTCTGGAGATCAGTAATGATCAGTCGAAATAGACGGCCTGGAGGCAAACACGAAGACGGATTCTAAGACCATCCGGTCTTAACCATCGCTCGGTTCCGATAGTCCGATAAGCTGCGCAGCGCTAATGGCACGGTCCAGCCTTTAGCTACCGCTTCGATATCTGCGCAGCGCTAAGATAACGTCCATCTTAGCCTCGGCCTCCTGGCCTGTCCGCTCGTCCGCACGGCTTTGGCGCGACCCAGCCATAGTCATCATCCGCCCGGCTTTGGCGCGACCCAGCCATAGCCATCGTCCGCACGGCTTTGGCCCGACGCAGCCATAGCCATCGTCCGCACGGCTTTGGCGCGACCCAGCCATAGCCATCGCCCGCACGGCTTTGGCGAGAACCAGCCATAGTCATCGTCCGCACGGCTTTGACACGGCAAAGCCTTCGCTCCCGTCCGATACGTCCGCACGGCTTTGGCGCGACCCAGCCATAGCCATCGTCCGCACGGCTTTGACACGGCAAAGCCTTCGCTCCCGTCCGATACGTCCGCACGGCTAGGGGGCACGACAAAGCCCTAGCCTTTCCTCGACTCGTTCGCTCGATCTCGCCTAAACTAAGGCCCGGCAAACCTTAACCTCAGTCTCAGACCTTTCACTTGGTCCATAACACTAAGACACGGCTCAGTCTTAGTCACTAGCTCGCCCGACACTACATGACCAAGCTGCCATAACCGAACTCGACCTCGACGGTACCACGCAGTCCACGTAACGACTCGCTGCTACGGACTGTTTCTACCACTGCAACACCTGGCTCACGTACGACCCGCCGTACGAGCCAGCAACCGGATCGACACACCCTTGCTTAACCCAACACACCGTCATAACCGGGAATATCGATCTACCAACCTCGACCGACCTCAGCTGCCCGCGACGACTGTCCAACTGTACTCAACGACTCAACTGATCTCAGCTTACCAGCATCAAACATCCAGCTGTATCTCCACGTCTCGACCCTCGTCGATCGTCCAGCTACGAACATCTACAACGCGATCATACCAGCTACCAACATCGCCCATCTAGCTGAAGACCACTTACAACCGCCACGGACATTTACATACACGCTTGTAAATACGACAAATAAATTGCCACTTGTTATAATTGTTACCTCGCTTTTGTCCCTTCATTGTGTTTTGGCTGTTCTCATTCACACGTTTAACCGTATAACTCATTTGCGGGGTCGACGTGCTTATCGGTTCCGCAACAAGAGAACTTCCATTACGAACACACGAACTTTTTTTCGAAAAGGATTAATTCTGCTGGGATAAATTCGTAATAACAAAATAAAATACATTATATTTAAAAGTTCCGCTTCAAAGTATAATGAAATATTTCATTGTTACTTATATTTAATAAAGGAACTTCCTCTCAGCCAAGCAGGGTGGTAGTAAACAACCCCGATATAAACTCAGCGGTCAAAGACCCAAACACAGTCCGACTATGACAGCCTGTAGGCGAAGAAGGTAGTCCATACTCCCGCTGGTCAAAGAACTCCGACGAAGGCCTTATCAACAGCAGCCTTCGGAGACGCACAGTTCCATGCCTACCCAACAGCCGATGTCTTGACTCCAGCCAGTAGACGACACAGGAACCAGCCGTGGACCCAGCATAGCCAGCCAAACTAACCACAGCTACTTTTCTCATTCAAACAGCTCTTCTAAGAGCTAACCTTAGAAAGTCTTTTAAGATCTCTTTTGATCTTCTCAATTCCCCACCCCGGCTGCAGCTTCACCAGCAGCAGTTCCTGCTCCTTCCACCACTTGCAGACCAGCTCCACCTTCACCAGCAGCTGTTCCTGCTCCTTCCACCACTTGCAGACCAGCTCCACCTTCACCAGCAGCTGTTCCTGCTCCTTCCACCACTTGCAGACCAGCTCCACCTTCACCAGCAGCAGTTCCTGCCCGACCAAGCTATTAGCGCCAGTTTTATCCAGCAGCGGATTTCTGCAACACCTTGGTTTACAAGCAGCCACTGCTCGGACAAACATAACACACTGTGGCCACATGGACACATATCCGGTTAACCAAAAGAATTGCACAACTGGATCTCCAATCATCCAGCCTCTGCAACCAGAAACTGAATTTTTGGATTCGCGACAGGCCAGTCACGCATACCAATTCAGCTGATACCCTCGTCCCTGAACGGAACAATTTTTATTTGTTATCGATTCGCCGAATAAATCTTGGCCTTTTCGAATTAACCCTCTTGTCTTTGTTCTTTTTGCCAAATTGGTCGTCATTCAAGTTTTTTTCAAATGTTTCTGGGATTAATGTATTTATTGGTCCCGCAACAGAAGTGTTAGTGTCCCAGTTGATAGAGTTACCGAGCCCTAATGTCACGAGAGAGAAGAAACAGTTCCAGTTGTGTGTGCTCTGAAATATTTCAAACAAATAAAAGAAATGTCGAATAACAATGAAAAAGAAAATTAGATAGGCTGCATCCGTGAAAATTGATGATGTCCAAAAAGTGACTCTACTCGTAAATTAATTAAGGGTGCAGGGTGACTGATTTGAAAAAATATATTTCAAAACGTTTTCTTTGGAAAAAAATTGCTTTGGAAGATATATTTTTTTTAAAATCATGATTCTTTTTCGAAAAATTTTTCCTTTACAAATCATTATTGTCTGCTGGTTGACGTTTGAAATGTAAATCACTTTTCTCACTAAAATATCTTAAGTTTTAATGTTTGTTAAAAAGAATTTTAAAAAATAAAAATACAATCCTCCAGTATCACTTCTTTTTTAAAAAAAAACAAAAACTAATTAACTTCACATATGCCAACAAAAATTCATTTCACTTTTTTTGTCATATATTTTAGTTAAAAGTTTGTGAATATGTCTATGAGTTCAAGTTAAACATTTGGTAAGAAAAGTTTTGGTAAACAGGCCAAACCCTTGACCATTTACCAAAACTTTTTTCATTCCTTAACCTGCATTGGAAAAATAAGGTCTAAAATGTTCAACTTTGGGTTATTCTTACCACATATCTAACCGGGATTGTGTTTATTACTTTTATGGGCCAGATTTGGTTATTTACAAAGCTTTGCTTAATTGTGGCACAAGGGGAAATTTATGAAGCACCCAGTGAGACGCGAACTCACTAGCTTGATAGTCTAGCTTGGTAACCATTACACTGTTGTAAGGATTTCCGTGGGTTTTAATTTTTTTTTTTAGAATTAAAAAAAAATCCATTCTCATAGTTTCTCTTATTTCCCTTTGTTTATTGCCGCTCTTTAGAAAATATTTTAGTTGATCGCAAACGAATATTTTTATTAAATTGAAAACATTGAGAGATTTAAAATTTGACTATTTCTTCTTCTACTGTGATGTTACATCGCCATAAGAAGGTTCTAACGGAAGAAGATAGAAAGAAGTAAGTTTTTTTTTAATTTTATCTGAATTTCTATGTTTACAAATTAATTTATAAAAATATATAATAGTAACAAATGAATTATTTTTCTTGCTTGTACAGAATAGCTCACCCATTCAAACTCGATAATTTTAAGGTAATGTGCATAAAAGGATGTTGTATAAGTTTTTATCATTTGCTTTATTGGTACATTTGAAGATTTTATTCAATGGTTACAGTTAACCCCTTAAATTACAAATCGTTCAAATCTCAACATAGTGTT
Organism: Sepioteuthis lessoniana; assembly: GCA_963585895.1. Lineage (NCBI taxonomy): Eukaryota > Metazoa > Mollusca > Cephalopoda > Myopsida > Loliginidae > Sepioteuthis > Sepioteuthis lessoniana. The sequence goes on along the minus strand of OY757908.1, from coordinate 262,246 downwards.
AGGAGACGGAAATACTAAAGAAATATAGTCAATGAAAATGGAATTCCGAATTTTAGCTCTTCAGTTAAAAAAAAAAGTAAATGACTTAAACTTACTCTTATCAAGATGTTGAATGTAAATATTTCATATATATATATATATATATATATATATATATATATATATATATATATACAACATCACGGCAGAATTAACGGAAATTTTCATGGGTGGGCTATTCTGTATAAGGACCAATTTTTTTTAGACTGACGAAGTCATTTGTTATTTATTTTTGTGGTGTATTTTTATTGGAAAATAATGTATTATGTCTCTTTGATATATTTTGATTTAAACGAATATGAAGTTCGTTTCCACCTGGAATTTTATATTTTTAAGAACATGTCCCTTAGTTCTAAGTAGGGGTTACACAAAGACGCACACAAAATCAGGGTTCATTTTAATATAATTCGTACATTGTAAATTGAACCCCCATTTTATAGGCAAACGTCACGTAACCACTCCAAAAAATGCTGAATAACATGAATAATTTCTGGGAAAAAAAACTTATATTTCATTGAAAAGAAGCAGAAAATTATATTTTCCTATAAAAAAAAAAACCTCATCTAGATGAAAACAAATAATGATCAATGAACATTGAAGAAATATTTAAAATGTGAAAATATTTTGTCTTTGGTTAATACATAAATTAGTTTTATCTTTTTCTTTTTAAAAATTGCATTTCAAATGTTTGCTCTCCACCCCCCCCTTAATTGTTGTGATATTTCTAGTATTTACCTTGTTTTTAATTTGACTTGAAGTTGATAATTAAAGAAATTATGAACGAAATAACAAAGAAGCGATTGAAATTTCTATAAAAGTTTATTTCATCGTCATAATCTTCGTAAAGTTAAAAACTGGAGAAAATTATATATATATATATATATATATATATATATAATCGGTGATAATTGGGTTTTAAAAAAAGTTGTTTACATTTCCTAAAACGGTGTGCCGTAAGGCTTCGTGTGGGAATTTTTTTTAACAAATCAAGTAATCAGATTTTAATTCTGTCAAGGAATTTATTTTTGCAAACTTTGGAAATATTTTGAATTCACCCTTCCCCCCCGCCTTCACACACACTTTTCATTTAACATAAAACCTTATGATGTCTGTTATAAAAATGCACTACTTATCCAGAATAGTTCATTGTTGAAATTGACATAGTCAAAGTGAGTCAAAATATATTACCACTGGTATTTTCTCAGCGAGCTATTCTGGACAAATACTGAAAATGCTTAACTGTTTTTTGTTTTGTTTTTCGTTTGTTTTTGTTTTTTTTTGGGGGGGGTCAAATTTAGAATTGCCAAAGAGCACTCAATGCAATTTTTCAAAACACTTTAAAAATTCCCCTTCGAAAGAAAAATTAGTACAATTTTCAGTATTTAAGTAGACCTTACTCCATTTAATTCTACATATAAAATTATCACGAGGTTAATAGATAGTTTGCATGTTATTTACTAAGTTTTGCTTAGTTGTGGAAAAAGGGAGGATGTATGGCCACCCAGTGAGAATCGAACTCACAATGGTCTGCTAATCTAGCTTGCTAACTATTACACCACATGAGGTAGCCTAGTTATTTATTAATATGGGGCACACAGAATTAAACTCACTAACGATGGTCTGTTAAAATAACTTGTTAACCATTACATCATGCAACATACTTAAATAGTTTAAATGTTACATAAATAAATTTACGACTATTTTTATTCGATTTTTATTTATATACTAGAACCTGTTTCTTTTTTCTTTTAAATGTTCTTGATTGCAAAAAGTTAAAAATTCTCTTAAAATAACAGGTCAGTTTTAGTGTCTACTTTTAAAATTTTTATCTGTCTTACGATATTGTTGATTTATGATTTTTTTTTTTTTAAGTAGAAAAAAATTTGCATTAACATTTTATTTTATTTAGTTTTCACACAATAGTTGTTTTTTTTTTTAAATATTTATGCTCAGAACATCAGAAAATTAATTTTTATGAAATATTGTTTCTATAATAGAGAGCATCCAAGAAAAATGTTCAAGGTGGAACCTTTGTGAACCGTTCGGGGTGGGAAGTGCAGCGGGCAGAGCATTTCCAATGAATCCACTTGTAAACTTTTGTCAATGCTTTATTTCGTCTGCTGCTGCTGCTGCTATGAGAACGGGAAGTTGAAAAGTTCATAGGCTGACATCGTATCTGCTGTTGATGACTTTTTTATCAATGGGATCCAAGCACTGCAACACGAATGGAAAAATGTGCTTGTTTGTGGACCACAAGGAAGACTATGAGGGTTAACTGAAAATTTTATATGGTGACATCATATCAGCTGTTCTGCTCTGTTGGCTGGGGAGGGTGTAGAATATGTCAACTGCACCTCTGAAGAAAGGTAAGACACCTTCCTTCCAATGAATGTCCTGATATATGACACTTTCTTTCCAATGAATGTCCTGGGTATGACACTAAACTGCATCTAATGGGGAAGTTCCAGTGCAGGAGCTCTAAGGAATGTAGACCACCTCTTCATTGCCATTACTCCCAGGTCCACTTTGACCCAGAGTGGTAGAACATGTTATGGTCTCATCTCTGGATAAAATAAAACAATTTAATTATTTAGTTGAAACCATTTAACTGTGTGTAAATCAATGAATAATGTTGAATAGAATTATTTATGTTAGCATTACTTGAAACCATTTAACTGTGTGCAAACAAATGAGTTCTAACTCATTTAAAAATGAAGGTATCTACAAACTATTCACTTGCAAATCATGTATATAATATTTATAAACAGGATTTGGTATTAAATAACCATCCAGGGTTGATATGCCATTAAATCAAATGACCTAACCATATCTGCTGTTGATACCATTTTTGACCAATTGAATCCAAGCACTACAACACTGACAGAAAAAGTGTGTGGACTACAAGGGTGGACTAAAAGGTCCTATCATGATGTCATATCTACAAGTGATAATTTTTTTGACCAACTGAATCCAAGCACTGCAACACCAATGGAAGAATTGCGTGGACTTCAAGGGGGACATTGAATGTGTACTGAAAGTTAACAGGCTGAAAAAATTCACATGATATTATATCAGCTGTTGATAACTTTTTGACCAATTAAATTTAAGCACTGCAACATTGACAGAAGAAGTGACTGTACTACTGTAATATTACAACACCAAATCGATATTTGTACCACTGCAGTTCCAATGGGTGTATTAGTGTAGCATTATGCCTTATGTTTCACTCAGACCCTGTTGTAAACTCACTGTGAGAAAAAGTGATGAATATATAAAACACTGTGGGTTCCTTTTTTTTTTTTTTGAAACAAAGTTTATTGCCGCTATCTGTTCCTGGTGGTTGCCAACAAGAGAAACAGAATATGAAAATAAGTCTACTGCTTTATGATAGAAATAAACCGTCTTGAGTAGAGAGAGAGAGAGAGAGAGCAGACACAGACCTTATCTTTCTCATTTTCTTTTGTTGTTCTCATATGTGCTTGCTCACTGGTCCTGTCTTCACAGCATTGTGGCCAGCATGAGAGCCCTTTGCGAAGTTCACCCAAAAATGGGTACTGTAATTTTCAGCCCATCTTCACATCTCCATGGCTAATCCCCAAATGACTTTCTTTTCCTGTTTTCTATCCTGCATCCCTCCTAATGGCTTTTCCGTTTGAGTTTCTTCCAGCCACTCAAAACCTATCTCAAAGTATCTTGTTCAGCCTTGGAACTTTTCAGCCAATCCTCATATACACCTTATCTCAAAGATACAGATGAATGTGAATACCACCATTATTGCTTCAGATTTACAAATGTAAATCTAGCTAGGAAACAACTTACTACTAAAACAATCAACTAGAGTCCCTAATTATATTACACTACAAAGGTGGACTGAAAGTTCCTATTATGATGTTATATCTGCTTTTGATGATTTTTTTGGCCATTGGGATGCAACACTGATTGAAGAAGTGTCTGAACTACCAAAGACATTACAATGGTGTAGTTATAGTTCATAGACTGAAAATTTCATATGTTGACATCATATTTGCAGATGGATCTAAACACTGCAACACTGATGGAGGAAATGTGTGTACAGCAAGGAAGATTATGTTGAAAAATAAACCTCATTTAGTCACATTCTTTGAGAGTATCTTGTTCAGCCTTGGAACTTTTCAGCCAATCCTCATATACACCTTATCTCAAAGATACAGATGAATGTGAATACCACCATTATTGCTTCAGATTTACAAATGTTTAAAATGGTAGATCCAAAACTTTTTTGTGTTTGGAACCCTCACAACTTTCCAAGAATCATGTTTTATGGACCACTCCCACCATTCTAATTTTGAGCAAAACATTTTATGAAATAAAAATTATTTTAGAGAGAAAAAAATTTTTCATATGATCATCGTCAAGATATGCAGACAGCACACAATCCCTTGATTCTCCATTTCAGTCCTGGAGTGAACACAACAAAAATATACTAGGGATATTTCCACCTGAGCTGAACTTAATGGGGTGGAAGGCTTTTACTAGCTCTTATAACAACAGAGGACTTCAATAACACAAATTGCAGCTAATACTGACACAGATCCCATAGAAGTGATTGTGTTTGTCCTAAACACTTGTTCATTTATATCTGTAGACTGTCAGCCTAACATCTGAAGTGAAGACAAAAAACCAGCTGATGTAAGAAAACTTTGTCAAAAAAAAAAAACTGCCTCTCATTTCTGTTGATACCTCTCATATTCTCATCCTGCCCACCAACATGCATACAATTCTGCTTCATGAGTCAAAAGCATTTGACCCCTTGCCACAAAGTATTAACATAAAATCACTGAAGTTTTGGATTAAGCATTCCCCCATTTGAAATATTGAGGGTTTTTATTTTTTCAAAACTTTGTTTAGGTTTATTGTTTGTGGTGATTCAGATCATCTTTCCAAAATCATGTGAAGTTTTTAGATGTGGGTATTCAATCTGTTATGTATTTTAAGCCCTAACTTTGTGTCTGGTATCAAACTTCAAAACATCTTTCACATTTCTTCTTTACTGAGATATAAGTAATGATAACCTCTGTCTGTTGGCACACATTCTTTATTTTTTTCAAAACATCTCTCCCATTTCTGCCTTGTACAAAAACTATGTATTTGTCATTGGAGCATTGACAGAAATGACAACTGCACCATTCAATGGCTCAGGGCTAACTGCAGTCTATAAAGAGCAAGGATGATATTTAGATGTTCGCACATTTCTTTCTTCCTTCCTTGTCTATATTCTCTCCTCCCTTCTTTCTTTCCTCTGTACATTTGTTCATTTCTTACATAAATATGACTGGTTGACACTTGATCAAAGCATACCCCATCTAATTTTGCCATTGTCTTATGAAACCACTTTTGGTGCCCACAATTCTGTGTTTTTTCCATCCATTATAACTCCAGAAAAGGCAGGTAGCATCCATTGTGATAATTATTTTTCATTCAGACCACATCAACTTAAAGTTAAAATCTAGTTTTTAACTCCTAGAATTGTGATCATTTGAATTTAACTTCTCCAGTATAATCCTATCTTTCAGCTGACCTTGGAGGGATCACTACACATCAATCAACCTGAGTTGACCTCAGCTAGGCATAACAACAGAAATTGTTTAAATCTTTTCAAATAATACTCTGTGCTGAATAAGATATTTGTTGTATTATCTAACATCATCTTAAGTCACTCAATTGCATTGGTGGTTGTCTTCTGTTGGCAAAATAAATCTTTGACAGAACTAAAAATTCCTTTTCAAATTATATTGCATTTAATAACATTCCCTTTGATTATGTTTGGGGAATAGTAATATAAAAATATTCGTCACTGAACCTAAATTAAATGATTTGTTGTAGTTCATTGAAAAAATTGAATTATTATGATTTTATTATTACAATTAATTAATGAATTTCCTATTTTGTTTAATAATACCTCTTCTTCATTTACAGATATCAAATACAGAGAAGGACAATTATCATATTAAAAAAAACAAACAAGCAACCACATCACAAAGAAATAATGTGTTCTTGAATCTGCTTTCTCATAGTGTAAAAGTGAAAGGACGAACACAGATAAACAAACCAGATAATTGTGAAGTGTTAATCCTGATTTTCTGATAACACTAGCCTGACAAGACATATGCAAACACACAGAGTAGAGAAACTATATTCCTGTGAAGTGTGTGGTTCAGCCTTTTCAAAGAATTCCCATTTGACTATACATATGCGGACACATACTGGAGAGAAACCATATTCTTGCGAAGTCTGTGGTTCAGCATTTTCAAGAAACTCACATTTGAAGAGCCACTTGCGAATACACACTGGAGAAAAGCCATATTCTTGTGAAATATGCAGTTCAGCATTTTCAGTGAGTTCACGTTTGAAAAGGCATATGTTGACACACACTGGCGAGAAACCATATCATTGTGATGTGTGTGGTTCAGCATTTTCACGAAAATCAAATTTGAAAGGACACATGCGAACACACACTGGAGAGAGACCATATTCTTGTGAAATATGTGGATCAGCATTTTCTGCAAATTCAACTTTAAAAGATCACATGCGAATACACACTGATGCGAACCCTTATTCTTGCGAAGTGTGTGATTTAGCATTTAAACATAATTCTAATTTAAAAGTACACATGCGGACACACACTGGGGAGAAACCATATTCTTGTCAAGTATGTGGTTCAGCGTTTTCCAGAAATTCACATTTGAAAGGTCACATGCGGACACACACTGGAGAAAAACCATATACTTGTGAAGTATGTGGATTAGCTTTTTCAGAAAGATCTAATTTAAAACAGCATGTGCGAAAACACACTGGTGAGAAACCATATTCTTGTGAGGAGTGTGGATCTTCATTTCTTAAGAGTTCACAATTGAAAAGTCACATACGGTCACACACTGGAGAGAAACCATATCCTTGTGAAGTGTGTGGATTAGCTCTTTCAGAAAGATCCAGTTTAATACAACATATGCGGACACACACTGGTGTGAAACCATATGTTTGTGAAGTGTGTGGATCAGCATTTTTGGACAAATATAGATTAAAAAGACACATGCGGACACACACTGGAGAGAAGCCATATTCTTGTAAAGAATGCGGTTCAGCATTTTCACAAAGTTCACATTTGAAAAAGCACATGCGATTACATGTTTGAGTGAAGCCTTATTTCTCATGTACAGTATGTAGGTCAGCATTTTATTTTGAAAAAGCACATGGTACATACTGAACAAAACTACTGTATTGTGTGTGGATCATGGTTTTCACAGTTATAGTTTAAAAAACTGGAAAAATATCAAAATAACATCTCAGTTTGTTAAGTGTATGGATCAACATTTTCAATGAATTTAACTTTAAAAAGATGGATATGAATATATAGTATAGAGAAGTTATTTTACTGTAAAGTGTGCATATCAGTACGCATTCTAGTTTGTTTTTAGTACGCATCTTTTCATACCAACTTTAACTGATGGTTTTTCTCTGGAGTCTAAATGACAGCAAGTCTCCTCAAATTTCCAGAACACTTTTTAGTATCCTACCTTATTTTAGGAATGCTGTGGTCTAAATAGTTTTAAGTCTTCCTCTAATCTCCATTTCAATGTGCCCCTTTTCTACGTTTTGGGGGTCTTTTTCTAGAGCCCTAACTACAATTGTTATCACCATTATTTTCATGTTCCACAGTTCTTTCAGCTTTCTAGTCAAAAGGAATTCAGCTTTTTCGCCTTCTTTCACTTTCATTCTTTGGTTTGCTGGCAGTGTAAAATCTACTCAATGACAAATGCTTTTCTTCTTGTGAATTCAAACTAGGGTGCCTATTTTTATTTGTAATAATAATAATAATAATAATAATAATTTATTATTATTATTATCATCAGTATAAATATGTTCCCTCGCCCCGATGCAAGTATTCAAGTTTTGATGTTATAAAATATATTAGAAAATTCTATTAAGGGAATCTTGCATTAATAGCTGATTTTAATCTAAAGAAATAAAAACACCGAAAAAATACCTGATCCTCAAAACTATCCCTCCTCTCTACTCTAATCATTTGTATTTAGTTTACTTGTGTCCAAAATAAAAATAAAATCCCAAATTTTGTGATCCGTAAAAAAAAAAAGAAGGGAAATTGAGCAGTGTATGTGTACTAATGAGAATATCACCCCCCCCCAAAAAAAAGAAAAAATTTTACACAAAGCCAATAATAAAATACAATGAGACAGACTTGAATGAGAAAAGCCTTTTTTTATTTCAAATGTCTTATGTCTTCTTACAACCAGAGTAGCTTAACGCAAAAGTTTCGTATGCTGTCAAAAGAAATTGGCATAAATTACCGCTTTATTAGGACTGATATAAAGACTAGTATTATACAAGTGATATGAATCCTATCTGATAAAAAATTAGTTGATGTATTCAATAAGCCAATCACTAGAATTAAGCAGAAAAAGATTTTGTTATTCTACTGATAACAAAGTCTTAATCTGCAATTGTTGTATTCATACAAAATTTTAAAGTTTAATTGTTGCATGTTATTCATTGTGTGTTTATAATTGTCAATTCATCCAACATTTTGAATCAGGGATGTTGATATGGAAACCTATCTGTGATGTCAATTCCTGGTATTAAACTAAAATCGAAATTATGTATTGGGTGTTGCCACCATTAAGTTGATGTCATCAATAAAATAAATAGACCAACACTAAAATGTCTTTTCTGTCTTTTGTTGTTATAATTGCTGTTTATGTTTATGATTTGGTGGACGTATTTAGTTTAAAATTGGCCAGTGTTGGATTACTGGGAATTAAATGAATGTCATGTCATATGAGAAATGAAGCAATGAATATCTGCAGAGAGATCATGTACAAATGAAAGCAGATGCAAAAAGCTTTAACAATCGTTGACCTAAAATCTGCTGCTACAAATTCATGTTGCATGTTTGTTCAGCTTTCAAATTACTGAAGAGTGAAGCAATGCACAATGTGTCTGTCCACCAACTGCCACAGTAGGTACCTACCATGGCTGGAACTGCTTCAGTCAGGTGATATACACCACACAAACTAACATATACTAAAATATTGCAAAACTTTTAACTCACCCTAGTAATAAAAATTGACAGTTGATCTTTAATTCATGTTTTGTTTATGTACAAGGGGCATATGATAAGTTTCCAGACTTTTTTTGTACAGGCAAAAAAAATTGTCGTCGACACTTGAAAATTCAGTATGTTATTGCTATACATCTGATGAGATGACTGACCAATTTTTATGATTTCAGGTTCAAATGAACAGCTACAGCAGCAATTGGAATACACCCTTCTAAATCCTGATTATCACAGCTGGTGAATTTCAAAAATGCAATCTGACACTTTAGAAGAATGATATGCAATAAAATTCTGTTTTAAACTTGGAAAAAATGCCACAGAAGTGTATGGAATGCTAACCCTGCAGACTGCTTTTCGACCATCTTGCATGAATCGAGCATCCGTTTTTGAGTGGCTGCTAAAAGATTCAAGGAAGGCAGGGAGTCTGTGAGGGAGGATGAGAGGTGTGGGAGGAGTAAGGCAATCAATACACCAAAGTTGATTGACCAAAGGGTTAGAGTTAGGGTTACTAAGTTGAGGTTTTAAGGGAGTTCAGGAAGAGATTTCGCCGGAAGAGGCCAGCACTCTTCAAATCAGGTCAGTGGCATTTCCACCAGGACAATGCACCAGTACACAACTCCATCGTTGTCACAGACTATTTGACCAAGATGGGCATCAAGACAGTTCGTCACCCTCCCTATGATCCAGACCTTGCTCCCTGTGACTTTTGGTTATTCCCTAAGCTCAGAGGCTGTCATTATGAGACAATTGAGGAGATGAAGAGGCTGTGACGAAGGTCATTGACACGCTCACACAAGAAGACTTCCATGGGGCCTTCCAGAAGTTGTTGGAACGGTACAAAAGGTGCATGGCAGCTGGAGATTACTTCGAAGGGGACTAGAGTTTCATGTGTGTACTATCAATAAAAGTGCCCATACGAAAAAAATCTGGAAACTTATCATATGCACCTCGTATAACATTAAAATCGACAGTGTGGATTTTTTATTTATGCTCATATTGGGGACTGAACTTAATTTGAACCCAGTAAGACAAAATTGGAAAGGTAATATTGTTGCTAAGGGTAGTTCATCAAAAATCTGCCTGGCTGAGTTGGCAGTTTGGTTTTGGTTTTGGTTTTGCTGGTTTTGGTTTATTTGTTTAACAGCATATCAACCCCTTATGGGTTATTTAATGCTGAAACTTGATTCATTTGTAAATGTTTCTTTATAATCATAATTTATATTTTCAACATTCATTTTTCCGCTCTTTATGGTATCAAGTATTCCTGTAGAATTGGAGTAATTTTTGAAACAGTTTCTATTTGACGTATGGGACCCACTACAACCACTCCAGGTCAGAGTGGACCTGGGAGTAATGGTAATGATGAAGTATTCCACATTCCCCAGATCTAGTTGAATATCATATTTAGGACACCCTTTTTTTTAAGAGGTGGGGTCTTACCCCTCTGTGCGAGAATAGCATATTCTAAGCTCCACCAAACAGGTAATTGGTTTTTACTTAAAGAGCTACATAAATGATCTTTACCATCATCTAAATTATGACAGGAGGGAAAAGGCTAATATTAGGGGCCCATTACATGAGATGTCTTATTTAAAGAATTTATAATTGCAAAGGACTAAAAAGAAAAAACAGGAACTATTTCACTGGCCTGCATTAAAAAAAAAGATCTTTTCCAAAGATCAAAGGATTATCAAGTGATATATACTCACCATTTTATGCTGAATTCAAAAATACCATTCATTGTGTTTGGTCAGGTCTGCTTTTTAAGATGTACTTGAATACTTCACAACAAGTTACATACAATGATAACATTCATTTAAAAGTCTGTGGACTCTACTTGTCTCAGTTGATCGTTGGTGCCTGATATTTAGTATAGCATATAATGTATCTTTACCTAACTACAGTGTATCAACCTACTCATTAACACCCACATACCTAGAGGGGAGGGGCTTTCCCTGAACTTAAAATGATTTTAATGTACTGTGTCAAGTGTCACAACGAAGTGAGTGCTGATTTATTTTTAACTCTTTTCAGTTTGACATTTGTATTCCAGTAAGAATGGATCGCAAGTGTAAGAACAATCCTAACAGTTTCTGTTATACCAATGGTAATGTGGTTCTTCCTAACCATCAAGCAAAAATCATTGATTTTGTGAAGAAGGTATAACGTGATTACTTTGGAGTGGTTGTATTCAGCGTATGGTCGCAAGGAAAAGACAAACACAAATTGAAAGTTTTAAACAATTATATTAACAAGAAGGAAACACAAAGTGATAAAACGAAGAATTAACTGAATAAAAATTGTAGCGTACAATATCCAGTGAAGGAGTTCATGTACGATCACTTTGTTATAAGTTATAAAAAAACTCACTTGTTAGGTATGGTGGTATGAGGGTGGTAAGGATACCAGATGATCTCGGTGGTAGTAGTAGTCGTGGACGGGGCGGCGTTGTAGCCAGGTCAGCAGTCGTTCACAGCAAGTGGCGCGTTAAATCCGTCAGGGTTCAGATGAGTTCTTAATGGCCGTAGTGTATTCCTTCCTTCCACCCTCGTGGTCAGTCTGACGCCTTTGCAGATCTTCGCCTCTTAAATAGCTACCCCTTGGATCAAGTTGGTTCTAGGAATTTTTTCGGGGGGAAGATTTATGATTGGCTGAAAAAGGGCATTTTGTTAAATTGAATTAATTTCTTGCATTCTCGCCCGGAAGCCCTGCGCGGAGCCTCTTGCGCAAAGACGCATTTTATTCATTTTCTCGGCGGCAGCCGTTAGGCTAACACCCGGTCGAATGCTACCCTTTTCCAGCCACGTGTGTGTGTTTTTTTTATTTTAATGAAATCGCAAATCGGGAGAGATCTGAATCCTGCTATATAACAAACTAGAGAATTAGGATAAGCCATTCACTCCCCATGTTTGCTGTAAAATACTTGGAGAACTTGAGGGATTGGAGGAATGGTAAACGGAAGAGTATGCCATTTGCCATTCCAATGGTCTAGAGGGAAGGAAAATTTCACATTACCGACAGCTATTTCTGCATGATAAATTTAAAAGGAATAAATCACAAGAGCAAGCATAATATCTAATACCCTGATGTTCGTTCTGCCATAAGACCAATCCCTTATGACCCAGACCTTCCTGTTCCGGAGCCAGATGGTAAGATGGGATATAGCTCTGATTCTGAACTGAGTGACATGACCGTTTTAGCTGGGGATAATGCGTACAAGCAAGAAGAGGATGATCAGCCTGTACCCTTGACACATGCAGAACTCAATGACCTAATACAAGACCTGAACCTATCAAATGAGTCTTCTCAGCTGCTGGGTTCATGTCTCGAAGAGAAATATCTGTTGGTATCAGGAACAACATTCTACTGGTATTGAGACCATGAGAGAGAATTAAGACAGTTCTTCACATTCCAGGATAAGTCCTCATTGGTTTATTGCAGTTGAAATCTCAAAGCAGTTCTTCTAAATATGGGGAATAGTTTTTTTTAAATCTCTCCTTATTGGGTATTGAATACAAATGAAAGAAACTCACTATAGCATGGATCATTTGGTGTCTGCTGTTAACTACCAGGAGCACAAATGGTTGATCTGTGGAGATCTTAGGGCTCCAAGGTGGGTACGTAAAGTATTCTTGCTTTCTGTGTCTCTGTGACAGCCGGGATAATGATCAACATTGTCAGATAAGAGTGGCCTGTAAGACGAGTTAAAACCTGGCTCGTTTAACGTTCAGTCTCACCTTTTCATTGAACCGAACAAAATACTGCTTCCACCTTTACATATCAAGTTCGGAGTAATGAACTTTGTGAAAGCAATGGACAGAGAAGGCAACAGATTTGCTTTCCTCCAGGGGAAGTTCCCACGGATGTACATGAAGAAACTCAAGGCTGATATATTTGATGGCCCTCAAATGAAGAACCCTATGTTTGACAAAGTACTGGGCTAAGCTGAACAGTCTGTCTGGTAGTCACTGAAGTCAGTAGTTACGAACTTCCAGGGAAATCTCCGGAGTGTAGAATACGGGAAGGAAATTGAAAAGGTACGAATGTCAAAGTGCACTTTTTACGGTTCCATTTGGACTATTTCCCAAAGAACTCTGAAGATTTGAATGAAGAGCAGTGTAAGCACTTTCACCAAGAGATCTGCATTATGGAAGAGCGCTATCAAGACCGGTGGGATATAAACTTTTTCTCTGCTGGTGCTTAAAACAGGATGCAGTAGCTGCTGAGCACAGGAGGAAAACCTTAAAAAGACCTTTCATCCATGAATAGCTTCTTTTGTTTTTTGTTGGATTTTTTCAGTTTACTTTGACACAATCTGAGCTTTCTGTGAATATATCAGCTCTGAATTTATTTGATTCAACAAGAAAATAAATTGTTATAATACTGTTTTATACCTTAAAATTTTAATCTGATAAGAAAAAGTAAGTATGAAAAATACTGCCTTAAAGTCGGATATTATATATTCGACCTTGAAAATATCACAGATCAGTGTTATGATTCCATAGCTTAGCTGTATGAAATATCAAAAATTGGTGATCAATCTTTAATGTTTTTTTTTTTTTTAATTACAAAATGTATGACACTAAAATAGGCAGTGTGTATTTTATAAATATGAGTTTTACACAGTTGCAGATAATTTAAACAATAAATCAAATAAAAGTGTAAAACTAAATTTTTGCCTGTCATAAAAGACTGGTGCAAATGTTATTGACAGAAAATATCTATCAAAATCCTGCAAATTCCTTGTTCATTCATCCAAGCAAAAAGTCTTGTCCACAAATCAATGTATCTTTTGTTTTATTTATTTGTTATCGAGAATTTTGACAGCAAAACAAATCTTTGATGAAAAAACCTTGTCGTAAAAGTAAATATAAATTTTCCACTTAAAATGATTCAAGTTGTTCTGTTGTTCAATATAGACTCAAAAATCAAAGGAATTGTTTCTTTGTGAACAAAATACTTGTAACTTTTATGGGAAAAAAACATGTGGGACTGGATGATTCAGCAAGATTCACAAGATGATGAGTTCAATCTTTGGGAAGATCAGTATAAAAAATCTTCACAACAATCACATGAAAAGTAGAAGAGTATGATTAACAAATTTGGTCCACTTTGTGTCATTTGATTGGATGAATAGAAAATGCCATTTGATTGGATAATTAGAAAATTCCATTTGATTGCTGACCAATTACTGAAACTGAGTGGAGCACAAAGTGCTGAGTTGACGAGTGTCAGAGTCATGAAGACATGCAATGAACAGAGTTTTTAATTTGTTGAAGAGATTAACCACCTCCCTGTCGTCTCCTAAAAGGGAATAATATATCAAAGTCCAGTTCTGGGAAAGCTTGCTAACAGTATAGCTCAAATACAGTCTTTTTCAAGTCATTAGCTAGATTAAACTGCTGACTGCTTCATAATATTTGGGGGATAAACGAGATCACCAGTATTACTGAAATCCATTTCTTGTTCATATGGTGTGGCTCTTGGTTTGCAATTTGACTTTATCTCATATTTTTCTTGGCTCATAGAAAAACCCTGTGTTACATTCAAGTCTCTTCCAAGGAAATGATTGAGTCTTTATTCTACTAGACGTGGCAAAAGCTACAATAAATTTATCTGGCAGATAGGTTATCACTTTTATTTGCAAAGAATACATAAAACCTAGACTGGAGAAATTATTGGTAAATTTTATGACATATCCGTTTATATCTATTGGTTCTTTAAAACCTACAAAATATGTGGATACCAATTCAAAAATTGATATTGCATGTGTGTCAGGTTATCTGTTTCTACTCTGAGTGCTTATCTTTTTATATCTATCCCTTATTTAGGGCCATAAGGTTTGGGGTAAGTTACTTTCAATGGTCATGCATCATCTCAAATAGAGTGTGCCAATTTCTTTCTGCCGTTTCATTTTGGTGAGGTGAGTATGGTGATGAAGTCACATGTCTTTTTTTGTTTACATGTAGTAATGCCTGAAAGTCAGCTGGTTTAAATCTTAATCCATTGTCAGACCTGAAAGATTTTATTCTGTCATAGGAGGCAATGAATGGCAGACTTGTTGTCACTTTTATTTTTAAGAAAATACACAAACACTGCACAAGAGAAATTATCAGTGAATGTTATGACATATCGAAATCCATTTATATCAAATGAGTTGTTCCTTTTATCTCTTCCTTTCTTAATAATATCTTTTCTTTTATTTTAACTTTCGCTATCTATGTCCCCTTCCACTGCACATGAAACATAAAGTTCCTTGTGTGAAATGATTTTCACTTTGTGTTGTTTCTGAAAATGATGCCGACAACTTCATAACATTATCGTCACTTGAGTGATTCTTCTATTTTTCTGCGTCTTCGAAACTTTGAAGTTGGGTTTTGAATTCTGAAAACGATTCTTCTGTGGGGATTGAATAAGAAATTAAAAAAAACAATAACATAAAAAATAAGTATAAGAATAATCATTTCCCGGTGGTCCTATAACACGAAGCGCAATTCGTGCATACCTGAAAAGACGCGCTTTTTGGCAGCAAAAAGAAACTCTTCCTCAGTTCCCTTGACATACCTCGACTGAGCGGATGTCAGCTTTTTTCTCTCGACAGCCAATTGAAGCACATGCATCTGGCCGAGAAGTGCATTGTGTCTCCAGCTCGTAACAACGTCAGCTGAACATACAGGCTGACTGCAAATACACATGGCTGACCCTCAAATTCACAATTTGCCAATAATGATTCCGGAGATTCCTCTAATGCCTTCACTGGAAAGCAAGGTTATTTTTTCTGGTTTCGGAAAACATTCCGCACCACAAAATAAAAGTTGAGTTTAAAAGAATCTCTGTCTTTGATTCCTTTCCGTCTTTGATTCCTTTGCAGCTTTGATTCCTTTCCGTTTTGATTCCATTACAGCTTTGATTCCTTTCCGTCTTTGATTCCTTTCCGTCTTTGATTCCTTTGCAGCTTTGATTCCTTTCCGTCTTTGATTCCTTTGCACCTTAAACACTTCTTTGTTGGACTTGCTGCAGAATGAAGCTGATTAGTTGCAGATATGGGCAATAATTGAAGGAAAGAAAAGTTTGGTACTCGAGGCTTCTGCTTAGTATGCATGGCACAATACTGAAAGTAGTTGCTGTTGATGACGCGGATTAGCATTCCTTTCTTGGGCCTGCTGCAGAAGGAAGCTGATTAATTGCAGATATGGACAGTAATTGAAGGAAGGATACATGGCACGGACTGAAAGTAGTTGCAATGTATGGCATGGACAAACATTTCTTTGTTGGACTTGCTGAAGAAGGAAGCTGATTAGTTGCAGATATGGACAGTAATTGAAGGAAGGATACATGGCACGGACTGAAAGTAGTTGCAATGTATGGCATGGACAAACATTTCTTTGTTGGACTTGCTGAAGAAGGAAGCTGATTAGTTGCATGGATTTCTGAACAACCACCGTGTGCTCAATATACGGCACATGTGCGGTGGATAACGACATAAGGTCTCTTGTATTTGTGGGGATTAAGAAAAAAAGAGATAAAAAGTAAAATAAATAGATTCAAAAGTAGCAGTTTCTCAGGAGGCCTCTGACAGGAAGTCAAATCGGCGCATACCTTGAAAGGCGGGGGCATCCTGGCGCCGAAGAGAAATTCTCATTTAGCTGTTTTCGCATCTATTGAAAAAACCTGATTCTCTCGGCTGCTAGCGGGTAGCACACGTGCTCGCTCAGTCCCAGGACCAAGTAGCCAACCGCGTCTCCTGCTAGTAGCCTTCTTTGCTAAACATACCTCACTGAACACACCTACTGGACACGCGAAGAACTTCAAACGTATAAATCACCGATCCAAGAAAACATTTTTCCTCAAAGTAGTCGATAAACCCTAAAATAAAGTTTGAATTTAAAGGTATCCTTGTCTGTTTCCTTCTGTCCTTAATTCTCTTACAGTTTCCCATAGACAAAAGAAGACTACAAGTGAATGGGATAAGAAGAAGAAAAAAGAGTTAGATATGGAAGTCAGAATCACTCTAAAAGAACCAAACAATTCACCAACAATCACGAATAATAATAACTCTTCTCTTAAGTTCCACATATTACAAGTGGGGGCCAGGGATGAGTGTCTCTTCGTTGCATCGATTTGCAGTGGTAAAGAAATTTGAAAGATAAAATTTAATATATAAAGGAAATGACACTAAAGCCAAGTTTAGTATTTAACTGGGTAATGTTTTTAGGGGGCTTTAGAGTGTAATTTTCAACGGGAAGTTCCGCTGCTTTCTAGTTCGGATACTGATTCAAAAAGGTGACACGGACAATAAAGTTTTTAAAAAGGAATTTTATACAAAAGAAACAAGAGGGAAAGGGATAGAAAAGATAAAGTGTAGCAAATTTTAGTGCAATTTACGGGAACTTATCTGAGAGAGTGTCCGGGAAACAAAGTTCTCTGAATTTGAGTATTTTTTTCTTTTCAGTTTTCTCGAAATGTTAATTTAATTTCGAGTATTCTGTAAAGTTATCTTTTCTGCAGAACTCTCGGGTTGAATTTTCTTTCAGTCGTTTAACTTGGTTGAATTTCAGTGGTCGACTTTCGTTTAATTTTACTTTTATATCTTGGGAAGCGTCTTGCCTGTTTGAAATACTAATCGGTTGTTCAAGAAGCGAGTGATGAAACTTTTCCGCTGGCTATTCTTTCCTGTCTTTATATTTTGGTCCCCGAATTCGTACCAAGGGCCCCAATAGTAGTTCTCGACAAATAGTGGAAGGTAGCTTTTTGGTGCCGTATTGTCTGGGATTACTTATCCTTTTTCCACTCTGGCCAAATCAAGTGGCGCACGTGGTCGGTTTGATTTTTTCTTAGAAATACATTTTTATAGTGGGAAAGACACCAATGAAGCTGCTGAGTTTGCATACTTGTATGGTCAGGAACGCCGTTTGGGAGAAAGGGGAATCTTGTTGCCGGGCCAATAACTAAGTGCATATGTTACGGCTAGGATCCAGATGTTCGCGTCTTAACTGGCTGTCAAGTGTCAAGAGAGTGAACCATGAATACCGGTGCAAGGGTGGGGGCTGCTTGTGCAGCTCTCCCATTGGTCAAAGAGAGTCACGTGATCTGTCACCATATCATGTCTGTAAGGTGAGTAGTTAAGCACTATTCAGAGTAAATGGATTTCGTCCTATTATAATCATATTTTTTTTACCCTGACGAAGAGTCATGAATCATGGCGAAATCTGACTGAGTATAACATAATGAAGTCAGAACTACTTTTATTATAAACATTTTTCGGTGACTTTAGTTCAATATTCAAGAAGATATTTTTGCGTTTTCCTTTTACCAGCATACTAATCACGTAATAACTTGAAGGATTCTCTTTTATTATCTGAACGTTATGGCATAATTAACAAAAAGCTTTTATCATCTAGAAGCTGTTCTTGATGTCTGTCTCTGTTTCATCTCCGCTGGGATTTACACCGAAAGTGGCCTCTTTTAGACTTAACAAACGTAAATGGCCGAAGAATTTTTGTAATGTATGAAAGTCTTTGGGGTAGCACCGAGGACTTCCAGCGGACAGCCCTGAAGGCGAGTTTAAAATGAATAAACAGGTTTATGACGCCCACGAATGTTTTTTGTTGATAATTCCTGAAGTTATCCGACATGACGGTGAGGATGAGATAAAACTTCATCAGTGAGCGTTTATTTTTTCTTTTATTTCAATGCGGAAAACGTTTTTGTTTTTGTGAGCAGTCTCTTTTCAGACAAAATATCCACCGGTTGGATACTCGAGCTGCATGCAGTATGACTTCCTATGGACAACTTGAAGAGTTTTTGCTGGCACGGGGTGATTGGATTACTTACACTGAGAGACTTTCATACAATTTCATACTAACAATATTACAGACGCAAATAGAAAAAAAGCGGTGCTGCTCTCAGTGTGTGAAACGGAAACATTCTCCTTATTAAAATACCTCATCCCACCCGATAGTTTACGAGACAAAACGTTTGACGAGCTATCACAGGCATTAAAGAAACATTGCCACCCAGCACCGTCCGTTATCGTCGAACGGTTCAACTTTTATATGTACCGACAACAACCAAATCAAACATTCTCAGACTTTATCGCCCACTTAAAAAACAGTCAAAGTTCTGCGAATCATGTTTTCGATATGACGGCAAGCACTCATCGAATTATTGTTGCTTCAGGGATACAATTTGCAACTTCTACTTGAAAACTGGCCACATTTCAGCAGTCGGCCGGAAAAAGGAAAAGTACTAAGGGCTCCAGAATTCGCTAGACACATAAGGTCGATGGAAATGAGCATGATGACGTCACAAACTCTATTACTTCAGGAGACTCTGCCTTAGTACACTGTCACATGGTCTACCACTGAGAAGAGAGAAATAAGGAATTTCTACTACCCCCACCGTGTTTGAATTAACAGGCCGCCAAAGACTGACCGTTAAAAGAGAAATAAGAAATATAGGTTAACTTCGGCCGGCCGTTGAAGGAAGAAAAGAATGTGGGCGAAGCTATCTGTACCCCGTAACCTCGCCCGAGTGAAAGAGATAGTAGTCCTAACGAACCGCCAGGGAAAGGAAGAAAAAAGGCTAAATGATTGGCCAGAACCCTAAAGCGGAAGTAGCCCCCTTTTCGTCAGCGGGAAATAGAAATAAAGAATATCAGTTTTGGAACAGAGGTTGCGGTGAGCGGAGTCTCATGCCACACTCCGGGTGGAGAAGCGGAAAGCTCTTGGACAAGTGACAGACGCATTCAAGCCGAGCTATGTAAAAAAAAACTCCGCTAGCCCGTGAAAGAGAAAATACTCTCAGAAGGAACCCGTCAAAAGCAAAGTAAACCTTAAGACTTTCTCCCTCCACCCTCCCTAAGTACTGCTATTACATATTCTCTCTCTCTCTCTCTCTCTCTCCCTCTCTCTCAATTTAAAGAAGAAACGGACGACAAGATTGAAGAAAGACATTTGTATTTATGTGCTATCCGTTGATAATATAGCTGACACATAAAATACGTGTGTCTGCGTGTAGTGAAAAAAAACCTTGTCATATTTTAATGTCCCCACGTGTTGAAATTTATTCATTGTGTTGTCTGCCTGTCAAGTTGTCAATTGCATGCTCTCTTTTCAGCTTCGTTCGCCTCATGTTATTCTCGCCTAAATTATCCTATTCTTTCCTTTAAAAAATATTATACGGGAAACCGGAATTGTTGACTACTATAATTAATATTATTATATCTAAACCTAGAGGTCCATATCTTCCATTATCTTAGGGGTAGGAGGAGGTAGTGGCCTGGTGGGTGTGTTTATAATGTGAAATTTGGAAACCCCTTGCCAGCGGCGGTCAGTCTAGCCCCAAATCAACCCCAACATAATCTGCCAGTTTCCCTACGCCCAAAAGGGGAATCTTAATAGGAACTTATTTTGCGAGAGATCAAGTGCCAGGCTGCCCTGTCTTCACATGTGCGAAAAATAAACTCCCATCTTGGGATTAATATTTTAATTTGTCGTCACAACACAAACTCTTTTGCATCTCACGAAAAAAAATTAACCCTTTAATAGTATTGGCGGGCATCAATAACAGATGGGTAGAGATGCTGCAGTATCACTAATTAACCGCGCTGTTTTTGACAGACACTGGCAGAGGCCCAATAAACTAAAACTGAGCCACATGGCATAAAACCTTGTCACTTACACAGGAGAAAACATAACCCCATGCAGTACCTGTGAGATAACGGTAATATATGACAATCAGCAGTATCACCTACTTTTGGCGGTTGTACCAAGATCAGGACCTACACTGTTAGGATGGAAATGGCTGGAGGTAATCGATCTTAGCTAGAATAGGATTCATCAGCTCAAAGCAGTTAACGTTGCACCGGCTGTCGAGGACATCATACAGAGGTACCCGGACCTTTTCAAAGATGAGCTGGGTGAACTAAGAAATTACACAGCATCATTGAGAGTCGACCCCAAACACAAAACCAATCTTCTGCAAAGCATGTTGTGTACCTTATGCATTGCAGGAAAAGGTGGACAAAGAGCTGGACAGGCTGGAGTCTTTCGGGATAATCGAACTTATACAATATTCTGAATGGGCAGCCCCAACCGTTGTAGTCCTTAAAACAAACCAATCGATTCGTCTATGTTGGGACTACAAGATGACTGTGAATAAGTGTATTAACCTGGACTCCTACCTCATACCAAAGATTGAAGACCTATACACAAAACTGATCCAGGGAAGAAAATTCACAAAAATGGATTTGAGATCTGCATTTCTACAGGTCCCGCTACACAAAGTCTCTAAGACATTCTTTACAATCAACACCCCTCGAGGCCTGTACCAGTTGAACTGCCTCAGTTTTTGAGTCAAGTCCGCCCTTGGCATAACTCAACGTTGTGTAGCAAAAATAACTTCGAATTTTTGTTTGGCACGTAAATTAATTTGACCGTTATGGTCTTGTCGCATATTTCACCCAATGAGGATGACTAATCCCATTCTGCCTGAAGGATTTTCCTGGGCAACATAAAAGCAGTGAAAGCGCGCCAAACTTTCTCTTCCTCAGAATCTTTCGAGCAGGACGGACGATCCTTCTGTCCTCTCTTCCTTGCAGCAGAATCACATCACTATGAGGAGAACCATTTAGTTTATGGACCTTTGTGTCTAGGAGATCAATCCTTCTTCATTCATTTAACCTTCCTAGACCAAAGGCTTCCAGTTAAATATAAATTGGATTTTTTTTCCGCCTCTGGCCGGAACAATTTTATTCCGCTTCTGACATTCAGCTACTTCAAACCTGCTCAACCTTTTAGGAGATCATCATTTCTTCTTCCTACTGCTACAGGGCCACAAACTTATGGCTGAATATTTCATTCCTGTTCTAAAACCAGCAACTCGATATTTGCCTTGACCGCAGCGACACGAATCCTGCCCAGACATTCAGCCGACTTTAATCTTACTCAACCATTACAACTATTTACTTCTTCCTACAACTCACAGCACCACGGTTCTTATATCTCAAGCTGTTTATAAAACTTCCAAATTGAAAACTCTCAATATTCTCGCCGCCTTCGTTTTATTTTCTTCCTATTAATATAATAGGAGGTAACCAAAACTACATTCCATGTTATAGTTGCATGGACAACCTTTTTCCAAGGGAATCACACCTTGTAAATTATCAGGATGACATTCTGATAACAGGATCTTCAGATGCAGAACATCTAGACAACTTAGAGTCTTGAAGAAACTCTCAGCCTCCAGTCTACGAGTCAGACTTGGTAAATGCAAATTCATGGCCCCATCAGTTACTGACCGCGGTCACCGAATAGATTCGGAGGGTTTACATCCCACTGAGGAGAAAATATGAGCTATCAGAGATGCACCTGCACCGCGTAATGTGACAGAACTGAAAGCCTCCCTGGGATTGTTCAAGTTTTACTCTTGGTACGTTCCCAAAGTTGCAGATAAGCTGGGTCCTCTATACTGCCTTTTGAAGAAGGACGTCTCTTAGAGGTGGGAAACAGATCACCCTTTAGAGTTTCAACAAGCGAAAGAGTTATTACAGACCAATCGTGTCCTGGTCCACTATGATCCCAAGAAAGAACTTATCTTCACTTTTGATGCTAGTCAGTATTGTGTAGGAGCAGTTATACCCCAAGAAAGAACTTATTCTCACTTGTGATGCTAATCAGTACGGCGAGGAAGAAATTCTATCCCATATCATGCCAAATGGTAGTGAGAAACCAGTTGCCTACGCTTCCCGGGCGCTTTCAGCAGCCGAAAAAAAATTACAGCCAGTTAGATAAAGAAAGACTAGGCATCATCTTGGGAGTAAAAAAATTCCACCAGTACCTGCTTGGACGGACTTTTTAGAAGACTTGCCAAGGACAGTAGACGTTAGAGACAGATGTTGAGAGAGAGAGAGAGAGAGAGAGAGAGAGAGAGAGAGAGAGAGAGAGAGAGAGAGAGAGACTCACAAAGAGAACTCTGAACTATCAGAACGACTTGTTGATAAGGATTTGTACTCACAGATTATATTAAATATTATGCACAATATTTCTAATTGTATTTTCTTATTGTATCGCCTAATAATGAAGTTAATTGCATATCTATTTTAAAAAAAGATGATGAAGGAAAATAGTTGTCAAAATTAGTAATAATAAGGATAATTAAATGGAATAAGATTCAAATACAAGAATATTAAATGTTATCCATCTTTCCTTTACTAAAACAAAAGGACTGTGGAGGAATGCGTATTTCTCTAAGATGTAACTCCGAGTGTCAGTTTTACAATATACAACACAATTTGTACAAACAAACGTAGACGAAAGAATATTAACAAAAACAAGAATGTTAAAAAAACATTTTTTTTTTTTACTTTATCACAACTTGACAAATAACAAAAATACAAAGGTAGTAATGTTCATAAATTTTGCTCTTTATAGAGGTGTGTGTGTGTGTGTGTGTGTGTGTGTGTAAAAACAAGAATATTTCTAGTCAGGAATAATAGGGAGAAAGAGAGAGGTCAACTTGTACTTACATACATCTGTATGTGTGCAAGTATGCGTGAGTTCTGGTATGTATAAGTCACTTAATCTATTGGTCATTCCAGCCCACTGTTGGCGTGTTAGTATATTTGAGTGCGTCTGACTTTTTCTTCCACGTGTGTCGTCTCTGTGTCGTCTCTTCTTTTGAACTAAAAAATTCCGGGTTCTTATACTCTTTGAGAGGATCGAAATTATATATTTTCAGTTTACGTGGGTAGATTTTATTGCGGGTCAACGAAAGTTTAAATGTGCAGACATATAAGTAAACACAACTTGTGACCTGATCTAACCTATAAGAATTTAAGATATTACATATTTATTGAGGCACCTATTTTTTTATTTTTTTTTTTTGCTCTATGAAAAATCTTTCGGCAAGTTAGTGTTTGATCCGTTTTTTATTTTAGAGAATGTTCTAATCTCTATGTGTTTACTGATTGGCATAAAAATATTCTTAGTAAGTGATGTTTTGATCCTTTTTTCTAGAATATTCTGATTTACGTGTTCTTAGCTAATTAAACTAAAAATAAAAAAGTTTGCATCCAATATGTCATATGAAATCCTAGGTTTTACCGTATATTTTTATTTGCTTTTTACCAATGATGAAGCACTGACTGAGAACTGGATGAAAACATTTGCGTATAACTGCAACAAAGAAAACCCAAAGAAGTATTTGCTTATCTGTAATAATAGGGCACATGGTGAGGATCAAACTCATGAGAGTAAAAATAGATTCTTTGACAAATATACCTTGAGCCATGGCAAATCATCCTTCATTTTTTTCTTTTTTGAATACTGCAACATAAAAGATTGTATAGTTTTATTAATTAACTATTTATAACTATTAAGATTTAGGATGTTATCATTTGAACCAAGAAAATGAAAAAAGAATCTATATTATAAATTTGAGCAGATCTTTTGTTGAACGTAAAAAATATTCATTTAAATTTTTTAGATTCTCCTAATTATCTCCCCGTAATTTAGAATTATCTCCCTTGAATCAATAAAAACCAACGACCTACGTTAAAATTTGATTGACAAGAAAATATTAATTTATTTGATAACTTACTTTTTCTCCCGTTTCTTTAATATTTCTTCGCTAAAAAGAAGACTAACCAGGCGAAAGAAAACAAAAAGAAGTAAGTTTAATGTGTGCTTTAAATTCTTTTTTTTTACCTCGTTTTTTTTCTTCTTTTATACTTATTCAGTCTTGCTTAAAAGTACATACAGGTAACTTAAAGCCAAACGTTTTTATCAAAACTTTTCTCCTTCCCCAATGATACTTGCGTCAGAAAAATAAGGGCCAAAAATGTTCCGCTGCAGGTTACCTTTACTGTACTTTTAACCTGGATTAATTTTTAGATTTAAACTTTTATTTAAAAAATGGTTTTATGTCATAAAAACTTTTTTAAGAAGAAAAATTTTAGATGAAATATTTTTTAAATATGCCAAATTGTATTGATCTCTGGAATCTAAGAATTATTTTAAATTAGGTGGATCTGTTTTAAAAAAAACTATTTTAATCAACAAATTCCTTCGACATGAAAACTAAAAAAAAACTCACTCGAAAAAACTTATATCAGAAGACGATGACATCAGGAAAAGTAAAATAGAGAATTTTAAAACAATGATTATATTTATCTGATTGTATTTAGTTTATTTATCAATTACCATTTACGATTTTCTAACAAATAAAATATTTTAATCTTTATAAAGAATCCAACAAAAAGACATTACCATATCCAACATATAAAAATTTACAAAAACTCACGCTTGTTAAAGCAGTTTGATTTGTTTTCTTTATTTTGAACCCACCCACTCAAGGAAAAATCGGCTAATTATCGGATTTTAATTAAGATTTTTGGTATTTAAAACAATAAAAGATGAGGTAGTACAATTAAATAAGTTAGTCTAAAGTTTTTAGTTGAAAAAAAATGTAATTCATTCAATCTTCCGAACAACGTGGGGCGTGTCCTCGTGGTGTAATGGTTAAAACGATGGACTGTGGAATCGTAGTAAGTGAGTTCGTACTCCAGTCGCGCTCTTACGTTCACTTGGGAAAGGTATGAAGCCCCTTATCCTCCCAGCTATGGATTAAATAGTACCATTACTGTTCTTCTAGGAGAATGGCTTTGGCATTAAATAACCTACAAAGGTTGATATGTCATTAAACAAAGAAACCGAACAACGTAATATTGCTTAAGCCCTTGATGTGGGATGGTTTTTGGCAGGTTTTTTCTTCTTATAGATAAAACAAAAAAAAATATAAGAAATATAACATCGATAACAAAATTTTAAAATTGACTTTTGTTTATGTAAGATGATAAAGAGAAGTAAACTTGATTTCTATTTTTAACTTAAGAAATTTAAATTTGTAATTGTAAATAATCATTAGAATTTTACTGATAAATTTAAACCTGAAATTTTTTCTTTTTAATTTCAAGGCACAAATCTTATCGGTGAGATTCAAAGAATTATCTTTAAAAAATCATTGGTAAATTTTTACCCTTTAACCCATGGATTGAAATCAATCGAGATTTTAGTAAATTTTTACCTTTTACCATGGCTTAAAAATGAATCGATTTTGGTAAATTTTTACCCTTTAATCCATGGGTTAAAAAGTCAAAGACCCAAAATGAAAGTCATTTTTTTTTTTACAATTTTTCAAATTATTTACAATTTCAGATTTTAAATTCTGAAATTTGAAAATAAACCCATCAGGATTACTTCGCTATATCATCTTACATAAACAGGCTTCTTTTTTTTTGTTTTTGTTTTTTTGACGTAACCAACATTTTATGAAGTATATTTCTTGTTACATATTATTTTATTTTAAAAAATACAACATGACAAATCAAGAACTTATAGAATACACATTTTTTAGCCTAAAATAATCACCCCCAAAACATTCTAGAAATTTCGGATCAAAATCGCTTTAACATTGAAGTTACACTTTTATATTTTTCAACCAATCAGCTAAAAATTTAAAAAAAAGAAAATTCGGCTCAAAAACTAATTACAGAAAAATGTCTAGGCTCCAAAATAAATAAGTAATTATATGAATGATTGGTCAAATGTCCGTGCACTTGAATTTCAAGACCCGCAATAAAACTTAACAAAATCCTATTTTTGATCCATTTTAGTTCCCCAAAAAGTATAAATTACGAGGAAGTTAGTTAACTAAGGCATTCTACCATCAGACAGAGAGAGGCAAGGGTACACAGGACACAGAGCGAAGAAGTATGCGACGTTCTTTTGCCGACTATCGGAATGCAACATGTCCCCAAAGATCATAAAAAAAACGCATGTGTGGACTTAAGAAAACAAAAGGACCATATTTACAGTCCCACACATCCTCTTTATTTCGGCCAACTATGGACACATTGATTCAAACTGACTTTCCTAACATGTACACACGCACACACGGGTAAACAAATCGTTTTTATTGAACTGATCATAGTTGTATTTTCCACACACACACACACACACACACACACAAAATGAACATTGTAGCTTAATTGTTTTTATCATGTTTGTTATTATGTTTATTAAATTGCTTGTTTCTTTATATTTGTTGTCACATTCTATTTGTTTACGTGTTTGTAAAATTTGTGTTGTAAGGAAATCTGAAAGTAACTCCTGTAAACTACGGAAGTTACTTAGTCCTCCTCAAGCTTAAACAAAAATAAGTAGTTTTGAACTAAGTTTGAACAAATTACAAAATTCATTTCCTTCTAAATAATTCTAGATTACCTTATTAGACTTTGCTCAGTTAACCATTTAACAGGTGCAAACAAATAACTAATTTTAAATTGAAATGTTAATGTCATCTTGCAATACTTGAAATCATTTAACTTTATGCAAACAATTGAGTAATGCTAAATAGAATTATTGATGCTAAATGGCAACACTTGAAAATATTTAACATTGTGTAAATGAAACTTTTAGTGTTAGATAAGAATACTTGAAACCCTTTCTAAAGGGTGCAAACAAATGAGCTCGGGTTTGTTTAAAACATTACCTACGGACTATTCAATTTCAAAACCTATATATTTAATATATATGTATACACAGGATTTGGCTATAATGACATACTAGAGTTGATATGCCATAAAAACCAACCAACCAACCAACCAACCATATTCAACTCATGTGAGGTTTCTGTTGAAAGATATTTTTCCTCAAAATTCTGAAGACATTTTTGTTTCCTTGTTATGCTATCATGCACCACCCACTCATTTCCATCATTTTGTTGACATGATAAATTTGCAACTGAATGATTTTGACATTTCCTTTTTAAAGATAATTCCTTGGAAAATTCTATTTTGTTGACTTTCTTTTGTTTTTGATTGTTCCATAAATGATAAAGTTCTGGATTGCCTTGTGGGCTTTTTTGAGTTTTTTTTTTTTTTTTTTTACTTTATTTTAGATTCTAACAAATTTTTGTTCATTTTCTGTTAAAACAAATAAAAAAACTGCAGCAAAAATTCTATCATTGTTAAATTCTTTTATTTCTCCTTAATAGAAGGTTATTAAGGAGAAATTGATTCCATGTATTCAGTTACAAGAGACTTTTCTTTCTGTTGCTGAGGAGGCATACCCCCCCATTTATTTACAGGATTCTTGCCATTCTCAAGAGTGTAGCAACCAGAATTATCTGCTTGCTGAAAATAGTAAAACACTACATCACCACAATTTTCCACTGTTCAGCCAATTAAAATATTTATAATCAAATTGCCTCTGATTCACGTTTCATGTGCAAAATTTAAAATATTCTCTCCTTCCATTCACCGTGGCAAGGTAAAGCCCTTTTTTTCTTTCCTAGTTAGTTTTAATTTCTCTCTAGCACACACACACACTCCTAATTTATTTTTCTCTTTAAAATACACACAGACATCTTTCTCAAGATTGAGAAGGGTATTCATTTGAAGTGAAACTCACATAGCCTTAACAAGATTTGAATTTGTCTTTTTGAGTCCATTTCTTAATGATAATAATTGTTGCACTTGACTTATTTCCATGTATTTTCTTTATATAATTCACAAAAGATTCCAAATTTCATCATTATGATAATTTAAATATTTTAAAAATTTAATAATCTTCCCCCTAATAAATCTGTTGGAATAACTTTCCTAATGGTGTGTTGAGGTTTGCTTTTGGCTAGTCATGTAACCTCTAGTAATAAACTAGCAGAAGCCCTGTTTGGATAGTCAAGTTACTGACATGGCCAACTTTCAGTGAATATTCATGTACTGTTGAACTTTGAAAAATGTCAGACTATTTGTTTTTACAGGATAACACAGAATATATGTACACATTTTGATATGTCTTTTTCATATTTTTTATTCTATTAAATAAAAATAATATTTAATTGAAGTCTTTTAACTGCTCACTACCGTTCCTGTCTCTCTCTTTCTTGAAACCTTTTAACTGATTGCGACCGGTCATGTCTTCATCTTTCTATCTCTCTTACTTGCCGCGTCAATACACTGTTGCACACAATCTTACAGTCCCTTAAAAAATGCCGAGATTACTTCTTTTCTCCAGTTCTGGCTAACCAAAATTTGTATATGTCGCAAACCTCATCCCACCAGCGAGGAGATGCAAACCATTATTATTGAAAAAAGAATGACCAATAGAATACTTTTAGTGGTAACTAATCGAGGGTTTTTAATATTAATTATTAATTCATCCCGTCCATTAACATATATAAAATAACTTTTTTCTTTATATGTAAATAGGCTATTGATAAAAGAAATCACATTTTTAAAAATATTTTATTTACAACAGTTGAAAAAGCAATAAAAGTCACGGAAAATTAATATTACACGTAGATTTTAAAAGTTATTATTGTAAATTCTAAAGATTTCACAGTGTGGGTCTTAATCTTTTATCAGATTATAAAAACACAAAAAAAAAAAATTCCCTTCGCAAGTTTTTTTATTAATTATCTCCCTTATTTTTTCTCTCTTTATTAAAACATTTTGCATCGATCCTAAACGCCAGCTGTTTTCAAAATTAATTGAAAATTTTACAGTTTCTCCTTTTTCTCTGATAATGAATTGGCGTAAAAAGTGAAAGAAATCAGAGGAAAGGAGTAAGTATAATTTGGTCTCGACTTCTTTCGTTTGTTTCCAAATAAAAATACAGAAATAATTTTTACTACTCATATCCTCATGAAGAAGAATTAAGATGGAACATTTAGTTCGTATTATTCGATTTAATTTCATGTTTTTTAATTCTATGTTTTAATTGAAACGAATATTACTTTCATTTCTATACGAAAGATCTAATTTTTATAGATATTTAGGGTCTCCAAATGAAGTTAACTTTAATCTTTGAATTTGTGTTGTCTGAATTAATTTTGATATGCGTAAGCGACCCTTGTCTTTTTTCTTCTCTCTAATTTTTAATTGACGTAAAAATTTCAAAGAAATCAGATGATGAGAATAATTGTAATTTTGTCTTAATCAACTTTTGTTTATCTACAAATAAAAATACGCAGAGATTTCATTTAATTAATTAATTTTTTGACTCATTAAGAAGAATTAAGATGCTGTTCCAGCTAGATCTCCAAAGGAAAGCAGTGACGAACCTGTTTTGTATTTAGATGGATACTTAGTTTATTTGCAAAATATGAAAATGCGTAAAGACTTTTATTTATGTATTTTTATTGACAAAGAATTAAGACGAAACATTTTATTCAATTTTGTAGCTGTTATTTTTCTATGTGTTTTGATTGAAATAATTTGTGGTGAAATTAAAAGGCAGAACCCGCAGTCGGCTGCCTCAAATGAGCTGACCGGGGTTTGACGTTGAAAGAGACAACGAGTGATGTGATGTATATGCAGGCGGAACAGCTGACATTTACGTGAATGCAGCAACCGTCCATGGCTGGATTAAAAACAAGTGGTGAGCCGGACGAACAAGAGAAATGAAATGTAGCAACGAAGCTGTGTGGAATGAATTCCTTTCATAGCAACACCGAAAGAAAGAAAGAAAGAAAGAAAGAAGCAAAAAGTGACGAGCAAAATGGCCTACCTCAAAGTTCAAAACAAGTGCGAACTTGTTTTACGTGTGGAGTGCCGGAAGTATAGAAAAAAAAAAACGGTAGCATGAGCGTCTTTGGGAGTGCAATTTGTAGGTCACGAGTCTCGTCTTTCGCAGGACGGGGTTTGTGACATATGCAAAATTCGGCTAGCCTGAACTGGTATAAAAGGAGTAATCTCAACATTGTTGTTGTTGTTGCATTTGTTGCTTCACAGTAAGACTAATCGAACCAGTGTATTGATGCGGCAAGTAAGAGAGAGAGAGAGAGAGACAGAGATGGGATCAGTAGCAAGCAGTTCAAAGGTTGAAATAATTATGACGTAGTTTCAAAGCTTATAAAAATTTAAAGAAAAAAAATGAGAATGGTCGGTTATCAATGTGAAGTAGTTGAGGTTTGGTTGCTCGAAGTACCTCTGTTTCTCCTGGGATTTCACTAGTCCTTCATTATTCTTAAATCTTCTCTTTCGTTGACGTCTCTCACGAGTTTTCTCGTAGGTCCTATTTTTTTCTCTCTATCAGGTTACAATATTAAGTTACCCGAAACGAATCGATATTTGACTGACTTCACACCAAATTAGGATGTGACACAAAGTGATTTTATGGTGAAGTGTGGGCATATACAAATCGGGACATGCATGGCCGTTGCAAAAAAATATGCCTAATTCCTACGGCATTTCCTATATTGGGGCGCCTCTGGTGATAAGTTATCTCTCTCTATTAAAGAAATCACTTCTCAACGCCGCTTTTTCTCCCTCCCACCAGCATGATGTAAGCAAAATTCCATTTTTTCTTCTTTTTTTCATTCAAACTTCATGATATTCATTCATCATCATTATGATCAAGTCACTCAGGCAGCATGCAGTCGCGTGACTCTCTCTTGCCATCCATCCCTATTATCTATCGCTCCTGTGGTAGGTCTTCTAGACTCTATCCAGTGTCTGCATAGAGCTGATGTATGAAAGTTTTTGCTCTTTAGCTAACACTGGTGTGTCCATGTGTAGGAGTCCATAAGAGAATGTTACTTATGATTTCATCTTTCTTTAGCAGAGTCCAGCAAGTCTTGTTCATCTTACTTGGATGATTTGATGGAGGCAGGTGGCCGTATAAATGCTATTTTAGAAAGTGTTGCTTGTTAGATTGGTTCAAAATAGCAGCAGTAGCAGCAGCATTCTCATGTAGTTCCCATCTATCTTTTTCTCTCTGCATTTCATTAGTGTCCTTGTGTGCATCCGCATAGTAGTATTGATACTGTCACAGCTTGGAAGAAATCTTACTTTATCAGAAATCAGACGTCCATATGCTTGATTCTCTGTCAATAGCATTCTACACTTTTGCCAGGTGTATGTTGACATCACTTTCACTAGATGAGATGTTGGTGCCAAGGTATGTGAATTGGTCTACTAATATCAGAGGTTTGCATCTTTGAGTGAAGACGGCTCTTTCTTGTTTAAAATGCATGAACTCTGTTTTATTTACACTCACGTAGAGCCCATTGCCGCATGCTGCATACTCCATGTAATGCTGCAGTGATTCAGTTTGTGCTGGTGTATTGCAAGAAGCTCTAGATCATCTGCATAATCTGCATCTGTCATAGTTTCTGTAAGATATTGTCTGCTTATTTCCTTTTTTATCAGATGTATTGAAGTTTGAAGTATGTGATCTAGGTAAATAAACAAATATATCTTCTTGTAAGACTCCAGTGACAATAGGGAAAAAGTCAGTTACCATAAGGTGGGCTTATCATTGTTTTCATGTTTTTGTAAAGCATCATTATAGCTGTAACAGTTTCTATGAGGAGAAGATATTCAAGTTGTACTTGCTCCATTTTTCCTCTATGTATGCAATCAAATACCTTGGAGAAATCTATGGCTTGCAGTATTGTTTTGAGATTTTCTTCAATGATTCAGTAAATAGTCAGAATTTGCGAGGTTATGTATCGATTCTTCTTAAAGCCATTCTGATTTTTTGTGAATATTTTTTCGATTTCTTACTGGATACAGTTGAGAAGTAGGGCATTATAAACCTTAGCTGTTAGAACTGGAAGTGTTATGCCTCTCTAGTTTTAAGCAATTCCGAGGCTGCCTTTCTTGGGGAAAGGGAGGATGCAGTCTTTTGTCCATTTATCAATTGTATTTTGTTCATACATAGCATTGAATAATTGAGAAGTATCATGTCAAATTTCCTCGTCTTTCACACTTGAGGTATTTTGTTGTGTCCTGGAGCTTTTCTGCTTTTAATTTTTTTCAATAGTGTGTCACGTTCTTGTGTAAACTGTCCTAATTTGATGTCTAGTTGTTTATTGATAATCTTTTTGTAGGTTTCTCAGTGATTTTATGAGTGTTTGTGAGCAGATTGTTGAAATGTTCTTTCCACTTGTGAAGTCTTCTTTCTTGACTGGCAGCTTTTATTTTTGCTCTCAATTGCCTCTTCTTTGCACTAATTTTATTTACTCTCTGCCATGCTAATTGTGATTGTCTCTCTTCCATTGA
This sequence comes from Sepioteuthis lessoniana, assembly GCA_963585895.1. Classification (NCBI taxonomy): domain Eukaryota; kingdom Metazoa; phylum Mollusca; class Cephalopoda; order Myopsida; family Loliginidae; genus Sepioteuthis; species Sepioteuthis lessoniana. Next base: position 229,025 of record OY757908.1, on the reverse strand, counting down.
ATTTCTGGTTTTATTGATTTGGTTTTCAATTTATTTTTATTCTGCTTTTTGTATGTGTAGTTCTCTCGGAACTTTCTTAAATTTTTGCATGTTCGCATGTTTTGTGGTTTATTATTAAATATTGGTACTTTATTCATGCTAGTGACTCTCATCAAACTTTTGGCTCTTGATTTGCTTACTATGCTCTCTACTCAGGCCTTCATGTAGGCGGTATTTTTTTTAGATTTCTCTTCAAGAATATCAAATTTGTTTCTTACAGTTACTCTATATGTATTGTTTATATTGCTAAGGGAGGACCAGTCTTATTGTGTGATTTTTCTGGTTTTACCTTATTTCTGTGTAGACTTAGGCATATCTCTGCTAGGACAATCCTTTGATGGGAAGATACTCCTTCAAAAGAGGAGGATGTCTCATAGTTCTAAGAACGACTTATCCATTTCTTTATAAGGATATTGTCTAGCTGTAGTTAAGTATTATTTAGGTAGGTGTAGGTCCATTGTTTTCCCTCTCTTTTTCTGAATTCAGCCTATTCTCGTGTGAAAAATCTGTTAGATATTCCATATTTCTGTTTGCAAGTCATGTAAGCAAAAATCGTTTCAATCTTTACTAATTTGAGCTTTCATGTCTTCACTGATGATTAGTATATTATATTTGGGAATGTGTTGATCAGAGGAAGATAACTCATTATAGGTTGTGACATCTGTTTAATCACTGGTATTGATGGGAGTGTAGCAATAGATGATTGTTTTGCAGGTTTTGCCATCAATCATAGCGCACATCATCGTTGGTTGGATTCTTTGGTGATTTTAAAATACAAAGACTGAGAAGCTTTCCTATGCAAGTGAAATATAAATTGAGTAATTATGATTTTGTAATTACAAATATAGCATGTGTCTCTTGTTTTGTTATTTTCTTTGTTCTTTATTGTTCTTTCTTTAATAATATTTTTCTTTATTCACAGATATCAATTGAAAAGAAGAAGAATAATTATCCAATTTGAAAAAATACCAGCAACATCATAAAGAGATAACATATTCAAAAGTAGTGTTTATCTATATTTTGACAGTTCACTTTTAAATTGTTACATCCAAGCACAAAGTGTAAAAGTGCAAGAACACATTATAAATCAAAGAAATCACAATTGTGAAGTTGTGTGCATCAGCATTTGTGGAGAATTCTACTTTAAAAAGACATGCAGTCTCATAGAGCAAAGAAAAACTATTCTTGTGAAATATGTGGTTTAGCTTTTAGAAGTAATTCCTATGTGAAAGTCCACATGCGGACACACACTGGAGAGAAACCATATTCTTGTGAAGTGTGTGGCTCAGCATTTTCTTTGAATACAGATTTGAAAAGACACATGCGGACACATACTGGAGAGAAACCATATTCTTGTGAAGTGTGTGGCTCAGCATTTTCATTAAATTCAGACTTGAAAAGACACATGCGCACACATACTGGAGAAAAACCATATTCCTGTGAAGTATGTGGTTCAGCATTTTCTAGGAAATCACTTGTAAAAATGCATATGTGGACACACACAGGAGAGAAACCATATTCCTGTGAAGTGTGTGGCTCAGCATTTTCAAGATCCTCAGATTTGAAAAACCATATGCGACTACACACTGGAGAGAAACCATATTCTTGTGAAGTGTGTGGATTAGCATTTTTAAGATCCTCAGAGTTGAAAAACCATATGCGAATACACACTGGAGAAAAACCATTTTTTTGTGAAGTCTGTGGATCAGCATTTTCAACAAATGCACATTTGAAAGGCCATGTACAAATACATACTGGTGAAAAACCATATTCTTGCAAAATCTGTGGATCAGCATTTTCAACGAATACATGTTTGAGAAGACACATGAGATTACATACTGGAGAAAAACCATTTTCTTGTGAAGTCTGTGGTACAGCATTTTCAACAAATGCCCATTTGAAAGGCCACAAGCGAACACATACTGGGGAGAAACCATATTCTTGTGAAGTCTGTAAATCAGCATTTTCCCAAAGTTCGGGTTTGAAAAGACACATGCGGGCACACACTAGAGAAAAATCCTATCCTCATAAAACATGTGGTTCAACATTATCAAGCAATTCACGTGTCAAAGGTGGCAGGCAAACACACTGATGAGAAACCATATTCTTGTGAAGTTTATCGAATAGGATTTTTAAAAAAAGTCCTGTCATAAAAAAAACAGGCTGAATAGAAAATATTATAAAGTGTGTGACCAATATTTTCAAGAAGTTTGAAAATGCATTTCTTGCTGAAGTGCTTAAAAACTTTGACTGTTCTGTATTCCTCCAAGTTCTTAAATTTCTTAAACTTATTAGATTAGATAACTATTGCCTTAGCTGTGAAAACTAGACAGAATACTAAAATGTATTGTGACAAAATGTATTATATGATATGTATATAAAATGTCCAGTATGGTGTCTGAAGACAGAATACCTTGATATTTTATTATAATGGAGATTATTTGTATGTCACCAAAACAGTCACCACTATTATGACACTTCCCTTAGTTTTTTATCTTATATTCACAATGATTATTAAATAATTATTATTTAGGATCTTATTATCGTATCTTTATTAAAGTCTAATTGAATAAGATTTTTCTTAAAATAAACCATGTTGTGCATTTAAAATCCTGCAATGAATATTATGTATTACTAAGAAATAAAGCTTTACATAGTATGTGGCATAGATAATTTGCATACTGCTTTTAAGGAAACTAAATTTAATCAATAATTACTTGATGTTTTTTATATTGTTTTATTCTCAAACTTACTAAAAGTAATCCCATGTGTCATTTTATATAGACATCAATTACGATAAGTGTAATCTTTTCCTAGAATATCTTAGAATTCAACATTTACACCAAATTGTTCTGTCACCAACAGATCAGAGTGATGATATCGACTTCATAGAAAAGAAATCTACTATTGTTGCTGAGATCATTCAGTATTTGAATGATAAAAGTCTGTCATCACTGATAATAGATACAAGAGACAATGGCAGGAAAGCCTTAAGAATATTAAGGGAACATTTGTCGTCAAAAGGAAAGCTGAAAGTTATTTTCCTTTATACAGAGTTAACATCTTTGAGAAGATTGGAATCAGTATCTATTACAGACTATATAATAAGGACAGAGAATATTTCTAATGCTCTGAAAGAAACTGGGGAAGTTGTAAGCGATGGACTTTTGATTCCTATGGTTCTCTAAGGATTATCTCAGAATTTTAAGCCTTTTACAACGGTTATAACCTATAAGAAGTAAACCTTGTCTTTTTGGAATTTAAAGTCTGTTTAAGAAGTCATGAAGAAAAAAAACATGTGTTAGGGATGAATCTGAAAAAAGTAAAGTTGTCTCCCTTTAGTCAAGGGTGACCAGAAGGCTCTCTTTTCAATAGCTACTACAACAAGGTGTTGGGGAGGGCACTACTCCATTCCCTGGATTGCTCCACTTTACCCTTGATCCTTACCTTATAATGCTGAGTGTTAAGCAAGGTGGCTTCAAGTACCATTTTTTGAGTCTTTGGTAAGACTCGACCTGGGATTGAACCCTGGTCTCCTGGACCATTGGTGAACACTCTGCTCATTAGGCCCATGGTCTTGTTATGAATCTAATAATATATTACAAATGAAGACCACATTAAAAAAGATTAACCAAAGAAATAAAATTGGGGTAAGTACGCATTCTTGCTATAATTATAAATCAACAAATTATGATTACAACAATTACCAGAAACCTCAACATAGTAGAGAAGACTATAAAATCCCCCCCCTCCTTTAGGGAAGACAAACTTTATTTGTTACATTTGTGGGAGGAGGCGACACAAACTATTTGAAAGTAAAAATCGAAGGCAAAGTGATTTTTGTCATAATATAAAAACATATTCTAAAGGCCAAACCTATTTCTTTGCTTTAGGATATGATATTGTTTCAGACAATATCATATCATTCATTCATCAACTACGGGGCTACCAATCATGTAATAGTTGATAAGTCAAAATTTATTAATTTTGACCAAAATTTTAAACCAAGGAACCATTTTGTTGAATTTGCTGACTGTAGCCATGGGAATAATATAGTGCTGAAAAGAGGTGACACCTGCGTTTATTTATGCAATAGCAAAGGACACATGTATAGATGTATCTTAAAAAAGGCTTTATATATAGCAACTTTTAAACAAAACATTTTCAGTACAAGCAGCAACAAAAAATGGTGCACACATCAGTTTTGAGCATGACAACTGCCAATTAATTTACCCTAATGAAGCAGTTTTCAACATAACACAGAGAGGACGTTTATATTATCTGAAAAATATTGTTTCTGCCAGAAATGCTACTTACGACTTACATACTTGGCTATTTTAGACCATTCTAATGAGTCTGATATCAAAAAGTTACCCAACTTACTAAAAGGAATGAAGATAAAACCGACACCAAATTATGCTCTGAACTGTGATATATGTATTCAAAGGAAGATGTCTAATGACAGAAATAAAACTTGGGGTAGCAAGGCAACAAAAATCCTTGCCCTTGTACACAGTGATTTAGCAGGCTCCATTCAACCCTTATCAAAAGATGGTTATAGATATGTAATTAATTTTATTGATGACTATTCTGGCCTTACAATGTTATATTTCTTAAAACACAAGTCCAACACTTTGCTCTCTACAAGGAAATATCTAGCTGTTTATGAAAAGACAACAGAACAGAGTTCACTTCTGAATCTTTTCAACAGTACTTAATAGAATCAAACACAAGCAGTCCTTATTCTCTGCATCAAAATAGGACTGCTGAACTGTCATAGTGAACTTTATTTTCTATGGTGTCTTCTTATTGAGTCAAAAACTTGTGAGTTTATGCAGTGATAGCTTCAGCATATATTAGAAATCAGTTTTATAATAAAAACATAAGAAAAACCCCCAAATGAAAGTTTTATCGGTTCAAAACCAAACTTAAACAACATGCATATTTTTGTTTTTGTTTTACACAAAATAAAATAAAATTGGATCCTCGTTATGAAAAAGGCATCTTTGTCAGCTATGATGAACAAAGTCCAGCTTACTTGATTTATTTTCCGGAAACCACATTTATTAAAAGAGGTGTGTAAAATTCACCGATTCTAATGACAATAGCTCACTTTCAAAACCAGATAAAAATACTGAATATCCAGAATACCTAATTACATATGAAGTAGAACTGGAATGTTATATTTCTCTATTCAGTGTATCAAGTGCTACAAACAAGACAATAATGTAGATAGGAGACAGAGGTATGTGTTTTCAGTTTAACATTTTATTAGTGACTCCTACATGTATACAAGTATAAGGCAGTGGGAGGTTGCAGAATAACCGGAAGTTTAAGGTTATGGTAGGAGCAGTGTGGTTATATCACATCCTGTTTTTATAAAAGAAATTTTGTTTTCTTTTTGATAGTTATGTGTGTGCACATTTTATTTTGTTATTTTGTTTATTTTTTTATACCTTAAGGTTGTTTTAATTAACCTAAAACTTCTGAATGAATTTTTTGTTGTATTTTTAGTTGAAGTGGGAATGTTCATTTTTTTTTGTGTTATTGAATATGTTTTCATAATCATGTTTGTTTTTTACTGGATTGTTTATTTTCTCTTGTGTTTTTAGTAAATGTCATCTATTTCTTTTTATGATTAGTCTTTGTTCAGTTTTTACTAAGTACGATCTTGGTTGTGGAATTTTTTTTTCAGAATTATACCTTTTCTTTTCCATTTTTCTTGGCATTTTATCCTGACTTTATCATTTGGTTTGAGCATTGGTAATCCTCCGTTTTTCTTGTTGTTAATATTATTCGTTTTTTGTTTATTTTTTTTTTTCAAGTATATATTGTGCTTTATGTTAGGGAGATTATTTGCTTTCATACACTTTTGTGAGTTTTTTTTTTAATAGTTTGTATATTTCCCTGTGCTAATCCATTTGCTTGAGGATAATTATGTGTTTGAGATCTCAATCTTTTGCAAATTGTTTGAAAACTTTTGGGATTTATCATCATCATCATCATGTCGCGCCGCCGGCGCGGATATCCCTGACCGTCTCTCGCCATTTCTCCCTATCATTCATCGCCTCCGGCAGGTCCTCCGGGTTACATCCCGTGTCCTCACACAGCTGCTGTATGTAGGTTCGTGCTGGTCGTCCCACTCTTGCACATCCATGTGTGGGGGTCCACAGGAGTACATCGCTTATGAGCTCGTCCTTGCTTCTCCAGCAGTGTCCTGCGTGTCTGGTTCGTCGGACTTGTATAGTTTTTGTGATGGGGGGCAAGTGTCCGTATAGTTGGGGTCCCGTGGGGTGTTGTCGCCAGGACTTGTTTAATACTGCTCTCAACATTCTTGTATAATTTCTGTCCAGCCTCCTTTCCAGCCGCTTCATAAGCGTCCATGTGGTGCATCCATATAGCAGTATCGACACAACCGCTGCCTGGAAGAAACTGCGTTTCATTTTATCAGTTAGGTCCAACTTCCATATGATCGAGAGCCTATCGATAGCTGTCCATGCCTTCGTCAGTCGTGTGTCGATGTCTTTCTCGGTTGATGAGACGCTGCTTCCTAGGTAGGTGAATTTGTTGACTAGTTTCAGAGAGGCTCCGTCTAGTGTGGCAATGTTGCCCGTTTGGTTGTAACACATATATTCGGTTTTGTTTGCATTGACATGGAGGCCAATGCCAGCTGCGGCTCGTTCCAGACTATGCAGTAGTGTCTCTGCTTGATTAGGCGTATTCGCTAGTAACGCCAAGTCATCAGCGTAGTCGGCGTCCGTGATTGTTTTTGCGGGGTACCTTTTGCTTCTTCTCTTAGTCAGCTGGAAGCCATTTTCTCTGATTTTGTCGATCGAAGTCCTAAGCACATAGTCTAGACAGATGATAAAGAGGTACGGGGCTAGTGTGTCTCCTTGTAGTACTCCTGCAACTATGTCGAAGTATTCCGTGTCTCCATCTGGTGAACGTATTTACCATTGTCACTGATTACTATATGCGGCACTCCAAATGTTGCAAAAGTGCTTTTCATTTTTTTGATTACTGTTATCAAGTCACGATTTTACGGTGACTGTTCGTCGAAGAATCTTGTTGTATAATCAATTATCATTATATATGACATGTTGTTCAGATGAAAAGTGTCTGTTGCAAGTTTTGTCCCGGGAGTTACTGGAATTTCATGTTTTAGTTGAGTTTCTATGTTGTGCGCAATTTTGATGTTTGCCAATCATTTGTTTTATGTGCCAATTTATGTTTGGCCAGTATAGCATTTCTCTTTCTCTTGCTATGCATTTTTCCATTCCTAAGTGTCCTGTGTGAATTTTTTGTAGTGATTCTTTTCTAGTGAACTTGGAACTATTATTATTCTTGTTCCTTTCAGTACTAATCCTTTGGTTATTGATATTTCGTTTCAGATCGGCATGTAAGGTGCAATTATTGGGGGTATTTTTTTTTATTGTCACACAGCCGTTCTGTAGCTTTATATTTTATTAATATTGGTAGTGTTGGTTTTTAGGAATACATTTTGAATGCGAAAATAATTCCATTAAAATGAATCAATCTAGATATATCAAAGAGATATTACCAAAGTTCAGCAATGCAGATTGCAAACCACGCTCAACTCCATGTGAAATGGATATAACGAAAACAAATGACGAGGTCGATTTAATAGAGAGCGAACCGTATCGTAAAATTATTGGCAGTCTGATATATATAATGGTTGCAACAAGTCCAGACATTTGTTTTACAGTTACTAGATTGTCTCAAGACCGAGCAAAAGCAAATTCTTTCCATCTAACGAGGCAAAATACATCTTACATTATTTAAAAGGCACAATCAATCAATCACTAATAGTTAAGAAATCGCAGAAACCCTTGAAATTGGAAGACTTTTGTGACGCGGATTGGGGTAATTTAAATGACAGGAAAAGCGTGTGCGGGTTTTGCTTTTGATTGACAGAAAATAACCCAATGATTTTATGGAAATCTAAAAAGCAGAATTCAGTCTCTTTGTCAACACGCAAAATGGGATTTATCGCTATTTCATGATAATTAAAAAAATTATTCCCATTTTTTTCATTTAATATGTATTTTTGAGGTGGAAAAATCCATTCGTCTTGGATTGTTGGGGGGATTTTCATGGGTATCGGCCGTCTACAAATTAGCTTGCAAATATTTATTGACTTTCCTATCAGTAGAAGCAATAGATAAGCCAATCAGTAAATAATTGCAAATTACCAAGGTTAAACTTAATGCAGCCTTTTTATTTAGAGGGTGTATCTTTTGTATCACTCAACTAAAAACAAGATGGCTACCCGAATTGCAATAACAAATAATACGAAAGATTACAAACTTGGTGAAAGCCCATTCATTGGTTACTAACTTAGAGTAATGCAGCATTCGTCACTAATAGTTCTTATGGTCTATAAGAGTTAATTTAAAGCCTTCAGATTTGAGTTCAGGAAACTTTTCGCTGCCATTAGTCTCGTCTCAGTATCAGGAAATTGGGGCTGGGTTTGTTGTCTAGTATCCGAATATTAGATTTGTTCAGGGTCTAAGTTAAGGAAATCCCATCGAGTAACAGAGAGTCCGCTTCTCCAAAGCTCTCTCTCTCTCTCTCTCTGCCTTGTGTTTGCCATCTGCACCTTCTGTCTGCAGTGTTAGTAATAATTCGCTCCGACTAGGGTGTTTCTGACGGTATAGGAAATTCTGCCAATAGTTACTTTTGTTGGTTCAATTTCCTTTTTATCGTCCTATTTTCACTCTTTAACCAAACATCCGGCTTTTTCCAAATAAAGAATCTTAGTTCCACCTTTCTTATTCCATAATTAGGATTCTCAATTCCATCTTTCTTGTTACTTAACCAGATGACTCCGCCTATAGGTGTCGCCACTTGTCTATTTTGACAAAATTATACTTTAAGATAATTTATGATTATCGGCTTGGTAATTTATATTATTACAATTTGCGATACGTTTCTATCTTGATGTTATTATTTTCTAAAATATTTTTTGTGAACATTGTTCTGACATGACATACGATATGTTCCTTATTTACAATAGCTATCCACCTTTTTATGACAAATTCTTATCTTTGAATTTCTCATTATTTTCAAAACATTTTGCAGATATGGGTTCATACACCAAAAACATAGTTGACTTACTCAAGTCCCATTGTTTTAAATTTCGGTTATCTCTCATGTCAAAAATTTAAGGCTTGCCTTTTTTTTTTTTTTTTGGCCTGATCAACATTCCCTTTGAACAATGTAAGTACAGAATTTCATTTTGTTGGTTAACTCTCTTTCATTTAGTTCTTATTTCATAATTCCGGACATATTTTATATTACCAACTGTGTAAACCGGGAATTTACCGGAATATTGATGGAAAATACGAACTCACAAAGTTTATTAATTTTGGCTAATAAGAAAATTCTTATCTAATTCTAACTTTTAAAATTTATCGTTCTTCAATGAGACCTGAGCTCTTAATTGAACTCAGAGGTAACAACCTGATAATCAAACTCAGTTGATCTCAAATAGACTAACAATTTTGCTATGAGCACAACAGCTTCATTTTTTTAATAATCTACACTTTGTGCCATCTAAAGAAGTCAGCCAATCTATTATTTAACAAAGAGATACTTTTGGCAAAGGTGGTATTCAATATCTTAGTGTAATAACTTTTTAGCGGCAGTTAATTATCAGAAGTGTTGATGTAACTATCATATGAACGGACATCATCAAAACTTCAAGGAACATACATGAAATGTATAAGGAAAACTGCAACAATAATAAAATCATGACAGTTTATATATATATATATATATATATATATATAATCAAAGCATGCCAAAATCACAGATTTCCTTGACTCCCTGTGTCATCAATCTTGGCAGATCCTCTTGATGGCATCCAGTGTCTACAGAGACGGTTATTGTAAGTTTTTGCTTGTTGGTCAACACTGGTATGTCCATATGTAAAAGTTCATAGGAGGACATCACTTTCGAGTTTGTCCTTACTTCTCCAGCAGGTGTTCCAGTATGTCTTGTTCATCTTACTTGGATGGTTTGTGTGACGGGAAGTGGCTACACAACTGCCGTTATTTAGGGTGCTATTTCCAAGATTTATTCAAAACGTAACGTCCATGTGTAGTTCCTACCTACACACACTCTCTCTCTTTCTCAACCACACACACACACACACACACACACACATATAACCATTTTAACCTGGTGTCTTAACAGGGGTTGGGTCACCAGGTCAAAATGGTTTAATTTGATAAGTGCATGTAGTTTAATACAAGTTTTATCTACTCTAATCAGATTCCCAAACAGGATCTTGTTTGTCTCTTAATGGATAATGACTAAAACCTGACAGCAATAGGACTAAAAATGTGCTTAGCATAACAGTTATCATCATAGAAAATTGTATCATTGACACAATTTTAAATCTGGGATGAGGCTATTTGCATTTCATTTAATGCTAATGCCATTGGAAAAAGCATGAATCCACCCGTGGTTCCCACGCATCAGCGATAGAAAAATAATAGGGAAGGCCTGGTTCTTTAATCTTGGTGGGACAACCAGTCTAGAAGGAAAACCCTGCTAAAAAAATTGACCATGTGTCACATTCGGCTCCTGGCAAAGGAGGATGCTGATCATTACATGCGGTGATGGGCGTGTGATGAAATATACAGGCTTGACAGACTGGTAGTCAGTAAACACACACTTGCACGTGGGCAGCTTAAAATATTGGCTATGGAAAGATTTGGCAACACTTCAAGTAACTTAGCAGCTGTTTTCAGAGGCAGTTCTACTCACCTGTTGGTCTGGAAAGATCAAGAAAAGGTGATATAAATAAAACTTGCCAAAATATAAACTGGCCAGCGACCTAGAACTGATGGGCTGTCGTCTATTTCTAGCAGCAAAATAGTAATTATTAGGATACAAAAAAAAAGGACAAAGAAAATTTAGAACAAATGTGTCAGCAGTTTATATATATGTGTGTGTGTGTGTGTTATGAATAAGCGTGTAGTTGCAAGAGACAATGGACGAGAGGAATAGATTTAATTCCGTTTAACTTAAATAAATAAAATAATATCTTCTTGGAAAGGACTTTTATGGTTGTCACCGCCGGAAGGAAATGACGGGATTTTTTAGAATTGATACTGCCTCCTGAGAGAATAACCTTTTCAACTGAAGCCACAGAGTATAGAAGACGACATTTTTGTATTCCTGTGAATTTTCGCTGGATGTGCTGGTTTTTAAACCTTGCTGTTCCCTACAGTTAAGGGAAAATAGTGAATAGGGAGTAAATCCCTTAAAGAATTTTGCTGCTGTGCTGGACTTCCCCTGGAAAAATATGCTGTTGCCTATATCTCTGAATTTGTACTATGTCAACTTAGACCATAAGGTGAACAATTGAATTTGCTGTCCTATACAAGTGCCGAAAGAATTGCTGAATGAACCCCCATGTGTCTGCATTATTCACTGTATTCTGAACGGAAAAGTAAACAGTGAAAAGAGATATTTTTGCCTTAGAGACTCTCCCAAATATTTTTCCTATTCACCCCCACTCTTTTTTGAGTTGTAAGTACTAGCACCTTGTTTGTTGAAAACATATCAGTTCCTTGTTATTCATGAGTGACACAGAGCTTTTCGAAACAATTTGTATCATTGTTACTTGATTCAGTTTTTTGACTGGTCGCTGAAATAGCAATTAATTTTAGCAACTAGTGTTTTTCTTCAAAACTTAGTTACTCCTTTTTATTTATTTTTATCTATTTGGTAATAGTTCTTAGTTGTACGCACCAGGCACATTTGTGTTTTTATTCAAAGTGCTGTTTTATTTCCCGTGAAAGTATTCGTTTTTTTTTTATAAAAATTAATCCTTATATCTTCCCCTCTCCGATGATTACGATACAAGACCATTGGTTTAGGGTTTTTATTGGCTGACCAATCGCCCCCCCCCCATAAAAGAAGACCCCCGAAAGAGGAAGAAGCAAATCGAAGATTGGTTCTGTCGCTCCAAGACCAAAGCCTTCGCCGCCAGCTTCGTCACCCAAAGTTCTGAACTTGACCGTTCAACAAGAATTTTCTTTGAAACTACCTAGTTATGAGATTGTCTTGAGGTTAATTAGCCATATACATTTTTTCCAGTCAACTTGTTATGTTCAGCTAAAGAAATCCTTGTTATGTATACACACTTCTAATTATCATATTGTAAATAAAGGTGCGTTTTTATTTACACTTGTTAACAAGTGTTTCTGAGTTTATGAAAGAGTTAAGAGTCAATAGCACCAGTGAATTTGATCCTCTATAACTCAGCCAAAACTGAGAGGAATAAGAACCAACTCTTCTGTGACTTTTCATTGACTTTTCCTGCAGATCTAACAACACAATGAGGGCGCCGAAAGTCTGAAAGAACAGACTCACTTGAAACGGACCAACCCATAAGTGATCCTCAGTGCAACACCCGAGCATAGAATTACTATTGGTGCCGGGACTAGGATTCGACCCTGAAAACCCACAGCACAGCCACAAAAAGATTCGACCCTGAAAACCCATGACACAGCCACAAACAGGATTCGGCCCTGAGAACCCACGGCACAGCCACACCAAGGATAAACCAGGTTAGCAACATTAAAAGAAGAAAGAACAAATCATGCATCAAAGCAGCACTGAAGAAGCACTGGTCGTAATATCCTAACAAAAAGGGAGATAATCTCTAGTGCCACAGGGGTTACGGCCCCTACTATATCTGGGGAATTTTGTTTAATAAAGGTATACCAGATACAGAAGCAGGTTGTTCGTCTTCCTTCTCTCCTTAATCAACACCCATCCTGTTAATTCCCTGCAGTAGTAATCAATACCTAGCAAGTATCGATTACTTCAAATACGAAATATAACATTGGCGACGAGGAAAGAGTCATTTACTCACCAAAAACCAAAAAAGACAAAAAAAAAAAAAAAAAAAAAGGAACAAATCCGCCAACGTACCGAAAAAAAATAACATAGCCGCCTTACCACATTACCCTGAATTTGACTGTGAATCGGAAAACAAAGTAGAAAGTGGACAAAATATGTCAACAGATTGAAAAATTATTTCACTGCATACAACATAGAAGATGAGAAAAGACAGAAAGCAATTCTGCGAACTTTTGTAGGGGAACAGATGAATGATCTTATTGACGAATTGCTGTCTGAACAAACCACACCAGAAAAAAAAAAAAAAAATGAAACGCACTTCGATAAGCTCGTCCTGGCTGTGCAAAACCACTTCAACCCAGAGAACAACACCGAATATAACCGATATGTATTCCGAAAATAACCCTACCCCAAACATAGAAGACTTTTATCGGGAATTAAAATAGGAAGCAGCTATGTGCCACTTCACAGATGCAAATGCGGAAATAAAATCCCAGCTAATAACAGGCTGTTTATCAGAAAAAGTTCGCCAAATGGGACTGATGAACTCAAATATGCTTTTAGGCGATCTAATAAACTCCGCGAAAACGACAGAAACTATAACCAAACACCTGGAACAGATGCGCTTAGAAGACGCCAACTCCACCACGAAACCTACCACATCTATTAAGGCACTAGTCAACAAAGTTGCACATGAACAGTAACGGCCACGCAAACGTCCTCAGCAAAACCGATGCAGAAATTGCAATGGGAAATATCCACATGAACGGGGACCGACATCTTGCCCTGCATTCCCGAACCAGTGAGCTTATTGCCAGAGATGGGAACATTTCACCACTGTCTGTTTCAGAAAACTAAACGACGAGGATAGACAACGGAGAACAAACTGCCCTCCACACCCACAAGCCCAAACCAGTCGACGACCGATGAACTGCATTGAGGATCACCAACGGGACTCAACCAGAGGCAGTGACACGGAATATGTATTCCATAGAAGTAAAGTAAAAAACCTTCCTTACTTCAACTTAACTTTTGGTGATGGCCATCAGATGTTCAATGTATTCGCTGACTCTGGCGCCACCATAAATATTTTGTCTGAGGCAGATTTCAAATCCTTAGGATCAACACCCCTTCCCCGACCCATAAAAACTATAATATCTGGATTCGGCGTTAAGGAAGCCACCCCAGTCCTAGGTGAGTTCAGCACACTTCTAGGGTTTAGTGGTATCTTCTGCCAAGTGAACATACACGTAATAAAGAATCCAGAATAACCCATCATCGGTTGGGAAACATGTAAAAGGCTGAAACTACTATCAGTGAACACTCGCTCAGCTAACCACATCTGATGCACAAACTGATGCACATGAGTTAACTGCATCTGATGCACAAATCCCACTCTCCACTCTTAAACTTCTAGAGGACTACGCAGACCTGTTCAATGGCCTAAGTAAACTAAAAAAAAAGTTCACCAACATATAGATGAAAACATACCACCCATCGCTCAGAGATACCGCAGGGTCACCTTTCACCTAAGGAAAGATATAGAAGAGTTAATACACAGAGATGAGAAACTGGGATTGATTGAAAAGGTAGACGGACCAACCCCATAAAATCAGGATTTGCATCGACATGAGGGCGGCAAACAAAGCTATCAAAAGGAAACGACACTCAACCCCCACACTCAATGAGCTGAAAACTATTCTATCAGGAGTTAATGTATTCAACAAATTAGATCTCAACCAAGGCTACAACCAATTGGAACTAGCTGAAGAATCCCGATACATAACAAACTTTGCAACACACCTGGGCCTGTACAGATATAAAAGACTCTTTTTTGGTGTCAACTCCGCCAGTGAGATATTCCAGGAAGATATCAGTCAAGCACTTGCAGGGATTAAGAGAGCCATCAACATCAGTGATGACATCCTTTGCTTTTGATCAGACCAGCAGGACCACGACCTCAACCTCCATGCAATATTCAGACGACCTCACGAAAAAGGGCTCACCCTAAATGGCAGCAAATGTGAGTACAACAAGTTCCACTGAAAGATAGAATCAGAGGTTCAAAAAAAAAAAAAAATGCTCGTAGATAGTTAGTACCATAACCATGCAGATGTACGGATATTCCGAAAGATATGTGAGAATCATTCAATAAGTTTCCAGACTTTTTTCGTATGGGCACTTTTATTGATAGTACACACATGAAACTCTAGTCCTCTTCGAAGTAATCTCCTCCGGCTGAAATGCACTTGTACCGTTCCAACAACTTCTGGAAAGCCCCATGGAAGTCCCCTTGCGTCAGCGTATCAATGACCTTCGTCACAGCCTCTTTCATCTCCTCAAATGTCTTATAACGACAGCCTCTGAGCTTAGGGAATAACCAAGTCACAGGGAGCAAGGTCTGGACTATAGGGAGGGTGACAAACTGTCTTGATGCCCATCTTGGTCAAATAGTCTGGGACAAAGATAGAGTTGTGGACTGGTGCATTGTCCTGCTGGAAATGCCACTGATCCGATTTGAAGAATACTGGCCTCTTCCGAGGGAATCTCTTCCTGAACTCTCTTGAAAGCACCACGTAGAATTAACACTTTTTAAGAGTGGGTGGATGTGGTTTGGTGAAATACTATTTATAACAGTGAGGCCTGTTTTTATGTGACAGTTTGAGTAACATTGAATCCATTCTCTTGCAAGATGGCCAGTTTGGGACTATTATACTTGCTGATCTTGGTGAAAATGGTTGTCACTCTGAGCCATAGCCAGAGCACAATATCTTAAAAATAAATGAGGTAACTATGACGCAATCAAAATGGCTGATAGCATTGACAATTTACCTGAGACAATACAAGTTATTGTTGACAAACGTGATCAGAATTAGTCAAAACTGCCACAGCAGAAAAAAGGTAGAGAAAGAATACAAAGGTAATGATAAGGAAAACTGCTTAAGATTGTGGTGCCTCCTTGTGCAAGAAATAAATAGAATGGAAGATGACCAGGGAATTAGGGAAGAATATTTAAAGGGACAGGTGTTATTTGAAAGTAGAGCTAAGAGGTCAGTAATTCCTATAATGGGAAAAGCTTTGAATGTACTCTTTGGTACCGTGACGGAGGAAGAGTTGAGAATCATCATGGATAGAAGAAGTAATTTGAAAAAGATCAACGAACCTTAAAATCCAAGTAGAAATAAGTAGTATTTCAATTATAAATGTAACTTGGGTAGAACTAGATAAGGAACGACAAAATATTGATTGGTTAGTAAAATTACACACAAGAGATGACGAGGGGGGGTGTCCTCGTGGTGTAACGGTTAAAGCGATGGACTGTGGAATCGTAGTAAGCAAGTTCAAATTCTAGTCGCGCTATTACATTCACTTTCGGGCAAATCCCCTTGGGAAAGGTATGAACCCCCTTATCCTCCCAGTTATGGGTTAAATAGTACCACTACTGTTCTTCTAGGAGAATGGCTTTGGCATTAAATAACCTACAAAGGTTGACATGACATTAAACAAAGAAACTAAACCAAGAGATTACAAGGGAATTCAGCAATGTTACAGAGGCACTTATGACCAAAGTGTTGGAATTAACGGAATTAACCAGAAATTGCAATCCTTACTCATGTCTCTGCAGCATTTGAGGATCCAGTTGGACATGATCTTGTTGGGTCATCTGTCACCAAGTATACTGGACGCAAGTCATCTCACAAACTACTTATTGAAGATCTGAGCAAAACTACCCCATCACCTGAGACTGTCTGCAGACTCTACGTCGAGTTATGCCATTATTATAACTCTCATGGAAAACTAGTTAATACTAGTAGCTGTACAATTGCTACGTAAGGGGAGTGTGTTTGAGGTATTCAAAGTAATGAATTTACCTATCCCTTACCTTGAAGTAAAGCAAGGACTGGTAATAATGGCACAATATAAAATAGAATTGGAAAGTATTGCCTTCAATCTAAGACAGAATTCATGCTCTTGACCCAACAGGATGCCAAAAAATGTAAGATCAATATGCTTGGCACCTGTATGTCCACAAGACCAATATATGTGGTCAGTAGTTAATACTTGTGTAATTGGAATTGGTCAGGGATAACAAAAAAAGTGTGAAAAAAAACCCAAACTGTCAGGTGGAAATTCTAGTTGATACCATATTGCCAAAAGCTGTTAGTTTAACTGACAGGAAATGGACAGTAGCCTCAAAAAACCAGTTACAATTGTCATGGGGCATCTTCAACACTTAGGATTTTTCCTCCATTGACCACTCTAGAGATTCCAATGGCTTGTATACCGAATAGGGATTATTATTATTATATTCCCCCCACACTGCCAGGTGAAAGAATTGAAATAGAAAATTCTTCCTTGCGTTTGGTCAATGTTTCAGTTAATGAATGGACAGAACTGTGGGAACGTTTAACAATGAAATTTGCCTAAATAACATTGCAAGAAATTCAAAAAGTAATAGGATCATTAAAAACGATTAAATTAAATAATTCAAAAAGTAAGTTTGAGAAAATAGCTCAAATATTTCCCTCTGAAAAAAAAATCAAACGATAAGTTCGCTTATATGACTTTTCCTGCGGATCAAGTAACACAATGTGGGCATTGAAAGTCTGAACGAACTGACTCACCAGAAACGGACCAACACATAAGTGGTCTGCAGCGCCACCCGCAAACATAGGGTTACATTATTCATTTGTTTGCACGCAGTTAAATGGTTCCAAGTATTGCCATGTATCATTAACAATTCGATTAAACATTAGTTATTTATTTACACACAGTTAAATGATATAACAGTTCTAACAATTCAGTTTAGCATAAGTCATTTGTTTGCACACAGTTTAAATGTCAAACAGTTCTATTTGACCCATAGATAGGACTCTTTCAGGTGCTACCGCTCTAGGCCACAGTAGATCTGGGGGTGATGACAACGAAGGGTTACTCCTCATTCCCCAAATCTTCACCATTACTGGATCTTCACAATCAGATTGATTATTGTCATATACAGGACACTCTCTGGGTGGGGAGGTCTTACCCCTCTGCAGAGATGCAGTCAGTGTATTCTACAGCCCTTGAGAAGTATTGCTAAGATAATCTGTGGAGCAGTGGTATACCCTTCTTCTGTCATCAGCTTCTCCAAAAAGTGTGGCTGGTCCTATACAAACCTTTACCAATATAAACAATTCACCTACAGATGTCATTTTTTATCAGCTTGTTTCATTATAATTTAATGTACGTTTAGTATCTATATCTTGTAAGGAGACAGTTTTATATAATGCTACTCACCCCACATCTATTGGAATAAAAAAAAAACAGTCCTCAGTGACCACTTCCATAGCTCCCCTACTTCTCACGTTTGCCAGGGGTTTGAACACTATAATGTAACATGATGGCAATTTGAATGACTCACAACTCTGAAGACAAATATTTACATTAGGAATTGTATAAGAAAACAGACTACGGTGCCAACAACAGTTGACATTAAGAGAGACTATTAAGCCCCAGTGCCACTTAGCCCACATACTTACAAAAAAAAAATGGCAGAGAAATTTCTCTGAAATTACCGCTGAGTGCACTGTATTCCAAGACAAACCCTATGAATCGAAAATAGGGAAACATATGGATGAATGAAAGCATTATGACTAAACTAGAAGAACAAAGCAAGAAAGTACCAAATGCTGCAATTATTACACATGATAAGCCCAGATGCATTAACTATTTATAATGGATTAGGATGTAACTGTAGATGTTCTAGTAAAAAGCCAAGTGAAACCAATGTAGGAAATTTAAATAAATTGAAATGCAGTCTGCATACGTTGGTAATCCTGTCTAGGGCTGCTTCTCTTCTTTCTGCCTCTTTTAACTGGAACTATTGTAACGATGACTGAAGGTTGGCCTCGTATGTTTGTCATCTTTCAGTACCACAACTCAAACAAAAAAGAGTTAACACAAAAGGAAATGAAACTTGAGTGAAATGAATAAAGAAAATAATTTATTATCATTTGATTGTTGCATCAGGATTTCTTTCAAGTGCTTCTGTGTAGGTCATCATGTCCAGAGCTGCTGTTGGACTGGGTGTGTCAGAGGTAAGAGTCATTTTGGAATTCTTCAAAGGGTGCTGACTGCTGGCTTCTTGGTCATCCCTTTGATGTGTGTCATCACAGTAAGCAAATGCCATTCTAACTGCTTCATAAAATCTGAGCTGTTCATATAAAGAAGGACTGCCAAAAATCAGCTGCAAAATTCAGCCATTTGAAAGATGTATGACTGACACCAATTGGTCAGAAAATATTTTATTACCCACTTATCCCAAAAGTAGGTATCTGGAGCTAGTCACGATTTCCGGTGACTTTTACCATATGAGCAATGGCTGTTGAGTTGAACACTTCCAGTTGGGCAATAAAAGGGGGTTCTGACAGATAATGACACTTTCAATACTGTCTCTCTTTGAATCTGCTCGTACATTCGCCAATTGCAAAACTCTCTGCCACCTCTTTGGGTTCAGGTGGGAATAAAGTGTCAATACCTTTCGTTAAAACTTGGTACAAATGTATGATTTTAGCTGATGCAGACGAGGAGGATATGTCGCCCTTGGGTGTGGCATTATACCAATATACAGCTTCCACACAACAATCTTCTTCACAGTTTGGTGCTATCTCTCTGTTATCCTATTTCCAGCCAATATATAAACGCGACAGTTTGGATGCCCCATTCAGCCAAGAATTGTCTAAACCATTGGTTGCAGAATGCTGTGTTATTATCAAAAAAGAACTCATTTTTAAGTCACTGACTCCAGCTGTCAGATGATGTTTATTTGGCAGAAATAATTTGTAATAATAAGTTGTAATTCTAGTAAATAAAGCCGAGCAAAGTCAATGAAGGAAATCTCAGTTAAAATGCAGTCTGCACTCATCAATAATCCAGTTCAAAGTTTGGATTCCTTGATTCTTTTTCTCAAGACCTCTGAACCTTGTCAATCGCATTTCAACTGCCAACAGACAAATCCACAGACTTTTTATCAGTTCTTACTTTTCATGCATGTCCCGATCATCCACATCAGACGTGTTCTATTCACTCCTTGAAAAAGCAGGTGAGAAAAATGGGTCTTTTGAGAGCGGAATTACATTTCATTACCCAGAAACCCCTTTCTTTTGGTATGCATCATTCTTGCTCACTGTCAGTGGGCTCCAAAATGTCAACTGAAGTTTTTCATGTGTTTGTATTTACAATCAACTTTCAATTATAAATTTTCAAACAAGAAAACTCAGGACAAATTAAAATATACAAAGAAAAATAATTAGAATTCATTCAACACAAATTGAAATAATTTAGGAAATAAACAATTATAATGAGTCTGACCGATGGTAAAGGAAGTTTGTAGAAGGAAAAACTAAAAGCTGTTAGGCAAGATAAAGACTTTAGAAGTAGAATATTTCCAAGCATTTGCTGAAAAGCCTCTTAAAATTACAGATAAACCAGCTAAAGAAATTATGATTAATGAAACACTTCATACAAGATGAACATAAAACCATATTGAGAGCAATATTAAAGCAGAAAAGCTGGAAGTCTCAATGAAATACCTCTTGAATTACATTAGACATAAAAATTTGATAAAATACTTCTTTCATTATGTAATAGCATGTTTGACCAACAGACAATAGTAAAATGAACAAAAGGCTTCACCCTCCCTACAAAAAATGGTGACCTCAGAATCATTAAGAACTACAAGAGGCATTATTCTTTCTACTGTATTTGCTAAGGTTTCTAAAGCCCTGATTCTAAATCATATCCATCTGAATTTGAGAAAGTTCTTTGGAAAAATCAGAATGGTTTTCAGAGAAATTAATCCACAACTTTTCAGATTTGAACTATTTATTAAATCAACAAATACATTTATACATTAAATCTTGATTTCTCTCAAACATTTGATTTGATACACACAGCTAATATGAAGCAAATACTTCAAGTGTATGGTCCCCACTAAGTCCTTAAGACTGACTATTAAAATGTATTTTATCAATGAGTCGCATGAATCACTAAATTCACATTTACTGGCACACTGACCTAGTTCCATCACTTAGTAGTTGAATCTCTTTTTGCTTGTAAGTCAAAATCAAAATATAGGAATTGATATAGTTGAATTTCTGTTGGAAACCAATTTCAGTAATTGATATAGTTGAATATCTTTTTGCTTGTAAGTCAAACATTCATTTATGGAACATGAGTAAAGAAAAGTATAAAAATAAGTAAAAATGACAAGTGTTCACTCAGGAGTATTCTTTATTATACTTATAAAGAGGAGAGAAAAATCTAAGGGAGATAATTCTCTGAATTATCAAACGGTCTTATTCTCCAAGCACCTCCATAAGCTCTCATATTGGTATTTTTTATTTCCTTCTCTTCCTATGAGAACACAGTATATATGTTGTTTGAATCTAAGAAGATCTAGAATTTTTCTAATTTTGTTTTTGTTACTGGTCATCATATCAACCATATCTCCTAAGTCAGGCAAGAGGTTATGTCTATTTTGCCATCATGTGTATCTTTGTTGAGAGTTTATTCCATTAAATAATTGAATGTGATATAAGCTCTCAGGTGTAGTTGTTGCCATAGCCATTTCTTCAGCTTCCCAGGTCAATAATAAAACAATGGGCTGCTTTTTTGATTTTCATGAAATAGGTGGATCAATCTTGATTAAATTAAAGCAATACCTCTGGGCAACATATCAGTTAGACAAGATGAAAGAATAAATGGTAATCAAAGGAATAGTTGAATTTAGAAAAAGGTTGTACTTTATACACTGAAATTTTCAAACTTAACTCCTCATATTCTATGTCAGTTATTGGTTGTCTAATATGATTAATTTGGGTTAGCAATGAATAAAATATTCATCTTTACCATCTACAAGGCTCCGAAAAGTTATTTCTCTTGGAGTATCTTTTATAAAGATATAATGTATTATTCTCTGTAACTGGAGTTTTATATTTTTGTGTCTTGCTATCAGTTGATTTTTGTGTCTTGCTATCAGTTGGTTTGATAGACAAACTTGAAAATTATTCTAATATATTTTCATTTGTTGCAAGAAAGTGATGTCATTTGCATCATACCTGCCTACCTTCCTCTGCGATGATGTTCCAGCTTCTACATTACTTTTAATTCCAATTTTTATGAAGTTGCTTGATTGGATTTACAGCATGTCATCCCTTGTTTGGTTATTTGATTTTTCTTTTCTTTTTGCGGGCACTTTGATGGTTTCGGATAATTAATCATAATAATCATCTGGGAATAATTATAGATTCAGGTAATTATTTCTAATACAAATAATTTACACAAAGTTACATTCTTTCCCATATTCCTATCAAATAATTAATGCACTGTAATCCTGTTTCAAGAATCAAATATAAACAATTTTCTCACAATTATGTCCTTTCATTATTTCATGGAATTCATTTGCTAACAAATAGAGTAATTAAACCTCATGCAAATAATTTGCACAGTTCTATTAATAATTTTCATTGATGTATTTGAATCATAAAATACTACTCTAACCAATACTACTACTTTGAATCAAACTGGGCTTGGGTGCAGTGGAAATAAAGGGTGACTTCATACTCCTTACAGCTCCAGAATTGGAGCCTTATCAACAATGTAGTTTAGTGTCATACCCAGAATACCCTCCTGGTCAGGATCTTACACTTTCGTAGGGGCGATGGTCTGCATATTCTAGTCTTTGCTCTGCCCTTTCAATTCCATTTGTTTTTTAATCTTCGGCGCATTTATAAAATTTCAATTAGATATTTAATAGTTAATAGTAGTAAATGGGCGTTTAATTTACACAAAAGGCATAGCCTGACAATTCAAATAGGCCATTATAATTTGAAAAAAAAAATGACCAATAAAATACTGCTATTGGTAACTAATTGAGGCTTTCAATATTAGTTAATAAAAATTAAAAATTCATTCCAATATTAACGTTTATCAAATAACTTTTTTCTTTATATGTAAATAGGCTATTGATAAAAGAAATCATATTTTTAAAAATATTTTATTTACAACAGTTGAAAAAGCAATAAAAGTCACGGAAAATTAATATTACACGTAGATTTTAAAAGTTATTATTGTAAATTCTAAAGATTTCACAGTGTGGGTCTTAATCTTTTATCAGATTATAAAAACAAAGAAAAAAAAATTCCCTTCGCAAGTTTTTTTATTAATTATCTCCCTTATTTTTTCTCTCTTTATTAAAACATTTTGCATCGATCCTAAACGCCAGCTGTTTTCAAAATTAATTGAAAATTTTACAGTTTCTCCTTTTTCTCTGATAATGAATTGGCGTAAAAAGTGAAAGAAATCAGAGGAAAGGAGTAAGTATAATTTGGTCTCGACTTCTTTCGTTTGTTTCCAAATAAAAATACAGAAATAATTTTTACTACTCATATCCTCATGAAGAAGAATTAAGATGGAACATTTAGTTCGTATTATTCGATTTAATTTCATGTTTTTTAATTCTATGTTTTAATTGAAACGAATATTACTTTCATTTCTATACGAAAGATCTAATTTTTATAGATATTGAGGGTTTCCAAATGAAGTTAACTTTAATCTTTGAATTTGTGTTGTCTGAATTAATTTTGATATGCGTAAGCGACCCTTGTCTTTTTTCTTCTCTCTAATTTTTAATTGACGTAAAAATTTCAAAGAAATCAGATGATGAGAATAATTGTAATTTTGTCTTAATCAACTTTTGTTTATCTACAAATAAAAATACGCAGAGATTTCATTTAATTAATTAATTTTTTGACTCATTAAGAAGAATTAAGATGCTGTTCCAGCTAGATCTCCGAAGGAAAGCAGTGACGAACCTGTTTTGTATTTAGATGGATACTTAGTTTATTTGCAAAATATGAAAATGCGTAAAGACTTTTATTTATGTATTTTTATTGACAAAGAATTAAGACGAAACATTTTGTTCAATTTTGTGGCTGTTATTTTTCTATGTGTTTTGATTGAAATAATTATGACGTAGTTTGAAAGTTTATGAGAATTTACAGAAAAAAAACAAACGAGAATGGTCGGTTATCAATGTGAAGTAGTTGAGGTTTGGTTGCTCGAAGCACCTCTGTTTCTCCTGGGATTTCACTAGTCCTTCATTATTCTTAAATCTTCTCTTTCGTTGACGTCTCTCACGAGTTTTCTCGTAGGTCCTATTTTTTTCTCTCTATCAGGTTACAATATTAAGTTACCCGAAACGAATCGATATTTGACTGACTTCACACCAAATTAGGATGTGACACAAAGTGATTTTATGGTGAAGTGTGGGCATATACAAATCGGGACATGCATGGCCGTTGCAAAAAAATATGCCTAATTCCTACGGCATTTCCTATATTGGGGCGCCTCTGGTGATAAGTTATCTCTCTCTATTAAAGAAATCACTTCTCGACGCCGCTTTTTCTCCCTCCCACCAGCATGATGTAAGCAAAATTCCATTTTTTCTTCTTTTTTTCATTCAAACTTCATGATATTCATTCATCATCATTATGATCAAGTCACTCAGGCAGCATGCAGTCGCGTGACTCTCTCTTGCCATCCATCCCTATTATCTATCGCTCCTGTGGTAGGTCTTCTAGACTCTATCCAGTGTCTGCATAGAGCTGATGTATGAAAGTTTTTGCTCTTTAGCTAACACTGGTGTGTCCATGTGTAGGAGTCCATAAGAGAATGTTACTTATGAATTCATCTTTCTTTAGCAGAGTCCAGCAAGTCTTGTTCATCTTACTTGGATGATTTGATGGAGGCAGGTGGCCGTATAAATGCTATTTTATAAAGTGTTGCTTGTTAGATTGGTTCAAAATAGCAGCAGCAGCAGCAGCAGCATTCTCATGTAGTTCCCATCTATCTTTTTCTCTCTGCATTTCATTAGTGTCCTTGTGTGCATCCGCATAGTAGTATTGATACTGTCACAGCTTGGAAGAAATCTTACTTTATCAGAAATCAGACGTCCATATGCTTGATTCTCTGTCAATAGCATTCTACACTTTTGCCAGGTGTATGTTGACATCACTTTCACTAGATGAGATGTTGGTGCCAAGGTATGTGAATTGGTCTACTAATATCAGAGGTTTGCATCTTTGAGTGAAGACGGCTCTTTCTTGTTTAAAATGCATGAACTCTGTTTTATTTACACTCACGTAGAGCCCATTGCCGCATGCTGCATACTCCATGTAATGCAGCAGTGATTCAGTTTGTGCTGGTGTATTGCAAGAAGCTCTAGATCATCTGCATAATCTGCATCTGTCATAGTTTCTGTAAGATATTGTCTGCTTATTTCCTTTTTTATCAGATGTATTGAAGTTTGAAGTATGTGATCTAGGTAAATAAACAAATATATCTTCTTGTAAGACTCCAGTGACAATAGGGAAAAAGTCAGTTACCATAAGGTGGGCTTATCATTGTTTTCATGTTTTTGTAAAGCATCATTATAGCTGTAACAGTTTCTATGAGGAGAAGATATTCAAGTTGTACTTGCTCCATTTTTCCTCTATGTATGCAATCAAATACCTTGGAGAAATCTATGGCTTGCAGTATTGTTTTGAGATTTTCTTCAATGATTCAGTAAATAGTCAGAATTTGCGAGGTTATGTATCGATTCTTCTTAAAGCCATTCTGATTTTTTGTGAATATTTTTTCGATTTCTTACTGGATACAGTTGAGAAGTAGGGCATTATAAACCTTAGCTGTTAGAACTGGAAGTGTTATGCCTCTCTAGTTTTAAGCAATTCCGAGGCTGCCTTTCTTGGGGAAAGGGAGGATGCAGTCTTTTGTCCATTTATCAATTGTATTTTGTTCATACATACCATTGAATAATTGAGAAGTATCATGTCAAATTTCCTCGTCTTTCACACTTGAGGTATTTTGTTGTGTCCTGGAGCTTTTCTGCTTTTAATTTTTTTCAATAGTGTGTCACGTTCTTGTGTAAACTGTCCTAATTTGATGTCTAGTTGTTTATTGATAATCTTTTTGTAGGTTTCTCAGTGATTTTATGAGTGTTTGTGAGCAGATTGTTGAAATGTTCTTTCCACTTGTGAAGTCTTCTTTCTTGACTGGCAGTAAAAATTATTTTCATCTTTGCCAATTTGAGCCTTAATGTCTTCACTGATATTAGAATATTATGATTTGGAATGTGTTGATCAGGGGAAGATAACTCATTATAGGTTGTGACATCTGTTTAATCACTGGTATTGATGGGAGTGTAGCAATAGATGATTGTTTTGCAGGTTTTGCCATCAATCATAGCGCACATCATCGTTGGTTAGATTCTTTGGTGATTTTAAAATACAAAGACTGAGAAGCTTTCCTATGCAAGTGAAATATAAATTGAGTAATTATGATTTTGTAATTACAAATATAGCATGTGTCTCTTGTTTTGTTTTTTTTTGTACTTTTTTGTTCTTTCTTTAATAATATTTTTGTTTATTCACAGATATCAATTGAAAAGAAGAAGAATAATTATCCAATTTGAAAAAATGCCAGCAACATTATAAAGAGATAACATATTCAAAAGTAGTGTTTATCTATATTTTGACAGTTCACTTTTAAATTGTTACATCCAAGCACAAAGTGTAAAAGTGCAAGAACACATTATAAATCAAAGAAATCACAATTGTGAAGTTGTGTGCATCAGCATTTGTGGAGAATTCTACTTTAAAAAGACATGCAGTCTCATAGAGCAAAGAAAAACTATTCTTGTGAAATATGTGGTTTAGCTTTTAGAAGTAATTCCTTTGTGAAAGTCCACATGCGGACACACACTGGAGAAAAACCATATTCTTGTGAAGTGTGTGGCTCAGTATTTTCTTTGAATACAAATTTAAAAAGACACATGCTGACACATACTGGAGAGAAACCATATTCTTGTGAAGTGTGTGGCTCAGCATTTTCATTAAATTCAGACTTGAAAAGACACATGCGCACACATACTGGAGAAAAACCATATTCCTGTGAAGTATGTGGTTCAGCATTTTCAAGGATCTCACTTGTAAAAATGCATATGTGGACACACACTGGAGAGAAACCATATTCTTGTGAAGTGTGTGGCTCAGCATTTTCAAGATCCTCAGATTTGAAAAACCATATGCGAATACACACTGGAGAAAAACCATTTTCTTGTGAAGTGTGTGGATCAGCATTTTCAACAAATGCACATTTGAAAGGCCATGTACGAATACATACTGGTGAAAAACCATATTCTTGCAAAATCTGTGGATCAGCATTTTCAACGAATACATGTTTGAGAAGACACATGAGATTACATACTGGAGAAAAACCATTTTCTTGTGAAGTCTGTGGTACAGCATTTTCAACAAATGCCCATTTGAAAGGCCACAAGCGAACACATACTGGGGAGAAACCATATTCTTGTGAAGTCTGTAAATCAGCATTTTCCCAAAGTTCGGGTTTGAAAAGACACATGCGGGCACACACTAGAGAAAAATCCTATCCTCATAAAACATGTGGTTCAACATTATCAAGCAATTCACGTGTCAAAGGTGGCAGGCAAACACACTGATGAGAAACCATATTCTTGTGAAGTTTATCGAATAGGATTTTTAAAAAAAGTCCTGTCATAAAAAAAACAGGCTGAATAGAAAATATTATAAAGTGTGTGACCAATATTTTCAAGAAGTTTGAAAATGCATTTCTTGCTGAAGTGCTTAAAAACTTTGACTGTTCTGTATTCCTCCAAGTTCTTAAATTTCTTAAACTTATTAGATTAGATAACTATTGCCTTAGCTGTGAAAACTAGACAGAATACTAAAATGTATTGTGACAAAATGTATTATATGATATGTATATAAAATGTCCAGTATGGTGTCTGAAGACAGAATACCTTGATATTTTATTATAATGGAGATTATTTGTATGTCACCAAAACTGTCACCACTATTATGACACTTCCCTTAGTTTTTTATCTTATATTCACAATGATTATTAAATAATTATTATTTAGGATCTTATTATCGTATCTTTATTAAAGTCTAATTGAATAAGATTTTCCTTAAAATAAACCATGTTGTGCATTTAAAATCCTGCAATGAATATTATGTATTACTAAGAAATAAAGCTTTACATAGTATGTGGCATAGATAATTTGCATACTGCTTTTAAGGAAACTAAATTTAATCAATAATTACTTGATGTTTTTTATATTGTTTTATTCTCAAACTTACTAAAAGTAATCCCATGTGTCATTTTATATAGACATCAATTACGATAAGTGTAATCTTTTCCTAGAATATCTTAGAATTCAACATTTACACCAAATTGTTCTGTCACCAACAGATCAGAGTGATGATATCGACTTCATAAAAAAGAAATCTACTATTGTTGCTGAGATCATTCAGTATTTGAATGATAAAAGTCTGTCATTACTGATAATAGATACAAGAGACAATGGCAGGAAAGCCTTAAGAATATTAAGGGAACATTTGTCGTCAAAAGGAAAGCTGAAAGTTATTTTCCTTTATACAGAGTTAACATCTTTGAGAAGATTGGAATCAGTATCTATTACAGACTATATAATAAGGACAGAGAATATTTTCTAATGCTCTGAAAGAAACTGGGGAAGTTGTAAGCGATGGACTTTTGATTCCTATGGTTCTCTAAGAATTATCTCAGAATTTTAAGCCTTTTACAACGGTTATAACCTATAAGAAGTAAACCTTGTCTTTTTGGAATTTAAAGTCTGTTTAAGAAGTCATGAAGAAAAAAAACATGTGTTAGGGATGAATCTGAAAAAAGTAAAGTTGTCTCCCTTTAGTCAAGGGTGACCAGAAGGCTCTCTTTTCAATAGCTACTACAACAAGGTGTTGGGGAGGGCACTACTCCATTCCCTGGATTGCTCCACTTTACCCTTGATCCTTACCTTATAATGCTGAGTGTTAAGCAAGGTGGCTTCAAGTACCATTTTTTGAGTCTTTGGTAAGACTCGACCTGGGATTGAACCCTGGTCTCCTGGACCATTGGTGAACACTCTGCTCATTAGGCCCATGGTCTTGTTATGAATCTAATAATATATTACAAATGAAGACCACATTAAAAAAGATTAACCAAAGAAATAAAATTGGGGTAAGTACGCATTCTTGCTATAATTATAAATCAACAAATTATGATTACAACAATTACCAGAAACCTCAACATAGTAGAGAAGACTATAAAATCCCCCCCCTCCTTTAGGGAAGACAAACTTTATTTGTTACATTTGTGGGAGGAGGCGACACAAACTATTTGAAAGTAAAAATCGAAGGCAAAGTGATTTTTGTCATAATATAAAAACATATTCTAAAGGCCAAACCTATTTCTTTGCTTTAGGATATGATATTGTTTCAGACAATATCATATCATTCATTCATCAACTACGGGGCTACCAATCATGTAATAGTTGATAAGTCAAAATTTATTAATTTTGACCAAAATTTTAAACCAAGGAACCATTTTGTTGAATTTGCTGACTGTAGCCATGGGAATAATATAGTGCTGAAAAGAGGTGACACCTGCGTTTATTTATGCAATAGCAAAGGACACATGTATAGATGTATCTTAAAAAAGGCTTTATATATAGCAACTTTTAAACAAAACATTTTCAGTACAAGCAGCAACAAAAAATGGTGCACACATCAGTTTTGAGCATGACAACTGCCAATTAATTTACCCTAATGAAGCAGTTTTCAACATAACACAGAGAGGACGTTTATATTATCTGAAAAATATTGTTTCTGCCAGAAATGCTACTTACAACTTACATACTTGGCTATTTTAGACCATTCTAATGAGTCTGATATCAAAAAGTTACCCAACTTACTAAAAGGAATGAAGATAAAACCGACACCAAATTATGCTCTGAACTGTGATATATGTATTCAAAGGAAGATGTCTAATGACAGAAATAAAACTTGGGGTAGCAAGGCAACAAAAATCCTTGCCCTTGTATACAGTGATTTAGCAGGCTCCATTCAACCCTTATCAAAAGATGGTTATAGATATGTAATTAATTTTATTGATGACTATTCTGGCCTTACAATGTTATATTTCTTAAAACACAAGTCCAACACTTTGCTCTCTACAAGGAAATATCTAGCTGTTTATGAAAAGACAACAGAACAGAGTTCACTTCTGAATCTTTTCAACAGTACTTAATAGAATCAAACACAAGCAGTCCTTATTCTCTGCATCAAAATAGGACTGCTGAACTGTCATAGTGAACTTTATTTTCTATGGTGTCTTCTTATTGAGTCAAAAACTTGTGAGTTTATGCAGTGATAGCTTCAGCATATATTAGAAATCAGTTTTATAATAAAAACTTAAGAAAAACCCCCAAATGAAAGTTTTATCGGTTCAAAACCAAACTTAAACAACATGCATATTTTTGTTTTTGTTTTACACAAAATAAAATAAAATTGGATCCTCGTTATGAAAAAGGCATCTTTGTCAGCTATGATGAACAAAGTCCAGCTTACTTGATTTATTTTCCGGAAACCACATTTATTAAAAGAGGTGTGTAAAATTCACCAATTCTAATGACAATAGCTCACTTTCAAAACCAGATAAAAATACTGAATATCCAGAATACCTAATTACATATGAAGTAGAACTGGAATGTTATATTTCTCTATTCAGTGTATCAAGTGCTACAAACAAGACAATAATGTAGATAGGAGACAGAGGTATGTGTTTTCAGTTTAACATTTTATTAGTGACTCCTACATGTATACAAGTATAAGGCAGTGGGAGGTTGCAGAATAACCGGAAGTTTAAGGTTATGGTAGGAGCAGTGTGGTTATATCACATCCTGTTTTTATAAAAGAAATTTTGTTTTCTTTTTGATAGTTATGTGTGTGCACATTTTATTTTGTTTATTTTTTTATACCTTAAGGTTGTTTTAATTAACCTAAAACTTCTGAATGAATTTTTCGTTGTATTTTTAGTTGAAGTGGGAATGTTCATTTTTTTTTTGTGTTATTGAATATGTTTTCATAATCATGTTTGTTTTTTACTGGATTGTTTATTTTCTCTTGTGTTTTTAGTAAATGTCGTCTATTTCTTTTTATGATTAGTCTTTGTTCAGTTTTTACTAAGTACGATCTTGGTTGTTGAAGTTTTTTTTCAGAATTATACCTTTTCTTTTCCATTTTTCTTGGCATTTTATCCTGACTTTATCATTTGGTTTGAGCATTGGTAATTCTCCGTTTTTCTTGTTAATATTATTCGTTTTTTGTTTGTTTTTTTTTTTTTTCAAGTATATATTATGCTTTATGTTAGGGAGATTATTTGCTTTCATACACTTTTGTGAGTTTTTTTTTTAATAGTTTGTATATTTCCCTGTGCTAATCCATTTGCTTGAGGATAATTATGTGTTTGAGATCTCAATCTTTTGCAAATTGTTTGAAAACTTTTGGGATTTATATTTTTTACCATTGTCACTGATTACTATATGCGGCACTCCAAATGTTGCAAAAGTGCTTTTCATTTTTTTGATTACTGTTATCAAGTCACAATTTTTCGGTGACTGTTCGTCGAAGAATCTTGTTGTATAATCAATTATCATTATATATGACATGTTGTTCAGATGAAAAGTGTCTGTTGCAAGTTTTGTCCCGGGAGTTACTGGAATTTCATGTTTTAGTTGAGTTTCTATGTTGTGCGCAATTTTGACGTTTGCCAATCATTTGTTTTATGTGCCGATTTATGTTTGGCCAGTATAGCATTTCTCTTTCTCTTGCTATGCATTTTTCCATTCCTAAGTGTCCTGTGTGAATTTTTTGTAGTGATTCTTTTCTAGTGAACTTGGAACTATTATTATTCTTGTTCCTTTCAGTACTAATCCTTTGGTTATTGATATTTCGTTTCAGATCGGCATGTAAGGTGCAATTATTGGGGGTAATTTTTTCTATTGTCACACAGCCGTTCTGTAGCTTTATATTTTATTAATATTGGTAGTGTTGGTTTTTAGGAATACATTTTGAATGCGAAAATAATTCCATTAAAATGAATCAATCTAGATATATCAAAGAGATATTACCAAAGTTCAGCAATGCAGATTGCAAACCACGCTCAACTCCATGTGAAATGGATATAACGAAAACAAATGACGAGGTCGATTTAATAGAGAGCGAACCGTATCGTAAAATTATTGGCAGTCTGATATATATAATGGTTGCAACAAGTCCAGACATTTGTTTTACAGTTACTAGATTGTCTCAAGACCGAGCAAAAGCAAATTCTTTCCATCTAACGAGGCAAAATACATCTTACGTTATTTAAAAGGCACAATCAATCAATCACTAATAGTTAAGAAATCGCAGAAACCCTTGAAATTGGAAGACTTTTGTGACGCGGATTGGGGTAATTTAAATGACAGGAAAAGCGTGTGCGGGTTTTGCTTTTGATTGACAGAAAATAACCCAATGATTTTATGGAAATCTAAAAAGCAGAATTCAGTCTCTTTGTCAACACGCAAAATGGGATTTATCGCTATTTCATGATAATTAAAAAAATTATTCCCATTTTTTTCATTTAATATGTATTTTTGAGGTGGAAAAATCCATTCGTCTTGGATTGTTGGGGGGATTTTCATGGGTATCGGCCGTCTACAAATTAGCTTGCAAATATTTATTGACTTTCCTATCAGTAGAAGCAATAGATAAGCCAATCAGTAAATAATTGCAAATTACCAAGGTTAAACTTAATGCAGCCTTTTTATTTAGAGGGTGTATCTTTTGTATCACTCAACTAAAAACAAGATGGCTACCCGAATTGCAATAACAAATAATACGAAAGATTACAAACTTGGTGAAAGCCCATTCATTGGTTACTAACTTAGAGTAATGCAGCATTCGTCACTAATAGTTCTTATGGTCTATAAGAGTTAATTTAAAGCCTTCAGATTTGAGTTCAGGAAACTTTTCGCTGCCATTAGTCTCGTCTCAGTATCAGGAAATTGGGGCTGGGTTTGTTGTCTAGTATCCGAATATTAGATTTGTTCAGGGTCTAAGTTAAGGAAATCCCATCGAGTAACAGAGAGTCCGCTTCTCCAAAGCTCTCTCTCTCTCTCTCTCTGCCTTGTGTTTGCCATCTGCACCTTCTGTCTGCAGTGTTAGTAATAATTCGCTCCGACTAGGGTGTTTCTGACGGTATAGGAAATTCTGCCAATAGTTACTTTTGTTGGTTCAATTTCCTTTTTATCGTCCTATTTTCACTCTTTAACCAAACATCCGGCTTTTTCCAAATAAAGAATCTTAGTTCCACCTTTCTTATTCCATAATTAGGATTCTCAATTCCATCTTTCTTGTTACTTAACCAGATGACTCCACCTATAGGTGTCGCCACTTGTCTATTTTGACAAAATTATACTTTAAGATAATTTATGATTATCGGCTTGGTAATTTATATTATTACAATTTGCGATACGTTTCTATCTTGATGTTATTATTTTCTAAAATATTTTTTGTGAACATTGTTCTGACATGACATACGATATGTTCCTTATTTACAATAGCTATCCACCTTTTTATGACAAATTCTTATCTTTGAATTTCTCATTATTTTCAAAACATTTTGCAGATATGGGTTCATACACCAAAAACATAGTTGACTTACTCAAGTCCCATTGTTTTAAATTTCGGTTATCTCTCATGTCAAAAATTTAAGGCTTGCCTTTTTTTTTTTTTTTTGGCCTGATCAACATTCCCTTTGAACAATGTAAGTACAGAATTTCATTTTGTTGGTTAACTCTCTTTCATTTAGTTCTTATTTCATAATTCCGGACATATTTTATATTACCAACTGTGTAAACCGGGAATTTACCGGAATATTGATGGAAAATACGAACTCACAAAGTTTATTAATTTTGGCTAATAAGAAAATTCTTATCTAATTCTAACTTTTAAAATTTATCGTTCTTCAATGAGACCTGAGCTCTTAATTGAACTCAGAGGTAACAACCTGATAATCAAACTCAGTTGATCTCAAATAGACTAACAATTTTGCTATGAGCACAACAGCTTCATTTTTTTAATAATCTACACTTTGTGCCATCTAAAGAAGTCAGCCAATCTATTATTTAACAAAGAGATACTTTTGGCAAAGGTGGTATTCAATATCTTAGTGTAATAACTTTTTAGCGGCAGTTAATTATCAGAAGTGTTGATGTAACTATCATATGAACGGACATCATCAAAACTTCAAGGAACATACATGAAATGTATAAGGAAAACTGCAACAATAATAAAATCATGACAGTTTATATATATATATGTATATATATATAATCAAAGCATGCCAACATCACAGATTTCCTTGACTCCCTGTGTCATCAATCTTGGCAGATCCTCTTGATGGCATCCAGTGTCTACAGAGACGGTTATTGTAAGTTTTTGCTTGTTGGTCAACACTGGTGTGTCCATATGTAAAAGTTCATAGGAGGACATCGCTTTCGAGTTTGTCCTTACTTCTCCAGCAGGTGTTCTAGTATGTCTTGTTCATCTTACTTGGATGGTTTGTGTGACGGGAAGTGGCTACACAACTGCCGTTATTTAGGGTGCTATTTCCAAGATTTATTCAAAACGTAACGTCCATGTGTAGTTCCTACCTACACACACTCTCTCTCTTTCTCAACCACACACACACACACACACACACATATAACCATTTTAACCTGGTGTCTTAACAGGGGTTGGGTCACCAGGTCAAAATGGTTTAATTTGATAAGTGCATGTAGTTTAATACAAGTTTTATCTACTCTAATCAGATTCCCAAACAGGATCTTGTTTGTCTCTTAATGGATAATGACTAAAACCTGACAGCAATAGGACTAAAAATGTGCTTAGCATAACAGTTATCATCATAGAAAATTGTATCATTGACACAATTTTAAATCTGGGATGAGGCTATTTGCATTTCATTTAATGCTAATGCCATTGGAAAAAGCATGAATCCACCCGTGGTTCCCACGCATCAGCGATAGAAAAATAATAGGGAAGGCCTGGTTCTTTAATCTTGGTGGGACAACCAGTCTAGAAGGAAAACCCTGCTAAAAAAATTGACCTTGTGTCACATTCGGCTCCTGGCAAAGGAGGATGCTGATCATTACATGCGGTGATGGGCGTGTGATGAAATATACAGGCTTGACAGACTGGTAGTCAGTAAACACACACTTGCACGTGGGCAGCTTAAAATATTGGCTATGGAAAGATTTGGCAACACTTCAAGTAACTTAGCAGCTGTTTTCAGAGGCAGTTCTACTCACCTGTTGGTCAGGAAAGATCAAGAAAAGGTGATATAAATAAAACTTGCCAAAATATAAACTGGCCAGCGACCTAGAACTGATGGGCTCTCGTCTATTTCTAGCAGCAAAATAGTAATTATTAGGATACAAAAAAAAGGACAAAGAAAATTTAGAACAAATGTGTCAGCAGTTTATATATATGTGTGTGTGTGTGTGTGTGTGTGTGTGTGTGTTATAAATAAGCGTGTAGTTGCAAGAGACAATGGACGAGAGGAATAGATTTAATTCCGTTTAACTTAAATAAATAAAATAATATCTTCTTGGAAAGGACTTTTATGGTTGTCACCGCCGGAAGGAAATGACGGGATTTTTTAGAATTGATACTGCCTCCTGAGAGAATAACCTTTTCAACTGAAGCCACAGAGTATAGAAGACGACATTTTTGTATTCCTGTGAATTTTCGCTGGATGTGCTGGTTTTTAAACCTTGCTGTTCCCTACAGTTAAGGGAAAATAGTGAATAGGGAGTAAATCCCTTAAAGAATATTGCTGCTGTGCTGGACTTCCCCTGGAAAAATATGCTGTTGCCTATATCTCTGAATTTGTACTATGTCAACTTAGACCATAAGGTGAACAATTGAATTTGCTGTCCTATACAAGTGCCGAAAGAATTGCTGAATGAACCCCCATGTGTCTGCATTATTCACTGTATTCTGAACGGAAAAGTAAACAGTGAAAAGAGATATTTTTGCCTTAGAGACTCTCCCAAATATTTTTCCTATTCACCCCCACTCTTTTTTGAGTTGTAAGTACTAGCACCTTGTTTGTTGAAAACATATCAGTTCCTTGTTATTCATGAGTGACACAGAGCTTTTCGAAACAATTTGTATCATTGTTACTTGATTCAGTTTTTTGACTGGTCGCTGAAATAGCAATTAATTTTAGCAACTAGTGTTTTTCTTCAAAACTTAGTTACTCCTTTTTATTTATTTTTATCTATTTGGTAATAGTTCTTAGTTGTACGCACCAGGCACATTTGTGTTTTTATTCAAAGTGCTGTTTTATTTCCCGTGAAAGTATTCGTTTTTTTTTTATAAAAATTAATCCTTATATCTTCCCCTCTCCGATGATTACGATACAAGACCATTGGTTTAGGGTTTTTATTGGCTGACCAATCGCCCCCCCCCATAAAAGAAGACCCCCGAAAGAGGAAGAAGCAAATCGAAGATTGGTTCCGTCGCTCCAAGACCAAAGCCTTCGCCGCCAGCTTCGTCACCCAAAGTTCTGAACTTGACCGTTCAACAAGAATTTTCTTTGAAACTACCTAGTTATGAGATTGTCTTGAGGTTAATTAGCCATATACATTTTTTCCAGTCAACTTGTTATGTTCAGCTAAAGAAATCCTTGTTATGTATACACACTTCTAATTATCATATTGTAAATAAAGGTGCGTTTTTATTTACACTTGTTAACAAGTGTTTCTGAGTTTATGAAAGAGTTAAGAGTCAATAGCACCAGTGAATTTGATCCTCTATAACTCAGCCAAAACTGAGAGGAATAAGAACCAACTCTTCTGTGACTTTTCATTGACTTTTCCTGCAGATCTAACAACACAATGAGGGCGCCGAAAGTCTGAAAGAACAGACTCACTTGAAACGGACCAACCCATAAGTGATCCTCAGTGCAACACCCGAGCATAGAATTACTATTGGTGCCGGGACTAGGATTCGACCCTGAAAACCCACAGCACAGCCACAAAAAGATTCGACCCTGAAAACCCATGACACAGCCACAAACAGGATTCGGCCCTGAGAACCCACGGCACAGCCACACCAAGGATAAACCAGGTTAGCAACATTAAAAGAAGAAAGAACAAATCATGCATCAAAGCAGCACTGAAGAAGCACTGGTCGTAATATCCTAACAAAAAGGGAGATAATCTCTAGTGCCACAGGGGTTACGGCCCCTACTATATCTGGGGAATTTTGTTTAATAAAGGTATACCAGATACAGAAGCAGGTTGTTCGTCTTCCTTCTCTCCTTAATCAACACCCATCCTGTTAATTCCCTGCAGTAGTAATCAATACCTAGCAAGTATCGATTACTTCAAATACGAAATATAACATTGGCGACGAGGAAAGAGTCATTTACTCACCAAAAACCAAAAAAGACAAAAAAAAAAAAAAAAAAAAAAGGAACAAATCCGCCAACGTACCGAAAAAAAATAACATAGCCGCCTTACCACATTACCCTGAATTTGACTGTGAATCGGAAAACAAAGTAGAAAGTGGACAAAATATGTCAACAGATTGAAAAATTATTTCACTGCATACAACATAGAAGATGAGAAAAGACAGAAAGCAATTCTGCGAACTTTTGTAGGGGAACAGATGAATGATCTTATTAACGAATTGCTGTCTGAACAAACCACACCAGAAAAAAAAAAAAAAATGAAACGCACTTCGATAAGCTCGTCCTGGCTGTGCAAAACCACTTCAACCCAGAGAACAACACCGAATATAACCGATATGTATTCCGAAAATAACCCTACCCCAAACATAGAAGACTTTTATCGGGAATTAAAATAGGAAGCAGCTATGTGCCACTTCACAGATGCAAATGCGGAAATAAAATCCCAGCTAA
Organism: Sepioteuthis lessoniana; assembly: GCA_963585895.1. Lineage (NCBI taxonomy): Eukaryota > Metazoa > Mollusca > Cephalopoda > Myopsida > Loliginidae > Sepioteuthis > Sepioteuthis lessoniana. The sequence continues at coordinate 191,168 of OY757908.1, read as the reverse complement.
TAACAGGCTGTTTATCAGAAAAAGTTCGCCAAATGGGACTGATGAACTCAAATATGCTTTTAGGCGATCTAATAAACTCCGCGAAAACGACAGAAACTATAACCAAACACCTGGAACAGATGCGCTTAGAAGACGCCAACTCCACCACGAAACCTACCACATCTATTAAGGCACTAGTCAACAAAGTTGCACATGAACAGTAACGGCCACGCAAACGTCCTCAGCAAAACCGATGCAGAAATTGCAATGGGAAATATCCACATGAACGGGGACCGACATCTTGCCCTGCATTCCCGAACCAGTGAGCTTATTGCCAGAGATGGGAACATTTCACCACTGTCTGTTTCAGAAAACTAAACGACGAGGATAGACAACGGAGAACAAACTGCCCTCCACACCCACAAGCCCAAACCAGTCGACGACCGATGAACTGCATTGAGGATCACCAACGGGACTCAACCAGCGGCAGTGACACGGAATATGTATTCCATAGAAGTAAAGTAAAAAACCTTCCTTACTTCAACTTAACTTTTGGTGATGGCCATCAGATGTTCAATGTATTCGCTGACTCTGGCGCCACCATAAATATTTTGTCTGAGGCAGATTTCAAATCCTTAGGATCAACACCCCTTCCCCGACCCATAAAAACTATAATATCTGGATTCGGCGTTAAGGAAGCCACCCCAGTCCTAGGTGAGTTCAGCACACTTCTAGGGTTTAGTGGTATCTTCTGCCAAGTGAACATACACGTAATAAAGAATCCAGAATAACCCATCATCGGTTGGGAAACATGTAAAAGGCTGAAACTACTATCAGTGAACACTCGCTCAGCTAACCACATCTGATGCACAAACTGATGCACATGAGTTAACTGCATCTGATGCACAAATCCCACTCTCCACTCTTAAACTTCTAGAGGACTACGCAGACCTGTTCAATGGCCTAAGTAAACTAAAAAAAAAGTTCACCAACATATAGATGAAAACATACCACCCATCGCTCAGAGATACCGCAGGGTCACCTTTCACCTAAGGAAAGATATAGAAGAGTTAATACACAGAGATGAGAAACTGGGATTGATTGAAAAGGTAGACGGACCAACCCCATAAAATCAGGATTTGCATCGACATGAGGGCGGCAAACAAAGCTATCAAAAGGAAACGACACCCAACCCCCACACTCAATGAGCTGAAAACTATTCTATCAGGAGTTAATGTATTCAACAAATTAGATCTCAACCAAGGCTACAACCAATTGGAACTAGCTGAAGAATCCCGATACATAACCACCTTTGCAACACACCTAGGCCTGTACAGGTTTAAAAGACTCTTTTTTGGTGTCAACTCCGCCAGTGAGATATTCCAGGAAGATATCAGTCAAGCACTTGCAGGGATTAAGGGAGCCATCAACATCAGTGACGACATCCTTTGCTTCGGATCAGACCAGCAAGACCACGACCAAAACCTCCCTGCGATATTCAGACGACCTCACGAAAAAGTGCTCACCCTAAATGGCAGCAAATGTGAGTACAACAAGAGGTCACTGGAATTCCTTGGACGTACCTGCGGTAATGAAGGCATGATCCCAAGCAAACTCAAAATAAAAGCAATCCTTGGACTACCCAACCCTAAAAACACATCAGAAGTCAGAAGCTTGTTGGGGATGACTAACTTCTGTGGGGTAGAATTCATTCCAAATTATGCAACCTTCACCCATGAACTACGTCAACAAACAAAAAAATACACCGTGGTCTAAAAAACAGCAAGGAGGCACTGAGCAAACCATGCTCACTTGCCTACTTTGACCCGAACAAACACACTGAAATACATACGGATGCCAGTCCGGTAGGCATTTCTGCTGTGCTGTCACAAAATAGACGGATAGAACTATTTGCAAGTCGTGCTCTATCCGCAGTTGAACAGAGATACTCCCAAACAGAACGTGAAGCACTCGCCATCACATGGGCGTGTGAACACTTTCACATATATATCTTTGGAGCTCCATTCACTGTCTTTACAGACCACAAACCCCTAACATCCATTTTTAACAACACACGCTCCCAACTATCAGCACGCATTGAACGCTGGGTTTTGAGAACACAAACATATGACATGACTGCCATATACCGACCAGGCCATGATAACCCAGCTGACTATCTCAGCCGCCATCCAACACACCAACCACCAAGCGGCAGAGAACAAAAAATAGCAGAGGAATATATAAACTACATCCTCTCAACCTCAACCCCCAAAGCAATGACAATTGATGAAGTTGCTACGGAAATGGCAAAAGACAAGACACTCACCACCGTCATCCAAGCCATCCTTACCTACAAATGGCATGGTGTCGAGGATGGTATAAACAAAGCAACATTTCACACTCTGCACACCAATTCTGACGAACTATCACTAGCACACAAGGATAGCATCATCCTCAAAGGGCACCGAATAGTACTGCCTGAAGCACTACAAACAGAGCTGCCAAAATAGCACATGACGGACACCAAGGCATTGTGAAAACCATGGCCCTCCTCCGAGAAAAGGTCTGGTTCAAAAACACGCTGCCCCTAGTGGAAGAAAACATCAAGAACTGCCACACCTGCCAGATCAGTACCCACAAACCGGCAAGAGAGCCACTGCAAATGTCCACACTACCAGTAGCCCCATGGGCAGAAGTCAGTGCTGATTTTGGACACCTCCAAAATGGAAAGTACCTTCTTGTTGTCACAGACGCTATGTTGTTGTCGACATCCTGGACTCCATCTCAATAACATCAGTCATACCCCGCCTGGACAAGATATTCGCCGAATTTGGCGTGCCAGTCTCCCTCAAAACGGACAACGGCCCACCATTCAACAGCCACGAATTCAAAACCTATGCCTCCATCACCGGATTCAGACAAAGGAAAATAACACCCCTATGGCCCCAGGCCAATGCTGAAACAGAATGCTTCATACGCGCTGTAAAAAGCCCATAAAACCTGCCCTAAACAAAGGTCGAGGCTGGAAGCAGGAATTATTCAAATTCCTGCTGGACTACCGGACAAGGCCACCCAGCACCACTGGCGTACCCCCAGCCACAATCCTATTTAGTCGGACCATAAAAAACCGACTACCACACCTGATCACACCCATTGCTGAAGACCCCAGCATTAGGGAGCGTGACACCGAAGCCAAGAGAACAATAAAGCAATACGCTGAGAGAAAAGCGTACGTGAAACCCAATGATCTCAGGGTGGGTGATACAGTCATTGTAAAAAGCGACCACACCTCAAAGGCTCTCACACCTTACCAACCTAACCCAATGACTATAATAAAGAAAAAGGGATCCATTTCAACTACAAGAAATTCCAGCTTAAAAAAAATCCCTAAGCCAACAACAAACCCTACACGAAACCTCCTGGATTTAATCCTCATCTGAAGATGAAAGCTACACACAAGCGATAACACCACCAGAACCTAAAGACAACCAGGCACAACACACAACTCTAAACCTCAGGCGTTCAGGCAGAACAAAACGGCCACCCAAAAGATTTGACCCGTACACAATAGTCTGAATCATTGTCATTTTTTTTTTCTTTCATTCAGGTTAACAGGCGTCTCCTACTACATTAAGTCCGATCCATCGGTTCAAACACCCAAACCACTTCACTCACTCAATGAACATTCTCCCCAGATAATTATTATTACTACTATTGACGTTGTTGTTATCATTATTTAAAAAAAAAAAAGGAAAAGAAAGAAAGCATTGTAATATCCTAACAAAAAGGGAAATAACCTCTGATGCCACAGGGGTTACGGCCCCTACTACATCCAGGGATGTGGGTTAATAAAGAGAATACCAGATACAGCAGCAGTTCGTTCGTCCTCCCTCTCTCCTTAATCAACATCCATCCTATTGATTCACCGCAGTAGTAATCAATATCTAGCAAATATCGATTACTTCAAATACGAAACATTACACTGATATTAAAGGTAGGCGACCATTCTTTCTCGCTCTCTCTCCTAAATCTGGACATAAACGTCGGCTCACAAATTTCATTGAAAATAGACATATTTTGTGATAGCAGATACTAATTCTAGTTCAATTGATAGAGTACTAACAAATTGTTCGAAAATCCCAGTATACCCTGGGAAACCAGCAGATTTGAAGCCTTGGCTAACATCATTATTGAAAAAAGAACGAATAATGAAATTGGCTTGGATAGTATATCAGGATATGGGGCAGAGAAAGGGTCATGCTGTAAAAGAATAGTCAGCTGAGTACTTCGTGGATGCATTGAATAGCTCATTCATAAAAGAAGATGTAGCGAAGGCAAATCCAGTATCATTATCTGAATCAATGTCGGTGACAAAGGAGAGTGAAAGGATAGATAAGAGGTTAAACCCACATTAAAAGAGGAGTTAGGGAACTGGATGAAATTATAGGGAAGAAAGGAGTTCAGGCAAAACATAACGGTCAGGGTTACTGGGGCCCCCGTACTATGTTAAGAGTGGCCAAATTTGAAGGACCAAATGATGAGTGGTCAAGGGAGGGAATATATTCCAGTAAGCGATCATGTTACAGTCAGGTCAAGAGCACCGACTTTATGAACCGTTATTATTGTGTACGAAACCAAGACGAAAGACCGACAGAAGGAAGAGCAAGGGAGAATGTCTACCAAAGCATTTGCCTAGATTCTTCTCAAACGCCATGCTGCGAGTACGAAGAAAAAAAAGGACATATCGGAAAGAACTGTCCTGGTAGAATAAGATAGCCCCATGGAGGACAAAGTGGGTGATCGTAGATCAGAAGAGGGGTGGGGACTAGAAACAGGCACTAAAAAGCAGTCTAAATACAAAAACCAGGGAAACTTTCAGGGGCCACCCTTGTAACAAAAAATTAAGCCCTGTACACCAAAAATATCTGAAAGAAATACGAGAAGTTGGGGATGCACTTGAGTATGCGAAGATAGAAGGAACAAAAACAATACGTTGAGGGATCAAATGATCAAACCCCCGAGGGGGAAATCGAAGAGTGACAAAAGCCTAAAAAGGAAATACTCACAAAAAGAAAAGGATGCAGAGAAAATTAACTTCTTTCTAAGGGTTCAGAGATGATATCTAAAGTTCGCAGTGGAAAGAAGCGGAAGCGGAAGCGTTGACACATGGTCCGAAGTATCTTTAATGAAATCAACAACTTTCGAAGCATTAAAATCAGTTGTTGACGGTTTAGAAGATTCGGACTTAATCCTAATACCATGCAAATCACCAGGAAATGCAACAAAAGTAAATGTGTCAGTTAGGAGGTATGAACAGCTCGTCAAAACTTTATATAGCACCAAACTTGGATAGGTCAATGATATTGGGAGAGGACTGGTTAAAGAAAAATCGAGCACAGATACACTTGAACCTGAATCTCTTAACGATAAAAGGGGGTAAAATACCAATTGGGTAGGATTGCCGGCAGTACAATTGTTGTTTACTTAGTGAAAGATGTTGAACTACTTGTACGCATAGACATTTCTTGTTCTGCAAGATACGACTCATCCGAAGAGCAATGTGGGATAGGATATCAGGTAATCACAAGAAGCAAATCTCCCTTAGGAGACGAAGTAATGATGATAGAGGCAGTAGTTGAGGGAAAAGGTATGAGCCGAATATCTGTAATGTTGGCCAATTTGGGTAATAAGACAGTAAAGGTGCCCCAAATTGTACAACTAGGGACAGTACTTAATATGAAAACCAAGAGACAGGTAAAATTTCTTGAGATACGATCATGCCGGAATAGCAAGGCTCTAATTAATCTAAATGAAATAAGAGTACCGCTGGAGTGTAAGGAGCTAATAATGAATTTAATACAGACTAATAAAGACGTTGTAGCTAACTGAGACTAGAAATAATCACAAAATGTAGACGGTTCAAATGATGATAGACGCAGGGAACAATCATCGAAATTAAGGCCCTACTGAACCCGAATCCATCTAAAGGGAAATTGGTGGAAGAAGCGGTAAAGGAAATGTTAGAGTCCAGGGTGATAGAACGCTCTAGATCATCTTGGAGCTTCCCAATAGTCCTAGTAGAGGAAAAGGATGGAGGACACTGGTTTTGAGTAGATTTTAGGGTACTAAATGATATCACCAAGTCCCTGGCATACCCATTACCATTAATCAACGATATACCGGCTCTACTCGGTAAGGCAACCTGTTTTTCTACCCTTGATTTGAAGTCAACATACTGGTAGGTGGCTCTTGATAGAGCTGATCGTAAGAAAGCCACGTTTTCATGCCATCCAGGGCTTTTCCAATTTAGGGTAATGCCCTTCGGACTTGCCAATGTGCCTGGGGTTTTCCAACAACCAATGTCAGTTGTGTTGGCGGGATGGGAGCTGTTCTCCATAGCTGATTTGGATGACATATTGGTCTTCTCGAGCAATGTCAGTGAACATCCCCAACACCTGTATTCGAAAGACTGAAAAATCATGAGCTGCAGTTAAAATTACCAAAATGTCATTTCATGAAAGAAGAGACCAGGTATTTGCGTCTTGTCATAAACGAAAATGGAATAAAGCCCGACGCCGATAAGATCGAGGTAATCTGATCTATGCTTGAACTGGAGACTGTTAGGCAAATTAGGGGATTTATAGGGGCTATAGATTATTAGAGAAGATTTATACCAACATTTTAAAGTATAGCCAACACCACCCCTAATAGCACTCACAAAGAAATACGCTCGATTTAAGGGGTCTGAGGAATGCCAGCGTTCATTTGATACGCTAAAAGATCAATTAATGGTCATTCCTGTATTTACATACTCAGATTTAAGTAAGCCGATGATCTTATACATGGAGACAAGTGATCAGTGTATAAGGCATGTCTTACCCAGCCATGTCCCAATAAAGATGGTCCTGTACCTGAAATACATGAGGAAATTCCAATTTATTTTTTGTCACATAAACTAAGCCCTACAGAACAAAGGTGGACAGTGATAGAAAAAGAAGCGTATGCCATGATATATGCTTTACAAAAATTAGATTATAATTCAAATGGAACCACATTCACTATCAAGACTGACCATATATCACTCCAATACTTATTGAAGGCGGATTGAAAAAATTTTAAAAAATGGGCTTTGAGAATCAGCGAGTACAATTGTAAAATCGAATATTTATCTGGTAAGGAAAATATTTGTGCTGACTTCCTATCACGAATTCATAATGAGTTAAAACTCGAAGCAGCGAGTGTAAAGAAGGTAGATGATAAGCCATATCAAATAAACGTCCTGAATTCACATAAATTGCAAGACAGGCCAAACTTAGAGGAAACAGATATGGAAACGGAAAAAGATAATTCACAAGGCTACCAGGAGTCGCTAGAAGGGAAAATTCATGAAGAAATTCAAGCAATAAAGGATACTATAAAATAAGGGGATGCATCTTGGACAGATAAATTCCTGGTAGAGGATGTGTTACTGTATTATCTATCTGGTAAGTGTGACCATATTAGACCACGAATGTACGTATCGAAACTAATTAGAGGGCACATTTTAAAGGAATGTCATGATAAGATGGGGCATTTGCGCGTAGAAAAAAAACGATGATCTCATAAGTAGCAAGTATTAGTGGCGTCGGTTCATTCAGAGAAATTAATAAATATGTAAATGCATGCAAGGTTTGTCAATCGAGAAGTAGTAAACAGAATGCCTCACTGCAGCTGGACACATATATTCCTGCCGACCTTTTTCAGAAGATTAGCATGGATATCTCTGATGCCTACGGTGAAACGTCACGAGGAAATATGTATATAGTTAACTTTGTTTACTGGCTAAGCAATTGGCCTGAAGCCTATGCAGTTGCAAATAAAAGGACGCAAACAGTCGCTAATCTGATTTTAACCGAAATATTCGCCAGGTATGAAGCCCCCTTCACAGCTGGTAAAGGATAATAGCACGGAAAATGTGAATGAAGTCATGACGGAAACCTTACATAGTTTAAATATCCAACACATTACTACTTCTCCCTACCAGCCTCAGAGTAACGTTAAGGCTAAACGCTTCCATCGATTCTTGGGAGATGTTTTGTCAAAACTAAAAGAAGTAACAGCAGAGACTGGGATTTGTACCTGAATCAGGCATTGGCTGTAGTAAGATTCTCAATAAAGAAGACAACATAATTTTCATCGTTCTTTTTGTTATTTCGATGTGACGTGATTCAGCCTATCGATAAACTTCTTAGGCCTCGGAGGAAATACATGAACGAGTATCATCGTAAACTTATCCTTGAACAGCAGCATAAGATTTTTGTTTAAGCTAGAAGAAAGATTGAGCGAGCCCAGAAAAAAGAAATAAAAGGGTTAATCAGAGTAAAGAGGAAGTGGAACTTGGCATAGGGGATCCTGTATATTATAAAGCACATGCCAGACATGGTAAACTTGATATGAGTTGGAGGCCCTATTACCGAATCGTAGAAAAGTCTGGACCAGTTTCGTTCGTTATTTGGGATCAGATAAGTGGAACGACAAAAAGAGCACACGCTAATGATCCATTAGCTGAAGTAGAGGAATGGAAGGCCCCCAAGATTTAGGACTCGGATAAAACCTTTAGAAGACCAACGTGGGTTGTATCTCCTCCAAATACGGACTCAAGAGATGTCCTGGTAGGAGTTATACCCTACATCACGAACCCAGCTGAGAGTTTCTCCTATGTTAGGGAGGCAGAGAATTCTCTTTCACAGGATTCAGAGGGTTGGGAAACAGAGAACAAGATAGAAAAAGAAAAATCTAGCGAAGAAAGTGAAGTTCCACGGAAAGATAGACTCAGAGGTTCAAGAAAAAAAACTGCTCGTAGATAGTTAGTACCATAACCACGCAGATGTGCCGATATTCCGAAAGATACGAGAATCATTCAATAAGTTTCCAGACTTTTTTTCATATGGGCACTTTTATTGATAGTACACACATGAAACTCTAGTCCTCTTTGAAGTAATCTCCTCCGGCTGAAATGCACTTGTACCGTTCCAACAACTTCTGGAAGGCCCCATGGAAGTCCTCTTGTGTCAGCGTATCAATGACCTTCGTCACAGCCTCTTTCATCTCCTCAATTGTCTAATAACGACAGCCTTTGAGCTTAGGGAATAACCAAAAGTCACAGGGAGCAAGGTCTGTACTATAGGGAGGGTGACGAACTGTCTTGATGCCCATCTTGGTCAAATAGTCTGGGACAAAGATAGAGTTGTGGACTGGTGCATTGTCCTGCTGGAAATGCCACTGATCCGATTTGAAGAGTACTGGCCTCTTCCGACGGAATCTCTTCCTGAACTTCCTTAAAACCTCAACATAGTAACCCTAACCCTTTGGCCAATCAAGTCTAGTGTATTGACTTCCTTACTCCTCCCACACCTCTCGTCATCCCTCACAGACTCCCTGTCTTCCTTGAATCTCTTATGCCACTCAAAAACTGATGCTCGATTCATGCAAGATGGTCGAAAAGCAGTCTGAAGCATTCCATACATTTCTGTGGCATTTTTTCCAAGTTTAAAACAGAATTTTATTGCATATCATTCTTCTAAAGTGTCCTCATGTCCAGATTGCATTTTTGAAATTCACCAGCTGTGACAATCAGGCTTTAGTAGGGGGTATTCCAATCCCTGCTGTAGCTGTTCATTTGAACCTGAAATCATAAAAATTAGGCAGTCATATCATAAGACTTATAGCAATAACATACTGAACTTTCAAGAGTCTACACCAATTTGAAATGCCTGTACAAAAAAAGTCTGGAAACTTATTGAATGCACCACGTAGAATTAACACTTTTTAAGAGCGGGTGGATGTGGTTTGGTGAAATACTATTTATAACAGCAAGGCCTGTTTTTATGTGACAGTTTGAGTAACATTGAATCCATTCTCTTGCAAGATGGCCAGTTTGGGACTATTATACTTGCTGATCTTGGTGAAAATGGTTGTCACTCTGAGCCATAGCCAGAGCACAATATCTTAAAAATAAATGAGGTAACTATGATGCAATCAAAATGGCTGATAGCATTGACAATTTACCTGAGACAATACAAGTTATTGTTGACAAACGTGATCAGAATTAGTCAAAACTGCCACAGCAGAAAAAAGGTAGAGAAAGAATACAAAGGTAATGATAAGGAAAACTGCTTAAGATTGTGGTGCCTCCTTGTGCAAGAAATAAATAGAATGGAAGATGACCAGGGAATTAGGGAAGAATATTTAAAGGGACAGGTGTTATTTGAAAGTAGAGTTAAGAGGTCAGTAATTCCTATAATGGGAAAAGCTTTGAATGTACTCTTTGGTACCGTGACGGAGGAAGAGTTGAGAATCATCATGGATAGAAGAAGTAATTTGAAAAAGATCAACGAACCTTAAAATCCAAGTAGAAATAAGTAGTATTTCAATTATAAATGTAACTTGGGTAGAACTAGATAAGGAACGACAAAATATTGATTGGTTAGTAAAATTACACACAAGAGATGACGAGGGGGGTGTCCTCGTGGTGTAACGGTTAAAGCGATGGACTGTGGAATCGTAGTAAGCAAGTTCAAATTCTAGTCGCGCTATTACATTCACTTTCGGGCAAATCCCCTTGGGAAAGGTATGAACCCCCTTATCCTCCCAGTTATGGGTTAAATAGTACCACTACTGTTCTTCTAGGAGAATGGCTTTGGCATTAAATAACCTACAAAGGTTGACATGACATTAAACAAAGAAACTAAACCAAGAGATTACAAGGGAATTCAGCAATGTTACAGAGGCACTTATGACCAAAGTGTTGGAATTAACGGAATTAACCAGAAATTGCAATCCTTACTCATGTCTCTGCAGCATTTGAGGATCCAGTTGGACATGATCTTGTTGGGTCATCTGTCACCAAGTATACTGGACGCAAGTCATCTCACAAACTACTTATTGAAGATCTGAGCAAAACTACCCCATCACCTGAGACTGTCTGCAGACTCTACGTCGAGTTATGCCATTATTATAACTCTCATGGAAAACTAGTTAATACTAGTAGCTGTACAATTGCTACGTAAGGGGAGTGTGTTTGAGGTATTCAAAGTAATGAATTTACCTATCCCTTACCTTGAAGTAAAGCAAGGACTGGTAATAATGGCACAATATAAAATAGAATTGGAAAGTATTGCCTTCAATCTAAGACAGAATTCATGCTCTTGACCCAACAGGATGCCAAAAAATGTAAGATCAATATGCTTGGCACCTGTATGTCCACAAGACCAATATATGTGGTCAGTAGTTAATACTTGTGTAATTGGAATTGGTCAGGGATAACAAAAAAAGTGTGAAAAAAAACCCAAACTGTCAGGTGGAAATTCTAGTTGATACCATATTGCCAAAAGCTGTTAGTTTAACTGACAGGAAATGGACAGTAGCCTCAAAAAACCAGTTACAATTGTCATGGGGGCATCTTCAACACTTAGGATTTTTCCTCCATTGACCACTCTAGAGATTCCAATGGCTTGTATACCGAATAGGGATTATTATTATTATATTCCCCCCACACTGCCAGGTGAAAGAATTGAAATAGAAAATTCTTCCTTGCGTTTGGTCAATGTTTCAGTTAATGAATGGATAGAACTGTGGGAACGTTTAACAATGAAATTTGCCCAAATAACATTGCAAGAAATTCAAAAAGTAATAGGATCATTAAAAACGATTAAATTAAATAATTCAAAAAGTAAGTTTGAGAAAATAGCTCAAATATTTCCCTCTGAAAAAAAAATCAAACGATAAGTTCGCTTATATGACTTTTCCTGCGGATCAAGTAACACAATGTGGGCATTGAAAGTCTGAACGAACTGACTCACCAGAAACGGACCAACACATAAGTGGTCTGCAGCGCCACCCGCAAACATAGGGTTACATTATTCATTTGTTTGCACGCAGTTAAATGGTTCCAAGTATTGCCATGTATCATTAACAATTCGATTAAACATTAGTTATTTATTTACACACAGTTAAATGATATAACAGTTCTAACAATTCAGTTTAGCATAAGTCATTTGTTTGCACACAGTTTAAATGTCAAACAGTTCTATTTGACCCATAGATAGGACTCTTTCAGGTGCTACCGCTCTAGGCCACAGTAGATCTGGGGGTGATGACAACGAAGGGTTACTCCACATTCCCCAAATCTTCACCATTACTGGATCTTCACAATCAGATTGATTATTGTCATATACAGGACACTCTCTGGGTGGGGAGGTCTTACCCCTCTGCAGAGATGCAGTCAGTGTATTCTACAGCCCTTGAGAAGTATTGCTAAGATAATCTGTGGAGCAGTGGTATACCCTTCTTCTGTCATCAGCTTCTCCAAAAAGTGTGGCTGGTCCTATACAAACCTTTACCAATATAAACAATTCACCTACAGATGTCATTTTTTATCAGCTTGTTTCATTATAATTTAATGTACGTTTAGTATCTATATCTTGTAAGGAGACAGTTTTATATAATGCTACTCACCCCACATCTATTGGAATAAAAAAAAAACAGTCCTCAGTGACCACTTCCATAGCTCCCCTACTTCTCACGTTTGCCAGGGGTTTGAACACTATAATGTAACATGATGGCAATTTGAATGACTCACAACTCTGAAGACAAATATTTACATTAGGAATTGTATAAGAAAACAGACTACGGTGCCAACAACAGTTGACATTAAGAGAGACTATTAAGCCCCAGTGCCACTTAGCCCACATACTTACAAAAAAAAAATGGCAGAGAAATTTCTCTGAAATTACCGCTGAGTGCACTGTATTCCAAGACAAACCCTATGAATCGAAAATAGGGAAACATATGGATGAATGAAAGCATTATGACTAAACTAGAAGAACAAAGCAAGAAAGTACCAAATGCTGCAATTATTACACATGATAAGCCCAGATGCATTAACTATTTATAATGGATTAGGATGTAACTGTAGATGTTCTAGTAAAAAGCCAAGTGAAACCAATGTAGGAAATTTAAATAAATTGAAATGCAGTCTGCATACGTTGGTAATCCTGTCTAGGGCTGCTTCTCTTCTTTCTGCCTCTTTTAACTGGAACTATTGTAACGATGACTGAAGGTTGGCCTCGTATGTTTGTCATCTTTCAGTACCACAACTCAAACAAAAAAGAGTTAACACAAAAGGAAATGAAACTTGAGTGAAATGAATAAAGAAAATAATTTATTATCATTTGATTGTTGCATCAGGATTTCTTTCAAGTGCTTCTGTGTAGGTCATCATGTCCAGAGCTGCTGTTGGACTGGGTGTGTCAGAGGTAAGAGTCATTTTGGAATTCTTCAAAGGGTGCTGACTGCTGGCTTCTTGGTCATCCCTTTGATGTGTGTCATCACAGTAAGCAAATGCCATTCTAACTGCTTCATAAAATCTGAGCTGTTCATATAAAGAAGGACTGCCAAAAATCAGCTGCAAAATTCAGCCATTTGAAAGATGTATGACTGACACCAATTGGTCAGAAAATATTTTATTACCCACTTATCCCAAAAGTAGGTATCTGGAGCTAGTCACGATTTCCGGTGACTTTTACCATATGAGCAATGGCTGTTGAGTTGAACACTTCCAGTTGGGCAATAAAAGGGGGTTCTGACAGATAATGACACTTTCAATACTGTCTCTCTTTGAATCTGCTCGTACATTCGCCAATTGCAAAACTCTCTGCCACCTCTTTGGGTTCAGGTGGGAATAAAGTGTCAATACCTTTCGTTAAAACTTGGTACAAATGTATGATTTTAGCTGATGCAGACGAGGAGGATATGTCGCCCTTGGGTGTGGCATTATACCAATATACAGCTTCCACACAACAATCTTCTTCACAGTTTGGTGCTATCTCTCTGTTATCCTATTTCCAGCCAATATATAAACGCGACAGTTTGGATGCCCCATTCAGCCAAGAATTGTCTAAACCATTGGTTGCAGAATGCTGTGTTATTATCAAAAAAGAACTCATTTTTAAGTCACTGACTCCAGCTGTCAGATGATGTTTATTTGGCAGAAATAATTTGTAATAATAAGTTGTAATTCTAGTAAATAAAGCCGAGCAAAGTCAATGAAGGAAATCTCAGTTAAAATGCAGTCTGCACTCATCAATAATCCAGTTCAAAGTTTGGATTCCTTGATTCTTTTTCTCAAGACCTCTGAACCTTGTCAATCGCATTTCAACTGCCAACAGACAAATCCACAGACTTTTTATCAGTTCTTACTTTTCATGCATGTCCCGATCATCCACATCAGACGTGTTCTATTCACTCCTTGAAAAAGCAGGTGAGAAAAATGGGTCTTTTGAGAGCGGAATTACATTTCATTACCCAGAAACCCCTTTCTTTTCGTATGCATCATTCTTGCTCACTGTCAGTGGGCTCCAAAATGTCAACTGAAGTTTTTCATGTGTTTGTATTTACAATCAACTTTCAATTATAAATTTTCAAACAAGAAAACTCAGGACAAATTAAAATATACAAAGAAAAATAATTAGAATTCATTCAACACAAATTGAAATAATTTAGGAAATAAACAATTATAATGAGTCTGACCGATGGTAAAGGAAGTTTGTAGAAGGAAAAACTAAAAGCTGTTAGGCAAGATAAAGACTTTAGAAGTAGAATATTTCCAAGCATTTGCTGAAAAGCCTCTTAAAATTACAGATAAACCAGCTAAAGAAATTATGATTAATGAAACACTTCATACAAGATGAACATAAAACCATATTGAGAGCAATATTAAAGCAGAAAAGCTGGAAGTCTCAATGAAATACCTCTTGAATTACATTAGACATAAAAATTTGATAAAATACTTCTTTCATTATGTAATAGCATGTTTGACCAACAGACAATAGTAAAATGAACAAAAGGCTTCACCCTCCCTACAAAAAATGGTGACCTCAGAATCATTAAGAACTACAAGAGGCATTATTCTTTCTACTGTATTTGCTAAGGTTTCTAAAGCCCTGATTCTAAATCATATCCATCTGAATTTGAGAAAGTTCTTTGGAAAAATCAGAATGGTTTTCAGAGAAATTAATCCACAACTTTTCAGATTTGAACTATTTATTAAATCAACAAATACATTTATACATTAAATCTTGATTTCTCTCAAACATTTGATTTGATACACACAGCTAATATGAAGCAAATACTTCAAGTGTATGGTCCCCACTAAGTCCTTAAGACTGACTATTAAAATGTATTTTATCAATGAGTCGCATGAATCACTAAATTCACATTTACTGGCACACTGACCTAGTTCCATCACTTAGTAGTTGAATCTCTTTTTGCTTGTAAGTCAAAATCAAAATATAGGAATTGATATAGTTGAATTTCTGTTGGAAACCAATTTCAGTAATTGATATAGTTGAATATCTTTTTGCTTGTAAGTCAAACATTCATTTATGGAACATGAGTAAAGAAAAGTATAAAAATAAGTAAAAATGACAAGTGTTCACTCAGGAGTATTCTTTATTATACTTATAAAGAGGAGAGAAAAATCTAAGGGAGATAATTCTCTGAATTATCAAACGGTCTTATTCTCCAAGCACCTCCATAAGCTCTCATATTGGTATTTTTTATTTCCTTCTCTTCCTATGAGAACACAGTATATATGTTGTTTGAATCTAAGAAGATCTAGAATTTTTCTAATTTTGTTTTTGTTACTGGTCATCATATCAACCATATCTCCTAAGTCAGGCAAGAGGTTATGTCTATTTTGCCATCATGTGTATCTTTGTTGAGAGTTTATTCCATTAAATAATTGAATGTGATATAAGCTCTCAACTGTAGTTGTTGCCATAGCCATTTCTTCAGCTTCCCAGGTCAATAATAAAACAATGGGCTGCTTTTTTGATTTTCATGAAATAGGTGGATCAATCTTGATTAAATTAAAGCAATACCTCTGGGCAACATATCAGTTAGACAAGATGAAAGAATAAATGGTAATCAAAGGAATAGTTGAATTTAGAAAAAGGTTGTACTTTATACACTGAAATTTTCAAACTTAACTCCTCATATTCTATGTCAGTTATTGGTTGTCTAATATGATTAATTTGGGTTAGCAATGAATAAAATATTCATCTTTACCATCTACAAGGCTCCGAAAAGTTATTTCTCTTGGAGTATCTTTTATAAAGATATAATGTATTATTCTCTGTAACTGGAGTTTTATATTTTTGTGTCTTGCTATCAGTTGATTTTTGTGTCTTGCTATCAGTTGGTTTGATAGACAAACTTGAAAATTATTCTAATATATTTTCATTTGTTGCAAGAAAGTGATGTCATTTGCATCATACCTGCCTACCTTCCTCTGCGATGATGTTCCAGCTTCTACATTACTTTTAATTCCAATTTTTATGAAGTTGCTTGATTGGATTTACAGCATGTCATCCCTTGTTTGGTTATTTGATTTTTCTTTTCTTTTTGCGGGCACTTTGATGGTTTCGGATAATTAATCATAATAATCATCTGGGAATAATTATAGATTCAGGTAATTATTTCTAATACAAATAATTTACACAAAGTTACATTCTTTCCCATATTCCTATCAAATAATTAATGCACTGTAATCCTGTTTCAAGAATCAAATATAAACAATTTTCTCACAATTATATCCTTTCATTATTTCATGGAATTCATTTGCTAACAAATAGAGTAATTAAACCTCATGCAAATAATTTGCACAGTTCTATTAATAATTTTCATTGATGTATTTGAATCATAAAATACTACTCTAACCAATACTACTACTTTGAATCAAACTGGGCTTGGGTGCAGTGGAAATAAAGGGTGACTTCATACTCCTTACAGCTCCAGAATTGGAGCCTTATCAACAATGTAGTTTAGTGTCATACCCAGAATACCCTCCTGGTCAGGATCTTACACTTTCGTAGGGGCGATGGTCTGCATATTCTAGTCTTTGCTCTGCCCTTTCAATTCCATTTGTTTTTTAATCTTCGGCGCATTTATAAAATTTCAATTAGATATTTAATAGTTAATAGTAGTAAATGGGCGTTTAATTTACACAAAAGGCATAGCCTGACAATTCAAATAGGCCATTATAATTTGAAAAAAAAAATGACCAATAAAATACTGCTATTGGTAACTAATTGAGGCTTTCAATATTAGTTAATAAAAATTAAAAATTCATTCCAATATTAACGTTTATCAAATAACTTTTTTCTTTATATGTAAATAGGCTATTGATAAAAGAAATCATATTTTTAAAAATATTTTATTTACAACAGTTGAAAAAGCAATAAAAGTCACGGAAAATTAATATTACACGTAGATTTTAAAAGTTATTATTGTAAATTCTAAAGATTTCACAGTGTGGGTCTTAATCTTTTATCAGATTATAAAAACAAAGAAAAAAAAATTCCCTTCGCAAGTTTTTTTATTAATTATCTCCCTTATTTTTTCTCTCTTTATTAAAACATTTTGCATCGATCCTAAACGCCAGCTGTTTTCAAAATTAATTGAAAATTTTACAGTTTCTCCTTTTTCTCTGATAATGAATTGGCGTAAAAAGTGAAAGAAATCAGAGGAAAGGAGTAAGTATAATTTGGTCTCGACTTCTTTCGTTTGTTTCCAAATAAAAATACAGAAATAATTTTTACTACTCATATCCTCATGAAGAAGAATTAAGATGGAACATTTAGTTCGTATTATTCGATTTAATTTCATGTTTTTTAATTCTATGTTTTAATTGAAACGAATATTACTTTCATTTCTATACGAAAGATCTAATTTTTATAGATATTGAGGGTTTCCAAATGAAGTTAACTTTAATCTTTGAATTTGTGTTGTCTGAATTAATTTTGATATGCGTAAGCGACCCTTGTCTTTTTTCTTCTCTCTAATTTTTAATTGACGTAAAAATTTCAAAGAAATCAGATGATGAGAATAATTGTAATTTTGTCTTAATCAACTTTTGTTTATCTACAAATAAAAATACGCAGAGATTTCATTTAATTAATTAATTTTTTGACTCATTAAGAAGAATTAAGATGCTGTTCCAGCTAGATCTCCGAAGGAAAGCAGTGACGAACCTGTTTTGTATTTAGATGGATACTTAGTTTATTTGCAAAATATGAAAATGCGTAAAGACTTTTATTTATGTATTTTTATTGACAAAGAATTAAGACGAAACATTTTGTTCAATTTTGTGGCTGTTATTTTTCTATGTGTTTTGATTGAAATAATTATGACGTAGTTTGAAAGTTTATGAGAATTTACAGAAAAAAAACAAACGAGAATGGTCGGTTATCAATGTGAAGTAGTTGAGGTTTGGTTGCTCGAAGCACCTCTGTTTCTCCTGGGATTTCACTAGTCCTTCATTATTCTTAAATCTTCTCTTTCGTTGACGTCTCTCACGAGTTTTCTCGTAGGTCCTATTTTTTTCTCTCTATCAGGTTACAATATTAAGTTACCCGAAACGAATCGATATTTGACTGACTTCACACCAAATTAGGATGTGACACAAAGTGATTTTATGGTGAAGTGTGGGCATATACAAATCGGGACATGCATGGCCGTTGCAAAAAAATATGCCTAATTCCTACGGCATTTCCTATATTGGGGCGCCTCTGGTGATAAGTTATCTCTCTCTATTAAAGAAATCACTTCTCGACGCCGCTTTTTCTCCCTCCCACCAGCATGATGTAAGCAAAATTCCATTTTTTCTTCTTTTTTTCATTCAAACTTCATGATATTCATTCATCATCATTATGATCAAGTCACTCAGGCAGCATGCAGTCGCGTGACTCTCTCTTGCCATCCATCCCTATTATCTATCGCTCCTGTGGTAGGTCTTCTAGACTCTATCCAGTGTCTGCATAGAGCTGATGTATGAAAGTTTTTGCTCTTTAGCTAACACTGGTGTGTCCATGTGTAGGAGTCCATAAGAGAATGTTACTTATGAATTCATCTTTCTTTAGCAGAGTCCAGCAAGTCTTGTTCATCTTACTTGGATGATTTGATGGAGGCAGGTGGCCGTATAAATGCTATTTTATAAAGTGTTGCTTGTTAGATTGGTTCAAAATAGCAGCAGCAGCAGCAGCAGCATTCTCATGTAGTTCCCATCTATCTTTTTCTCTCTGCATTTCATTAGTGTCCTTGTGTGCATCCGCATAGTAGTATTGATACTGTCACAGCTTGGAAGAAATCTTACTTTATCAGAAATCAGACGTCCATATGCTTGATTCTCTGTCAATAGCATTCTACACTTTTGCCAGGTGTATGTTGACATCACTTTCACTAGATGAGATGTTGGTGCCAAGGTATGTGAATTGGTCTACTAATATCAGAGGTTTGCATCTTTGAGTGAAGACGGCTCTTTCTTGTTTAAAATGCATGAACTCTGTTTTATTTACACTCACGTAGAGCCCATTGCCGCATGCTGCATACTCCATGTAATGCAGCAGTGATTCAGTTTGTGCTGGTGTATTGCAAGAAGCTCTAGATCATCTGCATAATCTGCATCTGTCATAGTTTCTGTAAGATATTGTCTGCTTATTTCCTTTTTTATCAGATGTATTGAAGTTTGAAGTATGTGATCTAGGTAAATAAACAAATATATCTTCTTGTAAGACTCCAGTGACAATAGGGAAAAAGTCAGTTACCATAAGGTGGGCTTATCATTGTTTTCATGTTTTTGTAAAGCATCATTATAGCTGTAACAGTTTCTATGAGGAGAAGATATTCAAGTTGTACTTGCTCCATTTTTCCTCTATGTATGCAATCAAATACCTTGGAGAAATCTATGGCTTGCAGTATTGTTTTGAGATTTTCTTCAATGATTCAGTAAATAGTCAGAATTTGCGAGGTTATGTATCGATTCTTCTTAAAGCCATTCTGATTTTTTGTGAATATTTTTTCGATTTCTTACTGGATACAGTTGAGAAGTAGGGCATTATAAACCTTAGCTGTTAGAACTGGAAGTGTTATGCCTCTCTAGTTTTAAGCAATTCCGAGGCTGCCTTTCTTGGGGAAAGGGAGGATGCAGTCTTTTGTCCATTTATCAATTGTATTTTGTTCATACATAGCATTGAATAATTGAGAAGTATCATGTCAAATTTCCTCGTCTTTCACACTTGAGGTATTTTGTTGTGTCCTGGAGCTTTTCTGCTTTTAATTTTTTTCAATAGTGTGTCACGTTCTTGTGTAAACTGTCCTAATTTGATGTCTAGTTGTTTATTGATAATCTTTTTGTAGGTTTCTCAGTGATTTTATGAGTGTTTGTGAGCAGATTGTTGAAATGTTCTTTCCACTTGTGAAGTCTTCTTTCTTGACTGGCAGTAAAAATTATTTTCATCTTTGCCAATTTGAGCCTTAATGTCTTCACTGATATTAGAATATTATGATTTGGAATGTGTTGATCAGGGGAAGATAACTCATTATAGGTTGTGACATCTGTTTAATCACTGGTATTGATGGGAGTGTAGCAATAGATGATTGTTTTGCAGGTTTTGCCATCAATCATAGCGCACATCATCGTTGGTTGGATTCTTTGGTGATTTTAAAATACAAAGACTGAGAAGCTTTCCTATGCAAGTGAAATATAAATTGAGTAATTATGATTTTGTAATTACAAATATAGCATGTGTCTCTTGTTTTGTTTTTTTTTGTACTTTTTTGTTCTTTCTTTAATAATATTTTTGTTTATTCACAGATATCAATTGAAAAGAAGAAGAATAATTATCCAATTTGAAAAAATGCCAGCAACATTATAAAGAGATAACATATTCAAAAGTAGTGTTTATCTATATTTTGACAGTTCACTTTTAAATTGTTACATCCAAGCACAAAGTGTAAAAGTGCAAGAACACATTATAAATCAAAGAAATCACAATTGTGAAGTTGTGTGCATCAGCATTTGTGGAGAATTCTACTTTAAAAAGACATGCAGTCTCATAGAGCAAAGAAAAACTATTCTTGTGAAATATGTGGTTTTGCTTTTAGAAGTAATTCCTTTGTGAAAGTCCACATGCGGACACACACTGGAGAAAAACCATATTCTTGTGAAGTGTGTGGCTCAGTATTTTCTTTGAATACAAATTTAAAAAGACACATGCTGACACATACTGGAGAGAAACCATATTCTTGTGAAGTGTGTGGCTCAGCATTTTCATTAAATTCAGACTTGAAAAGACACATGCGCACACATACTGGAGAAAAACCATATTCCTGTGAAGTATGTGGTTCAGCATTTTCAAGGATCTCACTTGTAAAAATGCATATGTGGACACACACTGGAGAGAAACCATATTCTTGTGAAGTGTGTGGCTCAGCATTTTCAAGATCCTCAGATTTGAAAAACCATATGCGAATACACACTGGAGAAAAACCATTTTCTTGTGAAGTGTGTGGATCAGCATTTTCAACAAATGCACATTTGAAAGGCCATGTACGAATACATACTGGTGAAAAACCACATTCTTGCAAAATCTGTGGATCAGCATTTTCAACGAATACATGTTTGAGAAGACACATGAGATTACATACTGGAGAAAAACCATTTTCTTGTGAAGTCTGTGGTACAGCATTTTCAAC
Organism: Sepioteuthis lessoniana; assembly: GCA_963585895.1. NCBI lineage: Eukaryota > Metazoa > Mollusca > Cephalopoda > Myopsida > Loliginidae > Sepioteuthis > Sepioteuthis lessoniana. The sequence continues at coordinate 169,616 of OY757908.1, read as the reverse complement.
AAATGCCCATTTGAAAGGCCACAAGCGAACACATACTGGGGAGAAACCATATTCTTGTGAAGTCTGTAAATCAGCATTTTCCCAAAGTTCGGGTTTGAAAAGACACATGCGGGCACACACTAGAGAAAAATCCTATCCTCATAAAACATGTGGTTCAACATTATCAAGCAATTCACGTGTCAAAGGTGGCAGGCAAACACACTGATGAGAAACCATATTCTTGTGAAGTTTATCGAATAGGATTTTTAAAAAAAGTCCTGTCATAAAAAAAAACAGGCTGAATAGAAAATATTATAAAGTGTGTGACCAATATTTTCAAGAAGTTTGAAAATGCATTTCTTGCTGAAGTGCTTAAAAACTTTGACTGTTCTGTATTCCTCCAAGTTCTTAAATTTCTTAAACTTATTAGATTAGATAACTATTGCCTTAGCTGTGAAAACTAGACAGAATACTAAAATGTATTGTGACAAAATGTATTATATGATATGTATATAAAATGTCCAGTATGGTGTCTGAAGACAGAATACCTTGATATTTTATTATAATGGAGATTATTTGTATGTCACCAAAACTGTCACCACTATTATGACACTTCCCTTAGTTTTTTATCTTATATTCACAATGATTATTAAATAATTATTATTTAGGATCTTATTATCGTATCTTTATTAAAGTCTAATTGAATAAGATTTTCCTTAAAATAAACCATGTTGTGCATTTAAAATCCTGCAATGAATATTATGTATTACTAAGAAATAAAGCTTTACATAGTATGTGGCATAGATAATTTGCATACTGCTTTTAAGGAAACTAAATTTAATCAATAATTACTTGATGTTTTTTATATTGTTTTATTCTCAAACTTACTAAAAGTAATCCCATGTGTCATTTTATATAGACATCAATTACGATAAGTGTAATCTTTTCCTAGAATATCTTAGAATTCAACATTTACACCAAATTGTTCTGTCACCAACAGATCAGAGTGATGATATCGACTTCATAAAAAAGAAATCTACTATTGTTGCTGAGATCATTCAGTATTTGAATGATAAAAGTCTGTCATTACTGATAATAGATACAAGAGACAATGGCAGGAAAGCCTTAAGAATATTAAGGGAACATTTGTCGTCAAAAGGAAAGCTGAAAGTTATTTTCCTTTATACAGAGTTAACATCTTTGAGAAGATTGGAATCAGTATCTATTACAGACTATATAATAAGGACAGAGAATATTTCTAATGCTCTGAAAGAAACTGGGGAAGTTGTAAGCGATGGACTTTTGATTCCTATGGTTCTCTAAGGATTATCTCAGAATTTTAAGCCTTTTACAACGGTTATAACCTATAAGAAGTAAACCTTGTCTTTTTGGAATTTAAAGTCTGTTTAAGAAGTCATGAAGAAAAAAAACATGTGTTAGGGATGAATCTGAAAAAAGTAAAGTTGTCTCCCTTTAGTCAAGGGTGACCAGAAGGCTCTCTTTTCAATAGCTACTACAACAAGGTGTTGGGGAGGGCACTACTCCATTCCCTGGATTGCTCCACTTTACCCTTGATCCTTACCTTATAATGCTGAGTGTTAAGCAAGGTGGCTTCAAGTACCATTTTTTGAGTCTTTGGTAAGACTCGACCTGGGATTGAACCCTGGTCTCCTGGACCATTGGTGAACACTCTGCTCATTAGGCCCATGGTCTTGTTATGAATCTAATAATATATTACAAATGAAGACCACATTAAAAAAGATTAACCAAAGAAATAAAATTGGGGTAAGTACGCATTCTTGCTATAATTATAAATCAACAAATTATGATTACAACAATTACCAGAAACCTCAACATAGTAGAGAAGACTATAAAATCCCCCCCCTCCTTTAGGGAAGACAAACTTTATTTGTTACATTTGTGGGAGGAGGCGACACAAACTATTTGAAAGTAAAAATCGAAGGCAAAGTGATTTTTGTCATAATATAAAAACATATTCTAAAGGCCAAACCTATTTCTTTGCTTTAGGATATGATATTGTTTCAGACAATATCATATCATTCATTCATCAACTACGGGGCTACCAATCATGTAATAGTTGATAAGTCAAAATTTATTAATTTTGACCAAAATTTTAAACCAAGGAACCATTTTGTTGAATTTGCTGACTGTAGCCATGGGAATAATATAGTGCTGAAAAGAGGTGACACCTGCGTTTATTTATGCAATAGCAAAGGACACATGTATAGATGTATCTTAAAAAAGGCTTTATATATAGCAACTTTTAAACAAAACATTTTCAGTACAAGCAGCAACAAAAAATGGTGCACACATCAGTTTTGAGCATGACAACTGCCAATTAATTTACCCTAATGAAGCAGTTTTCAACATAACACAGAGAGGACGTTTATATTATCTGAAAAATATTGTTTCTGCCAGAAATGCTACTTACAACTTACATACTTGGCTATTTTAGACCATTCTAATGAGTCTGATATCAAAAAGTTACCCAACTTACTAAAAGGAATGAAGATAAAACCGACACCAAATTATGCTCTGAACTGTGATATATGTATTCAAAGGAAGATGTCTAATGACAGAAATAAAACTTGGGGTAGCAAGGCAACAAAAATCCTTGCCCTTGTATACAGTGATTTAGCAGGCTCCATTCAACCCTTATCAAAAGATGGTTATAGATATGTAATTAATTTTATTGATGACTATTCTGGCCTTACAATGTTATATTTCTTAAAACACAAGTCCAACACTTTGCTCTCTACAAGGAAATATCTAGCTGTTTATGAAAAGACAACAGAACAGAGTTCACTTCTGAATCTTTTCAACAGTACTTAATAGAATCAAACACAAGCAGTCCTTATTCTCTGCATCAAAATAGGACTGCTGAACTGTCATAGTGAACTTTATTTTCTATGGTGTCTTCTTATTGAGTCAAAAACTTGTGAGTTTATGCAGTGATAGCTTCAGCATATATTAGAAATCAGTTTTATAATAAAAACTTAAGAAAAACCCCCAAATGAAAGTTTTATCGGTTCAAAACCAAACTTAAACAACATGCATATTTTTGTTTTTGTTTTACACAAAATAAAATAAAATTGGATCCTCGTTATGAAAAAGGCATCTTTGTCAGCTATGATGAACAAAGTCCAGCTTACTTGATTTATTTTCCGGAAACCACATTTATTAAAAGAGGTGTGTAAAATTCACCAATTCTAATGACAATAGCTCACTTTCAAAACCAGATAAAAATACTGAATATCCAGAATACCTAATTACATATGAAGTAGAACTGGAATGTTATATTTCTCTATTCAGTGTATCAAGTGCTACAAACAAGACAATAATGTAGATAGGAGACAGAGGTATGTGTTTTCAGTTTAACATTTTATTAGTGACTCCTACATGTATACAAGTATAAGGCAGTGGGAGGTTGCAGAATAACCGGAAGTTTAAGGTTATGGTAGGAGCAGTGTGGTTATATCACATCCTGTTTTTATAAAAGAAATTTTGTTTTCTTTTTGATAGTTATGTGTGTGCACATTTTATTTTGTTTATTTTTTTATACCTTAAGGTTGTTTTAATTAACCTAAAACTTCTGAATGAATTTTTCGTTGTATTTTTAGTTGAAGTGGGAATGTTCATTTTTTTTTTGTGTTATTGAATATGTTTTCATAATCATGTTTGTTTTTTACTGGATTGTTTATTTTCTCTTGTGTTTTTAGTAAATGTCGTCTATTTCTTTTTATGATTAGTCTTTGTTCAGTTTTTACTAAGTACGATCTTGGTTGTTGAAGTTTTTTTTCAGAATTATACCTTTTCTTTTCCATTTTTCTTGGCATTTTATCCTGACTTTATCATTTGGTTTGAGCATTGGTAATTCTCCGTTTTTCTTGTTGTTAATATTATTCGTTTTTTGTTTGTTTTGTTTTTTTTTTCAAGTATATATTATGCTTTATGTTAGGGAGATTATTTGCTTTCATACACTTTTGTGAGTTTTTTTTTTAATAGTTTGTATATTTCCCTGTGCTAATCCATTTGCTTGAGGATAATTATGTGTTTGAGATCTCAATCTTTTGCAAATTGTTTGAAAACTTTTGGGATTTATATTTTTTACCATTGTCACTGATTACTATATGCGGCACTCCAAATGTTGCAAAAGTGCTTTTCATTTTTTTGATTACTGTTATCAAGTCACAATTTTTCGGTGACTGTTCGTCGAAGAATCTTGTTGTATAATCAATTATCATTATATATGACATGTTGTTCAGATGAAAAGTGTCTGTTGCAAGTTTTGTCCCGGGAGTTACTGGAATTTCATGTTTTAGTTGAGTTTCTATGTTGTGCGCAATTTTGACGTTTGCCAATCATTTGTTTTATGTGCCGATTTATGTTTGGCCAGTATAGCATTTCTCTTTCTCTTGCTATGCATTTTTCCATTCCTAAGTGTCCTGTGTGAATTTTTTGTAGTGATTCTTTTCTAGTGAACTTGGAACTATTATTATTCTTGTTCCTTTCAGTACTAATCCTTTGGTTATTGATATTTCGTTTCAGATCGGCATGTAAGGTGCAATTATTGGGGGTAATTTTTTCTATTGTCACACAGCCGTTCTGTAGCTTTATATTTTATTAATATTGGTAGTGTTGGTTTTTAGGAATACATTTTGAATGCGAAAATAATTCCATTAAAATGAATCAATCTAGATATATCAAAGAGATATTACCAAAGTTCAGCAATGCAGATTGCAAACCACGCTCAACTCCATGTGAAATGGATATAACGAAAACAAATGACGAGGTCGATTTAATAGAGAGCGAACCGTATCGTAAAATTATTGGCAGTCTGATATATATAATGGTTGCAACAAGTCCAGACATTTGTTTTACAGTTACTAGATTGTCTCAAGACCGAGCAAAAGCAAATTCTTTCCATCTAACGAGGCAAAATACATCTTACGTTATTTAAAAGGCACAATCAATCAATCACTAATAGTTAAGAAATCGCAGAAACCCTTGAAATTGGAAGACTTTTGTGACGCGGATTGGGGTAATTTAAATGACAGGAAAAGCGTGTGCGGGTTTTGCTTTTGATTGACAGAAAATAACCCAATGATTTTATGGAAATCTAAAAAGCAGAATTCAGTCTCTTTGTCAACACGCAAAATGGGATTTATCGCTATTTCATGATAATTAAAAAAATTATTCCCATTTTTTTCATTTAATATGTATTTTTGAGGTGGAAAAATCCATTCGTCTTGGATTGTTGGGGGGATTTTCATGGGTATCGGCCGTCTACAAATTAGCTTGCAAATATTTATTGACTTTCCTATCAGTAGAAGCAATAGATAAGCCAATCAGTAAATAATTGCAAATTACCAAGGTTAAACTTAATGCAGCCTTTTTATTTAGAGGGTGTATCTTTTGTATCACTCAACTAAAAACAAGATGGCTACCCGAATTGCAATAACAAATAATACGAAAGATTACAAACTTGGTGAAAGCCCATTCATTGGTTACTAACTTAGAGTAATGCAGCATTCGTCACTAATAGTTCTTATGGTCTATAAGAGTTAATTTAAAGCCTTCAGATTTGAGTTCAGGAAACTTTTCGCTGCCATTAGTCTCGTCTCAGTATCAGGAAATTGGGGCTGGGTTTGTTGTCTAGTATCCGAATATTAGATTTGTTCAGGGTCTAAGTTAAGGAAATCCCATCGAGTAACAGAGAGTCCGCTTCTCCAAAGCTCTCTCTCTCTCTCTCTCTCTGCCTTGTGTTTGCCATCTGCACCTTCTGTCTGCAGTGTTAGTAATAATTCGCTCCGACTAGGGTGTTTCTGACGGTATAGGAAATTCTGCCAATAGTTACTTTTGTTGGTTCAATTTCCTTTTTATCGTCCTATTTTCACTCTTTAACCAAACATCCGGCTTTTTCCAAATAAAGAATCTTAGTTCCACCTTTCTTATTCCATAATTAGGATTCTCAATTCCATCTTTCTTGTTACTTAACCAGATGACTCCACCTATAGGTGTCGCCACTTGTCTATTTTGACAAAATTATACTTTAAGATAATTTATGATTATCGGCTTGGTAATTTATATTATTACAATTTGCGATACGTTTCTATCTTGATGTTATTATTTTCTAAAATATTTTTTGTGAACATTGTTCTGACATGACATACGATATGTTCCTTATTTACAATAGCTATCCACCTTTTTATGACAAATTCTTATCTTTGAATTTCTCATTATTTTCAAAACATTTTGCAGATATGGGTTCATACACCAAAAACATAGTTGACTTACTCAAGTCCCATTGTTTTAAATTTCGGTTATCTCTCATGTCAAAAATTTAAGGCTTGCCTTTTTTTTTTTTTTTTGGCCTGATCAACATTCCCTTTGAACAATGTAAGTACAGAATTTCATTTTGTTGGTTAACTCTCTTTCATTTAGTTCTTATTTCATAATTCCGGACATATTTTATATTACCAACTGTGTAAACCGGGAATTTACCGGAATATTGATGGAAAATACGAACTCACAAAGTTTATTAATTTTGGCTAATAAGAAAATTCTTATCTAATTCTAACTTTTAAAATTTATCGTTCTTCAATGAGACCTGAGCTCTTAATTGAACTCAGAGGTAACAACCTGATAATCAAACTCAGTTGATCTCAAATAGACTAACAATTTTGCTATGAGCACAACAGCTTCATTTTTTTAATAATCTACACTTTGTGCCATCTAAAGAAGTCAGCCAATCTATTATTTAACAAAGAGATACTTTTGGCAAAGGTGGTATTCAATATCTTAGTGTAATAACTTTTTAGCGGCAGTTAATTATCAGAAGTGTTGATGTAACTATCATATGAACGGACATCATCAAAACTTCAAGGAACATACATGAAATGTATAAGGAAAACTGCAACAATAATAAAATCATGACAGTTTATATATATATATATATATATATATAATCAAAGCATGCCAACATCACAGATTTCCTTGACTCCCTGTGTCATCAATCTTGGCAGATCCTCTTGATGGCATCCAGTGTCTACAGAGACGGTTATTGTAAGTTTTTGCTTGTTGGTCAACACTGGTGTGTCCATATGTAAAAGTTCATGGGAGGACATCGCTTTCGAGTTTGTCCTTACTTCTCCAGCAGGTGTTCTAGTATGTCTTGTTCATCTTACTTGGATGGTTTGTGTGACGGGAAGTGGCTACACAACTGCCGTTATTTAGGGTGCTATTTCCAAGATTTATTCAAAACGTAACGTCCATGTGTAGTTCCTACCTACACACACTCTCTCTCTTTCTCAACCACACACACACACACACACACACACACATATAACCATTTTAACCTGGTGTCTTAACAGGGGTTGGGTCACCAGGTCAAAATGGTTTAATTTGATAAGTGCATGTAGTTTAATACAAGTTTTATCTACTCTAATCAGATTCCCAAACAGGATCTTGTTTGTCTCTTAATGGATAATGACTAAAACCTGACAGCAATAGGACTAAAAATGTGCTTAGCATAACAGTTATCATCATAGAAAATTGTATCATTGACACAATTTTAAATCTGGGATGAGGCTATTTGCATTTCATTTAATGCTAATGCCATTGGAAAAAGCATGAATCCACCCGTGGTTCCCACGCATCAGCGATAGAAAAATAATAGGGAAGGCCTGGTTCTTTAATCTTGGTGGGACAACCAGTCTAGAAGGAAAACCCTGCTAAAAAAATTGACCTTGTGTCACATTCGGCTCCTGGCAAAGGAGGATGCTGATCATTACATGCGGTGATGGGCGTGTGATGAAATATACAGGCTTGACAGACTGGTAGTCAGTAAACACACACTTGCACGTGGGCAGCTTAAAATATTGGCTATGGAAAGATTTGGCAACACTTCAAGTAACTTAGCAGCTGTTTTCAGAGGCAGTTCTACTCACCTGTTGGTCAGGAAAGATCAAGAAAAGGTGATATAAATAAAACTTGCCAAAATATAAACTGGCCAGCGACCTAGAACTGATGGGCTCTCGTCTATTTCTAGCAGCAAAATAGTAATTATTAGGATACAAAAAAAAGGACAAAGAAAATTTAGAACAAATGTGTCAGCAGTTTATATATATGTGTGTGTGTGTGTGTGTGTGTGTGTGTTATAAATAAGCGTGTAGTTGCAAGAGACAATGGACGAGAGGAATAGATTTAATTCCGTTTAACTTAAATAAATAAAATAATATCTTCTTGGAAAGGACTTTTATGGTTGTCACCGCCGGAAGGAAATGACGGGATTTTTTAGAATTGATACTGCCTCCTGAGAGAATAACCTTTTCAACTGAAGCCACAGAGTATAGAAGACGACATTTTTGTATTCCTGTGAATTTTCGCTGGATGTGCTGGTTTTTAAACCTTGCTGTTCCCTACAGTTAAGGGAAAATAGTGAATAGGGAGTAAATCCCTTAAAGAATTTTGCTGCTGTGCTGGACTTCCCCTGGAAAAATATGCTGTTGCCTATATCTCTGAATTTGTACTATGTCAACTTAGACCATAAGGTGAACAATTGAATTTGCTGTCCTATACAAGTGCCGAAAGAATTGCTGAATGAACCCCCATGTGTCTGCATTATTCACTGTATTCTGAACGGAAAAGTAAACAGTGAAAAGAGATATTTTTGCCTTAGAGACTCTCCCAAATATTTTTCCTATTCACCCCCACTCTTTTTTGAGTTGTAAGTACTAGCACCTTGTTTGTTGAAAACATATCAGTTCCTTGTTATTCATGAGTGACACAGAGCTTTTCGAAACAATTTGTATCATTGTTACTTGATTCAGTTTTTTGACTGGTCGCTGAAATAGCAATTAATTTTAGCAACTAGTGTTTTTCTTCAAAACTTAGTTACTCCTTTTTATTTATTTTTATCTATTTGGTAATAGTTCTTAGTTGTACGCACCAGGCACATTTGTGTTTTTATTCAAAGTGCTGTTTTATTTCCCGTGAAAGTATTCGTTTTTTTTTTATAAAAATTAATCCTTATATCTTCCCCTCTCCGATGATTACGATACAAGACCATTGGTTTAGGGTTTTTATTGGCTGACCAATCGCCCCCCCCCCATAAAAGAAGACCCCCGAAAGAGGAAGAAGCAAATCGAAGATTGGTTCTGTCGCTCCAAGACCAAAGCCTTCGCCGCCAGCTTCGTCACCCAAAGTTCTGAACTTGACCGTTCAACAAGAATTTTCTTTGAAACTACCTAGTTATGAGATTGTCTTGAGGTTAATTAGCCATATACATTTTTTCCAGTCAACTTGTTATGTTCAGCTAAAGAAATCCTTGTTATGTATACACACTTCTAATTATCATATTGTAAATAAAGGTGCGTTTTTATTTACACTTGTTAACAAGTGTTTCTGAGTTTATGAAAGAGTTAAGAGTCAATAGCACCAGTGAATTTGATCCTCTATAACTCAGCCAAAACTGAGAGGAATAAGAACCAACTCTTCTGTGACTTTTCATTGACTTTTCCTGCAGATCTAACAACACAATGAGGGCGCCGAAAGTCTGAAAGAACAGACTCACTTGAAACGGACCAACCCATAAGTGATCCTCAGTGCAACACCCGAGCATAGAATTACTATTGGTGCCGGGACTAGGATTCGACCCTGAAAACCCACAGCACAGCCACAAAAAGATTCGACCCTGAAAACCCATGACACAGCCACAAACAGGATTCGGCCCTGAGAACCCACGGCACAGCCACACCAAGGATAAACCAGGTTAGCAACATTAAAAGAAGAAAGAACAAATCATGCATCAAAGCAGCACTGAAGAAGCACTGGTCGTAATATCCTAACAAAAAGGGAGATAATCTCTAGTGCCACAGGGGTTACGGCCCCTACTATATCTGGGGAATTTTGTTTAATAAAGGTATACCAGATACAGAAGCAGGTTGTTCGTCTTCCTTCTCTCCTTAATCAACACCCATCCTGTTAATTCCCTGCAGTAGTAATCAATACCTAGCAAGTATCGATTACTTCAAATACGAAATATAACATTGGCGACGAGGAAAGAGTCATTTACTCACCAAAAACCAAAAAAGACAAAAAAAAAAAAAAAAAAAAAAGGAACAAATCCGCCAACGTACCGAAAAAAAATAACATAGCCGCCTTACCACATTACCCTGAATTTGACTGTGAATCGGAAAACAAAGTAGAAAGTGGACAAAATATGTCAACAGATTGAAAAATTATTTCACTGCATACAACATAGAAGATGAGAAAAGACAGAAAGCAATTCTGCGAACTTTTGTAGGGGAACAGATGAATGATCTTATTGACGAATTGCTGTCTGAACAAACCACACCAGAAAAAAAAAAAAAAAAATGAAACGCACTTCGATAAGCTCGTCCTGGCTGTGCAAAACCACTTCAACCCAGAGAACAACACCGAATATAACCGATATGTATTCCGAAAATAACCCTACCCCAAACATAGAAGACTTTTATCGGGAATTAAAATAGGAAGCAGCTATGTGCCACTTCACAGATGCAAATGCGGAAATAAAATCCCAGCTAATAACAGGCTGTTTATCAGAAAAAGTTCGCCAAATGGGACTGATGAACTCAAATATGCTTTTAGGCGATCTAATAAACTCCGCGAAAACGACAGAAACTATAACCAAACACCTGGAACAGATGCGCTTAGAAGACGCCAACTCCACCACGAAACCTACCACATCTATTAAGGCACTAGTCAACAAAGTTGCACATGAACAGTAACGGCCACGCAAACGTCCTCAGCAAAACCGATGCAGAAATTGCAATGGGAAATATCCACATGAACGGGGACCGACATCTTGCCCTGCATTCCCGAACCAGTGAGCTTATTGCCAGAGATGGGAACATTTCACCACTGTCTGTTTCAGAAAACTAAACGACGAGGATAGACAACGGAGAACAAACTGCCCTCCACACCCACAAGCCCAAACCAGTCGACGACCGATGAACTGCATTGAGGATCACCAACGGGACTCAACCAGCGGCAGTGACACGGAATATGTATTCCATAGAAGTAAAGTAAAAAACCTTCCTTACTTCAACTTAACTTTTGGTGATGGCCATCAGATGTTCAATGTATTCGCTGACTCTGGCGCCACCATAAATATTTTGTCTGAGGCAGATTTCAAATCCTTAGGATCAACACCCCTTCCCCGACCCATAAAAACTATAATATCTGGATTCGGCGTTAAGGAAGCCACCCCAGTCCTAGGTGAGTTCAGCACACTTCTAGGGTTTAGTGGTATCTTCTGCCAAGTGAACATACACGTAATAAAGAATCCAGAATAACCCATCATCGGTTGGGAAACATGTAAAAGGCTGAAACTACTATCAGTGAACACTCGCTCAGCTAACCACATCTGATGCACAAACTGATGCACATGAGTTAACTGCATCTGATGCACAAATCCCACTCTCCACTCTTAAACTTCTAGAGGACTACGCAGACCTGTTCAATGGCCTAAGTAAACTAAAAAAAAAGTTCACCAACATATAGATGAAAACATACCACCCATCGCTCAGAGATAACCGCAGGGTCACCTTTCACCTAAGGAAAGATATAGAAGAGTTAATACACAGAGATGAGAAACTGGGATTGATTGAAAAGGTAGACGGACCAACCCCATAAAATCAGGATTTGCATCGACATGAGGGCGGCAAACAAAGCTATCAAAAGGAAACGACACCCAACCCCCACACTCAATGAGCTGAAAACTATTCTATCAGGAGTTAATGTATTCAACAAATTAGATCTCAACCAAGGCTACAACCAATTGGAACTAGCTGAAGAATCCCGATACATAACCACCTTTGCAACACACCTAGGCCTGTACAGGTTTAAAAGACTCTTTTTTGGTGTCAACTCCGCCAGTGAGATATTCCAGGAAGATATCAGTCAAGCACTTGCAGGGATTAAGGGAGCCATCAACATCAGTGACGACATCCTTTGCTTCGGATCAGACCAGCAAGACCACGACCAAAACCTCCCTGCGATATTCAGACGACCTCACGAAAAAGTGCTCACCCTAAATGGCAGCAAATGTGAGTACAACAAGAGGTCACTGGAATTCCTTGGACGTACCTGCGGTAATGAAGGCATGATCCCAAGCAAACTCAAAATAAAAGCAATCCTTGGACTACCCAACCCTAAAAACACATCAGAAGTCAGAAGCTTGTTGGGGATGACTAACTTCTGTGGGGTAGAATTCATTCCAAATTATGCAACCTTCACCCATGAACTACGTCAACAAACAAAAAAATACACCGTGGTCTAAAAAACAGCAAGGAGGCACTGAGCAAACCATGCTCACTTGCCTACTTTGACCCGAACAAACACACTGAAATACATACGGATGCCAGTCCGGTAGGCATTTCTGCTGTGCTGTCACAAAATAGACGGATAGAACTATTTGCAAGTCGTGCTCTATCCGCAGTTGAACAGAGATACTCCCAAACAGAACGTGAAGCACTCGCCATCACATGGGCGTGTGAACACTTTCACATATATATCTTTGGAGCTCCATTCACTGTCTTTACAGACCACAAACCCCTAACATCCATTTTTAACAACACACGCTCCCAACTATCAGCACGCATTGAACGCTGGGTTTTGAGAACACAAACATATGACATGAATGCCATATACCGACCAGGCCATGATAACCCAGCTGACTATCTCAGCCGCCATCCAACACACCAACCACCAAGCGGCAGAGAACAAAAAATAGCAGAGGAATATATAAACTACATCCTCTCAACCTCAACCCCCAAAGCAATGACAATTGATGAAGTTGCTACGGAAATGGCAAAAGACAAGACACTCACCACCGTCATCCAAGCCATCCTTACCTACAAATGGCATGGTGTCGAGGATGGTATAAACAAAGCAACATTTCACACTCTGCACACCAATTCTGACGAACTATCACTAGCACACAAGGATAGCATCATCCTCAAAGGGCACCGAATAGTACTGCCTGAAGCACTACAAACAGAGCTGCCAAAATAGCACATGACGGACACCAAGGCATTGTGAAAACCATGGCCCTCCTCCGAGAAAAGGTCTGGTTCAAAAACACGCTGCCCCTAGTGGAAGAAAACATCAAGAACTGCCACACCTGCCAGATCAGTACCCACAAACCGGCAAGAGAGCCACTGCAAATGTCCACACTACCAGTAGCCCCATGGGCAGAAGTCAGTGCTGATTTTGGACACCTCCAAAATGGAAAGTACCTTCTTGTTGTCACAGACGCTATGTTGTTGTCGACATCCTGGACTCCATCTCAATAACATCAGTCATACCCCGCCTGGACAAGATATTCGCCGAATTTGGCGTGCCAGTCTCCCTCAAAACGGACAACGGCCCACCATTCAACAGCCACGAATTCAAAACCTATGCCTCCATCACCGGATTCAGACAAAGGAAAATAACACCCCTATGGCCCCAGGCCAATGCTGAAACAGAATGCTTCATACGCGCTGTAAAAAGCCCATAAAACCTGCCCTAAACAAAGGTCGAGGCTGGAAGCAGGAATTATTCAAATTCCTGCTGGACTACCGGACAAGGCCACCCAGCACCACTGGCGTACCCCCAGCCACAATCCTATTTAGTCGGACCATAAAAAACCGACTACCACACCTGATCACACCCATTGCTGAAGACCCCAGCATTAGGGAGCGTGACACCGAAGCCAAGAGAACAATAAAGCAATACGCTGAGAGAAAAGCGTACGTGAAACCCAATGATCTCAGGGTGGGTGATACAGTCATTGTAAAAAGCGACCACACCTCAAAGGCTCTCACACCTTACCAACCTAACCCAATGACTATAATAAAGAAAAAGGGATCCATGATCACCCTCACACACAAGGGTAACCAAACTACAAGAAATTCCAGCTTAAAAAAAATCCCTAAGCCAACAACAAACCCTACACGAAACCTCCTGGATTTAATCCTCATCTGAAGATGAAAGCTACACACAAGCGATAACACCACCAGAACCTAAAGACAACCAGGCACAACACACAACTCTAAACCTCAGGCGTTCAGGCAGAACAAAACGGCCACCCAAAAGATTTGACCCGTACACAATAGTCTGAATCATTGTCATTTTTTTTTTCTTTCATTCAGGTTAACAGGCGTCTCCTACTACATTAAGTCCGATCCATCGGTTCAAACACCCAAACCACTTCACTCACTCAATGAACATTCTCCCCAGATAATTATTATTACTACTATTGACGTTGTTGTTATCATTATTTAAAAAAAAAAAAGGAAAAGAAAGAAAGCATTGTAATATCCTAACAAAAAGGGAAATAACCTCTGATGCCACAGGGGTTACGGCCCCTACTACATCCAGGGATGTGGGTTAATAAAGAGAATACCAGATACAGCAGCAGTTCGTTCGTCCTCCCTCTCTCCTTAATCAACATCCATCCTATTGATTCACCGCAGTAGTAATCAATATCTAGCAAATATCGATTACTTCAAATACGAAACATTACACTGATATTAAAGGTAGGCGACCATTCTTTCTCGCTCTCTCTCCTAAATCTGGACATAAACGTCGGCTCACAAATTTCATTGAAAATAGACATATTTTGTGATAGCAGATACTAATTCTAGTTCAATTGATAGAGTACTAACAAATTGTTCGAAAATCCCAGTATACCCTGGGAAACCAGCAGATTTGAAGCCTTGGCTAACATCATTATTGAAAAAAGAACGAATAATGAAATTGGCTTGGATAGTATATCAGGATATGGGGCAGAGAAAGGGTCATGCTGTAAAAGAATAGTCAGCTGAGTACTTCGTGGATGCATTGAATAGCTCATTCATAAAAGAAGATGTAGCGAAGGCAAATCCAGTATCATTATCTGAATCAATGTCGGTGACAAAGGAGAGTGAAAGGATAGATAAGAGGTTAAACCCACATTAAAAGAGGAGTTAGGGAACTGGATGAAATTATAGGGAAGAAAGGAGTTCAGGCAAAACATAACGGTCAGGGTTACTGGGGCCCCCGTACTATGTTAAGAGTGGCCAAATTTGAAGGACCAAATGATGAGTGGTCAAGGGAGGGAATATATTCCAGTAAGCGATCATGTTACAGTCAGGTCAAGAGCACCGACTTTATGAACCGTTATTATTGTGTACGAAACCAAGACGAAAGACCGACAGAAGGAAGAGCAAGGGAGAATGTCTACCAAAGCATTTGCCTAGATTCTTCTCAAACGCCATGCTGCGAGTACGAAGAAAAAAAAGGACATATCGGAAAGAACTGTCCTGGTAGAATAAGATAGCCCCATGGAGGACAAAGTGGGTGATCGTAGATCAGAAGAGGGGTGGGGACTAGAAACAGGCACTAAAAAGCAGTCTAAATACAAAAACCAGGGAAACTTTCAGGGGCCACCCTTGTAACAAAAAATTAAGCCCTGTACACCAAAAATATCTGAAAGAAATACGAGAAGTTGGGGATGCACTTGAGTATGCGAAGATAGAAGGAACAAAAACAATACGTTGAGGGATCAAATGATCAAACCCCCGAGGGGGAAATCGAAGAGTGACAAAAGCCTAAAAAGGAAATACTCACAAAAAGAAAAGGATGCAGAGAAAATTAACTTCTTTCTAAGGGTTCAGAGATGATATCTAAAGTTCGCAGTGGAAAGAAGCGGAAGCGGAAGCGTTGACACATGGTCCGAAGTATCTTTAATGAAATCAACAACTTTCGAAGCATTAAAATCAGTTGTTGACGGTTTAGAAGATTCGGACTTAATCCTAATACCATGCAAATCACCAGGAAATGCAACAAAAGTAAATGTGTCAGTTAGGAGGTATGAACAGCTCGTCAAAACTTTATATAGCACCAAACTTGGATAGGTCAATGATATTGGGAGAGGACTGGTTAAAGAAAAATCGAGCACAGATACACTTGAACCTGAATCTCTTAACGATAAAAGGGGGTAAAATACCAATTGGGTAGGATTGCCGGCAGTACAATTGTTGTTTACTTAGTGAAAGATGTTGAACTACTTGTACGCATAGACATTTCTTGTTCTGCAAGATACGACTCATCCGAAGAGCAATGTGGGATAGGATATCAGGTAATCACAAGAAGCAAATCTCCCTTAGGAGACGAAGTAATGATGATAGAGGCAGTAGTTGAGGGAAAAGGTATGAGCCGAATATCTGTAATGTTGGCCAATTTGGGTAATAAGACAGTAAAGGTGCCCCAAATTGTACAACTAGGGACAGTACTTAATATGAAAACCAAGAGACAGGTAAAATTTCTTGAGATACGATCATGCCGGAATAGCAAGGCTCTAATTAATCTAAATGAAATAAGAGTACCGCTGGAGTGTAAGGAGCTAATAATGAATTTAATACAGACTAATAAAGACGTTGTAGCTAACTGAGACTAGAAATAATCACAAAATGTAGACGGTTCAAATGATGATAGACGCAGGGAACAATCATCGAAATTAAGGCCCTACTGAACCCGAATCCATCTAAAGGGAAATTGGTGGAAGAAGCGGTAAAGGAAATGTTAGAGTCCAGGGTGATAGAACGCTCTAGATCATCTTGGAGCTTCCCAATAGTCCTAGTAGAGGAAAAGGATGGAGGACACTGGTTTTGAGTAGATTTTAGGGTACTAAATGATATCACCAAGTCCCTGGCATACCCATTACCATTAATCAACGATATACCGGCTCTACTCGGTAAGGCAACCTGTTTTTCTACCCTTGATTTGAAGTCAACATACTGGTAGGTGGCTCTTGATAGAGCTGATCGTAAGAAAGCCACGTTTTCATGCCATCCAGGGCTTTTCCAATTTAGGGTAATGCCCTTCGGACTTGCCAATGTGCCTGGGGTTTTCCAACAACCAATGTCAGTTGTGTTGGCGGGATGGGAGCTGTTCTCCATAGCTGATTTGGATGACATATTGGTCTTCTCGAGCAATGTCAGTGAACATCCCCAACACCTGTATTCGAAAGACTGAAAAATCATGAGCTGCAGTTAAAATTACCAAAATGTCATTTCATGAAAGAAGAGACCAGGTATTTGCGTCTTGTCATAAACGAAAATGGAATAAAGCCCGACGCCGATAAGATCGAGGTAATCTGATCTATGCTTGAACTGGAGACTGTTAGGCAAATTAGGGGATTTATAGGGGCTATAGATTATTAGAGAAGATTTATACCAACATTTTAAAGTATAGCCAACACCACCCCTAATAGCACTCACAAAGAAATACGCTCGATTTAAGGGGTCTGAGGAATGCCAGCGTTCATTTGATACGCTAAAAGATCAATTAATGGTCATTCCTGTATTTACATACTCAGATTTAAGTAAGCCGATGATCTTATACATGGAGACAAGTGATCAGTGTATAAGGCATGTCTTACCCAGCCATGTCCCAATAAAGATGGTCCTGTACCTGAAATACATGAGGAAATTCCAATTTATTTTTTGTCACATAAACTAAGCCCTACAGAACAAAGGTGGACAGTGATAGAAAAAGAAGCGTATGCCATGATATATGCTTTACAAAAATTAGATTATAATTCAAATGGAACCACATTCACTATCAAGACTGACCATATATCACTCCAATACTTATTGAAGGCGGATTGAAAAAATTTTAAAAAATGGGCTTTGAGAATCAGCGAGTACAATTGTAAAATCGAATATTTATCTGGTAAGGAAAATATTTGTGCTGACTTCCTATCACGTATTCATAATGAGTTAAAACTCGAAGCAGCGAGTGTAAAGAAGGTAGATGATAAGCCATATCAAATAAACGTCCTGAATTCACATAAATTGCAAGACAGGCCAAACTTAGAGGAAACAGATATGGAAACGGAAAAAGATAATTCACAAGGCTACCAGGAGTCGCTAGAAGGGAAAATTCATGAAGAAATTCAAGCAATAAAGGATACTATAAAATAAGGGGATGCATCTTGGACAGATAAATTCCTGGTAGAGGATGTGTTACTGTATTATCTATCTGGTAAGTGTGACCATATTAGACCACGAATGTACGTATCGAAACTAATTAGAGGGCACATTTTAAAGGAATGTCATGATAAGATGGGGCATTTGGGCGTAGAAAAAAAACGATGATCTCATAAGTAGCAAGTATTAGTGGCGTCGGTTCATTCAGAGAAATTAATAAATATGTAAATGCATGCAAGGTTTGTCAATCGAGAAGTAGTAAACAGAATGCCTCACTGCAGCTGGACACATATATTCCTGCCGACCTTTTTCAGAAGATTAGCATGGATATCTCCGATGCCTACGGTGAAACGTCACGAGGAAATATGTATATAGTTAACTTTGTTTACTGGCTAAGCAATTGGCCTGAAGCCTATGCAGTTGCAAATAAAAGGACGCAAACAGTCGCTAATCTGATTTTAACCGAAATATTCGCCAGGTATGAAGCCCCCTTCACAGCTGGTAAAGGATAATAGCACGGAAAATGTGAATGAAGTCATGACGGAAACCTTACATAGTTTAAATATCCAACACATTACTACTTCTCCCTACCAGCCTCAGAGTAACGTTAAGGCTAAACGCTTCCATCGATTCTTGGGAGATGTTTTGTCAAAACTAAAAGAAGTAACAGCAGAGACTGGGATTTGTACCTGAATCAGGCATTGGCTGTAGTAAGATTCTCAATAAAGAAGACAACATAATTTTCATCGTTCTTTTTGTTATTTCGATGTGACGTGATTCAGCCTATCGATAAACTTCTTAGGCCTCGGAGGAAATACATGAACGAGTATCATCGTAAACTTATCCTTGAACAGCAGCATAAGATTTTTGTTTAAGCTAGAAGAAAGATTGAGCGAGCCCAGAAAAAAGAAATAAAAGGGTTAATCAGAGTAAAGAGGAAGTGGAACTTGGCATAGGGGATCCTGTATATTATAAAGCACATGCCAGACATGGTAAACTTGATATGAGTTGGAGGCCCTATTACCGAATCGTAGAAAAGTCTGGACCAGTTTCGTTCGTTATTTGGGATCAGATAAGTGGAACGACAAAAAGAGCACACGCTAATGATCCATTAGCTGAAGTAGAGGAATGGAAGGCCCCCAAGATTTAGGACTCGGATAAAACCTTTAGAAGACCAACGTGGGTTGTATCTCCTCCAAATACGGACTCAAGAGATGTCCTGGTAGGAGTTATACCCTACATCACGAACCCAGCTGAGAGTTTCTCCTATGTTAGGGAGGCAGAGAATTCTCTTTCACAGGATTCAGAGGGTTGGGAAACAGAGAACAAGATAGAAAAAGAAAAATCTAGCGAAGAAAGTGAAGTTCCACGGAAAGATAGACTCAGAGGTTCAAGAAAAAAAACTGCTCGTAGATAGTTAGTACCATAACCACGCAGATGTGCCGATATTCCGAAAGATACGAGAATCATTCAATAAGTTTCCAGACTTTTTTTCATATGGGCACTTTTATTGATAGTACACACATGAAACTCTAGTCCTCTTTGAAGTAATCTCCTCCGGCTGAAATGCACTTGTACCGTTCCAACAACTTCTGGAAGGCCCCATGGAAGTCCTCTTGTGTCAGCGTATCAATGACCTTCGTCACAGCCTCTTTCATCTCCTCAATTGTCTAATAACGACAGCCTTTGAGCTTAGGGAATAACCAAAAGTCACAGGGAGCAAGGTCTGTACTATAGGGAGGGTGACGAACTGTCTTGATGCCCATCTTGGTCAAATAGTCTGGGACAAAGATAGAGTTGTGGACTGGTGCATTGTCCTGCTGGAAATGCCACTGATCCGATTTGAAGAGTACTGGCCTCTTCCGACGGAATCTCTTCCTGAACTTCCTTAAAACCTCAACATAGTAACCCTAACCCTTTGGCCAATCAAGTCTAGTGTATTGACTTCCTTACTCCTCCCACACCTCTCGTCATCCCTCACAGACTCCCTGTCTTCCTTGAATCTCTTATGCCACTCAAAAACTGATGCTCGATTCATGCAAGATGGTCGAAAAGCAGTCTGAAGCATTCCATACATTTCTGTGGCATTTTTTCCAAGTTTAAAACAGAATTTTATTGCATATCATTCTTCTAAAGTGTCCTCATGTCCAGATTGCATTTTTGAAATTCACCAGCTGTGACAATCAGGCTTTAGTAGGGGGTATTCCAATCCCTGCTGTAGCTGTTCATTTGAACCTGAAATCATAAAAATTAGGCAGTCATATCATAAGACTTATAGCAATAACATACTGAACTTTCAAGAGTCTACACCAATTTGAAATGCCTGTACAAAAAAAGTCTGGAAACTTATTGAATGCACCACGTAGAATTAACACTTTTTAAGAGCGGGTGGATGTGGTTTGGTGAAATACTATTTATAACAGCAAGGTCTGTTTTTATGTGACAGTTTGAGTAACATTGAATCCATTCTCTTGCAAGATGGCCAGTTTGGGACTATTATACTTGCTGATCTTGGTGAAAATGGTTGTCACTCTGAGCCATAGCCAGAGCACAATATCTTAAAAATAAATGAGGTAACTATGATGCAATCAAAATGGCTGATAGCATTGACAATTTACCTGAGACAATACAAGTTATTGTTGACAAACGTGATCAGAATTAGTCAAAACTGCCACAGCAGAAAAAAGGTAGAGAAAGAATACAAAGGTAATGATAAGGAAAACTGCTTAAGATTGTGGTGCCTCCTTGTGCAAGAAATAAATAGAATGGAAGATGACCAGGGAATTAGGGAAGAATATTTAAAGGGACAGGTGTTATTTGAAAGTAGAGTTAAGAGGTCAGTAATTCCTATAATGGGAAAAGCTTTGAATGTACTCTTTGGTACCGTGACGGAGGAAGAGTTGAGAATCATCATGGATAGAAGAAGTAATTTGAAAAAGATCAACGAACCTTAAAATCCAAGTAGAAATAAGTAGTATTTCAATTATAAATGTAACTTGGGTAGAACTAGATAAGGAACGACAAAATATTGATTGGTTAGTAAAATTACACACAAGAGATGACGAGGGGGGTGTCCTCGTGGTGTAACGGTTAAAGCGATGGACTGTGGAATCGTAGTAAGCAAGTTCAAATTCTAGTCGCGCTATTACATTCACTTTCGGGCAAATCCCCTTGGGAAAGGTATGAACCCCCTTATCCTCCCAGTTATGGGTTAAATAGTACCACTACTGTTCTTCTAGGAGAATGGCTTTGGCATTAAATAACCTACAAAGGTTGACATGACATTAAACAAAGAAACTAAACCAAGAGATTACAAGGGAATTCAGCAATGTTACAGAGGCACTTATGACCAAAGTGTTGGAATTAACGGAATTAACCAGAAATTGCAATCCTTACTCATGTCTCTGCAGCATTTGAGGATCCAGTTGGACATGATCTTGTTGGGTCATCTGTCACCAAGTATACTGGACGCAAGTCATCTCACAAACTACTTATTGAAGATCTGAGCAAAACTACCCCATCACCTGAGACTGTCTGCAGACTCTACGTCGAGTTATGCCATTATTATAACTCTCATGGAAAACTAGTTAATACTAGTAGCTGTACAATTGCTACGTAAGGGGAGTGTGTTTGAGGTATTCAAAGTAATGAATTTACCTATCCCTTACCTTGAAGTAAAGCAAGGACTGGTAATAATGGCACAATATAAAATAGAATTGGAAAGTATTGCCTTCAATCTAAGACAGAATTCATGCTCTTGACCCAACGGGATGCCAAAAAATGTAAGATCAATATGCTTGGGACTTGTATGTCCACAAGACCAATATATGTGTTCAGTAGTCAAGACTTTTGTAAATTGGAATTGTTCAGGGATAACAAAAAAAGTGTGAAAAAAAGAACAAACTGTCAGGTGGAAATTCTAGTTGATACCATATTGCCAAAAGCTGTTAGTTTAACTGACAGGAAATGGACAGTAGCCTCAAAAAACCAGTTACAATTGTCATGGGGGCATCTTCAACACTTAGGATTTTTCCTCCATTGACCACTCTAGAGATTCCAATGGCTTGTATACCGAATAGGGATTATTATTATTATATTCCCCCCACACTGCCAGGTGAAAGAATTGAAATAGAAAATTCTTCCTTGCGTTTGGTCAATGTTTCAGTTAATGAATGGATAGAACTGTGGGAACGTTTAACAATGAAATTTGCCCAAATAACATTGCAAGAAATTCAAAAAGTAATAGGATCATTAAAAACGATTAAATTAAATAATTCAAAAAGTAAGTTTGAGAAAATAGCTCAAATATTTCCCTCTCAAAAAAAATCAAACGATAAGTTCGCTTATATGACTTTTCCTGCGGATCAAGTAACACAATGTGGGCATTGAAAGTCTGAACGAACTGACTCACCAGAAACGGACCAACACATAAGTGGTCTGCAGCGCCACCCGCAAACATAGGGTTACATTATTCATTTGTTTGCACGCAGTTAAATGGTTCCAAGTATTGCCATGTATCATTAACAATTCGATTAAACATTAGTTATTTATTTACACACAGTTAAATGATATAACAGTTCTAACAATTCAGTTTAGCATAAGTCATTTGTTTGCACACAGTTTAAATGTCAAACAGTTCTATTTGACCCATAGATAGGACTCTTTCAGGTGCTACCGCTCTAGGCCACAGTAGATCTGGGGGTGATGACAACGAAGGGTTACTCCTCATTCCCCAAATCTTCACCATTACTGGATCTTCACAATCAGATTGATTATTGTCATATACAGGACACTCTCTGGGTGGGGAGGTCTTACCCCTCTGCAGAGATGCAGTCAGTGTATTCTACAGCCCTTGAGAAGTATTGCTAAGATAATCTGTGGAGCAGTGGTATACCCTTCTTCTGTCATCAGCTTCTCCAAAAAGTGTGGCTGGTCCTATACAAACCTTTACCAATATAAACAATTCACCTACAGATGTCATTTTTTATCAGCTTGTTTCATTATAATTTAATGTACGTTTAGTATCTATATCTTGTAAGGAGACAGTTTTATATAATGCTACTCACCCCACATCTATTGGAATAAAAAAAAAACAGTCCTCAGTGACCACTTCCATAGCTCCCCTACTTCTCACGTTTGCCAGGGGTTTGAACACTATAATGTAACATGATGGCAATTTGAATGACTCACAACTCTGAAGACAAATATTTACATTAGGAATTGTATAAGAAAACAGACTACGGTGCCAACAACAGTTGACATTAAGAGAGACTATTAAGCCCCAGTGCCACTTAGCCCACATACTTACAAAAAAAAAATGGCAGAGAAATTTCTCTGAAATTACCGCTGAGTGCACTGTATTCCAAGACAAACCCTATGAATCGAAAATAGGGAAACATATGGATGAATGAAAGCATTATGACTAAACTAGAAGAACAAAGCAAGAAAGTACCAAATGCTGCAATTATTACACATGATAAGCCCAGATGCATTAACTATTTATAATGGATTAGGATGTAACTGTAGATGTTCTAGTAAAAAGCCAAGTGAAACCAATGTAGGAAATTTAAATAAATTGAAATGCAGTCTGCATACGTTGGTAATCCTGTCTAGGGCTGCTTCTCTTCTTTCTGCCTCTTTTAACTGGAACTATTGTAACGATGACTGAAGGTTGGCCTCGTATGTTTGTCATCTTTCAGTACCACAACTCAAACAAAAAAGAGTTAACACAAAAGGAAATGAAACTTGAGTGAAATGAATAAAGAAAATAATTTATTATCATTTGATTGTTGCATCAGGATTTCTTTCAAGTGCTTCTGTGTAGGTCATCATGTCCAGAGCTGCTGTTGGACTGGGTGTGTCAGAGGTAAGAGTCATTTTGGAATTCTTCAAAGGGTGCTGACTGCTGGCTTCTTGGTCATCCCTTTGATGTGTGTCATCACAGTAAGCAAATGCCATTCTAACTGCTTCATAAAATCTGAGCTGTTCATATAAAGAAGGACTGCCAAAAATCAGCTGCAAAATTCAGCCATTTGAAAGATGTATGACTGACACCAATTGGTCAGAAAATATTTTATTACCCACTTATCCCAAAAGTAGGTATCTGGAGCTAGTCACGATTTCCGGTGACTTTTACCATATGAGCAATGGCTGTTGAGTTGAACACTTCCAGTTGGGCAATAAAAGGGGGTTCTGACAGATAATGACACTTTCAATACTGTCTCTCTTTGAATCTGCTCGTACATTCGCCAATTGCAAAACTCTCTGCCACCTCTTTGGGTTCAGGTGGGAATAAAGTGTCAATACCTTTCGTTAAAACTTGGTACAAATGTATGATTTTAGCTGGTGCAGACGAGGCGGATATGTCGCCCTTGGGTGTGGCATTATACCAATATACAGCTTCCACACAACAATCTTCTTCACAGTTTGGTGCTATCTCTCTGTTATCCTATTTCCAGCCAATATATAAACGTGACAGTTTGGATGCCCCATTCAGCCAAGAATTGTTTAAACCATTGGTTGCAGAATGCTGTGTTATTATCAAAAAAGAGCTCATTTTTAAGTCACTGACTCCAGCTGTCGGATGATGTTTATTTGGCAGAAATAATTTGTAATAATAAGTTGTAATTCTAGTAAATAAAGCCAAGCAAAGTCAATGAAGGAAATCTCAGTTAAAATGCAGTCTGCACTCATCAATAATCCTGTTCAAAGTTTGGATTCCTTGATTCTTTTTCTCAAGACCTCTGAACCTTGTCAATCGCATTTCAACTGCCAACAGACAAATTCATAGACTTTTTATCAGTTCTTACTTTTCATGCATGTCCCGATCATCCACATCAGTCGTGTTCTATTCATGCATTCACTCCTTGAATAAAATTGTATATGGTGAACAAAATATGTTAAGTATTGCAGTTTCTTTAACACCAGTGAGTCAAACTTTCATCACAGTAACATTGCCTGCATGTTTTTAAACTAAATCTCATCAAATACAGGTAAAAAATAGTTTTTATTGAGTAGCATTCCAAGCAGATATTGCAAACATGTTGAACATTGGCAAATGTTCACACCTACATCTATTTATCAAGGAATTTCTCTTTTATTTGTGATCAAATGTTTAAAATATTCATATAAATGGAAAGAGCAGAAAATAAGCATCTCAGATGTTTGTGTTGTAGATTTATCTTTTAGATTGCGAGTAAAGGGAGTTTTCATCTTTCTACTGTAAAATAATATTAAGTCAATTAAAAATGCGTTTAATTTTAATTTTCTGAAATGTGATAAATTCATGTTCATTAATTTGCTCAGAAATTAATGAAAGCTTTGAAAATATCATTGATTTTTCTGTGTTAGGGTACCATGCTTAAATGATCCAACATTTAACAGCTTATAATGGTGAATTAAATAATACAAGAATCTTAGAGATTGACTGAAAATCCCAAACATATTGACAACAATGGAACAACACTTTGTTGCACAAAGATTTATGCCATTAAGCCTGTTCTAATTATAAATTTTTAAAAACTTTCCAAACTTAAAGTAATCTTTATCAAAGGAATCATGACAAGTAATTTTGAGATTTTACTAAAACGTTTTTAACAATGTATTAATAATTAAAACATTTTGGATTTCTTCAAAAATCATTGCTGAAAATTTAATTAACCCACAACAATAATTTTTTACTAATAATCTATATTTCAAAAAATAAAATGATTTCTGATCAGTTCAATATTTGTTACACACCAAATGACCTTGTTTTGAACTTTTCCATTTTTATTTCATTATCTCAAAATTTGGATTACATGTGTCTTTAAATTTTATCATGGGATATCATATTTTGCAGCAGACCTCTTATCCAGCAAAAAAATGTTTCTATCCAGTATGTGTTTGTATGTGTCTTTTTAAATGTGAACTCAGTGAAAATGCTGTTCCACATATTTCACAAGAATATGGTTTCTCTCCAGTGTGTGTTCGCATGTGGCATTTCAAATTTGAATTCACTGAAAATACTAATCCACATACTTCACAAGAATATGGTTTCTCTCCAGTATGAATTCGCATGTGGCATTTCAAAGTTGAATTCACAGAAAATGCAGAGCCACACATTTCACAAGTAAAAGGTTTCTCTCCAGTGTGTGTTCGCATATGAGTTTTCAAACCTGAAATATGAGAAAATGCTGATCCACACACTTCACAAGAATGTGGCTTCTCTCCAGTATGTGTTCGCATGTGTTTTTTTAAAGTAGAAGTATCTGAAAATGCAGATCCACACACTTGACAAAAATATGGTTTCTCCCCAGTATGGGTTCGCATGTGTAATTTTAAACTCGAATTCAATGAAAATGCTGATCCACAAACATCACAAGAGTATGGTTTCTCTCCAGTATGTGTCCGCATGTGTTTTTTCAAATGTGACCTAGTTGAAAACGTAGAGCCACACACTTCACAAGTAAAAGGTTTCTCTCCAGTATGTGTTTGCAAGTGTTTTTTCAAATTGGAAGTTTGTGTGAATGCTGATCCACATACTTCACAAGTATATGGTTTCTCTCCAGTGTGTGTTCGCATGTGGCGTTTTAAATGTGATTTTTCTGAAAATGTGGACCCACACACTTCACAAGAATATGGCTTTTTTCTAGAGTGTGTTCGCATGTGGCATTTTAAAATTGGTTTTTGTTCTGTTTGTGCCTCCATGTCTCTTCTCTTTGAAGAAAACTGATTCCTTCACTTGACATAAGCAGGGTTTCTTGCAAGTATGTTTCTGGCTGTGTATTTCAAAATAAGAATTCTGAAAAAATTCTCATGTACATATTTTGCAAGAATAACAATTGTCTTCTTTGTGTGTTTGGCTGTAACTATTCATATACAAATGCCAGCAAAATGCAGACCCAGATATTTTGTAAGAATACATTTTCCATTCGGTATTCATTTGAATGTCTTATAATCAAAAAGGTGTTACCTGTAAATTAAGAAAAAATATCATTAAAAAAATCTATACATTATTTACAATCATAAAACTGACTCATATTGCAGTTCATTAAACTATGAATGATCAAAAATTCATGTTCAGTAATAGAAATTTTATACTACTGTTCAACAAGCATAATTAAATGGAATATAATTTGAATATAGAAAGTTTTACTTTTGTTTGTGATTTATATATAAAAAAAACTACACTCCATTATCGATAAATATATGAAAAAATTATTTCCACCAAATCATTTACCAAAGAAGCCAAGTCAACTCGTCTCAAAGATTTTTACATTTAAAACTAAATGAAACATATAAAGAGTGAGTTTTCATCTTTATTCAGTTTTAATAATTTTCATCTTCACATTTTTGTAGTTGCAGTAAAAGAGTATCAGATTGATTAAAATGATATTTATCAAATTTTTGTTTTTCTGAAATGAGATCAAATTTAGGTTCATTGACTTGCACAGAAGGTCTGAAAACTTTGGGTACTCTTTTTTCTGTCTGGAAACAATACTTGAATGATCCTACATTTAACTACTTTTTATGAAGAGTTAAACAAAAAAATTG
The DNA here is from genome assembly GCA_963585895.1 of Sepioteuthis lessoniana. Classification (NCBI taxonomy): domain Eukaryota; kingdom Metazoa; phylum Mollusca; class Cephalopoda; order Myopsida; family Loliginidae; genus Sepioteuthis; species Sepioteuthis lessoniana. Next base: position 142,080 of record OY757908.1, on the reverse strand, counting down.
TGGACATTAATTCCATAACATGTCAATTAATTTGAGACTGCACGTACAAGTTGTACAAACATCTACACTATTAAGCATTGACTCTAATTATAAGATTAACTGAGAAGAGTATTTTGTAAAACATTTTAACATTGTTTATATAAAATGATGGTGTAGGAATAGACCATCAATTACCAACAGCCAATTTTTATAGCCAAATATATTTCCCAGAAAGCAATGTTGCACATTAAACATTTGTCTATCATATTATTTATAAATATTTGGCCAGAAATGAGCCATCACATATACAGTTCATTTTACGGACAACAATGATAAAGCTTCTTTAATAATTTAAAAGATGTTTGAAATGCTTATTTGAACGTAAATTTCATTTACCATATTCATTTAGAATCATAAACTCTAAAAGTTCTAATAAATTGAAAGATAGAAATAAAGAACAATGACAACACCAAACAGAACTTTACTGATACCCTTCCGCCAATAAAAAATATCAAAAATAAATATAAAAACAATATCAGTGGTAATTCTAAGCTACCAAAGAATGAACTTGATACTTTATACTGGACAAAAGTAAAATTTAAAATCATTAGGTGTACAATTTTAACAAACACAATAATCTCTGTTCTTTTATAAAAAAAGTTTTGTGAAACTCTTGACATTGGTGAATATTTAATAGGAAAGTCTCTTCTTGGCATAGTGACTAATGCACTGGACTGCAACGTCTTAGTGAGTTTGAACTTGCCATCATGTTCACTTATCAACTAATGTCCCTTGGGAAAGAAGATATGAAACCCATCATTTCCCCAATTATGGATTAAATTATATCATTGCTGTTTTTCTACAAGGATGGTTTTGGCATTAGATAACTCATGAAGGTTGATATGCCATTAAACAAAGAAAGCAAATGACATTTGACTAAATGTGTACTTTACCAAATTCTTACTAGACTTTAAGATTAAGAAAATTTGTAGAACATTCAAATTCTTATAACTTGCATTCACTCAAAACAAAAGTACATTAATATTAGGGATTATAAGTGAGAATAGACCAGTTCAATATGGTGATTAGGAAAATTAGTTGAACACCTAAAAAAAATAAAGGCTAAAACATATTATTTAGTTAAAATGTGTTTTTAATCAAATTGGTCAAATTTAATAAGCATTTTTACATTAACAAAATCCCAGTTAACTGCTTCTATGGATATCAATTTTAAACCTAAAAAAAATCTTAAACTCAAATTCTATCTCTTTTATGAAACTCATCCTTAGAATATTATGCTACAAGAATGAATATCAAATCTAATTAATTTTTTTTTAACTTTTTATAGATTTAATTTCCTCAAAACTTTACCTTATCCAACTTGAGGTTATGTAAATTAAAAAGTGTCACTAAAATTTTAAAATACTTCTAAAAGATTTTTTTGACTGAAATAAATAACATTGATAAACTGATTTAGTTAAAAAATATTACTTACACATTGATAACTATATTACTTACTATGGTATTTAAATACAAGTAGAAGATCAAAATTAATGACAGATATTTTCACCCATCACTAGTCTGTCAGCTATTAAGGTGTGCTTTAGTTTTTAGCCCCAAATTAGTAGTATGGAAAGATAGAACATTTTTAAGTAAAAAAAGATCATATCAGCAATAGTTTGATTTTTTTGTATTTAATCCTGAAAAAGAAAAATAAGCACATTAACATGGTTTTTAAATGTACAATTAAGAAAACCCACGGAAATAATTATTTTTAATTGATCATCAACATAGTGAAATATTAATACTTTTTAAATTGCCTTTTTAATATTGAATGTTTTAACCGGTAATAATCTACAAATCTTTCATTGTTTCTAAAACACTAATTTTTACCTTTTTTTTTTTTTAATTTCCTATTTTTATAACAAATTTTTTTCTCCACAATTTAACTTAGATATTCAACCAGAATACAATTTAATCCATAGTTGGGGAAATAATGGGGTTCATATCTTTTTATAATATACAGAAAGTATATGTGTTATATAATAAAGGAATGATTATTTTTATTCTAATCATTTTTCATTAATTATATTTTATCATTCAGTTTGGTTGGGCTTCGAACTATTCAGGTTAAGAGTTCAGGTGTGTAGTCAATTGGTGCAGTTTACGCTCGCACGCAAAGGATATGACAATCACCATAGTCATAATAAACCCCAGACAGGAAATGAGACTGGAGTGTGGATGACATCATGCCCAGAAGAGATGGGCTGAGAATTTGGGAGATTTTGAAAAAAGATTCAGCTGAGTTCTCTGCCATTGGGGCATAAACAATTGAGTTCTCTACTGTTGAGGCATGTAGTTGGAGTTTTGCAGATCTCTATCAACAGAGATCTTAAACATCACAAGATGCGCCGCGTTAGGGATGGTATGATTACGAAAGACTTGTAAGAATTGTGTCTCTCTCCTCGTGTCAAAGAACCAAAGTCAGAAGTTAATAAACGGTTTGTATCTGACAATAGAGTCCGCCTGTTTCCGCCTGCATTTGTATTTGACTGTATATGTGTTTTGCATATGTATACGTGTAGTATAGAACATGGGCCAAAACTTAAAGTGCCCAACCAACTTACTAGTGCTACACACGTGGAGGGAGGAGGTAAAGTTAAATGACCAGATAAAATCAACAACTTTTTAGATAAAAATGCATTCAGTGGAATTTTCATTAAAATCGGTTAATTCCCTAATTTTTTATTTTATTTCAATCAGGAGTTGTGAAAGGTCCATGTCGGCTATGTTTTTAGAGTCGATACAATTCAGGACAAATTTTATTTTTCTGTGGAAGGTTAACAAATATTCATTAATTCAAATTTTTATTAAGAGTATTCTTATCTGATAATTTATTTCACGTTTACAATTTCATAAAATAAAATTAGCGGAGAAGAAACAGATATTTCAAAATAGTCAGAAAGTTTCCTAAAAAAATACCGTTTACAAAAATAAATTCCTGTATAAATAAGTCCTAAAAATTTCATTAAAATCTTATACTTAATTTATTTGGGTGAAATTCTTAAAAAACAGTGTTTACTTGTTCTGCTTTTGTTTTGTTTTTTTTTTAAAGTTCAAACCGTTTTACAAAATGTAAAAACTTTTTCAGACAGAAATATCTGCAGGTTTGGACAATCTCTAAACAGACATTTGTAAAAATTTCAAGTGTTTGTTTTTTCTTCTCCTCGCATCTTGCTCTTTTATAAAAGTGAACGTAGATACTTAAGACGATGGAGATTTTTGGTGAGAAAAAGAAAATGAAACATTTTTATACTTTTACGTTTTTGTACATTAAAATTACATGTCGATCATTTTTGAATGTGTGTTGGAAAAAAGACCCAAGATATAAACAAATGAGGTTCCAGTTTATAAGTACATTGTAAATGAAAACCTTCACTTTAGAACCAAATGAGATATTTTTCTAAAAAATGAGAACATCTCCTATGAAGGTTAAATTTATTCAAAAATCAAATTAAATAAATAAGAAAAATATATTTCTTTAAAAAAATAAAAAATCGTTGTGAAACTAAACCAAATAATAATTAAATATTTCATCTTAATTCTTCTTTATGAATCAAGAATTTAAACTTTCTGCCAAAACATAATTTTATTTGTACTATAAAAAGAAAAAAAAGAAAAGACTAGGATACTTACTTTTTCCGTCTGATTTCTTCCCCCCAACGAAGCAGGAAAATATTAAAGAAAGCGGAGAAAATGTCAAATTTGAAACAAATATTATAAATGAAAAACAATAGTCGTTTGTTATCAAAGCCAAATGTTTTCTAAAGAGTGAAATTCAAGGGAGATAATTGATACTAGGAGTAAAAGATTTTTGAGTTTTGTTTTCATTTTGCTTTATTTAACGATTCCAATATGTCTTCAAGACATATTTCATGGAATCGTTGAGTTTACGCTTAATAAATTGATTTAATTATTTTTTAGAATTTTTTTTTGTTCAATAAATATAGAAATGACGTTTGTATAAAACTTTAAGTAAAAAAAAAAATCAATTTTTAAAACGTCATTATTAAATCTACACATTTTATAATAAGCAAAGCATTCATATATTACAATTTTTTCTTTTTGAAAACTTAAGCAAAATTTTTAAAATTAAAAAGAACGAATTTTTGTTTATTTACTTTGATTATATGTAATACCATATAAAATCTTATGTAAATAATTATATAGAATTTAAGTTTTCCCATTTGTGTTGGCTTTCAGTGTGTACTGTCAACGCCTTCTAAGAAGCAACGTAGCATATCAATGAGAAAGCATTTTATAATAGAAGGCGCTGGTACCGCTATCTCGGATATTATACTGACCCTCCCCTATTTTGTTTGAAATGAATTTCTTCAGATTATAAAAAATACTTGTTTCGAATATATAAATCTTTAGGATTTTAGTGTTTCGGGGAATGGTTAATTTCTTTAACACTATATATTATTAGGCAACACAAATGAATATCAAAACTTCTTTTTAAACAACACAACAAAGAAAGGTTTATTATAGTAGCAGGCGTGAAGGAGTGAGAGTGCGAAAGTATCCCTTTGGTGTCGCTGGTCAGTATGTTGGTCCTTGGTTTGTAGGAAGCGTGTGCGAAGCTAGCAGTAGCGAGCGAAGGGTTCCAAGTGGAATCAGTGGCAGTCATGTGAGAGAGATGTGTTTCTGCTGCTGGTTCATGGCTCTCTGATCTTGTCCGTTCTACCAAAAGGGATTAGAAAAATAGTTCTTGACAGGAAGAAGGAATTAATGCGCTCTGTCAGTTGATTGGTCAGTGAGTGACCGAATCTCTTGGCGGGGGTATTGATTCGCGAAAGGAAATAGATCTGTGGCTGCTACAGGATATTAAAGTTCCATTTTAGTCACATCTTAAATAAACCTCCTTATTTTGAATACTGACATAGTGGCAATCACTGTACTAGTGATATATTAAATACTTTAGATTGGAAGTAAAAAATGGAAATGAATCTGACATTATAGAGAAATATTGAAAAACAAGGTAATGTATTGGACTTACACTCCCATATTCTAAAATAGACGTTATGCCACTTGTTCTTGAAACAAAGACTGCGGACGTCAGTATGCTAATCAGTTACGGGAACCTATTGGCCAGGAGAACCACGAGGCAGTGCTCAAAACTACGTCCGCAACTTCAATTTTTTTTCCCGCGTTTTTTGGAGCCTACTCCATGACAATAATTGTCTATAAATACTCTAATCTTCCAACACCCACTCTCTTTTTCACAATTTGACTTGGAGAGTCAACACAGTTCTCTTTCACATTTTCACTTACAGGGCCAACACACTCTTTCTAGTGTGACTTCCAGGGAGAACACTCTCACTCTCTCAATTTCAACTAACAGAGTCAACACACTCTTCCTCTTTTTACGTTTGATTTCCTGTAGTCAACCACCACAAAAATGGATACTTTCTGCAACCATTCTCTTCCTTGTAATACTTTGTTGGCGAGACTTTTTCCAGCCACGAAAACAGAAATTTCGTCAAACCACAGAAAGAAACAAACAGTAGAAATACTTAGTTAACACGCAAAGGACACATTTGTTAAATAGTCCTTTTTGTAGTTTTCGTGTTAGTCACACACACACACACACACACACGGGAATATTTCACGCACAGTATTAGAACTCTAGTAATGTTTTGAAATTTTTTATTGCACGTGTTGCGGAGCCGATAAGCGCGTCGACCCCGCAAATGTTTTTTAAGTTTAAAGAGTGCGAGTAGTGACAACCAAAGACAATGAAGGGAACAAAGCAAGGTAACAGATACAACAAAAGTGACGTTTTATTGCCAGATTTACAAACGTGTATGTAAAGTCCGTGGCGGTTGTATGTGGTCTTCAGCTAGATGGGTGATGTCGATAGCTGATATGGTCGAGTCGTGGAATGCAGCTGGGCGATCGTTGCTGGTAGCTGAGGTCGGTCGAGTCGTTGAATGCAGCTGGACGAGCGTTGCGGGAAGCTGAAGTCGGTCGAGTCGTTTTGGTTGCTAACCGGTACAGCGAGTTGTACGTGAGCCAGATGTTGCAATGCTAGGGTATTCCGTAACAGCGAGTCGTTACGTGGACTAGATGCTGCATTGCTGGGGCAGTCCATAACAGCAAGTCGTTACGTGGACTGCATTGCGGGAGCGTCGAGGTCGAAATCGCTGTTGGCAGCTTGGTCGTGTAGAGTCGAGCGAGTTGGTGACTAAGACTGAGCCGTGTCTTAGTATTACGGACCAAGTGAACGGACGGGAAACCGTGGCTAAGGTTTGCCAGGCCTTAACACATACAAAGTCGAGCGAGTGGATTGGTGAAGCTAGGGCTTTGTCGTGCCCCTAGCTGTGTGGGCGTATCGTTTACAGTAGCTATGGCTTTGCCGTGCCAAAGCCGTGCGGACGTGTCATTGACGGTAGCTATGGCTTTGTCGTGCCCCATAGCTGTGCGGGCGTATCGTTGACGGTAGCTAAGGCTTGCGCGCCAAAGCTTTGCGAGCGTATCGGACAATAGCAAGGGCTTGCGCGCCAAAGCTGTGCGGGCGGTCGGACGGTGGTTAAGGCCTTGCGCGCCAAAGCTGTGCGGGCGTATCGAGGTGATAGCTAAGGCTTGTACGCCAAAGCTGTGCGAGCGTATCGGATGGTAGGTAAGGCTTGCGCGCCAAAGCTGTGTGAACACATCGGACGGTAGCTAAGGCTTTGCGCGCCAAAGCTCTGTACTGTCGAGTGAACAAGCCAGGAGGCCGCGGCTAAGATTGACGTTATCTTAGCGCTGCGCAGGTAGCGAAGCGGTATCTAAAGACTAGCCCATGCTTTTAGCACTGCACAGCTAAACGGACGAGCGGAACCTTTAGTGCATACCAATGTGATAAAAAAAGGAGAGTGAATCTACCACTGGAAGTGGGATTCAGCTTTGTAGCAAGGCGATTAGTAGGAAAAAAAGGTGTTGAATCTACCACTAGAAGTGGCGGTGAGGTGAATGCAACCAAGATAACGTAGGATCCAACATCGTGGACCGAGTGGCCCCTGAGAGCCTCCGTGTAGACCTCTGTTTATTTGTCGCTGCCTCCCACCAGACACGACTTAACACAAGGTCAAAAGCCTGAAGGCCGATTAAAGTGGGGATAAAGGGGAGGGGAAGGTCGGGAACGAGCCAAGACTCGAACCCTGCTGGTCAATGCTGCTCATCGGCTCACTTGGTGTAATGTGATCCTGATGAGGCAAGCAGTTTCACGAACCCAAATGTGGGTCCGGGCACGTATGCCGGGTTATGGCTTGAACTAGACACCAAGGTCTAGTGCCATACATAGGTTTCGAGAAAGTCCGCGGGGACCTCTATTATTTATCGATGCGTCCCACCAACGCACGAATGTGGCACAAGGCCGTTTTTAAGGTGGGTCCAGTCGCAGGGCCGAAGCCTACATGCGACCGGCAAGGCCAAAAATACCTTCGACCCCGTCGGCATTTCCCTTTATGGGGTGCCTCAGGCGCCAGGCAATAAACCCAAATCCCCCGAAGGGGGTAAAAGCCTGGGGGGTGGCCCCCTGAGGCCGGAGGAAATCTCCAATGCTGAGGCACACCCGGCAGAACCGCCCAGATATAAGACGGCTTACCGAATGCAACCCAACAACTGGAGAGGAAAGGTCACAAACACCCTAAAAAAGAGCGGGGACCTCTGAATTTTTCGCCGCCGAAGCCTTTTTCATATGAAAGAAAGGCAACACCACTTCTACCGCGCCACGTAAATAGAAAGTTCTATAAAAAAATGGACGTAGAAAATAAGTACTTCTTTAGCCTGGTATAGGTTAGCAAAGATAAATACATCCATTTGTATAGAATTATTTCTGGCAGAAGTGTTTTGCAAATGTTGATAAATGTTAATTTATCCTTTTCTTAGCTTTAACGGCCGAAAAAGGGCTTTGTCATTTCCGGCCGTATCTGGATGTAATTTTTCTTGGGCGAACGAGTAATCCGATATGTTTACGTTTGTAGGCAGGTCGCAGCAACCTTTTCTTAATTTAGTTATTTACAAATAAAAATAACTTTTTTTTTTTACTCATGAAGAATTAATCCTTTCTTTTGCGTAATTTCTACTCAATTTAAATTTCATTTTTATGTTAACAAACCATTTTTATTCACCTTGACACTTTTAATTTAATTTTTGATGAATATCAATGAAAAAAATGACAATATACAGTTTGTTCATAAAAAAATCGGGAAATTTTCCTCTGGAGTAGAGATAGTTAAGCAATAAAACATTTACGAAAAACATTTTCCTAATCTTTTTTTTTATTGCCAAACCATCTTAATTTGCACTTATATTTTTACGGGGGAGATCGTCACCAGATTTTTTTTTAAAATCCAGCATAGAATTTATTTATGTTTAAAGTAGTTATGGACACGAAGTTTAGGAATGTAATTTTAGATTCTAAATCTTAAATTTCATTCTTAAGTTTTTGTTGGTTTTGCAAGAAAATTTCCTTAATTTAACGTAGGATTGTAGCAGAAAGAACCTTGTATTTTTGTTTGGCGCGTAATTTAATCTGACCGTTAGAGTCGCTGAACATTTTCACCCAATCAGGATGACCTGTCCTATTCAGCCCGAGCCATCTTTCCTAGCAGCACCAAAAATTGAAGAAAGCCCGCTAAACACTCTCTTCCTCAGAAATCCTCAATAGGAACGGACGTCTCACCGTCTGCTCTTGAATAACGGCAGCAGCATAAAACCACTATGAGAAGAGCCATTTAATTCATGGACCCCTTGCGTCTATTCTTCTTGACTAAGGGATCCAAGCTGAAAATGAATTGGATGATACTCTATAACAGCTTCCTTCCTTCTTTCCCCCCTACTAGACTCTCAGCATACCAGCGTAAACCCTTTATTTCATGCTGCCATTAAAACCTTCATAGAAAACCTAACGACGTCTTCGTTCTTCTCCACTTCCTTCTATTTTCCATCAACATTTAGCGAGGGGATAACAACCAACGTAATACCAACACAACCAACGTAATACCAACACAACCAACGTAAAACCAACTTAAATCAAAAACCTAATAATAATATCCCCTATTGGATCGAACTGTTCAGAGTTGTGACATTATCATATATATATATATATATATATATATATATATATATATATATATCTGTAACATATGCATACATATATACATATCTGTAACATATTTCATGATAGTAATTTAAATTTAATTTTTCCTAATTTTCTTCAGTAGTGGAGCAATTCAATAAAGTATATTAAGAAACAAAAGTTAATTTGATGAATATACAGGCACGTACAAGGAGTTTCGATATGTTTTTAAATGTTGCAAAATTCAAATATCCACTATGAAGTCTTATTTTGGGTTTTGATGGAAAAACAATACCTCGAAGTTGGTTGTTAACAAATACTTATGCGAACTTGAAACCAGTTTTAAAGCGATTGTAAGTCGTGTTTAAATTTTTGTCAACAAAATACTTCACTTACTTAATGAGGGGTGAATCAACTTGAAAATGTACCTCTGGTTTTAAAATTCTTTCTAAAATGAACTCGGTACCAGAGAAATTGGTTTCTTGACCTTCGGGTTATTGACCTTGTGTCAAGTCCTGTCTGGTGAGAGGCAGAGACAAGTAAACTTGAGAAATTTGTTTCAAAATTAGTTAATTTAATGCTTACTTAACTAGATTGTAAAATAATGTTTCTTCGTTTTTTATTTTTATTTATTTATTTATTTATTTATTTATTTTTTGAACGAAACTCTTTATTCTATCCATTTGTAAAAATCAATTTCACATTTCGAGGAAATCTTATATTGATTAATTTATTGCCGAGATGTGATTTGTCACTTTTATTGAACCAGGTATGTCGAGTTGTGTTAAAAAAAATTATCAAGACTGAAGCTGATTTACCAAGACTAATAAACATTAACTTTCATCAAAATAGTTGCCTTGGCTTCTAGTACATTTATTCCATTGAGTTTTCCATTGGTTGAAGCACCCCTGAAACTTTTCTTTTTTTTATGATGTGAAGCTGTACCTTTTATTTGTTTTGATGTCTTTTACAACCAAAAAATTTACCTTTGAGATTAATTTTCAGTTGAGGAAACAAGAAAAAAGATTTGGTCAATATAGAAGCTGTTACGCTTATACAGTTCGGTTCTTCACAAAGGACACAGCTGTTCAAAAGGTATGAAGAGACTGACATTAGAATTTTTTTAGATTAACACTTGATCATCTCGATATCAACATTTCATGATATAAGTTGCTCAGCTGTGCAATCGAGAGTTGATACTGATTTATCTAAACACTAATCCAGATTTCACTTTATTATATAAGTTGATCAGCTCTACACACGTCTTCATTTAGATTTCAAAAGAAAATAAATAAAGTTTCAGTTTGATACTTTTTGATCATACTTCCTGTGATTTATTCACTGCTTAACTCAAAGATTGAACTTATGACCACTTGGTAGGCGCGGGCGTCCTTAGAGTTGGGGACATATTGCTATTGTACACCGACCAGTAACACACGTGACACGGTTAGAGGGGTCGAGCATTTTATTACCATTTCTCTGAGCAGAACACACGTGTTGCCTGACAGCTACGATTTTAAACTTTGCGAAGGGGGCATTCTTTGAGGCGAACAGATGTAAGAATCACACACTGTATCTGTATTTGCCCGAATTATTGATCTGTGTGAAAGGGATTACAGAAGTTGTTTCCTATTTTGTTTTTAGTTTCACGGTCAAAGAAGGGTTTAAAGAAGGAACGAAGAACCATTGCGAATAGACAACTTCTTTACCAGTCGAGCCTTTTACCTCATTTTTTGCCTCATGGTGCTACCGTTGCACAATGCTTATATCCACATCAGCATTGTCCCATAGAATGATTCCGTAATGGTCACTCAGAGTTTTAAGCCTAATGTTGTGTTGTCTTTCTCTCCAACTAAACTATTATATATATCTTGTTATATTGTTCATAGTGAAATTACGTGATGAAATCTCTTAAGTTTCTAGTATCATATCAATTTTTTCCTAATTTGAAGCTCTCATATTTATTTATAAGTGAGGCTTCTGAAGGAGGTTATTCATGGCTAACATTTGATCCAGTTTTTTCAATTGCCTTATTTCCATTTTGGTTCTTTTTCTAGTATACTAAATTCTTTCAACAGGTGGTGATTACCTTCCATTTCTTTATACATATGATCAGCCATGCTTGATTTCATTGTCTCTTTCGGGATTATATCTTCTTGATGTTCTTCTGGGCTTACCTTTATGGGCTGTTTGCCTCATTTTTATATCCCCTGTTGCAACTAAAGTGGAATAAATACATTCTTGTTGATGCTCTCTTCTGAAAGAGGCTTTGTCCAAGTAAGACGTCTTTAAAGAAAGGAACTGATTTTGAATATCATTCTGATGTTTCATGGAGCACAGATCTGAGTCCTTTCGGCCATGGAGCTGATAGTAAACCCAGCATTGTCTTTGACCTTTCTTTACAAACAACAAAGATAAGGATACCAGTCTGAGTTCACCAGTGAATAATAATGATAATTCCTAATATCTGAGATCCAGACAAAAAATGAGTTGTGATGATTTTAAAATTTCAATTAATACATAAATTGACTGTTTTCTTTGACTGTTTTCTTACCCTTTCTTCATTCACAGATGTCAATTCTAGGGAAGAACAAAAGTTTCCAAATTTCTTGCAAAGTCCATATCTAAAAGGCTACATCCAAGCAGACAAAGAAGAAAATTACGATTCTTAAAAAGTAGTACATAGAGAAATTCACATTGAGGAGAAATTGAATTCTTTTCAAGTGTGTGTGGATCAACTTCATCACTGTTTAAAACTGAGAAGACTCATGTAGGCAGATAAAGGAGAGGGTACCAAAATGATATTATTGTAAAGTGTATCAGCATTTACAGAATTCAAATTTAAAAGTATACATACAGAGAAGTTTTATTCATAAGAAGTGCGTTGATTATGATTTTTGCAGTTCACCCTCAAAAAGCCTCAAATAAACGTATATTGAAGAATAACCATATTCTTATGAAGTTAATTGTTTTCCATTTTAATAAATTCTTAATTGAAAAAGATGCATAATGGAAACAAACCATATTCTTGTAAAGTATGTGGATCTGTATTTTTAGCAAGTTTCAATTAAAAGTTCATATGCAGTCACACATTGGGGAGAGACCATATTCTTGTGAAATATGTGGATCAGAATTTTCAGATAATGCAAAATTAAAACGCCACATTCAAACACACACTGCAGAGAAACCACTTACTTGTAAAATTTGTCAATCTGCATTTTCACAGCGATCAGATTTGGGAATACACTTTCGAATGCACACTGGAGAAAAAGCAAATTCCTGTGAAGTGTGTGGATCTGCATTTTCTCAGGTTTCCACTTTAAAAAAGCACATGCGAATACACACCGGAGAGAAACCCTTTTCTTGTGAAGTATGTGGTTTAGGATTTTCACAGAATTCACATCTGAAAAGTTGCATATAAAACACACACTGGAGAGAAACCATTTTCTTGTGAAGTGTGTGGTTCAGGATTTTCTCACAATTTACATTTGACAAGCCACATGCGAATACACACTGGAGAGAAACCATATTCTTGCGATGTGTGTGACTCAGCATTTTCAAAAAGTTCCCATTTGAAAACCCACATGCTAACACATACTGGAGAGAAAGCATTTTCTTGTGATGTTTGTGGAGCCACATTTTCACAGAGGCCAGATTTGAAAATACTCATGCAAATACACACTGGAGAGAAACCATATTCCTGTGAAGTATGGGGATCTAAATTTTCAGAGAATTCCAGTTTAAAAAACACATTCGAATACACACTGGAGAAAAACCATATTCTTGTGAGGTGTGTGGCTTAGCCTTTTCCAGGAATGCACACTTGAAAAGCCACATACTTAAACATACTTGAGAGATACCATAATCTTGTGGAGTATTTGAGTTAGCAGTTTCCGAGAGTTTACTTTTGGAAAGACACATAAAAACAGTCTCCATATTTCTGCCCAGTGTGTTCATCAGCATTTTTAATGAGTTTCAGATTCAGATTAATTTCTGAATAAATAATTATTTCTTTAATACAAATGTCTATAATTTTAATTCTACCAATTTAATAAATCTTTGTTCTTGTAAGTAATTCAAGAAGCATAAACAAATTTGTGAAAGATATGGGAATTTTTAGTGGGGTGGCTATAAACAAATTTTGCAAATTATGGAAAATGTAAACAACAGAATATGAATTTATGTTAAGGTATCAGAAACCAAAGTTTACTAAAATATTTTTAAGGTTATTCATTAATTTTATTTTTTAAACATTTTCAAAATCATTATTTATTTTATTTCATATAAATTAGAACTTTATTTTAATATAGTTACAAAGTCAATTTTTAAGCAATTCAAAAAACTTTAGGAGAAAAATATTTGGACCCAAGTTTATATCAAATATTTTGATCAAGTGCTTGTTTCAATATTGAAGAAAAATAAATTGTATGGGAAAATCTTTCTCAAAGATGGAAGTGGAGAAAAATACCAATAGTTAAAGTGGGAGGACCCAAATTTCAAAGGAGGAGTCCCCATGACATTGTGGTTAATGTGCTGGGCTGTGATATCGTGGTCGGCAAGTTCAAGCTCTAGTTATGCTATTGCATTCACTTTTGGACTAATGCCCTTTGGGAAATGTATGAACCACCATATCCCCCACTAGCTATGGGTTAGTACCACTACTGTTCTTCTACAAGGATTCTTCAAAGCATCCTTGTTGATGATTTAATACCAAATGCTATTAAATTATCTACAAAAGTTGATTTGTCTTTAAACAAAGAAACAGAAACCAAATCAAGTTTCAGCAATGTGAATTCCATTTGAAAATAAGAAAACAAGGGAATTTGTGGACATTCATTTTGGAAAGTAAGAAATTATTTTAACATTCTATTTATAATTGTTCATAAGACTTCCGTTCATCTAAGACAATAGAAAATCAATATTCTTTTAAATGTAGCAAATTCTCAGAGTAGAAAAAGATTTTCTGAAAGCTAAACTACAAAAATTAGTTTCCAAAATGTATTTTAATATTTTTTTAGAAAAGGCCAACCTGGCTCAGTTATATCAATTGATTTGGGCTTTTTTTTTTGTGTGTATGTAGGAACAATGAATTGAAATTTTTTGAAAGTTCTTTGGTGCAATTTAAAAATGTATGTTTTAAATTTAAAATTTAAATCATGGAAATTTAAAATTTAAATCATGGAAATATTTCAGATTTGAAATTTAAATTTAAAATTTCGTTCTACAGGTTTTACCAAAGATAATAATCCAAATCTTTTGTTTAAAAAAAATGAAAAATAGATTTTCTATAATTTTAACTTAAAGTTAATGTAGAATTGAACTGTTGAAAGTTTATGATTAATTTCATTGAAAAAATAATTGAATATTGCTCTTTATTTGATGAATAAGTTGTAAAAAATCTAAAAGTAATTTTGTGATGAAGTTGATTTGATGAAAAATAATTTCATCATTGCTCGCATGATGGGCCAAAAAAAAGTTAATTTTTGTTAAAAATAAATTAGAATACCTTCTTAACATTTTGTCGGTTTTAAAATTGTAAAAAGATTTTCAGATGTTTTCTTTGTCTCTTGATTTTTTAATCTATTTAAGCTTATAGAGTCCAATTATTTGAAAACTTAGAAGAATGTCTCAGCATTTTTTATATAATCTCAGTAATATTCATTTGATAAAATGCAGTAAAGTGGAAAGAAAAATTATTGAAAAAAATAAAGTTGCCACCAAAAAAGAGTGATACCCATGAGAGTTGTCATGCTATTTAAAATCAACCAATCACAAATCTTTGTCTCCAATTATGTAAATTACAACCCATGAACAACTGCAATAAACAACATAAAAAATCTTTTAAAAATATCCCGGCTCATATTTTTTTATTATTATACTTTAAAAAATTTTGTTTGATTTTACAAACAAAATGTCAACCACAATAATAAAAGAATAAAATAAGAATTTAAATTATTTTAAATTGAAATAATTGATTTAAAAAAATTTTTAATAATTTAATGTCAATATTTTTATTTTTGCAAATACTACAGGGTGGAACGATAAAATTGTCGCCCTAGAAAAGACGACATGATTCCATTTCCGTTTAATGAGAACCGGTTTTCTTTTTTTTGTTGCAGACCATCTACTAGTTGGCCAGTTGTGTACAAATTCCAAGAGCGATAGGAGCCTTCTATCATGTCTGAAAGTGACACAATGTTCAACGAGCGAGATCGGAGATGCACCGCTGTACAACTCATGCCCTCTACCGATCCAAGTTATGATGACAGGACCATTGCCAGCTTCCTCAAAATGCAAATCTGGATTGCCACAAATATTTGGGACGTGTCTAGGGTGATGAAAACAAAGTTTCCGGCTACGGTTATGGTCTTTGGTGTGGTTTCAAGTGAGGGCCACATCATGCCCCCTCACATCTTCAAAGTCGGCTTGAAAGTCAACACCAAAGTGTACCTGGATGTGCTGAAGAGTGTGGTGATCCCCTGGTGCAATCAGGTGGCTGGTAGAAGACCCTGGGTGTGGCAGCAGGACTCGGCGCCGGCCCACAAGTCCAAAGAGACCCAGGCTTGGCTTCAAAAAGAGTGCTACGACTTGGTACCCTTCTCTCACTGCCCCCCTCCTCTCCCGACCTGAACCCGCTGGACTACTTCGTTTGGTCATACGTCGAGAACATCACCAACATGACCTCCCACAACACCAAAGCCAGCTTGATCGCCGCCATCCGCCGAGTATTCGCCGAGCTCCCGCCGACGCTTGTGGAAAAGGCATGTTCCCAGTTCCTGATCCGTATCGAGGCGGTGATTGAGACTAAAGGCGGCTACATTGAATAGATGCTAGCTCTACTATATAATCAAGTTACCAGAATTTATTTTTTCAATAAAAGTTTTAAAATAAAGCTGTAGTGGTGTTTATTTTAGGACGACAATTTTATCGTTCCACTCTGTACAAAGAATAAATAAGTAAATAAGAATAAAGAAAAGCTTTTTAAAGAGCAATAAAATTCCAGTGTAAAAATATTCTTGTCTGAATTTTGTCCGATTGGATTTAGTATAAGTCATTTCATTGGATTAGTTTCCTCATCAATGTTCTTTGTTCACAATGTTTCACACATCCTACCTTTGCTTTCTTCTGGTGTGTTGACTGTGCAATCAGCTGTGTCAACTTTCATGAAGTTCAGTATAAATTAAAAAGATTTGACCAACGTTTGGGAAAATAATAACTGCTTTGTGTGTGTGTGTGTGTGTGTGTGTGAGAGAGAGAGAGAGAGAGAGAGAGAGAGAGAGAGAGCGAGAGTCAGTGATGGTATCAGGATTGATTCTGGCATATTTATTGTGGAATCAATACTTAGGTGTCAACAGTCCATTGTGATTTGTGAAGTTCCATGCAATTAGGAAAATAATAATTGATTTTATTTGTGTATTAATCAATGTACTTCAAAGATGTAGATATCAGATATTTCCAATACTTATACTTTAATTCTGCATTCATAAATGGAACAATTTTCTACTTAATACCAGAAGGAGCCTCAAGCTCACAGAGACTCCTGGGCTGTAGTCTCTAAAACTCATACATTTATCCAGCACTATATATATATATATATATATATATATACAAGAAAATATAGAATTTTTAAATCTGTTATCATTTGATATTTTTTGGGATTATAGTTGTGTCAAGCATTTTTCTTGCATATATTTCTCATTGGTATTTATCTTTATATATATATATATATATATATAGAGAGAGAGAGAGAGAGAGAGAGAGATAGATAAATGCCAATGTGTGTGTGTTTGTGTTTATAAACATCAATAAAAGAGAGAAAAAAAATTCTTTTCAGATTTGTCTAACAAATTTGATTCAAGAGAAATTGTTGTGATCCTCCTATGATAAGTAATCCCAAATTTTTTAGATCAAATTTTACATGAAAATAAATACAAACTTTAAAAAACAAAAAAGGAAATTTCAAGTTGGAAAATTCACTGAAAAGTAAAATTTCGACGAAATTTTGCAGTGGAAACTTATATAATTAATGTGATTGACAACAAACTGGGTAGGGATGACAAAGATGAGAGGGTAAATTTGAAATGTCAGGCCTTTCTTTGGCAAATTGTACATGGAAGGTTTGTATGGGTATAAAATTGCTGTAGCTGCATAATGTCCATGTAATCTCAGCAGTGTTGAAAGTCAGTGCGGTTGAAACAAGTGTAGACTCAGTTGTTTAAAAGTTTTTGGTGACAGCAAGTCTAGAAGATCAGGATAGAGTCTTGGTGCTGCGTGCGGATTGTAGGTGTAGCTGCATGGTCGGGAACCGGAAGACGGTTGAAGAGGCAGAAACATAGGTTGTGGTAGCCAGATGATCGATGTCTCAGTTTATTGCTAGTTAACTAGGGTAGTATGATAATGTCGCCTTAAGGGGTTGACAATAGTCCGAAGAGTGTTATTTGCTGGTGGACAGGTCCTTAGCTCCGAGTGTCCACGATAGAAATTGTTTTGAGAGTACAGTGGTGATTGGTCAAATCCTAGCATTGGTTGGTTTTGAGTCTGTGGCTGTAATTGGTTGGATCCTGAGTCGGCTCATCTAGTATGCATGTTCTGGTACCAGTCGAAAGGAGTTTATACAGCAGGAAAAGGCAGCCTATTGGATGGTCTACTACATGCGTGCGTAATGAAAATTCTGTGTTGTCAAAACAGGAAACCTCTCTTTAAATATGAGTAATAATGAAATACATCTTTATAATGACGAGAGGAGCTTACAAATGCAACCTGTTTTTCTCAATCGTTAGAAATTACCTTCGAGGTAATCTGCAGAATTAATTCATCCCAAAAATAGCCTCCATGCTGGTGACGCAAAATTCCACTCACCAACGAAACCAGTGATGTTATTGTTGATGTCGGGGTTTGTTTTTGGTAGTGGGGAAAAATTCTTTTTGATAATGTTACAGATGACTTTGCATTCTCTTAACAAGAATTTTAGATTTGCGCGGCTGGTGGAAGTTTGATCTTCATTCTTCTTAGATGAAATATGTGAATGCCAATTATTCAATTTTTCTTGACTCAATTGCAAAAACCTCTTATGCCTACCTACTTAAAATTTGAATTGTACTGACAATTAAAACACTTGTATTGTTGCTAAATGAATTTTTCAGTTTTCTAAGTGGAATATTTTTTGTACGTCTTTTGAGTAATAGTAAAAAATTTTTTATCAAACTAAACTGCACCATATTTCTGTCAAATGATTTCTTTATTTTTGCTAGATTTCTACACTGCACCATATTTCTGTCAAATGATTTCTTTATTTTTGCTAGATTTCTACACTGCACCATATTTCTGTCAAATGATTTCTTTATTTTTGCTAGATTTCTACACTGCACCATATTTCTGTCAAATGATTTCTTTATTTTTGCTAGATTTCTACACTGCACCATATTTCTGTCAAATGATTTCTTTATTTTTGCTAGATTTCTACACTGCACCATATTTCTGTCAAATGATTTCTTTATTTTTGCTAGATTTCTACACTGCACCATATTTCTGTCAAATGATTTCTATCATTTCTATCATTTCTAAGAGATTATAATAATCATGATATTCTTTTTGAAGTTTTGATGAAACTAAATATTTTTCTTTTTAATCATCTTTAACAAATAATTATTTTCGGTAGATTTTTAAACTGCTGACTTAAATGTTTTAAATTGTTGTCACTATATCCTATCAGTCATCAAACATGGTGTTTAATTTAAAAACAGATTTACATTTTCCTTTTTAAGTAAAGGAATTGTATTGTGAATTGAATTACTAGAAAATCCGGCGAACAACATGACACACGGAAACACTGGACAGCTGTTTTGACCTTATTAGGTCTCAACAGCAGAGTATACCGTGATCTCCACCACTGGAGATCGAACCAGCGACCAAATGATTCTCTTTTTTATTTGTATTTATTCATTACATTAAATTCTCTGAATTATTTTGATATATTAATATTTTCAGTTTACAGTGCAATTAAATGAAATTCTTTCAAGGAGATTTTCTTAATTATTTTTTCTATTATATTTGTTAATGTTTCATTTAATGTCAGGAAATCATTCATTTTGATATTTAAATTCATTTTATCTTAATTTTAATCTCTAGTGTCTTTATTTTGACTGATTGAAAACTATCAAATTTAATTGTTCAGTTATATTAATCATCTTATTATGAAATTTAATAGTTTGAGTAATTATTAAAAGAAAATAATAATAAAAATCTCATGTAAATATCATTTCAGTCGAATATATAAGGATTATATCAATAATTATGTCTGTCCTGTTTATAGTTTTTACAACAACGAAGAAATAAAAGAATAATTTCTATTCACAGTAATGTTGCGGAGCCGATAAGCGTGTCGACCCCGCAAATGAATTTAAGTTTAATGCGTGCGAGTAGTGACAACCAAAGACAATGAAGGGGACAAAGAGGCAAGGTAACAAATACAACAAGGATGACAATTTATTGTCAAAAATTACAGACGTGGTAGTAGTATTCGGTCTGTTGCGGAGCCGATAAGCACGTCGACCCCGCAAATGAGTTATACGGTTAAACGTGTGAATGAGAACAGCCAAAACACAATGAAGGGACAAAGGCGAGGTCACAATTATAACAAGTGACAATTTATTTGTCGTATTTACAAGCGTGTATGTAAATGTCCGTGGCGGTCTTCAGCTAGGATGGGTTACGTCGTTAGCTGGTATAGTCGCGTTGTAGATGTTCGCAGCTGGACGTTCGATGAGGGCAGCTGGCGTAGGTCGAGTCGTTGAGATACAGCTGGATGTTTGATGCTGGTAAGCTGAGATTCGGTCGGGTCGTTGGATACCGTTGGACAGTCGTCCGGTTGCTGGCTCGTACGACGGGTCGTACATGAGCCAGGTGTTGCAGTGGTAGAAACAGTCCGTAGCAGTGAGTCGTTACGTGGACTGCGTTGTACCTTGCAGGAGCGTCGAGGTCGAGTTCGGTTATGGCAGGTTGTCATGTAGTGTCGGGCGAGCTAGTGACTAAGACTGAGCCGTGTCTTAGTGTTATGGACCAAGTCAAAGGTCCGAGGCCGTGGTTAAGGTTTGCCGGGCCTTAGTACGGGCGAGATCGAGCGAACGATTCGAGGAAAGGCTAGGGCTTTGTCGTGCCCCCTAGCGTATCGGACGGGAGCGAAGGCTTTGCCATGTCAAAGCCGTGCGGACGATTGCTATGGCTGGGTCGTGCCAAAGCCGTTCGGACGAGCGGACAGGCCAGGACGCCGAGGCTAAGAATGGGCGTTATCTTAGCGCTGGGCAGATATCGAAGCGGTAGCTAACGGCTGGACCGTGCCATTAGCGCTGCGCAGCTTATCGGACTATCGGAACCGAGCGAGGGTTAAGACCGGCGTTACTTAGAATCCGTCTTCGTGTTTACCTCCGGGCCGTCTATTTCGAATGATCATTACTGACCGCCAGACATGCTCTGACCCGCAGACAGTGACCTCTTATGGTCCTAAAAAGGACCTTTGTGCATACCTATGTAGGTGGAAGAAAGGCAGATCTATTACGAGAAGTGGGACCAACGCCGGAAGGTAAGGTGAATGCAACCGCACAAAATGCAGGATTCCTCCTTAAATGAGCTTTGCCAAGAGCGTGCCAGTATTTGTCGCTGCCTCCCACCAGACACGACTTGGCACAAGGTCAAAAGCCCGAAGGCCAATTAAAGTGGGGATAAAGGGGAGGGGAGGTCGGGAACGAGCCGAGACTCGAACCCTGCTGGTCTGTGCTGCTCATCGGCTCACTTAGTGCAATGTGAGCCTGATGAGGCAAGCAGTTTCACGAACCCAAATGTGGGTCCGGGCACGTATGCCAGTTAACGGCTTAAACTAGACGCTTGGTCTAGTGCCGTGCAAGGGGGACAAAGGAGACAAAAAATGCAGCTCGCCCACGCGAAGGTAGCCTAGTCGAAACTAGGTGCCTAAATAAAGGCCTCAAGTCTGCCGATATTTGTCGCTGCCTCCCACCAGACACGACTTGACACAAGGTCAAAAGCCCGAAGGCCGATTAAAGTGGGGATAAAGGGGAGGGGAAGGTCGGGAACGAGCCGAGACTCGAACCCTGCTGGTCTGTGCTGCTCATCGGCTCACTTAGTGCAATGTGAGCCTGATGAGGCAAGCAGTTTCACGAACCCAAATGTGGGTCCGGGCACGTATGCCAGTAAACGGCTTAAACTATACGCTTGGTCTAGTGCCGTGCATGGGGGACAAAGGAGACAAAAATGCAGCTCGCCCACCCGAAGGTAGCCTAGTCGAAACTAGGTGCCTAATTAAAGGCCCCAAGTCTGCCATTGTTCCTTTTCCAGGGCCACGCTCCGGACCGAAGTCCAGAACAGGCCCCGGGGCGCTCGCCAAGAGCGTGCCGAGTATTTGTCGCTGCCTCCCACCAGACACGACTTGACACATGGTCAAAAGCCCGAAGGCCGATTAAAGTGGGGATAAAGGGGAGGGGAAGGTCGGGAACGAGCCGAGACTCGAACCCTGCTGGTCTGTGCTGCTCATCGGCTCACTTAGTGCAATGTGAGCCTGATGAGGCAAGCAGTTTCACGAACCCAAATGTGGGTCCGGGCACGTATGCCAGTTAACGGCTTAAACTAGACGCTTGGTCTAGTGCCATGCATGGGGGACAAAGGAGACAAAAATGCAGCTCGCCCACCCGAAGGTAGCCTAGTCGAAACTAGGTGCCTAATTAAAGGCCCCAAGTCTGCCATTGTTCCTTTTCCAGGGCCACGCTCCGGACCGAAGTCCAGAACAGGCCCCGGGGCGGTATTTGTCGCTGCCTCCCACCAGACACGACTTGACACAAGGTCAAAAGCCCGAAGGCCGATTAAAGTGGGGATAAAGGGGAGGGGAGGTCGGGAACGAGCCGAGACTCGAACCCTGCTTGTCTGTGCTGCTCATCGGCTCACTTAGTGCAATGTGAGCCTGATGAGGCAAGCAGTTTCACGAACCCAAATGTGGGTCCGGGCGCGTATGCCAGTTTGCGGCTTAAACTAGACGCATGGTCTAGTGCCGTCCAAGGGGGACAAAGGAGACAAAAATGCAGCTCGCCCACCCGAAGGTAGCCTAGTCAAAACTAGGTGCCTAATTAAAGGCCCCAAGTCTGCCATTGTTCCTTTTCCAGAGCCACGCTCCGGACCGAAGTCCAGAACAGGCCCCGGGGCCTCGCAAAAAGCTAAAAGCCGAGAGCGCGCCGTATTTATCCTACGTTCCACCAACGTACGAATATGGCACAAGGCCGTTTTTAAGGTGGGTCCTGTCGCAGGGCCGTAGCCCAACGCGATAGGCAGTTCCAAAAATGCCTCGGACCCCGTCGGCATTCCCCTTTTCGGGGCGCCTCAGGCGCCGGGCGATAAACCCAACCCCTCCGAAGTGGGTTAAAGCCTGGGGGGACGGCCCCCTGAGGCCAGAGGTGATGTATCCAGTGGTAGAACACACCCGACCGAACCGTGCAGCACGCAACCACAGCCGGTCGAGAGCGCCCCACCACAGGACACAAAAGAACGCTACCCAGGATAAAAGCCGGGTGCGCGCCGACGAGCGTTGAAAAAGGGCTTGTTGATATTACGAAAGTGCTGTGACACACAGCTCCAGCGGCGTGAATATAAAATTCTTTGATAAAAAATGAGTGTAGCCATTAAGTATTTTTTTTTTACCTACTATAAGCTGGCGACGACTATTAGTTCCAGTTTTATCACGTTATTTTTGGCCGAAGTGCTTTGTAAATATTGGTAATTTTAATTCATCCTTTACTTTTAGCTGTCACGAGATGTCACGGTCGTTAGAAAAAAAAAAGGGCTTCGTCAGTTCCGGTCGTACTCGGATATAATTGTAACCAGGTCGCGGCAGGTCTTCAGCTAGATGGGCGATGTCGGTAACTGGTATGATCGAGTCGTAGATGCGGTTGGATGATCGTTGCTGGAAGCTAGGACCAGTCGAGTCGTAGAATGCAGCCGGACGATCGCTGCGGAAAGCTGAGGTCGGTCGAGATCGGTGAATCGACGTCCCGGTTTTGACAGTACGTTGGGTTAACCGGGGGTGTGTCAAAGTTGTTGCTAGCCTGTACTGCGAGTCGTTCGTAGGCCAGGTGCTGCAATGCAGGGCAGTCTGTACGGCGTGTCGTACGTGGATTGGATGCTGCATTGCAAGAGCGTCGTGGTCGAAGTCGGTGTTGGCAGCTTGGTAGCGTACAGTTTGAGCGAGCGTGGTTGCTAAGACTTAATCGCGTCTTAGTACTGCAGACCGAGTGAACGTACGGAGAGATGGTGGCTAAGGTTTGCCAGGCCTTAGCATGTAAGAGGTCGAGCGAGCGAACTGGTAAAGCTAGGGCTTTGTCGTGCCCCTAGCTGTGCGGACGTCTTGGAGACGATGATTATTGCTTTGCCGTGTCAAAGCTGAGCGGGCGTATCGAGATCGTAGCTATGGCTTTGTCGTACCAAAGCCCTGCAGACGTATCGAATGGTAGCTATGACTTTGCCGTGTCAAAGCTGTACGGACGTATCGGACGGTTGCTAAGGCTGTTTCGCGCCAAAGCTGTGCGGACGTATCTAGATGGTAGCTAATGCTTTTCGCGCCAAAGCTGTGCGGGTGTATCAGACAGTAGCTAAGGCTTTGGGCGCCAAAGCTCTGCACTATTGAGCTAGCCGGCCGGGAGGCCCAGGCCAAGATTGGCGTTATCTTAGCGCTGCGCAGGTAGCGAAGTGGTAGCTAAAGTCTAACCTGTGCCTTTAGTGCTGCGTGGCCAAACAGACTAGCGGGATCTTCAGTGCATACCAATGCAAAAAAAAAAAAAAAAGGGAGAGTGAATCTACCACAAGAAGTGGGATTCAGTCTTGTAGCAAGGCGATTTGTAGAAAAAAAGGGTGAATCTACCACTAGAAGTGACGGTGAGGTAAATGCAACCACGATAACGTAGGATTCCGGCCTCCTAGGAGCTCCGCAAAAAACGTGCCGATATTTGTCGCTGCCTCCCACCAGACATGACTTGACACAAGGTCAAAAGCCCGAAGGCAGATTAATGTGGGGATAAATGAGAGGGGAGGTTGGGAACGACCCGAGACTCGAACCCTACTAGTCTATGCTGCTCATCGGCTCACTTGGTGCAATGTGAGCCTGATGAGGCTAGCAGTTTCACGAACCCAAATATGGGTCCGGGCACGTATGCCAGTTTACGGCTTGAACTAGATGCGAGGTCAAAAAAACTGCAAGGCCTCTCCCTAGATAGTTGATCGTCCATCAATTAGAAGTAATAAACAGTCCGTAGGTTACTAGGGTAAGTGACCTTCCATCCAGATCGGGTTTGTTGGCATGATGGTGTTGGAATACTTTCGGGAGAAGGTGTTGTTGTTTCTGTGGGGTGTTGATTCTCCAAAAACGCTGGTTTAGTCCTATCGATAGAAACGGTATCAGTCATATCACCGCGCCTAATCGTGATGTGTTTGTTGGAGTGTCGTATCACTTTAAATGGACCTTGGTAAGCTGGTGTAAGCAGTTTTCTTACGGCGTCGTTTCGTAGGAAAACATACTTACAGTTTCGGAGATTTTGTGGTATGAATGTGCCTGTCTGTTGCTGTCAATGAGGGTATATTTCAAACGTGCCATTTTGTGGCGGAGCTCCTGGATGAACGGGGTTGATGGCTATCTGCGCAGTGTTAAGATAACGCCAATCTTAGCCGCGGCCTCCTGGCCTGTTTGCTCGACAGTGCAGAGCTTTGGTACAGCAAAGCCTTAGCTACTGTCCCGATACGTCTGCACAGCTTTGGCACGGCAAAGCCATAGCTACCGTCTCTGAATCGTCTGCATAGCTAGTTGGGTGTTGATGTCTGTCTCAGTTGATGAGACGCTGCTTCCAAGATAGGTGAACTTGTCCACTAGTTTCAAAGGCCCATCCTTTAATGTGAAGATGTTGCCTCTTTGATTAAAGTACATGTATGAAACTAAACAAACAACTATAAATTTGTCACTACTAACACTGGACTTATGTATTTAAATAATTGTATAAATTTCACGTTTAAATGGTTGTATAAACTTAAGGAAACATGTAAGATCATATAACACATGACGAGACTGTCACATGACATAGTAGAACATCACAAAAGATCAGTAAAAACAAGTAGTACAAGAAAGACATTGGTTTTCATGAGTTTTCATTGATTTTATGCAATATTTTTATTATTATTATTATTATTATTATTATTATTATTATTGTTATTATTATTATAAGGTTTTAGAATGCTTACTATTAATCAAACATTGAATATCTATAAAAACAAGAACTGTTTTCATTTTATTTTATAGATTCTCCCATATTTTCATTTCAGAACCAGAAATTGTATATTTTCAAACATAAATCATTAATATACCACGAGTATCTGATGAAAAAAGATGTAAAATTATATTCTACCATGAACAGGGCACTTCTCAAGCTAAAATATCAAAAGTTTCTTGGTGTAAGGTACAAGAAGTAATAAAGAAAAAGATTGAAACTAGAGATATCAAAGACAGAAAGAAGAGTGCGAGGCAAAAATAAATAAATAAATAAATGAACTAAAAGTTATTGTAAATATCTAAAGATAACATATTTAAGAAAGAGAACTAAATCAAGTCAGAAATTAGGTTCAAATCTAGTGCAAACATCTGTCACCCAAGTTCACTCTTAGAAGAGCACTTGTGAAAGAAGGCCTTTCTGGTTGTGTGGCAAAAAGGAAACCTTATATAAGACAAGGAAACTAACAAAAATGATTTGAATTTGCCAAAGAACAAAAAAAAAGGATCTTTGAACAACGGAAGAATGTATTATGATGTGATGAATAAAAGTTTGAAATTTTCAGTTCAAAGAGAAGACAGTATGTAAGAAGAAAGGCTGGAGAGCAGATGAAAGATGGGTGCTTGGGTCCTAGAGTTAAACATAAAGGAGGTTCTATTATAATTTGGGAATGTTTAACGGAAAATGGTGTGGGTGATTTGGTCAGAATGGATGGAATATTAAATGCTGAGAAATATAGACAAATTCTGATCCACCATGCAATCGCCACTGTTAAGCGTTTAATTGGTAATTGTAAAGTCTTTATATCTGAGGTAATGGATACTTGCTAGGTATGGACTATTACCAAGATGAATCGATAAGATGGATGATGATTAAAGACAGAGGGAAAACGAACATCTGCTGCTATGCCTGGTATATTCCTTTATTGACCAAATCCCCCGGATGTGGTAGGGGCCGTAATCCCTGTGACATCAGAGGTTATTTCCCTTTTGTTAGGATATTACAATGCTCTCTTTTTAAAAAAAAAAAATAATGATAAGAACAATGACAGTGGTGGTAATAATTATCTGGTGAGGGAGTTCATTCAGTCTGTGAAGTGATTGGGATGCTTGAACAGATGGCTCGGACTCTATGTCGGAGGAGATGTCTGTTAATGAGAGAAAAGAAAATGATGATGGTTCAGACTATTGTGTACGGGTATGTTTATTATCATTATTATTTTTTTTTTTTTTTCGTTAGTGGTCAAATCTTTTGGGTGGCCGTTTTGTTCTGCTTGAACGCCTGAGGTTTAGAGTTGTGTGTTGTGTTTGGTTGTCTTTGTATTCTGGTGGTGTTGTCGTATGTGTGTAGCTTTCATCTTCAGATGAGGGGTAATCCAGTAGGTTATGTGCAGGGTTTGTTGTTGGCTTAGGGATTTTTTTGAAGAAACTGGAATTTCTTGTAGTTTGGCTACCTTTGTGTGTGGCGGTGATCATGGATCCCTTTTTCTTTATAATAGTCATTGGGTTAGGCTGGTAAGGTGTGAGAGCCTTTGAGGTGTTGTCGCTTTTTACAATGACTGTATCACCCACTCTGAGATCATTGGGTTTCACGTACGCTTTTCTATCAGCGTATTGCTTTATTTTTCTCTTGGCTTCGGTGTCACGCTCCCTAATGCTGGGGTCTTCAGCAATGGGTGTGATCAGGTGTGGCAGGCGGTATTTTATGGTCCGGCCAAATAGGATTGTGGCTGGGGGTGCGCCGGTGGTGCAATGTGGTGTCGTCCGGTAGTCCAGCAGGAATTATTCAAATTCCTGCTTCCAGCTTCGACCTTTATTTAAGGCAGCTTTTATAGACTTTTTTACAGTGCGCATGAAGCGTTCTGTTTCCTCGTTGGCCTGGGGCCATAGGGGTGTTATTCTCCTGTGTCTGAATCCGGTGATGGAGGCATAGGTTTTGAATTCGTGGCTGTTGAATGGTGGGCCATTGTCCGTTTTGAGGGAGACTGGCACACCAAAGTCGGCGAATATCTTGTCCAGGCGGGGTATGACTGATGTTGTTGAGATGGAGTCCAGGATGTCGACAACAACATAGCGTGAGTATTCGTCTGTGACAACGAGGAGGTACTTTTCATTTTGGAGGTGTCCAACACTGACTTCTGCCCATAGGGCTGCTGGTAGTGGGACATTTGCAGTGGCTCTCTTGTCAGTTTATGGGTACTGATCTGACAGGTGTGGCAGTTCTTGATTTTTTTCTTCAACTAGAGGCTGCATGTTTTTGAACCAGACCTTTTCTCGGAGGAGAGCCATGGTTTTCACAATGCCTTGGTGTCCAGCATGTGCTATTTTGACGGCTCTGTTTTGTAGTGCTTCAGGCAGTACTACCCGGTGCCCTTTGAGGATGATGCTATCCTTGTGTGCAAGTTATAGTTCGGCACGATTGGCGTGCAGAGTGTGGAATGTTGCTTTGTTTATGCCATCCTCGACACCATGCCATTTGTTGGTAAGGATGGCTTGGATGACGGTGGTGAGTGTCTTGTCTTTTGCCGTTTCCGTTGCAACTTCATCAATTGTCATTGCTTAGGGGGTTGATGCTGAGAGGATGTAGTTTATATATTCCTCTGCTATTTTTTGTTCTCTGTCGCTTGGTGGTAGGTGCGTTGGATGGCGGCTGAGATAGTCAGCTGGGTTGTCATGGCCTGGTCTGTATATGACGGTCATGTCGTATGGTTGCGTTCTCAAAACCCAGCGTTCAATGCGTGCTGATAGTTGGGAGCGTGTGTTGTTAAAAATGGATGTTAGGGGTTTGTGGTCTGTAAAGACAGTGAATGGAGCTCCAAAGATATATATGTGAAAGTGTTCACACGCCCATGTGATGGCGAGTGCTTCACGTTCTGTTTGGGAGTATCTCTGTTCAACTGTGGATAGAGCACGACTTACAAATTGTACTATCCGTCCATTTTGTGACAGCACGGCAGAAATGCCTACCGGACTGGCATCCGTATGTATTTCAGTGTGTTTGTTCGGGTCAAAGTTGGCAAGTGAGCATGCTCTGCTCAGTGCCTCCTTTATGTTTTTTTTAGACATTCAGTGTGGCGTTCAGTCCAGGACCACTGTGTGTGTGTTTTTTTTTTTTTTTGTTAGTTGACGTAGTTCATGGGTGAGGGTTGCATAGTTTGGAATGAATTCTGCCCCACAGAAGTTAGTCACCCCCAACAAGCTTCTGACTTCTGATGCGTTTTTAGGATTGGGTGATTCAAGGATTGCTTTTATTTTGAGGTCGCTTCATTACCGAAGGTGTGTCCAAGGAATTCCAGTGACCTCTTGTTGTACTCACATTTGCTGCCATTTAGGGTGAGTCCTTTTTCGCGAAGTCGTCTGAATATTTGCGTGGAGGTTTTGGTCGTGGTCTTGCTAATCTGGTCCGAAGCAAAGGACGTCGTCACTGATGTTGATGGCTCCCTTGATCCCTGTAAGTGCTTGACTAATTTCTTCCTGGAATATCTCACTTGCGGAGTTGACACCCCAAAAAAGTCTTTTAAATCTGTACAGGCCCAGGTGTGTTGCAAAGGTGGTTATATATCGGGATTCTTCAGCTAGTTCCAATTGGTTGTAGCTTTGGTTAAGATCCAATTTGCTGAAAACATTAGCTCCTGATAGAATAGTTTTCAGTTCATTGAGTGTGGGGGTTGAGTGTCGTTTCCTTTTGATAGCTTTGTTTGCTGCCCTCATATCGATGCAAATCCTGATTTTATTTTGACCCTTTTTGGGTACTACAACAATAGGAGATACCTATGGGGTTGGTCCGTATGCCTTTTCAGTCACTCCCAGTTTCTCATCTTTGGCTATTAACTCTTCTATATCCTTCCTTACGTGAAAGGGGACCCTGCGGTATCTCTGAGCGATGGGTGGTATTTTTTCATCTATGTGTAGGTGAACTTTTTTTTCTTTGAGTTTACCCAGACCATTGAATAGGTCTGCGTAGTCCTCTAGAAGTTTAGGAGTGGGGAGTGGGGTCTGTGCATCAGAGTTACAGATGTGGTTGACTGAATAAATGTTTGCTGACAGTAGTTTGAGCCTTTTACATTTTTCCCCAGCCAATAATGGGTTTTTCTAGGTTCTTTATAACATGTATGTCCGCTTGGCAGGAGATGCCTCTAAACTTTAGAAGTGTGCTGAATTGACCTAGGAGTGGGGTGGCTTCCTTGACACCGAATCCAGATATTACGGTTTTTGTGGGTCGGAGGAGGGGCGTTGGTCTTAGGGATTTGTAATCTGCCTCAGACAAAATGTTTATGGTGGCGCCAGAGTCAGCTAACACATTGAACATTTGATGGCCATCACCAAAAGATAAGTCAAAGTAAGGAAGGTTTTTCACTTTACCTGTATGGAATACATATTCCGTGTCATTGCCGCTGTTTGAGTCTCGTTGATGGTGCTCAATGTAATTTACCGGTCGTCGATTGGTTTGAGCTTGTGGGTATAGGGGGCGGTTTGTTCTTCGCCGTCTGTACTCGTCGTTTAGTTTTCTGAAACAGAGGCGAAATGTCCCCATCTCCGGCAATCGGCACACTGGTTCTGGAATGCAGGGCAGGATGTCGGTCCCCGTTCATGTGGGTATTTCCCATTGCAATTTCTGCACCGGTTTTGCCGGGGGCGTTTGCGTGGCCATTATTGTTCATGCGTTACTCTGTTGGCTACTGCATTAATGGATGTGGTAGGTTTTGTAGTAGAGTTGGCGTCTTCTAAGAGCATCTGTTCCATTTGTTTGGATATGGTTTCTGTCATTTTGGCATAGTTTAATAGATCGCCTAGGAGCATATTTGGGTTCATCAGTCCCTTTTGGCGAACTTTTTCTGATAAACAGCCCGTTATTAGCAGGGATTTTATTTCTGCATTTCTGTCTGTGAAACGGCACATAGCTGCTGCCTCTTTTAATTCCCGATGAAAGTCCTCTATGTTTGGGGTGGTTTGTTTGTTTTTTTCGGAATATAAATCTGTTATACTCAGTGTTGTTCTCTGGGTTGAAGTGGTTTTGCACAACCAGGACGAGCTTATCGAAGTGTGTTTCGTTTTTTTCTGGTGTGGTTTGTTCAGACGGTAGTTCGTCAATAATATCATTTACTTCTTTGCCAACAAAAGTTAAAAGTATAGCTTTTTTTTTGTTTATCATCTTCTATGTTGTACGCAGTGAAGTAATTTCTCAGTCTGTTGACATATTTTGTCCATTTTGCTGCTTTGTTTTTTGATTCGTGGTCAAATTCTGGATAATGTGGTAAAGCGGCCATGTTAGTTTTTTTCGGCATGTGGGCAGGTTTGTTCTTTTCTTTTTTTTTTTGTTGTTATTGGTAAGTAAACAACTCTTTCTTCGTCGCCAATGTGAAGTCTTTATATCTGAGGTAATGGATACTTGCTAGGTATGGACTATTACCAAGATGAATCGATAAGATGGATGATGATTAAAGACAAAGGGAAAACGAACATCTGCTGCTATGCCTGGTATATTCCTTTATTGACCAAATCCCCCGGATGTGGTAGGGGCCGTAACCCCTGTGGCATCAGAGGTTATTTCCCTTTTGTTAGTTAGGATATTACAGTAATGGTTTCATTTTCCAGCAGGATAACAATCCCAAGCACACAGCACTAAACGTAAAAAGTTATTTAGAGCAGAGGGAACAATCTAGGGATGTTCAAGTTATGAAATGGCCTTCTCAAAGTCTAGACTTGAATATCATTGATTTTTTGTGGAATTATTTGGACCAAATAAAGGCTGAAAAGTGACCAAAATCAAAAGAAAATCTGAGGCAAGTCCTCCAATATACCTATGGATTATATTTATAAATTACAATTTAGTGTCCAAAAAAGAATAAATGCTATTCAAGCTGCAAAAGGTCAACATACAGTATATTAATGGTTTTTAAGTTATCAAATGTGGTAAACATCAAATTCATATTAATTATCAATTATATTATTACATATTAGCATTAAATACCAGTTTTTTCATTTCCTTTGATAGAATATGGAATTTTTGTGAGGATATTAGACTGGCCTAAATCTTTTGCACTGTAATGTACAGCTGTTCATTTTGAATAAGCATCTACAAAAATCAAGAACAAGTGTCCCAAAAATGGACCAGCAAAACTATGTGTATTCTTTCCCAATGCCACCTCGGATATTCCCAGCAGGCTTTAGGGAGGCTTTACTGGAGTTGTTTTGATCAAGCATGCAGGTACTCTCAATGTCCATGTCTAAATTTGACCATCTTACTTAACTTCAAGTAAGTTCCTTCATGCGCACAATCTCTATATGTGTCGAATAGAGTTGCTGCAACATCTTCAATCTTAATTTAGGTGGGATAACAACCCTGGCTCCCCATAGGATTGCACCATCTTCACATGTCAACTCCTCTTGCATGTTGAAATAGATTTTCAATATTTCAAAGTGTAATTACTTCAGCCCTTCATTGTATATTTTTATGCACAGCTCATAATGAGGTTTCACCTCATTTCTGATCTCACAGTCACTAGTGCATCAACCAAGTTCATCATGTGTATCCAATTTGTGGGTAGAGAACAATTTTGTTCTTGTGCAAATTCACTTATTTGATTTCATTAAAATTTTCTCTATTTGATTCATCAACAGTTCAATTCATTTAATCAAAAGTTCTGTTGTTGTAGTAGTAAAAGTAAAGTTGGCAACTGTAGTCGAGGGCAACCAGTAGGCTCCCTTTTCAATACCTACTACACTGAAGTGTAGGGGAGGGTGCTACTCCTTTCCCAGGATTGCTCCACTTTACCCTTGATACGTACTTTATATTGCTGAGTGTTAAGCAAGGACGTATCAAGTACCATTTTAAAAGTCTTTGGTACGGTGCGAGCTGGGATTGAACCCAGGTCTCCCAGACCATTGGTGAACACTCTACCCACTAGTACATTGTATCTTTCAAGTGCTGTTGTCATAATTTGAGCAAAAAAAACAACTAGAAGTGTAAATCATTGTACATCTTTTGAGTGTTGTCTCGAATTTGTCAAATTGTTAGGATTTTTTCAGTCAATTTCCACAATTTCTGGATTATTTTTTTCATTTCATGTTTATTGTTAAAATGAAAGGCAAAATAAAATAATTCCTTTTTGAGTTACAAAAAATTAGCAGTAGATTTTTATTAAAAAGTAAGCAGTTAAGAATCTTTTAAATGACTAAAAAAAACATTTTTTAACTTTTTTATGAATTTTATCTCAATTCAGATGACAAATATTGAATAAATAAACTTTGAATAAATTCCTTTTTTTAATAAATCTGAAAGACTTTTCCTAATTAAAAATTCACTTTTCCTCTTTCATTTTGTTGGGTTTATAAAATTTTTGACATTTTCTTTTTTTGCTAAATTAACTGAGTGTATATAATTTTCTGATGTATTAATCAATAATGAATTGGTTTTCACCAATGGTCCAGGAGAGCAGGATTCTAATCAATTCATACCAAAGACTCAAAAAATGGTACTTGATGCCTGATTGTTTAACACACTGCATCATAAGGTGTGGATCAAGGGTAAGTGGAGCAATCAATGGAAAGGAGTGGCAGCCTTCTCTACATCTCTGTGTAGTAACAATTGAAAAAGGAGCCTTTAGGTTGCCTTCAACAACAGTCGACCAACACACACACACACACACACACATATATATATATATATATATATCTCATAGACGAAAGAAGATATTCCAACATTTCAATGATATTCCACTTTAATTATGCTTGTTGAAATAAATGAACATAAATATATAATGATTTGTATTTCTGTGATTTGCAAATTGAGTTATAATTTTATTAGTGTAAATAATATAAATGTCTCTTGTTTTCTTTGATAATATTTTTTATTTATTCAGATATCAGTTGCAGAGAGAAGATTTTTGAATTAGATAACAAGTTCAAGCAAATACCTAATTAGAAATATATTCTTGTAAAAGGAGTGGCTCTGCATTTTGACTGACTTTATTTACTGGTGAAGCACAAGTTTCAATTTATTTTCACTGGCTTTTCTCTTTCTGATATGGTCTTCTTACTCTACCCTACATATATGGGCCATTTGCCCCTATCCACTCCAGAAATATAGACCAAACATATTTAGGTATTTAAACTGACCAGCCTTTAATATACTGATGTCCAACAAAGGTCATTAAAAATAATTCCTTTCAATCTCCATTCTTATCACCTTCCAAATTTTCTCACCTTTTGACCAACAACACCACATATACACGCCCAGGCTTTGGTATATTAGCCATCAGACATGCCCTGATGCCACAAGCCATATTCAACCAAGTTAAATTTCCAAATATTCGGTAGAATTTCAGTGAATTATCTCCCCTAATTTTCCTTCTCTCTTTGGAAAACGTTTTGCTTTTTTTGTAAACGATGCTTGCTTATTAATCCAATTTAAACTTAAAATTGTTTATTAAAAATATAAAATGCTTCTTCGCTCTTTCTGATATTTTGCATAGAACGAAAGAAAAGAAAAAGACATAAACAAGTAAGTATAATATTTTCTTTATTCCATTTCTTTATGCCATTTTGACTGAATTCACATATTGATTAAATTCTTTTTGCTTTAATCTCGTCATGTTTTGAGGTTGTTTTTGTTTTTAGGAAAATATATTTCATTTATTTTGATTTGTTTTAAACAAATATGGGATCTATATTTCGTCCGGTTTTTCTTCCTTTTGATGAAAGCATAAAATAAAGATTGTTGCATTTTCTTTTTTTTTTTGTCATCGAAACTTACTGCCGAAATGTCCATCTTTTTATGGTGAAGAAATTAAAACCGAAAAAAATATATATATATATAATAGAAAAATTGTATAATGTTTAATTTAATTGTCATAATCATAGTACTGTTAGGAAAAATTTATTATGTACCAAATTCTGATGTCTAAATAATGAACATTCTAATATTATTTGTGAAAACGATCTATAAAAACATGCAGTCTAGTTTGTTCGTTGCCCTCATGAGAAAATACTTTGCAAATTCTGTACGAAATCGAATTTTATCATCATATTTTTAATGCTGTTAGCAAAAAGAATAATCAAAGAAAAATTTGGTATAAAAGTATTTGTGAACACTGTGTAGAACCGAAAAAAAACCTTATTTACAACAATTTACGATCAAAAAGTGTCGAGACTGAAGATATTTTTCAAAAATTATCTAAAATTATTTTTTAATTAGATATTAATTAAACAATCTTTAAGCGAAACAGTTTATAAAATAAACTGATGTCAAGATGACTCTGTGCAAATTTTAATAAAAACTGTGTGGTTAATCTCGATTCTTTCGCAATAGAAATTTTTAGCGAAAAGAGGATTATATTTTTGTTTCCTAAATTGAAAATCATCTCAGAAGAGTTGAGGACATGCAGTATATTAAAAGAAATACAATTGCTCAACTTTGCACTACACCAAATCAAGTGTTCCAGGGGCACTCTGACCAACGCAAAACTCGCTGGAATAAGTATTGAATACCAAGGGAGACTACTTTGACGAAAATAATTTCAGCTATTGTCAATTTTTATCTTGGTGAATAGAAACATATTTCGTCTCAATATTTTTTTAAATATACCCTGTATGCAACATAATAAAAATTGGTTGGATTTGCGGAAGAGAAGTGAAAAATACTCTAGTTATAAAAGAATAACTATATACCAAAAATGAAACCAAAATACTGGAATTTAAAAAAATTTCACTGTTTGTACAAAAGTGCCCAACAAAGACCAATTCTGTTAATTCTACAAAAATGTACTTAAAAGAATAGGGGGAAAAAAATGCAATACTTAGATTCACCATCCAGGTAAGGATAAGTTTCAATTATTTGCTTAATTTTTGACTGAAGAGTAAATGTCTGACACCCACCATAACTATCTTCTTCATGATTGGAAGGAGTTAAAGACTTAAAAAACAACAACCGATGAGTGAATTCTAATGAATTAAAATATAATTATTCAGTAAAAAGGAAGAAAATAAAATATGGCCGCCACTTTTATTTGGATGGTGAATTTAAGTGTTACATTTCTATATCATTTTTAGTACATTATTACTGTAGAAATAATGAATATTTTTTCTTTGTTGTGTTATTCTTTACAAGCACTAAATTCAAAATCTGATGATCATTCAATAAATAAGGTGAATTTTGCAATGTTATGACTTGCATTCCACCCAGAAAAAAAATGCTTGCTTTATTTTTCAATATAATCTCTAATCATTGAAAAATGAGTATTTGAATTCCCTCCACTTACTCATTGTGCTGTTCAGCTTTGCTTGAAAACTTTGTTCCACACAGAAATTCTTTCCAGGGTCGAAACAAGTGGAACTTAGAGGAGACCAGTGTGGACTGTATAAAGGAGGTAGCGGCTCATCACTATCAAATTGCCCGATAGTTTCTTGAGTTCTTGCTGCATTATGAGAACTTGCATCATCCTAGTGAAATCCAGTGACAACTGACCTTAGACAAGCTCATTATACACAATTCTGTGTGCTGTACCTACAGAAATTACCAGTTGTTCATAAATGTCCACTATTGTAACTCTTCTGCTAGCAAAAATGAGCACAGTAAATGAATCCATCATTTCAGGTGTGCTTGCTATAATGCGCCTGCTTTTAGCTTGAATCCTATTTCAATGTTCTTTAAACAATTTAGCCTATTTGTAAATGTTCTTTTAATTAAAACACACTTCTCCATTCACTTTACATGTTCTTCTGTAAATTTCCCATTATTTACACCCCTTAACCGCCAAAATTTGATGACAGGCCTCTGTTTAACCACTCTGTTTGATTTGCTGGTATTTTCAATAGCCTCAAAATAAATAATTTTTCAAGATTAAAATCATTTCTACTATTAACCAAGACCAAACAATGCAGACTTTACATTTATTGAAAAAATTCTAAAAAGAGAAAAAATTATTTTGCCTTTTTTTCAAAAAATTCCTTGTATTTTTTGAATGGGCCTCACATATAAATTCCCCTTAATTATTGAATGACCCTCATATATAAATTAATTCCTGTTATTTACTGAATGACCCTTACATATAAATTCCCCTTATGGAATGATCCACACATATAAATCCCCCTTACATACTGAATGACCCTCACATCCAAATTCCTCTTACTTATTGAATGACCCTCACATATAAATTCCCCTTATTGAATGACCCTCATATATAAATAAATTCCTCTTACTTATTGAATGACCCTCACATATAAATACCCCTTATTGAATGACCCTCACATATAAATTCCCCTTATTGAATGACCCTCACATATAAATAAATTCCCCTTACTTATTGAATGACCCTCACATATAAATTCCCCTTATTAAATGACCCGCATATATAAATAAATTCCTCTTACTTATTGAATGACCCTCACATATAAATACCCCTTATTGAATGACCCTCACATATAAATTCCCCT
This sequence comes from Sepioteuthis lessoniana, assembly GCA_963585895.1. Classification (NCBI taxonomy): domain Eukaryota; kingdom Metazoa; phylum Mollusca; class Cephalopoda; order Myopsida; family Loliginidae; genus Sepioteuthis; species Sepioteuthis lessoniana. The sequence goes on along the minus strand of OY757908.1, from coordinate 105,238 downwards.
TATTGAATGACCCTCATATATAAATAAATTCCCCTTACTTATTGAATGACCCTCACATATAAATTCCCCTTATTGAATGACCTTCATATATAAATAAATTCCTCTTACTTATTGAATGACGCTCACATATAAATTCCCCTTATTGAATGACCCTCACATATAAATTCCCCTTATTGAATGACCCTCATATATAAATAAATTCCTCTTCCTTATTGAATGACCCTCACATATAAATTCCCCTTATTGAATGACCCTCACATATAAATTCCCCTTACTTATTGAATGACCCTCACATATAAATTCCCGTTATTGAATGACCCTCACATATAAATTCCCCTTATTGAATGACCCTCATATATACATAAATTCTCCTTACTTATTGAATGACCCTAACATATAAATTCCCCTTACTTATTGAATGACCCTCACATATAAATTCCCCTTACTTATTGAATGACCCTCACATATAAATTCCCCTTATTGAATGACCCTCACATATAAATTCCCCTTAATTATTGAATGACCCTCACATATAAATTCCCCTTAATTATTGAATGACCCTCAAATATAAATTCCCCTTATTGAATGACCCTCATATATAAATAAATTCTCCTTACTTATTGAATGACCCTCACATATAAATTCCCCTTAATTATTGAATGACCCTCACATATAAATTCCCCTTACTTATTGAATGACCCTCACATATAAATTCCCCTTATTGAATGACCCTCACATATAAATTCCCCTTAATTATTGAATGACCCTCACATATAAATTCCCCTTATTAAATGATCCTCATATATAAATAAATTCCCCTTACTTATTGAATGAGCCTCACATATAAATTCCCCTTACTTATTGAATGAGCCTCACATATAAATAAATTCCCCTTACTTATTGAATGACCCTCACATATAAATTCCCCTTACTTATTGAATGAGCCTCACATATAAATAAATTCCCCTTACTTAATGAATGACCCTCACATATAAATAAATTCCCCTTACGTATTGAATGACCCTCACATATAAATTCCCCTTATTGAATGACCCTCACATATAAATTCCCCTTATTGAATGACCCTCAAATATGAATAAATTCCCCTTACTTATTGAATGATCCTCACATATAAATTACAGTTATTGAATGACCCTCACATATATATTCCCCATAATGAATGACCCTCACATATAAATTCCCCTTATTGAATGACCCTCACATATAAATTCCCCTTATTGATTGACCCTCCTATATAAATAAATTCCTCTTACTTATTGGATGACCCTCACCTATAATTTCCCCTTATTGAATGACCCTCATATATAAATTCCCCTTATTGAATGACCCTCATATATAAATAAATTCCTCTTCCTTATTGAATGACCCTCACATATAAATTCCCCTTATTGAATGACCCTCACATATAAATTCCCCTTACTTATTGAATGACCCTCACATATAAATTACCCTTATTGAATGACCCTCACATATAAATTCCCCTTATTGAATGACCCTCATATATAAATAAATTCTCCTTACTTATTGAATGACCCTAACATATAAATTCCTCTTACTTATTGAATGACCCTCACATATAAATTCCCCTTACTTATTGAATGACCCTCACATATAAATTCCCCTTATTAAATGACCCTCACATATAAATTCCCCTTAATTATTGAATGACCCTCACATATAAATTCCCCTTACTTATTGAATGACCCTCACATATAAATTCCCCTTATTGAATGATCCTCATATATAAATAAATTCCCCTTACTTATTGAATGAGCCTCACATATAAATTCCCCTTACTTATTGAATGAGCCTCACATATAAATAAATTCCCCTTACTTATTGAATGACCCTCACGTATAAATTCCCCTTACTTATTGAATGACCCTCACATATAAATAAATTCCCCTTACTTATTGAATGACCCTCACATATAAATTCCACTTATTGAATGACCCTCACATATAAATTCCACTTCTTGAATGACCCTCATATATAAATAAATTCCCCTTACTTATTGAATGACCCTCACATATAAATTCCCCTTATTGAATGAACCTCACATATAAATTCCCCTTATTGAATGACCTTCACATATAAATTCCACTTATTGAATGACCCACATATATGAATAAATTCCCCTTACTTATTGAATGATCCTCACATATAAATTACAGTTATTGAATGACCCTCACATATATATTCCCCTTAATTATTGAATGACCCTCACATATAAATTCCCCTTACTTATTGAATGAGCCTCACATATAAATAAATTCCCCTTACTTATTGAATGACCCTCACATATAAATTCCCCTTACTTATTGAATGACCCTCACATATAAATAAATTCCCCTTACTTAATGAATGACCCTCACATATAAATAAATTCCCCTTACGTATTGAATGACCCTCACATATAAATTCCCCTTATTGAATGACCCTCACATATAAATTCCCCTTATTGAATGACCCTCAAATATGAATAAATTCCCCTTACTTATTGAATGATCCTCACATATAAATTACAGTTATTGAATGACCCTCACATATATATTCCCCATAATGAATGACCCTCACATATAAATTCCCCTTATTGAATGACCCTCACATATAAATTCCCCTTATTGATTGACCCTCCTATATAAATAAATTCCTCTTACTTATTGGATGACCCTCACCTATAATTTCCCCTTATTGAATGACCCTCATATATAAATTCCCCTTATTGAATGACCCTCATATATAAATAAATTCCTCTTCCTTATTGAATGACCCTCACATATAAATTCCCCTTATTGAATGACCCTCACATATAAATTCCCCTTACTTATTGAATGACCCTCACATATAAATTACCCTTATTGAATGACCCTCACATATAAATTCCCCTTATTGAATGACCCTCATATATAAATAAATTCTCCTTACTTATTGAATGACCCTAACATATAAATTCCTCTTACTTATTGAATGACCCTCACATATAAATTCCCCTTACTTATTGAATGACCCTCACATATAAATTCCCCTTATTAAATGACCCTCACATATAAATTCCCCTTAATTATTGAATGACCCTCACATATAAATTCCCCTTACTTATTGAATGACCCTCACATATAAATTCCCCTTATTGAATGATCCTCATATATAAATAAATTCCCCTTACTTATTGAATGAGCCTCACATATAAATTCCCCTTACTTATTGAATGAGCCTCACATATAAATAAATTCCCCTTACTTATTGAATGACCCTCACGTATAAATTCCCCTTACTTATTGAATGACCCTCACATATAAATAAATTCCCCTTACTTATTGAATGACCCTCACATATAAATTCCACTTATTGAATGACCCTCACATATAAATTCCACTTCTTGAATGACCCTCATATATAAATAAATTCCCCTTACTTATTGAATGACCCTCACATATAAATTCCCCTTATTGAATGAACCTCACATATAAATTCCCCTTATTGAATGACCTTCACATATAAATTCCACTTATTGAATGACCCACATATATGAATAAATTCCCCTTACTTATTGAATGATCCTCACATATAAATTACAGTTATTGAATGACCCTCACATATATATTCCCCTTAATGAATGACCCTCACATATAAATTCCCCTTATTGAATGACCCTCACATATAAATTCCCCTTATTGATTGACCCTCATAAATAAATAAATTCCTCTTACTTATTGGATGACCCTCACCTATAATTTCCCCTTATTGAATGACCCTCATCTATAAATTCCCCTTATTGAATGACCCTCATATATAAATAAATTCCTCTTACTTATTGGATGACCCTCACATATAAATTCCCCTTATTGAATGACCCACATATATGAATAAATTCCCCTTACTTATTGAATGACCGTCACATATAAATTCCCCTTATTGAATGACCCTCACATATAAATTCCACTTATTGAATGACCCACATATATGAATAAATTCCCCTTACTTATTGAATGACCCTCACATATAAATTACCCTTTTTGAATGACCCTCACATATAAATTCTCCTTACTTATTGAATTACCCTCATATATAAATAAATTCCCTTTACTTATTGAATGACACTCACATATAAATTCCCCTTATTGAATGACCCTCACATATAAATTCCCCTTATTGAATGACCCTCACATATAAATTCCCATTATTGAATGACCCTCACATATAAATTCCCCTTATTGAATGACCCTCATATATAGATAAATTACCCTTATTGAATGACCCTCACATATAAATTCCCCTTATTGAATGACCCTCACATATAAATTCCCCTTATTGAATGACCCTCATATATAGATAAATTATCTTTATTGAATGACGCTCACATATAAATTCCCCCTATTGAATGACCCTCACATACAAATTCCCCTTATTGAAGGACCCTCACATATAAAATCCCCTTACTTATTGAATGACCCTCACATATAAATTCCCCTTATTGAATGATCCTCATATGTAAATTCTCCTTATTTATTGAATGACCCTCACATATAAATTCCCCTTATTGAATGACCCGCATAAATAAATTTCTCTTACTTATTGAATGACCCTCACATATAAATTCCCCTTATTGAATGACCCGCATGAATAAATTCCCCTTACTTATTGAATGACCCTCACATATAAATTCCCCTTATTGAATGATCCTCATATATAAATAAATTCCCCTTACTTATTGAATGACCCTCACGTATAAATTCCCCTTACTTATTGAATGACCCTCATATATGAATATATTCCCCTTACTTATTGAATGACCCTCACATATAAATTCCCCTTACTTATTGAATGACCCTCACATATAAATAAATTCCTCTTACTTATTGAATGACCCTAACATATAAATAAATTCCCCTTACTTATTGAATGACCCTCACATATAAATTACCCTTATTGAATGACCCTCACATATAAATTCCCCTTATTAAATGATCCTCATATATAAATTCTCCTTATTTATTAAATGACCCTCACATATAAATTCCCCTTATTGAATGACCCTCATGAATAAATTCCTCTTACTTATTGAATGACCCTCACATATAAAATCCCCTTATTGAATGACCCTCATATATTAATAAATTCCCCTTACTTATTGAATGACCCTCACATATAAATTCCCCTTATTGAATGACCCTCACATATAAATTCCCCTATTGAATGACCCTCACATATAAATTCCCCTTATTGAATGACCCTCATATATAAATAAATTCCCCTTACTTATTGAATGACCCTCACATATAAATTCCCCTTATTGAATGACGCTCACATATAAATTCCCCTTATTGAATGACCCTCATATATAAATTCCCCTTATTTAATGACCCTCACATATAAATTCCCCTTATTGAATGACCCTCACATATAAATTCCCCTTATTGAATGACCCTCATATATAAATAAATTCCCCTTACTTATTGAATGACCCTCACATATAAAATCCCCTTATTGAATGACCCTCATATATTAATAAATTCCCCTTACTTATTGAATGACCCTCACATATAAAAATCCCCTTATTTAATGACCCTCACATATAAATTCCCCTTATTGAATGACCCTCACATATAAATTCCCCTTATTGAATGACACTCATATATAAATAAATTCCCCTTACTTATTGAATGACCCTCACATATAAATTCCCCTTATTTAATGACCCTCACATATAAATTCCCCTTATTGAATGACCCTCACATATAAATTCCCCTTATTGAATGACCCTCATATATAAATAAATTCCCCTTACTTATTGAATGACCCTCACATATAAATTCCCCTTATTGAATGACGCTCACATATAAATTCCCCTTATTGAATGACCCTCATATATAAATTCCCCTTATTTAATGACCCTCACATATAAATTCCCCTTATTGAATGACCCTCACATATAAATTCCCCTTATTGAATGACCCTCACATATAAATTCCCCTTATTGAATGACCCTCATATATAAATAAATTCCCCTTACTTATTGAATGACCCTCACATATAAAATCCCCTTATTGAATGACCCTCATATATAAATAAATTCCCCTTACTTATTGAATGACCCTCACATATAAATTCCCCTTATTTAATGACCCTCACATATAAATTCCCCTTATTGAATGACCCTCACATATAAATTCCCCTTATTGAATGACCCTCATATATAAATAAATTCCCCTTACTTATTGAATGACCCTCACATATAAATTCCCCTTATTGAATGACGCTCACATATAAATTCCCCTTATTGAATGACCCTCATATATAAATAAATTCCCCTTACTTATTGAATGACCCTCATATATAAATTCCCCTTATTGAATGACCCTCATATATGAATAAATTCCCCTTACTTATTGAATGACCCTCACATATAAATTCCCCTTATTGAATGACCCTCACATATAAATTCCCCTTATTGAATGACCCTCATATATAAATAAATTCCCCTTACTTATTGAATGACCCTCACATATAAATTACCCTTATTGAATGACCCTCATATATAAATATATTCCCCTTACTTATTGAATGACCCTCACATATAAATAAATTCTCCTTACTTATTGAATGACCCTCACATATAAATTCCCCTTACTTATTGAATGACCCTCACATATAAATTCCCCTTATTGAATGATCCTCATAAAAAAGTAAATTCCCCTTACTTATTGAATGACCCTCATATATAAATAAATTCCCCTTACTTATTGAATGACCCTCACATATAAATTCCCCTTACTTATTGAATGACCCTAACATATAAATTCCCCTTATTGAATGATCCTCACATATAAATTCCACTTATTGAATGACCCTCACATATAAATTCCCCTTATTGAATGACCCTCATATATAAATAAATTCCCCTTACTTATTGAATGACCCTCACATATAAATTCCCCTTATTGAATGACCCTCACATATAAATTCCCGTTATTGAATGACCCTCATATATAAATAAATTCCCCTTACTTATTGAATGACCCTCACATATATACTCCCCTTATTGAATGACCCTCACATATAAATTCCCCTTTTTGAATGACCTTCATATATAAATAAATTCCCCTTACTTATTGAATGACCCTCACATATAAATTCCCCTTATTAAATGACCCTCACATATAAATTCCCCTTATTGAAGGACACTCATATATAAATAAATTCCCCTTACTTATTGAATGACCCTCACATATAAATTCCCCTTATTGAATGACCCTAATATATAAATAAATTCCTCATACTTATTGAATGACCCTCACATATAAATTCCCCTCATTGAAGGATCCTCATATATAAATAAATTCCCCTTACTTATTGAATGACCCTCACATATAAATTCCCTTTACTTATTGAATGAGCCTCACATATAAATAAATTCCCCTTACTTATTGAATGACCCTCACATATAAATTCCCCTTACTTATTGAATGACTCTCACATATAAATACATTCCCCTTACTTATTGAATGACCCTCTCATATAAATAAATTCCCCTTACTTATTGAATGACCCTCACATATAAATTGCCCTTATTGAATGACCCTCACATGTAAATTCCCCTTATTGAATGATCCTCATATATAAATAAATTCCCCTTACTCATTGAATGACCCTCATATATAAATTCCCCCTATTGAATGACCCTAACATATAAATTCCCCTTATTGAATGACCCTCACATATAAATTCCCCTTAATGAATGACCCTCACATATAAATTCCCCTTATTGAATGACCCTCATATATAAATAAATTCCCCTTACTTATTGAATGACCCTAACATATAAATTCCCCTTATTGAATGACCCTAACACATAAATTCCCCTTATTGAATGACCCTCACATATAAATTCCCTTTATTGAATGACCCTCACATATAAATTCCCCTTATTGAATGACCCTCATATATAAATAAATTCTCCTTACTTATTGAATGACCCTCACATATAAATTCCCCTTATTAAATGACCCTCACATATAAATTCCCCTTATTGAATGACCCTCATATATAAATAAATTCCCCTTACTTATTGAATGACCCTCACATATAAATAAATTCTCCTTACTTATTGAATGACCCTCACATATAAATTCCCCTTACTTATTGAATGACCCTCACATATAAATTCCCCTCATTGAATTATCCTCATAAATAAATAAATTCCCCTTACTTATTGAATGACCCTCATATATAAATAAATTCTCCTTACTTATTGAATGACCCTCATATATAAATTCCCCTTATTGAATGACCCTCACATATAAATAAATTCCCCTTACTTATTGAATGACCCTCACATATAAATTCCCCTTATTGAATGACCCTCACATATAAATAAATTCCCCTTATTGAATGACCCTCATATATAAATAAATTCCCCTTACTTATTGAATGACCCTCACATATGAATAAATTCCCCTTACTTATTGAATGACCCTCACATATAAATTCCCCTTATTGAATGACCCCCACATATAAATTCCCCTTATTGAATGACCCTCATATATAAATTCCCCTTACTTATTGAATGACCCTCACATATAAATAAATTCCCCTTACTCATTGAATGACCCTCATATATAAATAAATTCCCCTTACTTATTGAATGATCCTCACATATAAATAAATTCCCCTTACTTATTGAATGACCCTCACATATAAATTCCCCTTATTGAATGACCCTCACATATAAATTCCACTTATTGAATGACCCTCACATATAAATAAATTCCCCTTACTTATTGAATGACCCTCACATATAAATTCCCCTTATTGAATGACCCTCATATATAAATAAATTCCACTTAATTATTGAATGATCCTCACATATAAATTCCCTTTATTGAATGACCCTCATATATAAATTCCCCTTATTGAATGACACTCACATATAAATTCCCATTATAATGACCCTCACATATAAATTCCCCTTATTGTATGACCCTCATATATAAATAAATTCCCCTTACTTATTGAATGACCCTCACATATAAATTCCCCTTATTGAATGACCCTCACATATAAATTCCCCTTCTTGAATGACCCTCATATATAAATAAATTCCTCTTACTTATAGGATGACCCTCACATATAAATTCCCCTTATTGAATGACCCTCACATATAAATTCCACTTATTGAATGACCCACGTATATGAATAAATTCCCCTTACTTATTGAATGACCCTCACATATAAATTCCCCTTATTGAATGACCCTCACATATAAATTCCCCTTATTAAATGACCCTCACATATAAATTCCCCTTATTGAATGACCCTCATATATAAATAAATTCCTCTTACTTATTGAATGACCCTCACATATAAATTCCCCTTATTGAATGACCCTCACATATAAATTCCCCTTATTGAATGACCCTCACATATAAATTCCCCTTATTGAATGACTCTAACATATAAATTTCCCTTATTGAATGAACCTAACATATAAATTCCCCTTATTGAATGACCCTCACATATAAATTCCCCTTATTCAATGACCCTCACATATAAATTCCCCTTATTGAATGACCCTCACATATAAAATCTCCTTATTGAATGACCCTCACATGTAAATTTCCCTCATTGAATGACCCTCACATATAAATTCCCCTTATTGAATGACCCTCACATATAAATTCCCATATTGAATGACCCTCACATATAAAATCCCCTTATTGAATTACCCTCACATATAAATTCCCCTTATTGAATGACCCTCACATATAAAATCCCCTTATTGAATGACCCTCACATATAAATTACACTCATTGAATGACCCTCACATATAAATTCCCCTCATTGAATGACCCTCACATATAAATTCCCCTTATTAAATGACCCTCACATATAAATAAATTCCCCTTACTTATTGAATGACCCTCACATATAAAATCACCTTATTGAATGACCCTCACATATAAATTCCCCTTATTGAATGACCCTCACATATAAATTCCCCTCATTGAATGATCCTCATATATAAATAAATTCCCCTTACTTATTGAATGATCCTCATAAATAAATAAATTCCCCTTACTTATTGAATGACCCTCATATATAAATAAATTCCCCTTACTTATTGAATGACCCTCATATATAAATAAATTCCCCTTATTGAATTACCCTCACATATAAATTCCCCTTATTGAATGACCCTCACATATAAATTCCCCTTATTGAATGACCCTCACATATAAATTCCCCTTATTGAATGACCCTCATATATAAATAAATTCCCCTTACTTATTGAATGACACTCACATATAAATAAATTCCCCTTACTTATTGAATGACCCTCACATATAAATTCCCCTTATTGAATGACCCTCACATATAAATTCCCCTTATTGAATGACCCTCACATATAAATTCCCCTTATTGAATTACCCTCATATATAAATAAATTCCTCTTACTTATTGAATGACCCTCACATATAAATTCCCCTTATTGAATGACCCTCACATATAAATTCCCCTTATTGAATGATCATCATATATAAATTCCCCTTATTGAATGACCCTCACATATAAATTCCCCTTATTGAATGATCCTCACATATAAATTCCCCTTCTTGAATGACCCTCACATATAAATTCCCCTCATTGAATGACCCTCACATATAAATTCCCCTTATTGAATGACCCTCACATATAAATTCCCATTATTGAATGACCCTCACATATAAATTCCCCTTATTGAATGACCCTCACATATAAATTCCCCTTATTGATTGACCCTCACATATAAATTCCTCTTATTGAATGACCCTCACATATAAATTCCCCTTATTGAATGACCCTCACATATAAATTCCCCTCATTGAATGATCCTCATATATAAATAAATTCCACTTAATTATTGAATGACCCTCACATATAAATTCCCATTATTGAATGACCCTCACATATAAATTCCCCTTATTGAATGACCCTCACATATAAATTCCCCTTATTGATTGACCCTCACATATAAATTCCCCTTATTGAATGACCCTCAGATATAAATTCCCCTTATTGAACGACCCTCATATATAAATAAATTCCCCTTAATTATTGAATGACCCTCACATATAAATTCCCCTTATTGAATGACCCTCACATATAAATTCCCCTTATTGAATGATCCTCATATATAAATAAATTCCCCTTACTTATTGAATGACCCTCACATATAAATTCCCCTTATTGCATGACCCTCACATATAAAATCCCCTTATTGACTGACCCTCATATATAAATAAATTCCCCTTTACTTATTGAATGACCCTCACATATAAATAGATTCCTCTTACTTATTGAAGGACCCTCACATATAAATAAATTCCCCTTACTCATTGAATGACCCTCATATATAAATAAATTCCCCTTATTGAATGATCCTCACATATAAATTCCCCTTACTTATTGAATGACCCTCACATATAAATTCCCCTTCTTGAATGACACTCATATATAAATAAATTCCCCTCAATTATTGAATGATCCTCACATATAAATTCCCTTTATTGAATGACCCCTTATTGAATGACCCTAATATATGAATAAATTCCCCTTACTTATTGAATGACCCTCACATATAAATTCCCTTTATTGAATGACCATCACATATAAATTCCCCTTATTGAATGACCCTCATATATAAATAAATTCCTCTTACTTATTGGATGACCCTCACATATAAATTCCCCTTATTGAATGACCCTCACATATAAATTCCCCTAACTGAATGACCCTAACATATAAATTCCCCTTACTTACTGAATGACCCCCACATATAAATTCCCCTTATTGAATGACCCTCACATATAAATTCCACTTATTGAATGACCCTCACATATAAATAAATTCCCCTTACTTATTGAATGACCCTCACATATAAATTCCACTTATTGAATGACCCTCATATATAAATAAATCCCCCTTAATTATTGAATGATCCTCACATATAAATTCCCTTTATTGAATGACCCCTTATTGAATGACCCTAATATATGAATAAATTCCCCTTACTTATTGAATGACCCTCACATATAAATTCCCCTTATTGAATGACCCTCATATATAAATAAATTCCCCTTAATTATTGAATGATCCTCACATATAAATTCCCTTTATTGAATGACCCTCGTATATAAATTCCCCTTATTGAATGACCCTCACATATAAATTCCCCTTAATGAATGACCCTCACATATAAATTCCCCTTATTGAATGATCCTCACATATAAAATCCCCTTATTGAATGACCCTCACATGTAAATTCCCCTCATTGAATGACCCTCACATATAAATTCCCCTCATTGAATGACCCTCACATATAAATTCCCCTCATCGAATGACCCTCACATATAAATTCCCCTTATATAATGAACTCACATATAAATTCCCCTTACTCATTGAATGACCCTCATATATAAATAAATTCCCCTTACTTATTGAATGACCCGCACATATAAATTCCCCTTATTGAATGACCCTCACATATAAATTCCCCTTACTCATTGAATGACCCTCATATATAAATAAATTCCCCTTTCTTATTGAATGATCCTAACATATAAATAAATTCCCCTTACTTATTGAATGACCCTTACATATAAATTCCTCTTATTGAATGACCCTCACATATAAATTCCACTTATTGAATGACCCTCACGTATAAATAAATTCCCCTTATATATTGAATGACCCTCACATATAAATTCCCCTTATTGAATGACCCTCATATATAAATTCCCCTTATTGAATGACCCTCACATATAAATTCCCCTTATTGAATGACCCTCACATATAATTTCCCCTTATTGAATGACCCTCATATATAAATAAATTCCCCTTACTTATTGAATGACCCTCACATATAAATTCCCCTTATTGAATGATCCTCATATATAAATAAATTCCCCTTACTTATTGAATGACCCTCACATATAAATTCCCTTTATTGAATGTCCCTCACATATAAATTCCCCTTATTGAATGTCCCTCACATATAAATTCCCCTTATTGAATGACCCTCATATATAAATAAATTCCCCTTACTTATTGAATGACCCTCACATATAAATAAATTCCCCTTACTTATTGAATGACCCTCACATATAAATTCCCCTTATTGCATGACCCTCACATATAAATTCCCCTTATTGACTGACCCTCATATATAAATAAATTCCCCTTTACTTATTGAATGACCCTCACATATAAATAAATTCCTCTTACTTATTGAATGACCCTCACATATAAATAAATTCCCCTTACTCATTGAATGACCCTCATATATAAATAAATTCCCCTTACTTATTGAATGATCCTCACAAATAAATAAATTCCCCTTACTTATTGAATGACCCTCACATATAAATTCCCCTTATTGAATGACCCTCACATATAAATTCCACTTATTGAATGACCCTCACATATAAATAAATTCCCCTTACTTATTGAATGACCCTCACATATAAATTCCCCTTATTGAATGACCATCACATATAAATTCCCCTTATTGAATGACCCTCCTATATAAATAAATTCCTCTTACTTATTGGATGACCCTCACATATAAATTCCCCTTATTGAATGACCCTCACATATAAATTCCCCTTATTGAATGACCCTAACATATAAATTCCCCTTACTTATTGAATGACCCTCGCATATAAATTCCTCTTATTGAATGACCCTCACATATAAATTCCACTTATTGAATGACCCTCACATATAAATAAATTCCCCTTACTTATTGAATGAACCTCACATATAAATTCCCCTTATTGAATGACCCTCATATATAAATAAATTCCCCTTAATTATTGAATGATCCTCACATATAAATTCCCTTTATTGAATGACCCTCACATATAAATTCCCCTTATTGAATGACCCTCACATATAATTTCCCCTTATTGAATGACCCTCACGTATAAATTCTCCTTATTGAATGACCCTCATATATAAATAAATTCCCCTTACTTATTGAATGACCCTCACATATAAATTCCCCTTATTGAATGACCCTCATATATAAATAAATTCCCCTTATTGAATGACCCTCATATATTAATAAATTCCCCTTACTTATTGAATGACTCTCACATATGAATAAATTCCCCTTACTTATTGAATGACCCTCACATATAAATTCCCCTTATTGAATGTCCCTCACATATAAATTCCCCTTATTGAATGACCCTCATATATAAATAAATTCCCCTTACTTATTGAATGACCCTCACATATAAATAAATTCCCCTTACTTATTGAATGACCCTCACATGTAAATTCCCCTTATTGCATGACCCTCACATATAAATAAATTCCTCTTACTTATTGGATGACCCTCACATATAAATTCCCCTTATTGAATGATCCTCATATATGAATAAATTCCCCTTACTTATTGAATGACCCTCACATATAAATTCCCCTTATTGAATGACCCTCACATATAAATTCCCCTTATTGAATGATCCTCATATATAAATAAATTCCCCTTACTTATTGAATGACTCTCACATATAAATTCCCCTTATTGAATGATCCTCATATATGAATAAATTCCCCTTACTTATTGAATGACCCTCACATATAAATTCCCCTTATTGAATGACCCTCACATATAAATTCCCCTTATTGAATGACCCTCATATATAAATAAATTCCTCTTACTTATTGGATGACCCTCACATATAAATTCCCCTTATTGAATGATCCTCATATATAAATAAATTCCTCTTACTTATTGGATGACCCTCACATATAAATTCCCCTTATTGAATTACCCTCACATATAAATTCCACTTATTGAATGACCCACATATATGAATAAATTCCCCTTACTTATTGAATGACCCTCACATATAAATTCCCCTTATTGAATGATCCTCACATATAAATTCCCCTTATTGCATGACCCTCACATATAAAATCCCCTTATTGAATGACCCTCACATATAAATAAATTCCCCTTTACTTATTGAATGACCCTCACATATAAATAAATTCCTCTTACTTATTGAATGACCCTCACATATAAATAAATTCCCCTTACTCATTGAATGACCCTCATATATAAATAAATTCCCCTTACTTATTGAATGATCCTCACAAATAAATAAATTCCCCTTACTTATTGAATGACCCTCACATATAAATTCCCCTTATTGAATGACCCTCACATATCAATTCCACTGATTGAATGACCCTCACATATAAATAAATTCCCCTTACTTATTGAATGACCCTCACATATGAATAAATTCCCCTTACTTATTGAATGACCCTCACATATGAATAAATTCCCCTTACTTATTGAATGACCCTCACATATAAATTCCTCTTATTGAATGACCCTCACATATAAATTCCACTTATTGAATGACCCTCACATATAAATAAATTCCCCTTACTTATTGAATGAACCTCACATATAAATTCCCCTTATTGAATGACCCTCATATATAAATAAATTCCCCTTAATTATTGAATGATCCTCACATATAAATTCCCTTTATTGAATGACCCTCATATATAAATTCCCCTTATTGAATGACCCTCACATATAAATTCCCCTTATTGAATGACCCTCACATATAATTTCCCCTTATTGAATGACCCTCACGTATAAATTCTCCTTATTGAATGACCCTCATATATAAATAAATTCCCCTTACTTATTGAATGACCCTCACATATAAATTCCCCTTATTGAATGACCCTCATATATAAATAAATTCCCCTTACTTATTGAATGACCCTCACATATAAATTCCCCTTATTGAATGATCCTCATATATAAATAAATTCCCCTTACTTATTGAATGACCCTCACATATAAATTCCCCTTATTGAATGACCCTCATATATAAATAAATTCCCCTTATTGAATGACCCTCATATATTAATAAATTCCCCTTACTTATTGAATGACTCTCACATATGAATAAATTCCCCTTACTTATTGAATGACCCTCACATATAAATTCCCCTGATTGAATGTCCCTCACATATAAATTCCCCTTATTGAATGACCCTCATATATAAATAAATTCCCCTTACTTATTGAATGACCCTCACATATAAATAAATTCCCCTTACTTATTGAATGACCCTCACATATACATTCCCCTTATTGCATGACCCTCACATATAAATTCCCCTTATTGAATGACCCTCATATATAAATAAATTCCCCTTTACTTATTGAATGACCCTCACATATAAATAAATTCCCCTTAATCATTGAATGACCCTCATATATAAATAAATTCCCCTTACTTATTGAATGATCCTCACATATAAATAAATTCCCCTTACTTATTGAATGACCCTCACATATAAAATCCCCTTATTGAATGACCCTCACATATAAATTCCACTTCTTGAATGACCCTCACATATAAATAAATTCCCCTTACTTATTGAATGACCCTCACATATAAATTCCACGTATTGAATGACCCTCATATATAAATAAATTCCCCTTAATTATTGAATGATCCTCACATATAAATTCCCTTTATTGAATGACCCTCATATATAAATTCCCCTTATTGAATGACCCTCACATATAAATTCCCCTTATTGAATGACCCTAACATATAAATTCCACTTACTGAATGACCCTCACATATAAATTCTCCTTATTGAATGATCCTCATATATAAATAAATTCCCCTTACTTATTGAATGACCCTCACATATAAATTCCCATTATTGAATGACCCTCACATATAAATTCCCCTTATTGAATGACTCTCACATATAAATTCCACTTATTGAATGACCCACATATATGAATAAATTCCCCTTACTTATTGAATGACCCTCACATATAAATTCCCCTTATTGAATGACCCTCATATATAAATAAATTCCTCTTACTTATTGGATGACCCTCACATATAAATTCCCCTTATTGAATTACCCTCACATATAAATTCCACTTATTGAATGACCCACATATATGAATAAATTCCCCTTACTTATTGAATGACCCTCACATATAAATTCCCCTTATTGAATGACCCTCACATATAATTTCCCCTTATTGCATGACCCTCACATATAAAATCCCCTATTGAATGACCCTCACATATAAATTCCCCTTATTGAATGACCCTCATATATAAATAAATTCCTCTTACTTATTGAATGACCCTCACATATAAATTCCCCTTATTGAATGACCCTCATATATAAATAAATTCCTCTTACTTATTGGATGACCCTCACATATAAATTCCCCTTATTGAATGACCCTCACATATAAATTCCCCTTATTGAATGACCCTCACATATAAATTCCCCTTATTGACTGACCCTAACATATAAATTCCCCTTATTGAATGACCCTCACATATAAATTCCCCTTATTGAATGACCCTCACATATAAATTCCCCTTATTGAATAACCCTCATATATAAATAAATTCCTCTTACTTATTGGATGACCCTCACATATAAATTCCCCTTATTGAATGACCCTCACATATAAATTCCCCTTATTGAATGACCCTCACATATAAATTCCCCTTATTGAATGACCCTAACATATAAATTCCCCTTATTGAATGACCCTCACATATAAATTCCCCTTATTGATTGACCCTTATATATAAATAAATGCCTCTTACTTATTGGATGACGCTCACATATAAATTCCCCTTATGGAATAACCCTCACATATAAATTCCCCTTATTGAATGACCCTCACATATAAAATCCCCTTATTGAATGACCCTCTCATATAAATTCCCCTCATTGAATGACCCTCACATATAAATTCCCCTTATTGAATGACCCTCAAATATAAATTCCCCTTATTGAATGACCCTCACATAAAATCCCCTTATTGAATGACCCTCACATATAAATTCCCCTTATTGAATGTCCCTCACATATAAAATCCCCTTATTGAATGACCCTTACATATAAATTCCCCTCATTGAATGACCCTCACATATAAAAATCCCCTTATTGAATGACCCTCACATATAAATTCCCCTTATTGAATGACCCTCACATATAAATTCCCCTTATTGAATAACCCTCACATATAAATAAATTCCTCTTACTTATTGGATGACCCTCACATATAAATTCCCCTTATTGAATGACCCTCACATATAAATTCCCCTTATTGAATGACCCTCATAAATAAATAAATTCCCCTTACTTATTGAATGACCCTCACATATAAATTCCCCTTATTGAATGACCCTCACATATAAATTCCCCTTATTGAATGACCCTCATATATAAATAAATTCCCCTTACTTATTGAATGACCCTCACATATAAATTCCCCTTATTGAATGACCCTCACATATAAATTCCCCTTATTGAATGACCCTCATATAAATTCCCCTTATTGAATGACCCTCATATATAAATAAATTCCCCTTACTTATTGAATGACCCTCACATATAAATTCCCTTTATTGAATGACCCTCACATATAAATTCCCCTTATTGAATGACCCTCACATATAAATTCCCTTTATTGAATGACCCTCACATAAAATCCCCTTATTGAATGACCCTCACATATAAATTCCCCTTATTGAATGACCCTCACATATAAAATCCCCTTATTGAATGACCCTCACATATTAATTCCCCTCACTGAATGACCCTCACATATAAATTCCACTTATTGAATGACCCACATATATGAATAAATTCCCCTTACTTATTGAATGACCCTCACATATAAATTCCCCTTATTGAATGACCCTCACATATAAAATCCCCTTATTGAATGACCCTCACATATAAATTCCCCTCATTGAATGACCCTCACATATAAATTCCCCTTATTGAATGACCCTTATATATAAATAAATTCCCCTTACTTATTGAATGACCCTCACATATAAATTCCCCTTATTGAATGACCCTCACATATAAATTCCACTTATTGAATGACCCACATATATGAATAAATTCCCCTTACTTATTGAATGACCCTCACATATAAATTCCCCTTATTGAATGACCCTCACATATAAAAATCCCCTTATTGAATGACCCTCACATATAAATTCCCCTTATTGAATGACCCTCACATATAAATTCCCCTTATTGAATAACCCTCATATATAAATAAATTCCTCTTACTTATTGGATGACCCTCACATATAAATTTCCCCTTATTGAATGACCCTCACATATAAATTCCCCTTATTGAATGACCCTCACATATAAATTCCCCTAACTGAATGACCCTAACATATAAATTCCCCTTATTGAATGACCCTCACATATAAATTCCCCTTATTGAATGACCCTCATATATAAATAAATGCCTCTTACTTATTGGATGACGCTCACATATAAATTCCCCTTATTGAATGACCCTCACATATAAATTCCCCTCATTGAATGACCCTCACATATAAATTCCCCTTATTGAATGACCCTCACATATAAAATCCCCTTATTGAATGACCCTCACATATAAATTCCCCTTATTGAATGACCCTCACATATAAATTCCCCTCATTGAATGACCCTCACATATAAATTCCCCTTATTGAATGACCCTCATATATAAATAAATTCCCCTTACTTATTGAATGACCCTCACATATAAATTCCCCTTATTGAATGACCCTCACATATAAATTCCCCTCATTGAATGACCCTCACATATAAATTCCCCTTATTGAATGACCCTTATATATAAATAAATTCCCCCTACTTATTGAATGACCCTCACATATAAATTCCCCTTATTGAATGACCCTCACATATAAATTCCACTTATTGAATGACCCACATATCTGAATAAATTCCCCTTACTTATTGAATGACCCTCACATATAAATTCCCCTTATTGAATGACCCTCACATATAAAAATCCCCTTATTGAATGACCCTCACATAAAAATTCCCCTTATTGAATGACCCTCACATATAAATTCCCCTTAGTGAATAACCCTCACATATAAATAAATTCCTCTTACTTATTGGATGACCCTCACATATAAATTCCCCTTATTGAATGACCCTCACATATAAATTCCCCTTATTGAATGACCCTCACATATAAATTCCCCTTATTGAATGACCCTAACATATAAATTCCCCTTATTGAATGACCCTCACATATAAATTCCCCTTAATGAATGACCCTCATATATAAATAAATGCCTCTTACTTATTGGATGACGCTCACATATAAATTCCCCTTATTGAATGACCCTCACATATAAATTCCCCTTATTGAATGACCCTCCCATATAAAATCCCCTTATTGAATGACCCTCACATATAAATTCCCCTCATTGAATGACCCTCACATATAAATTCCCCTTATTGAATGACCCTCACATATAAATTCCCCTTATTGAATGACCCTCACATATAAAATCCCCTTATTGAATGACCCTCACATATAAATTCCCCTTATTGAATGACCCTCATATATAAATAAATTCCCCTTACTTATTGAATGACCCTCACATATAAATTCCCCTTATTGAATGACCCTCACATATAAATTCCCCTCATTGAATGACCCTCACATATAAATTCCCCTTATTGAATGACCCTCACATATAAAATCCCCTTATTGAATGACCCTCACATATAAATTCCCCTCATTGAATGACCCTCACGTATAAATTCCCCTTATTGAATGACCCTCATATATGAATAAATTCCCCTTACTTATTGAATGACCCTCACATATAAATTCCCCTTATTGAATGACCGTCATATATAAATAAATTCCCCTTACTTATTGAATGACCCGCACATATAAATTCCCCTTATTGAATGACCCTCACATATAAATTCCCCTTATTGAATGACCCTCATATATAAATAAATTCCCTTTACTCATTGAATGACCCTCACATATGAATTCCCCTTATTGAATGACCCTCACATATAAATTCCCCTTATTGAATGACCCTCAGATATAAATAAATTCCCCTTACTTATTGAATGACCCTCACATATAAATTCCCCTTATTGAATGACCCTCACATATAAATTCCCCTTATTGAATGACCCTCACATATAAATTCCCCTTATTGAATGACCCTCATATATAAATAAATTCCCCTTACTTATTGAATGACCATCACATATAAATTCCCCCTATTGAATGACCCTCACATATAAATTCCCCTTATTGAATGACCCTCAGATATAATTTCCCCTTATTGAATGACCCTCATATATAAATAAATTCCCCTTACTTATTGAATGACCCTCACATATAAATTCCCCTAATAATGACCCTCATATATAAATAAATTCCCCTTACTTATTGAATGACCATCACATATAAATTCCCCTTATTGAATGACCCTCCCATATAAAATCCCCTTATTGAATGACCCTCACATATAAATTCCCCTCATTGAATGACCCTCACATATAAATTCCCCTTATTGAATGACCCTCACATATAAATTCCCCTTATTGAATGACCCTCACATATAAAATCCCCTTATTGAATGACCCTCACATATAAATTCCCCTTATTGAATGACCCTCATATATAAATAAATTCCCCTTACTTATTGAATGACCCTCACATATAAATTCCCCTTATTGAATGACCCTCACATATAAATTCCCCTCATTGAATGACTCTCACATATAAATTCCCCTTATTGAATGACCCTCACATATAAAATCCTCTTATTGAATGACCCTCACATATAAATTCCCCTCATTGAATGACCCTCACGTATAAATTCCCCTTATTGAATGACCCTCATATATGAATAAATTCCCCTTACTTATTGAATGACCCTCACATATAAATTCCCCTTATTGAATGACCCTCACATATAAATTCCCCTTAGTGAATAACCCTCACATATAAATAAATTCCTCTTACTTATTGGATGACCCTCACATATAAATTCCCCTTATTGAATGACCCTCACATATAAATTCCCCTTATTGAATGACCCTCACATATAAATTCCCCTTATTGAATGACCCTAACATATAAATTCCCCTTATTGAATGACCCTCACATATAAATTCCCCTTATTGAATGACCCTCATATATAAATAAATGCCTCTTACTTATTGGATGACGCTCACATATAAATTCCCCTTATTGAATGACCCTCACATATAAATTCCCCTTATTGAATGACCCTCCCATATAAAATCCCCTTATTGAATGACCCTCACATATAAATTCCCCTCATTGAATGACCCTCACATATAAATTCCCCTTATTGAATGACCCTCACATATAAATTCCCCTTATTGAATGACCCTCACATATAAAATCCCCTTATTGAATGACCCTCACATATAAATTCCCCTTATTGAATGACCCTCATATATAAATAAATTCCCCATACTTATTGAATGACCCTCACATATAAATTCCCCTTATTGAATGACCCTCACATATAAATTCCCCTCATTGAATGACCCTCACATATAAATTCCCCTTATTGAATGACCCTCACATATAAAATCCCCTTATTGAATGACCCTCACATATAAATTCCCCTCATTGAATGACCCTCACGTATAAATTCCCCTTATTGAATGACCCTCATATATGAATAAATTCCCCTTACTTATTGAATGACCCTCACATATAAATTCCCCTTATTGAATGACCGTCATATATAAATAAATTCCCCTTACTTATTGAATGACCCGCACATATAAATTCCCCTTATTGAATGACCCTCACATATAAATTCCCCTTATTGAATGACCCTCATATATAAATAAATTCCCTTTACTCATTGAATGACCCTCACATATGAATTCCCCTTATTGAATGACCCTCACATATAAATTCCCCTTATTGAATGACCCTCAGATATAAATAAATTCCCCTTACTTATTGAATGACCCTCACATATAAATTCCCCTTATTGAATGACCCTCACATATAAATTCCCCTTATTGAATGACCCTCACATATAAATTCCCCTTATTGAATGACCCTCATATATAAATAAATTCCCCTTACTTATTGAATGACCATCACATATAAATTCCCCCTATTGAATGACCCTCACATATAAATTCCCCTTATTGAATGACCCTCAGATATAATTTCCCCTTATTGAATGACCCTCATATATAAATAAATTCCCCTTACTTATTGAATGACCCTCACATATAAATTCCCCTAATAATGACCCTCATATATAAATAAATTCCCCTTACTTATTGAATGACCATCACATATAAATTCCCCTTATTGAATGACCCTCCCATATAAAATCCCCTTATTGAATGACCCTCACATATAAATTCCCCTCATTGAATGACCCTCACATATAAATTCCCCTTATTGAATGACCCTCACATATAAATTCCCCTTATTGAATGACCCTCACATATAAAATCCCCTTATTGAATGACCCTCACATATAAATTCCCCTTATTGAATGACCCTCATATATAAATAAATTCCCCTTACTTATTGAATGACCCTCACATATAAATTCCCCTTATTGAATGACCCTCACATATAAATTCCCCTCATTGAATGACTCTCACATATAAATTCCCCTTATTGAATGACCCTCACATATAAAATCCCCTTATTGAATGACCCTCACATATAAATTCCCCTCATTGAATGACCCTCACGTATAAATTCCCCTTATTGAATGACCCTCATATATGAATAAATTCCCCTTACTTATTGAATGACCCTCACATATAAATTCCCCTTATTGAATGACCGTCATATATAAATAAATTCCCCTTACTTATTGAATGACCCGCACATATAAATTCCCCTTATTGAATGACCCTCACATATAAATTCCCCTTATTGAATGACCCTCATATATAAATAAATTCCCTTTACTCATTGAATGACCCTCACATATGAATTCCCCTTATTGAATGACCCTCACATATAAATTCCCCTTATTGAATGACCCTCAGATATAAATAAATTCCCCTTACTTATTGAATGACCCTCACATATAAATTCCCCTTATTGAATGACCCTCACATATAAATTCCCCTTATTGAATGACCCTCACATATAAATTCCCCTTATTGAATGACCCTCATATATAAATAAATTCCCCTTACTTATTGAATGACCATCACATATAAATTCCCCCTATTGAATGACCCTCACATATAAATTCCCCTTATTGAATGACCCTCAGATATAATTTCCCCTTATTGAATGACCCTCATATATAAATAAATTCCCCTTACTTATTGAATGACCCTCACATATAAATTCCCCTAATAATGACCCTCATATATAAATAAATTCCCCTACTTATTGAATGACCCTCACGTATAAATTCCCCTTATTGAATGACACTCACATATAAATTCCCCTTATTGAATGACCCTCACATATAAATTCCCCTTATTGAATGACCCTCATATATAAATAAATTCCCCTTACTTATTGAATGACCCTCACATATAAATTCCCGTTGTTGAATGACCCTCACATGTAAATTCCCCTTATTGAATGACCCTCACATATAAATTCCCCTTATTGAATGACCCTCATATATAAATTCCCCTTATTGAATGACCCTCATATATAAATAAATTCCCCTTACTTATTGAATGACCCTCACATATAAATTCCCCTTATTGAATGACCCTCACATATAAATTCCCCTTATTGAATGACCCTCACATATAAATTCCCCTTATTGAATGACCCTCACATAAAATCCCCTTATTGAATGACCCTCACATATAAATTCCCCTTATTGAATGACCCTCACATATAAATTCCCCTTATTGAATGACCCTCACATATAAATTCCCCTTATTGAATGACCCACATATATGAATAAATTCCCCTTACTTATTGAATGACCCTCACATATAAATTCCCCTTATTGAATGATCCTCACATATAAAAATCCCCTTATTGAATGACCCTCACATATAAATTCCCTTTATTGAATGACCCTCACATATAAATTCCCCTTATTGAATAACCCTCATATATAAATAAATTCCTCTTACTTATTGGTTGACCCTCACCTATAAATTTCCCCTTATTGAATGACCCTCACATATAAATTCCCCTTATTGAATGACCCTCACATATAAATTCCCCTAACTGAATGACCCTAACATATAAATTCCCCTTATTGAATGACCCTCACATATAAATTCCCCTTATTGAATGACCCTCATATATGAATAAATGCCTCTTACTTATTGGATGACGCTCACATATAAATTCCCCTTATTGAATGACCCTCACATATAAATTCCCCTTATTGAATGACCCTCACATATAAATTCCCCTCATTGAATGACCCTCACATATAAATTCCCCTTATTGAATGACCCTCACATATAAATTCCCCTTATTGAATGACCCTCACATATAAAATCCCCTTATTGAATGACCCTCACATATAAATTCCCCTTATTGAATGACCCTCACATATAAATTCCCCTCATTGAATGACCCTCACATATAAATTCCCCTTATTGAATGACCCTCATATATAAATAAATTCCCCTTACTTATTGAATGACCCTCACATATAAATTCCCCTTATTGAATGACCCTCACATATAAATTCCCCTCATTGAATGACCCTCACATATAAATTCCCCTTATTGAATGACCCTTATATATAAATAAATTCCCCCTACTTATTGAATGACCCTCACATATAAATTCCCCTTATTGAATGACCCTCACATATAAATTCCACTTATTGAATGACCCACCTATCTGAATAAATTCCCCTTACTTATTGAATGACCCTCACATATAAATTCCCCTTATTGAATGACCCTCACATATAAAAATCCCCTTATTGAATGACCCTCACATATAATTTCCCCTTATTGAATGACCCTCACATATAAATTCCCCTTATTGAATAACCCTCACATATAAATAAATTCCTCTTACTTATTGGATAACCCTCACATATAAATTCCCCTTATTGAATGACCCTCACATATAAATTCCCCTTATTGAATGACCCTAACATATAAATTCCCCTTATTTAATGACCCTCACATATAAATTCCCCTTATTGAATGACCCTCACATATAAAATCCCCTTATTGAATGACCCTCACATATAAATTCCCCTTATTGAATGACCCTCACATATAAAATCCCCTTATTGAATGACCCTCACATATAAATTCCCCTCATTGAATGACCCTCATATATAAATAAATTCCCCTTACTTATTGAATGACCCTCACATATAAATTTTCCTTATTGAATGACCCTCACATATAAATTCCCCTTATTGAATGACCGTCATATATAAATAAATTCCCCTTACTTATTGAATGACCCGCACATATAAATTCCCCTTATTGAATGACCCTCACATATAAATTCCCCTTATTGAATGACCCTCAGATATAAATAAATTCCCCTTACTTATTGAATGACCCTCACATATAAATTCCCCTAACTGAATGACCCTCACATATAAATTCCCCTTATTGAATGACCCTCAGATATAAATAAATTCCCCTTACTTATTGAATGACCCTCATAATAAATTCCCCTTATTGAATGACCCTCACATATAAATTCCCCTTATTGAATGACCCTCATATATAAATAAATTCCCCTTACTTATTGAATGACCCTCACATATAAATTCCCCTTATTGAATGACACTCACATATAAATTCCCCTTATTGAATGTCCCTCACATATAAATTCCCCTTATTGAATGACCCTCATATATAAATAAATTCCCCTTACTTATTGAATGACCATCACATATAAATTCCCCTTATTGAATGACCCTCACATATAAATTCCCCTTCTTGAATGACCCTCAGATATAAATTCCCCTTATTGAATGACCCTCATATATGAATAAATTCCCCTTACTTATTGAATGACCCTCACATATAAATTCCCCTAATAATGACCCTCATATATAAATAAATTCCCCTTACTTATTGAATGACCCTCACGTATAAATTCCCCTTATTGAATGACCCTCACATATAAATTCCCCTCATTGAATGACCCTCACATATAAATTCCCCTTATTGAATGACCCTCACATATAAATTCCCCTTATTGAATGACCCTCACATATAAAATCCCCTTATTGAATGACCCTCACATATAAATTCCCCTTATTGAATGACCCTCATATATAAATAAATTCCCCTTACTTATTGAATGACCCTCACATATAAATTCCCCTTATTGAATGACCCTCACATATAAATTCCCCTCATTGAATGACCCTCACATATAAATTCCCCTTATTGAATGACCCTCACATATAAAATCCCCTTATTGAATGACCCTCACATATAAATTCCCCTCATTGAATGACCCTCACGTATAAATTCCCCTTATTGAATGACCCTCATATATGAATAAATTCCCCTTACTTATTGAATGACCCTCACATATAAATTCCCCTTATTGAATGACCGTCATATATAAATAAATTCCCCTTACTTATTGAATGACCCGCACATATAAATTCCCCTTATTGAATGACCCTCACATATAAATTCCCCTTATTGAATGACCCTCATATATAAATAAATTCCCTTTACTCATTGAATGACCCTCACATATGAATTCCCCTTATTGAATGACCCTCACATATAAATTCCCCTTATTGAATGACCCTCAGATATAAATAAATTCCCCTTACTTATTGAATGACCCTCACATATAAATTCCCCTTATTGAATGACCCTCACATATAAATTCCCCTTATTGAATGACCCTCACATATAAATTCCCCTTATTGAATGACCCTCATATATAAATAAATTCCCCTTACTTATTGAATGACCATCACATATAAATTCCCCCTATTGAATGACCCTCACATATAAATTCCCCTTATTGAATGACCCTCAGATATAATTTCCCCTTATTGAATGACCCTCATATATAAATAAATTCCCCTTACTTATTGAATGACCCTCACATATAAATTCCCCTAATAATGACCCTCATATATAAATAAATTCCCCTTACTTATTGAATGACCATCACATATAAATTCCCCTTATTGAATGACCCTCCCATATAAAATCCCCTTATTGAATGACCCTCACATATAAATTCCCCTCATTGAATGACCCTCACATATAAATTCCCCTTATTGAATGACCCTCACATATAAATTCCCCTTATTGAATGACCCTCACATATAAAATCCCCTTATTGAATGACCCTCACATATAAATTCCCCTTATTGAATGACCCTCATATATAAATAAATTCCCCTTACTTATTGAATGACCCTCACATATAAATTCCCCTTATTGAATGACCCTCACATATAAATTCCCCTCATTGAATGACTCTCACATATAAATTCCCCTTATTGAATGACCCTCACATATAAAATCCTCTTATTGAATGACCCTCACATATAAATTCCCCTCATTGAATGACCCTCACGTATAAATTCCCCTTATTGAATGACCCTCATATATGAATAAATTCCCCTTACTTATTGAATGACCCTCACATATAAATTCCCCTTATTGAATGACCCTCACATATAAATTCCCCTTAGTGAATAACCCTCACATATAAATAAATTCCTCTTACTTATTGGATGACCCTCACATATAAATTCCCCTTATTGAATGACCCTCACATATAAATTCCCCTTATTGAATGACCCTCACATATAAATTCCCCTTATTGAATGACCCTAACATATAAATTCCCCTTATTGAATGACCCTCACATATAAATTCCCCTTATTGAATGACCCTCATATATAAATAAATGCCTCTTACTTATTGGATGACGCTCACATATAAATTCCCCTTATTGAATGACCCTCACATATAAATTCCCCTTATTGAATGACCCTCCCATATAAAATCCCCTTATTGAATGACCCTCACATATAAATTCCCCTCATTGAATGACCCTCACATATAAATTCCCCTTATTGAATGACCCTCACATATAAATTCCCCTTATTGAATGACCCTCACATATAAAATCCCCTTATTGAATGACCCTCACATATAAATTCCCCTTATTGAATGACCCTCATATATAAATAAATTCCCCATACTTATTGAATGACCCTCACATATAAATTCCCCTTATTGAATGACCCTCACATATAAATTCCCCTCATTGAATGACCCTCACATATAAATTCCCCTTATTGAATGACCCTCACATATAAAATCCCCTTATTGAATGACCCTCACATATAAATTCCCCTCATTGAATGACCCTCACGTATAAATTCCCCTTATTGAATGACCCTCATATATGAATAAATTCCCCTTACTTATTGAATGACCCTCACATATAAATTCCCCTTATTGAATGACCGTCATATATAAATAAATTCCCCTTACTTATTGAATGACCCGCACATATAAATTCCCCTTATTGAATGACCCTCACATATAAATTCCCCTTATTGAATGACCCTCATATATAAATAAATTCCCTTTACTCATTGAATGACCCTCACATATGAATTCCCCTTATTGAATGACCCTCACATATAAATTCCCCTTATTGAATGACCCTCAGATATAAATAAATTCCCCTTACTTATTGAATGACCCTCACATATAAATTCCCCTTATTGAATGACCCTCACATATAAATTCCCCTTATTGAATGACCCTCACATATAAATTCCCCTTATTGAATGACCCTCATATATAAATAAATTCCCCTTACTTATTGAATGACCATCACATATAAATTCCCCCTATTGAATGACCCTCACATATAAATTCCCCTTATTGAATGACCCTCAGATATAATTTCCCCTTATTGAATGACCCTCATATATAAATAAATTCCCCTTACTTATTGAATGACCCTCACATATAAATTCCCCTAATAATGACCCTCATATATAAATAAATTCCCCTTACTTATTGAATGACCATCACATATAAATTCCCCTTATTGAATGACCCTCCCATATAAAATCCCCTTATTGAATGACCCTCACATATAAATTCCCCTCATTGAATGACCCTCACATATAAATTCCCCTTATTGAATGACCCTCACATATAAATTCCCCTTATTGAATGACCCTCACATATAAAATCCCCTTATTGAATGACCCTCACATATAAATTCCCCTTATTGAATGACCCTCATATATAAATAAATTCCCCTTACTTATTGAATGACCCTCACATATAAATTCCCCTTATTGAATGACCCTCACATATAAATTCCCCTCATTGAATGACTCTCACATATAAATTCCCCTTATTGAATGACCCTCACATATAAAATCCCCTTATTGAATGACCCTCACATATAAATTCCCCTCATTGAATGACCCTCACGTATAAATTCCCCTTATTGAATGACCCTCATATATGAATAAATTCCCCTTACTTATTGAATGACCCTCACATATAAATTCCCCTTATTGAATGACCGTCATATATAAATAAATTCCCCTTACTTATTGAATGACCCGCACATATAAATTCCCCTTATTGAATGACCCTCACATATAAATTCCCCTTATTGAATGACCCTCATATATAAATAAATTCCCTTTACTCATTGAATGACCCTCACATATGAATTCCCCTTATTGAATGACCCTCACATATAAATTCCCCTTATTGAATGACCCTCAGATATAAATAAATTCCCCTTACTTATTGAATGACCCTCACATATAAATTCCCCTTATTGAATGACCCTCACATATAAATTCCCCTTATTGAATGACCCTCACATATAAATTCCCCTTATTGAATGACCCTCATATATAAATAAATTCCCCTTACTTATTGAATGACCATCACATATAAATTCCCCCTATTGAATGACCCTCACATATAAATTCCCCTTATTGAATGACCCTCAGATATAATTTCCCCTTATTGAATGACCCTCATATATAAATAAATTCCCCTTACTTATTGAATGACCCTCACATATAAATTCCCCTAATAATGACCCTCATATATAAATAAATTCCCCTACTTATTGAATGACCCTCACGTATAAATTCCCCTTATTGAATGACACTCACATATAAATTCCCCTTATTGAATGACCCTCACATATAAATTCCCCTTATTGAATGACCCTCATATATAAATAAATTCCCCTTACTTATTGAATGACCCTCACATATAAATTCCCGTTGTTGAATGACCCTCACATGTAAATTCCCCTTATTGAATGACCCTCACATATAAATTCCCCTTATTGAATGACCCTCATATATAAATTCCCCTTATTGAATGACCCTCATATATAAATAAATTCCCCTTACTTATTGAATGACCCTCACATATAAATTCCCCTTATTGAATGACCCTCACATATAAATTCCCCTTATTGAATGACCCTCACATATAAATTCCCCTTATTGAATGACCCTCACATAAAATCCCCTTATTGAATGACCCTCACATATAAATTCCCCTTATTGAATGACCCTCACATATAAATTCCCCTTATTGAATGACCCTCACATATAAATTCCCCTTATTGAATGACCCACATATATGAATAAATTCCCCTTACTTATTGAATGACCCTCACATATAAATTCCCCTTATTGAATGATCCTCACATATAAAAATCCCCTTATTGAATGACCCTCACATATAAATTCCCTTTATTGAATGACCCTCACATATAAATTCCCCTTATTGAATAACCCTCATATATAAATAAATTCCTCTTACTTATTGGTTGACCCTCACCTATAAATTTCCCCTTATTGAATGACCCTCACATATAAATTCCCCTTATTGAATGACCCTCACATATAAATTCCCCTAACTGAATGACCCTAACATATAAATTCCCCTTATTGAATGACCCTCACATATAAATTCCCCTTATTGAATGACCCTCATATATGAATAAATGCCTCTTACTTATTGGATGACGCTCACATATAAATTCCCCTTATTGAATGACCCTCACATATAAATTCCCCTTATTGAATGACCCTCACATATAAATTCCCCTCATTGAATGACCCTCACATATAAATTCCCCTTATTGAATGACCCTCACATATAAATTCCCCTTATTGAATGACCCTCACATATAAAATCCCCTTATTGAATGACCCTCACATATAAATTCCCCTTATTGAATGACCCTCACATATAAATTCCCCTCATTGAATGACCCTCACATATAAATTCCCCTTATTGAATGACCCTCATATATAAATAAATTCCCCTTACTTATTGAATGACCCTCACATATAAATTCCCCTTATTGAATGACCCTCACATATAAATTCCCCTCATTGAATGACCCTCACATATAAATTCCCCTTATTGAATGACCCTTATATATAAATAAATTCCCCCTACTTATTGAATGACCCTCACATATAAATTCCCCTTATTGAATGACCCTCACATATAAATTCCACTTATTGAATGACCCACCTATCTGAATAAATTCCCCTTACTTATTGAATGACCCTCACATATAAATTCCCCTTATTGAATGACCCTCACATATAAAAATCCCCTTATTGAATGACCCTCACATATAATTTCCCCTTATTGAATGACCCTCACATATAAATTCCCCTTATTGAATAACCCTCACATATAAATAAATTCCTCTTACTTATTGGATAACCCTCACATATAAATTCCCCTTATTGAATGACCCTCACATATAAATTCCCCTTATTGAATGACCCTAACATATAAATTCCCCTTATTTAATGACCCTCACATATAAATTCCCCTTATTGAATGACCCTCACATATAAAATCCCCTTATTGAATGACCCTCACATATAAATTCCCCTTATTGAATGACCCTCACATATAAAATCCCCTTATTGAATGACCCTCACATATAAATTCCCCTCATTGAATGACCCTCATATATAAATAAATTCCCCTTACTTATTGAATGACCCTCACATATAAATTTTCCTTATTGAATGACCCTCACATATAAATTCCCCTTATTGAATGACCGTCATATATAAATAAATTCCCCTTACTTATTGAATGACCCGCACATATAAATTCCCCTTATTGAATGACCCTCACATATAAATTCCCCTTATTGAATGACCCTCAGATATAAATAAATTCCCCTTACTTATTGAATGACCCTCACATATAAATTCCCCTAACTGAATGACCCTCACATATAAATTCCCCTTATTGAATGACCCTCAGATATAAATAAATTCCCCTTACTTATTGAATGACCCTCATAATAAATTCCCCTTATTGAATGACCCTCACATATAAATTCCCCTTATTGAATGACCCTCATATATAAATAAATTCCCCTTACTTATTGAATGACCCTCACATATAAATTCCCCTTATTGAATGACACTCACATATAAATTCCCCTTATTGAATGTCCCTCACATATAAATTCCCCTTATTGAATGACCCTCATATATAAATAAATTCCCCTTACTTATTGAATGACCATCACATATAAATTCCCCTTATTGAATGACCCTCACATATAAATTCCCCTTCTTGAATGACCCTCAGATATAAATTCCCCTTATTGAATGACCCTCATATATGAATAAATTCCCCTTACTTATTGAATGACCCTCACATATAAATTCCCCTAATAATGACCCTCATATATAAATAAATTCCCCTTACTTATTGAATGACCCTCACGTATAAATTCCCCTTATTGAATGACACTCACATATGAATTCCCCTTATTGAATGACCCTCACATATAAATTCCCCTTATTGAATGACCCTCATATATATATAAATTCCCCTTACTTATTGAATGACCCTCACATATAAATTCCCCTTGTTGAATGACCCTCACATATAAATTCCCCTTATTGAATGACCCTCACATATAAATTCCCCTTATTGAATGACCCTCATATATAAATAAATTCCCCTTACTTATTGAATGACCCTCACATATAAATTCCACGTATTGAATGACCCTCACATATAAAATCCCCTTATTGAATGACCCTCATATATAAATAAATTCCCCTTACTTATTGAATGACCCTCACAT
The DNA here is from genome assembly GCA_963585895.1 of Sepioteuthis lessoniana. NCBI lineage: Eukaryota > Metazoa > Mollusca > Cephalopoda > Myopsida > Loliginidae > Sepioteuthis > Sepioteuthis lessoniana. Next base: position 71,214 of record OY757908.1, on the reverse strand, counting down.
ATAAATTCCCCTTATTGAATGACCCTTACATATAAATTCCCCTTATTGAATGACCCTCACATATAAATTCCACTAATTGAATGACCCACATATATGAATACATTTCCTTTACTTATTGAATGACCCTCAAATATAAATTCCCCTTATTGAATGACCCTCACATATAAATTCCCCTTATTGAATAACACTCATATATAAATAAATTCCTGTTACTTATTGAATGACCCTCACATATAAATTCCCCTTATTGAATGACCCTCACATATAAATTCCCCTTATTGAATGACCTTCATATATAAATAAATTCCCCTTACTTATTGAATGACCCTCACATATAAATTCCCCTTATTGAATGACCCTCACATATAAATTCCCCTTATGGAATGACCCTCACATATAAATTCCCCTTATTGAATGACCTTCATATATAAATAAATTTCTCTTACTTATTGAATGACCCTCACCTATAAATTCCCCTCATTGAATGACCCTCACATATAAATTCCCCTTATTGAATGACCCTCACATATAAATTCCCCTTATTGAATGACCCTCACATATAAATTCCCCTTATTGAATGACCCTCATATATAAATAAATTCCTCTTACTTATTGGATGACCCTCACCTATAAATTCCCCTCATTGAATGACCCTCACATATAAATTCCCCTTATTGAATGACCTTCATATATAAATAAATTCCCCTTACTTGTTGAATGACCCTCACATATAAATTCCCCTTATTGAATGACCCTCACATATAAATTCCCTTATTGAATGACCCTCACATATAATTTCCCCTTATTGAATGACCTTCACATATAAATTCCACTTATTGAATGACCCACATATATGAATAAATTCCCCTTACTTATTGAATGACCCTCACATATAAATTCCCCTTATAGAATGACCCTCATATATAAATAAATTCTTACTTATTGAATGACCCTCACATATAAATAAATTCCCCTTACTTATTGAATGACCCTCACATATAAATTACCCTTATTGAATAACCCTCACATATAAATATCCCTCGTTGAATGACTCTCATATATAAATAAATTCCCCTTACTTTTTGAATGACCCTCACATATAAATTCCCCTTGTTGAATGACCCTCACTTATAAATTCCCCTTACTGAATGACCCTCACATATAAATTCCCTTTATTGAATGACCCTCATATATAAATTCCCCTTATTGAATGACCCTCACATATAAATTCCCCTTATTGAATGACCCTCACATATAAATTCCCCTTATTGAATGACCCTCAAATATAAATTCCCCTCATTGAATGATCCTCACATATAAATTCCCCTTATTGAATAACCCTCACATATAAATAAATTCCTCTTACTTATTGGATGACCCTCACATATAAATTCCCCTTATTGAATGACCCTCACATATAAATTCCCCTTATTGAATGACCCTCACATATAAATTCCCCTTATTGAATGACCCTAACATATAAATTCCCCTTATTGAATGACCCTCACATATAAATTCCCCTTATTGAATGACCCTCATATATAAATAAATGCCTCTTACTTATTGGATGACGCTCACATATAAATTCCCCTTATTGGATGACCCTCACATATAAATTCCCCTTATTGAATGACCCTCCCATATAAAATCCCCTTATTGAATGACCCTCACATATAAATTCCCCTTATTGAATGACCCTCATATATAAATAAATTTCCCTTACTTATTGAATGACCATCACATATAAATTCCCCCTATTGAATGACCCTCACATATAAATTCCCCTTATTGAATGACCCTCAGATATAAATTCCCCTTATTGAATGACCCTCATATATAAATAAATACCCCTTACTTATTGAATGACCCTCACATATAAATTCCCCTTATTGAATGACACTCACATATAAATTCCCCTTATTGAATGACCCTCACATATAAATTCCCCTTATTGAATGACCCTCATATATAAATAAATTCCCCTTACTTATTGAATGACCCTCACATATAAATTCCCCTTGTTGAATGACCCTCACATGTAAATTCCCCTTATTGAATGACCCTCACATATAAATTCCCCTTATTGAATGACCCTCATATATAAATTCCCCTTATTGAATGACCCTCATATATAAATAAATTCCCCTTACTTATTGAATGACCCTCACATATAAATTCCCCTTATTGAATGACCCTCACATATAAATTCCCCTTATTGAATGACCCTCACATATAAATTCCCCTAACTGAATGACCCTAACATATAAATTCCCCTTATTGAATGACCCTCACATATAAATTCCCCTTATTGAATGACCCTCATATATAAATAAATGCCTCTTACTTATTGGATGACGCTCACATATAAATTCCCCTTATTGAATGACCCTCACATATAAAATCCCCTTATTGAATGACCCTCACATATAAATTCCCCTCATTGAATGACCCTCACATATAAATTCCCCTTATTGAATGACCCTCACATATAAATTCCCCTTATTGAATGACCCTCACATATAAATTCCCCTTATTGACTGACCCTAACATATAAATTCCCCTTATTGAATGACCCTCACATATAAATTCCCCTTATTGAATGACCCTCACATATAAATTCCCCTTATTGAATAACCCTCATATATAAATAAATTCCTCTTACTTATTGGATGACCCTCACATATAAATTCCCCTTATTGAATGACCCTCACATATAAATTCCCCTTATTGAATGACCCTCACATATAAATTCCCCTTATTGAATGACCCTAACCTATAAATTCCCCTTATTGAATGACCCTCACATATAAATTCCCCTTATTGATTGACCCTTATATATAAATAAATGCCTCTTACTTATTGGATGACGCTCACATATAAATTCCCCTTATGGAATAACCCTCACATATAAATTCCCCTTATTGAATGACCCTCACATATAAAATCCCCTTATTGAATGACCCTCTCATATAAATTCCCCTCATTGAATGACCCTCACATATAAATTCCCCTTATTGAATGACCCTCACATATAAATTCCCCTTATTGAATGACCCTCACATAAAATCCCCTTATTGAATGACCCTCACATATAAATTCCCCTTATTGAATGTCCCTCACATATAAAATCCACTTATTGAATGACCCTTACATATAAATTCCCCTCATTGAATGACCCTCACATATAAAAATCCCCTTATTGAATGACCCTCACATATAAATTCCCCTTATTGAATGACCCTCACATATAAATTCCCCTTATTGAATAACCCTCACATATAAATAAATTCCTCTTACTTATTGGATGACCCTCACATATAAATTCCCCTTATTGAATGACCCTCATATATAAATTCCCCTTATTGAATGACCCTCATAAATAAATAAATTCCCCTTACTTATTGAATGACCCTCACATATAAATTCCCCTTATTGAATGACCCTCACATATAAATTCCCCTTATTGAATGACCCTCATATATAAATAAATTCCCCTTACTTATTGAATGACCCTCACATATAAATTCCCCTTATTGAATGACGCTCACATATAAATTCCCCTTATTGAATGACCCTCATATAAATTCCCCTTATTGAATGACCCTCATATATAAATAAATTCCCCTTACTTATTGAATGACCCTCACATATAAATTCCCTTTATTGAATGACCCTCACATATAAATTCCCCTTATTGAATGACCCTCACATATAAATTCCCTTTATTGAATGACCCTCACATAAAATCCCCTTATTGAATGACCCTCACATATAAATTCCCCTTATTGAATGACCCTCACATATAAAATCCCCTTATTGAATGACCCTCACATATTAATTCCCCTCACTGAATGACCCTCACATATAAATTCCACTTATTGAATGACCCACATATATGAATAAATTCCCCTTACTTATTGAATGACCCTCACATATAAATTCCCCTTATTGAATGACCCTCACATATAAATTCCCCTTATTGAATGACCCTCACATATAAATTCCCCTCATTGAATGACCCTCACATATAAATTCCCCTTATTGAATGACCCTTATATATAAATAAATTCCCCTTACTTATTGAATGACCCTCACATATAAATTCCCCTTATTGAATGACCCTCACATATAAATTCCACTTATTGAATGACCCACATATATGAATAAATTCCCCTTACTTATTGAATGACCCTCACATATATATTCCCCTTATTGAATGACCCTCACATATAAAAATCCCCTTATTGAATGACCCTCACATATAAATTCCCCTTATTGAATGACCCTCACATATAAATTCCCCTTATTGAATAACCCTCATATATAAATAAATTCCTCTTACTTATTGGATGACCCTCACATATAAATTTCCCCTTATTGAATGACCCTCACATATAAATTCCCCTTATTGAATGACCCTCACATATAAATTCCCCTAACTGAATGACCCTAACATATAAATTCCCCTTATTGAATGACCCTCACATATAAATTCCCCTTATTGAATGACCCTCATATATAAATAAATGCCTCTTACTTATTGGATGACGCTCACATATAAATTCCCCTTATTGAATGACCCTCACATATAAATTCCCCTCATTGAATGACCCTCACATATAAATTCCCCTTATTGAATGACCCTCACATATAAAATCCCCTTATTGAATGACCCTCACATATAAATTCCCCTTATTGAATGACCCTCACATATAAATTCCCCTCATTGAATGACCCTCACATATAAATTCCCCTTATTGAATGACCCTCATATATAAATAAATTCCCCTTACTTATTGAATGACCCTCACATATAAATTCCCCTTATTGAATGACCCTCACATATAAATTCCCCTCATTGAATGACCCTCACATATAAATTCCCCTTATTGAATGACCCTTATATATAAATAAATTCCCCCTACTTATTGAATGACCCTCACATATAAATTCCCCTTATTGAATGACCCTCACATATAAATTCCACTTATTGAATGACCCACATATCTGAATAAATTCCCCTTACTTATTGAATGACCCTCACATATAAATTCCCCTTATTGAATGACCCTCACATATAAAAATCCCCTTATTGAATGACCCTCACATAAAAATTCCCCTTATTGAATGACCCTCACATATAAATTCCCCTTATTGAATAACCCTCACATATAAATAAATTCCTCTTACTTATTGGATGACCCTCACATATAAATTCCCCTTATTGAATGACCCTCACATATAAATTCCCCTTATTGAATGACCCTAACATATAAATTCCCCTTATTGAATAACCCTCACATATAAATAAATTCCTCTTACTTATTGGATGACCCTCACATATAAATTCCCCTTATTGAATGACCCTCACATATAAATTCCCCTTATTGAATGACCCTCACATATAAATTCCCCTTATTGAATAACCCTCACATATAAATAAATTCCTCTTACTTATTGAATGACCCTCACATATAAATTCGCCTTATTGAATGACCCTCACATATAAATTCCCCTTATTGAATGACCCTAACATATAAATTCCCCTTATTGAATGACCCTCACATATAAATTCCCCTTATTGAATGACCCTCATATATAAATAAATGCCTCTTACTTATTGGATGACGCTCACATATAAATTCCCCTTATTGAATGACCCTCACATATAAATTCCCCTTATTGAATGACCCTCCCATATAAAATCCCCTTATTGAATGACCCTCACATATAAATTCCCCTCATTGAATGACCCTCACATATAAATTCCCCTTATTGAATGACCCTCACATATAAATTCCCCTTATTGAATGACCCTCACATATAAAATCCCCTTATTGAATGACCCTCACATATAAATTCCCCTTATTGAATGACCCTCACATATAAATTCCCCTCATTGAATGACCCTCACATATAAATTCCCCTTATTGAATGACCCTTATATATAAATAAATTCCCCTTACTTATTGAATGACCCTCACATATAAATTCCCCTTATTGAATGACCCTCACATATAAATTCCACTTATTGAATGACCCACATATATGAATAAATTCCCCTTACTTATTGAATGACCCTCACATATAAATTCCCCTTATTGAATGACCCTCACATATAAAAATCCCCTTATTGAATGACCCTCACATATAAATTCCCCTTATTGAATGACCCTCACATATAAATTCCCCTTATTGAATAACCCTCATATATAAATAAATTCCTCTTACTTATTGGATGACCCTCACATATAAATTTCCCCTTATTGAATGACCCTCACATATAAATTCCCCTTATTGAATGACCCTCACATATAAATTCCCCTAACTGAATGACCCTAACATATAAATTCCCCTTATTGAATGACCCTCACATATAAATTCTCCTTATTGAATGACCCTCATATATAAATAAATGCCTCTTACTTATTGGATGACGCTCACATATAAATTCCCCTTATTGAATGACCCTCACATATAAATTCCCCTCATTGAATGACCCTCACATATAAATTCCCCTTATTGAATGACCCTCACATATAAAATCCCCTTATTGAATGACGCTCACATATAAATTCCCCTTATTGAATGACCCTCACATATAAATTCCCCTCATTGAATGACCCTCACATATAAATTCCCCTTATTGAATGACCCTCATATATAAATAAATTCCCCTTACTTATTGAATGACCCTCACATATAAATTCCCCTTATTGAATGACCCTCACATATAAATTCCCCTCATTGAATGACCCTCACATATAAATTCCCCTTATTGAATGACCCTTATATATAAATAAATTCCCCCTACTTATTGAATGACCCTCACATATAAATTCCCCTTATTGAATGACCCTCACATATAAATTCCACTTATTGAATGACCCACATATCTGAATAAATTCCCCTTACTTATTGAATGACCCTCACATATAAATTCCCCTTATTGAATGACCCTCACATATAAAAATCCCCTTATTGAATGACCCTCACATAAAAATTCCCCTTATTGAATGACCCTAACATATAAATTCCCCTTATTGAATAACCCTCACATATAAATAAATTCCTCTTACTTATTGGATGACCCTCACATATAAATTCCCCTTATTGAATGACCCTCACATATAAATTCCCCTTATTGAATGACCCTCACATATAAATTCCCCTTATTGAATGACCCTAACATATAAATTCCCCTTATTGAATGACCCTCACATATAAATTCCCCTTATTGAATGACCCTCATATATAAATAAATGCCTCTTACTTATTGGATGACGCTCACATATAAATTCCCCTTATTGAATGACCCTCACATATAAATTCCCCTTATTGAATGACCCTCCCATATAAAATCCCCTTATTGAATGACCCTCACATATAAATTCCCCTCATTGAATGACCCTCACATATAAATTCCCCTTATTGAATGACCCTCACATATAAATTCCCCTTATTGAATGACCCTCACATATAAATTCCCCTTATTGAATGACCCTCACATATAAAATCCCCTTATTGAATGACCCTCACATATAAATTCCCCTCATTGAATGACCCTCACGTATAAATTCCCCTTATTGAATGACCCTCATATATGAATAAATTCCCCTTACTTATTGAATGACCCTCACATATAAATTCCCCTTATTGAATGACCCTCACATATAAATTCCCCTTATTGAATGACCGTCATATATAAATAAATTCCCCTTACTTATTGAATGACCCGCACATATAAATTCCCCTTATTGAATGACCCTCACATATAAATTCCCCTTATTGAATGACCCTCATATATAAATAAATTCCCTTTACTCATTGAATGACCCTCACATATGAATTCCCCTTATTGAATGACCCTCACATATAAATTCCCCTTATTGAATGACCCTCAGATATAAATAAATTCCCCTTACTTATTGAATGACCCTCACATATAAATTCCCCTTATTGAATGACCCTCACATATAAATTCCCCTTATTGAATGACCCTCACATATAAATTCCCCTTATTGAATGACCCTCATATATAAATAAATTCCCCTTACTTATTGAATGACCATCACATATAAATTCCCCCTATTGAATGACCCTCACATATAAATTCCCCTTATTGAATGACCCTCAGATATAATTTCCCCTTATTGAATGACCCTCATATATAAATAAATTCCCCTTACTTATTGAATGACCCTCACATATAAATTCCCCTAATAATGACCCTCATATATAAATAAATTCCCCTACTTATTGAATGACCCTCACGTATAAATTCCCCTTATTGAATGACACTCACATATAAATTCCCCTTATTGAATGACCCGCACATATAAATTCCCCTTATTGAATGACCCTCATATATAAATTCCCCTTATTGAATGAGCCTCATATATAAATAAATTCCCCTTACTTATTGAATGACCCTCACATATAAATTCCCCTTATTGAATGACCCTCACATATAAATTCCCCTTATTGAATGACCCTCACATATAAATTCCCCTTATTGAATGACCCTCACATAAAATCCCCTTATTGAATGACCCTCACATATAAATTCCCCTCATTGAATGACCCTCACATATAAATTCCACTTATTGAATGACCCACATATATGAATAAATTCCCCTTACTTATTGAATGACACTCACATATAAATTCCCCTTATTGAATGATCCTCACATATAAAAATCCCCTTATTGAATGACCCTCACATATAAATTCCCTTTATTGAATGACCCTCACATATAAATTCCCCTTATTGAATAACCCTCATATATAAATAAATTCCTCTTACTTATTGGTTGACCCTCACCTATAAATTTCCCCTTATTGAATGACCCTCACATATAAATTCCCCTTATTGAATGACCCTCACATATAAATTCCCCTAACTGAATGACCCTAACATATAAATTCCCCTTATTGAATGACCCTCACATATAAATTCCCCTTATTGAATGACCCTCATATATGAATAAATGCCTCTTACTTATTGGATGACGCTCACATATAAATTCCCCTTATTGAATGACCCTCACATATAAAATCCCCTTATTGAATGACCCTCACATATAAATTCCCCTCATTGAATGACCCTCACATATAAATTCCCCTTATTGAATGACCCTCACATATAAATTCCCCTTATTGAATGACCCTCACATATAAAATCCCCTTATTGAATGACCGTCACATATAAATTCCCCTTATTGAATGACCCTCACATATAAATTCCCCTCATTAAATGACCCTCACATATAAATTCCCCTTATTGAATGACCCTCATATATAAATAAATTCCCCTTACTTATTGAATGACCCTCACATATAAATTCCCCTTAGTGAATGACCCTCACATATAAATTCCCCTCATTGAATGACCCTCACATATAAATTCCCCTTATTGAATGACCCTTATATATAAATAAATTCCCCCTACTTATTGAATGACCCTCACATATAAATTCCCCTTATTGAATGACCCTCACATATAAATTCCACTTATTGAATGACCCACATATCTGAATAAATTCCCCTTACTTATTGAATGACCCTCACATATAAATTCCCCTTATTGAATGACCCTCACATATAAAAATCCCCTTATTGAATGACCCTCACATATAAATTCCCCTTATTGAATGACCCTCACATATAAATTCCCCTTATTGAATAACCCTCACATATAAATAAATTCCTCTTACTTATTGGATAACCCTCACATATAAATTCCCCTTATTGAATGACCCTCACATATAAATTCCCCTTATTGAATGACCCTAACATATAAATTCCCCTTATTTAATGACCCTCACATATAAATTCCCCTTATTGAATGACCCTCAGATATAAATAAATTCCCCTTACTTATTGAATGACCCTCACATATAAATTCCCCTAACTGAATGACCCTCACATATAAATTCCCCTTATTGAATGACCCTCAGATATAAATAAATTCCCCTTACTTATTGAATGACCCTCATAATAAATTCCCCTTATTGAATGACCCTCACATATAAATTCCCCTTATTGAATGACCCTCATATATAAATAAATTCCCCTTACTTATTGAATGACCCTCACATATAAATTCCCCTTATTGAATGACACTCACATATAAATTCCCCTTATTGAATGACCCTCACATATAAATTCCCCTTATTGAATGACCCTCATATATAAATAAATTCCCCTTACTTATTGAATGACCATCACATATAAATTCCCCTTATTGAATGACCCTCACATATAAATTCCCCTTCTTGAATGACCCTCAGATATAAATTCCCCTTATTGAATGACCCTCATATATGAATAAATTCCCCTTACTTATTGAATGACCCTCACATATAAATTCCCCTAATAATGACCCTCATATATAAATAAATTCCCCTTACTTATTGAATGACCCTCACGTATAAATTCCCCTTATTGAATGACACTCACATATGAATTCCCCTTATTGAATGGCCCTCACATATAAATTCCCCTTATTGAATGACCCTCATATATATATAAATTCCCCTTACTTATTGAATGACCCTCACATATAAATTCCCCTTATTGAATGACCCTCACATATAAATTCCCCTTATTGAATGACCCTCATATATAAATAAATTCCCCTTACTTATTGAATGACCCTCACATATAAATTCCACTTATTGAATGACCCTCACATATAAAATCCCCTTATTGAATGACCCTCATATATAAATAAATTCCCCTTACTTATTGAATGACCCTCACATATAAATTCCCCTTATTGAATGACCCTTACATATAAATTCCCCTTATTGAATGACCCTCACATATAAATTCCACTAATTGAATGACCCACATATATGAATACATTTCCCTTACTTATTGAATGACCCTCACATATAAATTCCCCTTATTGAATGACCCTCACATATAAATTCCCCTTATTGAATAACACTCATATATAAATAAATTCCTGTTACTTATTGAATGACCCTCACATATAAATTCCCCTTATTGAATGACCCTCACATATAAATTCCCCTTATTGAATGACCTTCATATATAAATAAATTCTCCTTACTTACTGAATGACCCTCACATATAAATTCCCCTTATTGAATGACCCTCACATATAAATTCCCCTTATGGAATGACCCTCACATATAAATTCCCCTTATTGAATGACCTTCATATATAAATAAATTTCTCTTACTTATTGAATGACCCTCACCTATAAATTCCCCTCATTGAATGACCCTCACATATAAATTCCCCTTATTGAATGACCCTCACATATAAATTCCCCTTATTGAATGACCCTCACATATAAATTCCCCTTATTGAATGACCCTCATATATAAATAAATTCCTCTTACTTATTGGATGACCCTCACCTATAAATTCCCCTCATTGAATGACCCTCACATATAAATTCCACTTATTGAATGACCTTCATATATAAATAAATTCCCCTTACTTGTTGAATGACCCTCACATATAAATTCCCCTTATTGAATGACCCTCACATATAAATTCCCTTATTGAATGACCCTCACATATAAATTCCCCTTATTGAATGACCTTCACATATAAATTCCACTTATTGAATGACGCACATATATGAATAAATTCCCCTTACTTATTGAATGACCCTCACATATAAATTCCCCTTATAGAATGACCCTCATATATAAATAAATTCTTACTTATTGAATGACCCTCACATATAAATAAATTCCCCTTACTTATTGAATGACCCTCACATATAAATTACCCTTATTGAATAACCCTCACATATAAATATCCCTCGTTGAATGACTCTCATATATAAATAAATTCCCCTTACTTTTTGAATGACCCTCACATATAAATTCCCCTTGTTGAATGACCCTCACTTATAAATTCCCCTTACTGAATGACCCTCACATATAAATTCCCTTTATTGAATGACCCTCACATATAAAATCCCCTTATTGAATGACCCTCATATATAAATTCCCCTTATTGAATGACCCTCACATATAAATTCCCCTTATTGAATGACCCTCAAATATAAATTCCCCTCATTGAATGATCCTCACATATAAATTCCCCTTATTGAATAACCCTCACATATAAATAAATTCCTCTTACTTATTGGATGACCCTCACATATAAATTCCCCTTATTGAATGACCCTCACATATAAATTCCCCTTATTGAATGACCCTCACATATAAATTCCCCTTATTGAATGACCCTAACATATAAATTCCCCTTATTGAATGACCCTCACATATAAATTCCCCTTATTGAATGACCCTCATATATAAATAAATGCCTCTTACTTATTGGATGACGCTCACATATAAATTCCCCTTATTGGATGACCCTCACATATAAATTCCCCTTATTGAATGACCCTCCCATATAAAATCCCCTTATTGAATGACCCTCACATATAAATTCCCTTTATTGAATGACCCTCATATATAAATAAATTCCCCTTACTTATTGAATGACCATCACATATAAATTCCCCCTATTGAATGACCCTCACATATAAATTCCCCTTATTGAATGACCCTCAGATATAAATTCCCCTTATTGAATGACCCTCATATATAAATAAATTCCCCTTACTTATTGAATGACCCTCACATATAAATTCCCCTTATTGAATGACCCTCACGTATAAATTCCCCTTATTGAATGACCCTCACATATAAATTCCCCTTATTGAATGACCCTCATATATAAATAAATTCCCCTTACTTATTGAATGACCCTCACATATAAATTCCCCTTGTTGAATGACCCTCACATGTAAATTCCCCTTATTGAATGACCCTCACATATAAATTCCCCTTATTGAATGACCCTCATATATAAATTCCCCTTATTGAATGACCCTCATATATAAATAAATTCCCCTTACTTATTGAATGACCCTCACATATAAATTCCCCTTATTGAATGACCCTCACATATAAATTCCCCTTATTGAATGACCCTCACATATAAATTCCCCTAACTGAATGACCCTAACATATAAATTCCCCTTATTGAATGACCCTCATATATAAATAAATGCCTCTTACTTATTGGATGACGCTCACATATAAATTCCTCTTATTGAATGACCCTCACATATAAAATCCCCTTATTGAATGACCCTCACATATAAATTCCCCTCATTGAATGACCCTCACATATAAATTCCCCTTATTGAATGACCCTCACATATAAATTCCCCTCATTGAATGACCCTCACGTATAAATTCCCCTTATTGAATGACCCTTATATATAAATAAATTCCCCCTACTTATTGAATGACCCTCACATATAAATTCCCCTTATTGAATGACCCTCACATATAAATTCCACTTATTGAATGACCCACATATCTGAATAAATTCCCCTTACTTATTGAATGACCCTCACATATAAACTCCCCTTATTGAATGACCCTCACATATAAAAATCCCCTTATTGAATGACCCTCACATATAAATTCCCCTTATTGAATGACCCTCACATATAAATTCCCCTTATTGAATAACCCTCACATATAAATAAATTCCTCTTACTTATTGGATGACCCTCACATATAAATTCCCCTTATTGAATGACCCTCACATATAAATTCCCCTTATTGAATGACCCTCACATATAAATTCCCCTTATTGAATGACCCTCATATATAAATAAATGCCTCTTACTTATTGGATGACGCTCACATATAAATTCCCCTTATTGAATGACCCTCACATATAAATTCCCCTTATTAAATGACCCTCCCACATAAAATCCCCTTATTGAATGACCCTCACATATAAATTCCCCTTATTGAATGACCCTCACATATAAATTCCCCTTATTGAATGACCCTCACATATAAAATCCCCTTATTGAATGACCCTCACATATAAATTCCCCTTATTGAATGACCCTCACATATAAAATCCCCTTATTGAATGACCCTCACATATAAATTCCCCTCATTGAATGACCCTCACGTATAAATTACCCTTATTGAATGACCCTCATATATGAATAAATTCCCCTTACTTATTGAATGACCCTCACATATAAATTCCCCTTATTGAATGACCCTCACATATAAATTCCCCTTATTGAATGACCCTCATATATAAATAAATTCCCCTTACTTATTGAATGACCCTCACATATAAATTCCCCTTATTGAATGACCCTCACATATAAATTCCCCTTATCGAATGACCCTCAGATATAAATAAATTCCCCTTACTTATTGAATGACCCTCATAATAAATTCTCCTTATTGAATGACCCTCACGTATAAATTCCCCTTATTGAATGACCCTCATATATGAATAAATTCCCCTTACTTATTGAATGACCCTCACATATAAATTCCCCTTATTGAATGACCCTCACATATAAATTCCCCTTATTGAATGACCGTCATATATAAATAAATTCCCTTTACTTATTGAATGACCCGCACATATAAATTCCCCTTATATAATGACCCTCACCTATAAATTCCCCTTATTGAATGACCCTCATATATAAATAAATTCCCCTTACTTATTGAATGAGCCTCACATATAAATTCCCCTTATTGAATGACCCTCATATATAAATAAATTCCCCTTACTTATTGAATGACCATCACATATAAATTCCCCTTATTGAATGACCCTCACATATAAATTCCCCTTATTGAATGACCCTCAGATATAAATTCCCCTTATTGAATGACCCTCATATATAAATAAATTCCCCTTACTTATTGAATGACCCTCACATATAAATTCCCCTAATAATGACCCTCATATATAAATAAATTCCCCTTACTTATTGAATGACCCTCACGTATAAATTCCCCTTATTGAATGACACTCACATATGAATCCCCCTTATTGAATGACCCTTACATATAAATTCCCCTTATTGAATGACCCTCACATATAAATTCCACTAATTGAATGACCCACATATATGAATACATTTCCCTTACTTATTGAATGACCCTCACATATAAATTCCCCTTATTCAATGACCCTCATATATAAATAAATTCCCCTTACTTATTGAATGACCCTCACATATAAATTCCCCTTATTGAATGACCCTCACATATAAATTCCCCTTATTGAATAACACTCATATATAAATAAATTCCTGTTACTTATTGAATGACCCTCACATATAAATTCCCCTTATTGAATGACCCTCACATATAAATTCCCCTTATTGAATGACCTTCATATAAAAATAAATTCCCCTTACTTATTGAATGACCCTCACATATAAATTCCCCTTATTGAATGACCCTCACATATAAATTCCCCTTATGGAATGACCCTCACATATAAATTCCCCTTATTGAATGACCTTCATATATAAATAAATTTCTCTTACTTATTGAATGACCCTCACCTATAAATTCCCCTCATTGAATGACCCTCACATATAAATTCCCCTTATTGAATGACCCTCACATATAAATTCCCCTTATTGAATGACCCTCACATATAAATTCCCCTTATTGAATGACCCTCATATATAAATAAATTCCTCTTACTTATTGGATGACCCTCACCTATAAATTCCCCTCATTGAATGACCCTCACATATAAATTCCCCTTATTGAATGACCTTCATATATAAATAAATTCCCCTTACTTGTTGAATGACCCTCACATATAAATTCCCCTTATTGAATGACCCTCACATATAAATTCCCTTATTGAATGACCCTCACATATAAATTCCCCTTATTGAATGACCTTCACATATAAATTCCACTTATTGAATGACCCACATATATGAATAAATTCCCCTTACTTATTGAATGACCCTCACATATAAATTCCCCTTATTGAATGACCCTCATATACAAATAAATTCTTACTTATTGAATGACCCTCACATATAAATAAATTCCCCTTACTTATTGAATGACCCTCACATATAAATTCCCCTTATTGAATGACCGTCACATATAAATTCCCCTTATTGAATGACCCTCATATATAAATAAATTCCTCTTACTTATTGAATGACCCTCACATCTAAATTCCCCTTATTGAATGACCCTCACATATAAATTCCTCTTATTGAATAACCCCTCACATATAAATTCCCCTTATTGAATGACCCTCACATATAAATTCCCCTTATTGAATGACCCTCACATATAAATTCCCCTTATTGAATAACCCTAACATGTAAATTCCACTTATTGAATGACCCTCACATATAAATTCCCCGTATTGAATGATCCTCATATATTAATAAACTCCCCTTACTTATTGAATGACCCTAACATATAAATTCCCCTTATTGAATGACCCTCACATATAAATTCCCCTCATTGAATGATCCTCACGTATAAATTCCCCTTATTGAATGACCCTCATATATAAATAAATTCCCCTTTATTATTGAATGACTCTCACATATAAATTCCCTTTATTGAATGACCCTCATATCTGAATAAATTCCCCTTACTTATTGAATGACCCTCACATATAAATTCCCCTTATTGAATGACCCTCACATATAAATTCCCCTTACTTATTGAATGACCCTCACATATAAATTCCCCTTATTGAATGACCCTCACATATAAATTCCCCTTATTGAATGACCCTCACATATAAATTCCCTTTATTGAATGACCCTCACATATTAATTCCCCTTATAGAATGACCCTCATATATAAATAAATTCCTCTTACTTATTGAATGACCTCACCTATAAATTCCCCTCATTGAATGACCCTCACATATAAATTCCCCTTATTGAATGATCCTCACATATAAATTCCCCTTATTGAATGACCCTCACATATAAATTCCCCTTATTGAATGATCCTCACATATAAATTCCCCTTATTGAATGACCCTCACATATAAATTCCACTTATTGAATGACCCTCACATATAAAATCACCTTATTGAATGACCCTTACATATAAATTCCCCTTATTGAATGACCCTCACATACAAATTCCCCTTATTGAATGACCCTCATATATAAATAAATGCCTCTTACTTATTGGATGACGCTCACATATAAATTCCCCTTATTGAATGACCCTCACATATAAATTCCCGTTATTTAATGACCCTCATATATGAATAAATTCCTCTTACTTATTGAATGACCATCACATATAAATTCCCCTTATTGAATGACCCTCACATATAAATTCCCCTTATTGAATGACCCTCATATATGAATAAATTCCGCTTACTTATTGAATGACCCTCACATATAAATTCCCCTTATTGAATGACCCTCACATATAAATCCCGTTATTTAATGACCCTCATATATGAATAAATTCCTCTTACTTATTGAATGACCATCACATATAAATTCCCCTTATTGAATGACCCTCACATATAAATTCCCCTTATTGAATGACCCTCATATATGAATAAATTCCGCTTACTTATTGAATGACCCTCACATATAAATTCGCCTTATTGAATGATCCTCACATATAAATAAATTCCCCTTAATTATTGAATGATCCTCACATATAAATAAATTCACCTTACTTATTGAATGACCCTCACATATAAATTCCCCTTATTGAATGACCCTCATATATAAATAAATTCTCCTTACTTATTGAATGACCCTCACATATAAATTCCCCTTATTGAATGACCCTCATATATAAATAAATTTTCCTTACTTATTGAATGACCCTCATATATAAATTCCCCTTATTGAATTATCCTCATATATAACTTCCCCTTATTGAATGACCCTAACATATAAATTCCCCTTATTGAATGACCCTTACATATAAATTCCCCTTATTGAATGACTATCATATATAAATAAATTCCTCTTACTTATTGAATGACCCTCACCTATAAATTCCCCTGATTGAATGACCCTCACATATAAATTCCCCTTTTTGAATCACCCTCAAATATAAATTCCCCTTATTGAATGACCCTCACATATTAATTCCCCTTATTGAATCACCCTCATATATAAATAAATTCCTCTTACTTATTGAATGACCCTCACCTATAAATTCCCCTTATTGAATGACCCTCACATATAAATTCCCCTTATTGAATCACCCTCACATATAAATTACCCTTATTGAATGACCCTCACATATAAATAAATTCCCCTTACTTATTGAATGACCCTAACATATAAATTCCCCTCATTGAATGACCCTCACATATAAATTCCCCTTATTGAATGACCCTCACATATAAATTCCCCTTATTGAATGACCCTCATATATAAATAAATTCCCCTTACTTATTGAATGACCCTCACATATAAATTCCCCTTATTGAATGACCCTCACATATAAGTAAATTCCCCTTACTTATTGAATGACCCTCACATATAAATTTCCCTTATTGAATGACCCTCACATATAAATTCCCCTTATTGAATGATCCTCATATATAAATAAATTCTCCTTACTTATTGAATGACCCTCACATATTAATTCCCCTTATTGAATGACCCTCACATATAAATTCCCCTTATTGAATGAACCTCACATATAAAATTCCCCTTATTGAAAAACCCTCATATATAAATAAATTCCCCTTACTTATTGAATGACCCTCACATATAAATAAATTCCCCTTACTTATTGAATGACCCTCACATATAAATTACCCTTATTGAATGAACCTTACATATAAATTCCCCTTATTGAATAACCCTCATATATAAATAAATTCCCCTTACTTATTGAATGACCCTCACATATAAATTCCCCTTATTGAATGACCCTCATATATGAATAAATTCCCCTTACTTATTGAATGACCCTCACATATAAATTCCCCTTATTGAATGACCCTCACATATAAATTCCCCTTATTGAATAACCCTCATATATAAATAAATTCCCCTTAATTATTGAATGACCCTCACATATAAATTCCCCTTATTGAATAACCCTGATATATAAATAAATTCCCCTTACTTATTGAATGACCCTCACATATAAATAAATTCCCCTTACTTTTTGAATGACCCTCACATATAAATTACCCTTATAGAATGACCCTCACATATAAATTCCCCTTATTGAATGAACCTCACATATAAATTCCCCTTATTGAATAACCCTCATATATAAATAAATTCCCCTTACTTATTGAATGACCCTCACATATAAATTCACCTTATTGAATGACCCTCCTATATAAATAAATTCCCCTTACTTATTGAATGACCCTCACATATAAATTCCCCTTATTGAATGACCCTCACATATAAATTCCCCTTATTGAATAACCCTCATATATAAATAAATTCCCCTTACTTATTGAATGACCCTCACATATAAATAAATTTCCCTTACTTATTGAATGACCCTCACATATAAATTCCCCTTATTGAATGACCCTCACATATAAATTCCCCTTATTGAATGACCCTCACATATAAAATCCCCTTATTGAATGACCCTCATATATAAATTCCCCTTATTGAATGACCCTCACATATAAATTCCCCTTATTGAATGACCCTCATATATAAATTCCCCTTATTGAATGACCCTCACATATAAATTCCCCTCATTGAATGATCCTCACGTATAAATTCCCCTTATTGAATGACCCTCATATATAAATAAATTCCCCTTTATTATTGAATGACTCTCACATATAAATTCCCTTTATTGAATGACCCTCATATCTGAATAAATTCCCCTTACTTATTGAATGACCCTCACATATAAATTCCCCTTATTGAATGACCCTCACATATAAATTCCCCTTACTTATTGAATGACCCTCACATATAAATTCCCCTTATTGAATGACCCTCACATATAAATTCCCCTTATTGAATGACCCTCACATATAAATTCCCTTTATTGAATGACCCTCACATATTAATTCCCCTTATAGAATGACCCTCATATATAAATAAATTCCTCTTACTTATTGAATGACCCTCACCTATAAATTCCCCTCATTGAATGACCCTCACATATAAATTCCCCTTATTGAATGACCCTCACATATAAATTCCCCTTATTGAATGATCCTCACATATAAATTCCCCTTATTGAATGACCCTCACATATAAATTCCACTTATTGAATGACCCTCACATATAAAATCACCTTATTGAATGACCCTTACATATAAATTCCCCTTATTGAATGACCCTCACATACAAATTCCCCTTATTGAATGACCCTCATATATAAATAAATGCCTCTTACTTATTGGATGACGCTCACATATAAATTCCCCTTATTGAATGACCCTCACATATAAATTCCCGTTATTTAATGACCCTCATATATGAATAAATTCCTCTTACTTATTGAATGACCATCACATATAAATTCCCCTTATTGAATGACCCTCACATATAAATTCCCCTTATTGAATGACCCTCATATATGAATAAATTCCGCTTACTTATTGAATGACCCTCACATATAAATTCCCCTTATTGAATGACCCTCACATATAAATTCCCGTTATTTAATGACCCTCATATATGAATAAATTCCTCTTACTTATTGAATGACCATCACATATAAATTCCCCTTATTGAATGACCCTCACATATAAATTCCCCTTATTGAATGACCCTCATATATGAATAAATTCCGCTTACTTATTGAATGACCCTCACATATAAATTCGCCTTATTGAATGATCCTCACATATAAATAAATTCCCCTTAATTATTGAATGATCCTCACATATAAATAAATTCACCTTACTTATTGAATGACCCTCACATATAAATTCCCCTTATTGAATGACCCTCATATATAAATAAATTCTCCTTACTTATTGAATGACCCTCACATATAAATTCCCCTTATTGAATGACCCTCATATATAAATAAATTTTCCTTACTTATTGAATGACCCTCATATATAAATTCCCCTTATTGAATGATCCTCATATATAACTTCCCCTTATTGAATGACCCTAACATATAAATTCCCCTTATTGAATGACCCTTACATATAAATTCCCCTTATTGAATGACTATCATATATAAATAAATTCCTCTTACTTATTGAATGACCCTCACCTATAAATTCCCCTGATTGAATGACCCTCACATATAAATTCCCCTTTTTGAATCACCCTCAAATATAAATTCCCCTTATTGAATGACCCTCACATATTAATTCCCCTTATTGAATCACCCTCATATATAAATAAATTCCTCTTACTTATTGAATGACCCTCACCTATAAATTCCCCTTATTGAATGACCCTCACATATAAATTCCCCTTATTGAATCACCCTCACATATAAATTACCCTTATTGAATGACCCTCACATATAAATAAATTCCCCTTACTTATTGAATGACCCTAACATATAAATTCCCCTCATTGAATGACCCTCACATATAAATTCCCCTTATTGAATGACCCTCACATATAAATTCCCCTTATTGAATGACCCTCATATATAAATAAATTCCCCTTACTTATTGAATGACCCTCACATATAAATTC
Source organism: Sepioteuthis lessoniana (assembly GCA_963585895.1). Taxonomy (NCBI): domain Eukaryota; kingdom Metazoa; phylum Mollusca; class Cephalopoda; order Myopsida; family Loliginidae; genus Sepioteuthis; species Sepioteuthis lessoniana. The sequence goes on along the minus strand of OY757908.1, from coordinate 49,733 downwards.
CCCTTATTGAATGACCCTCACATATAAGTAAATTCCCCTTACTTATTGAATGACCCTCACATATAAATTTCCCTTATTGAATGACCCTCACATATAAATTCCCCTTATTGAATGATCCTCATATATAAATAAATTCTCCTTACTTATTGAATGACCCTCACATATTAATTCCCCTTATTGAATGACCCTCACATATAAATTCCCCTTATTGAATGAACCTCACATATAAAATTCCCCTTATTGAAAAACCCTCATATATAAATAAATTCCCCTTACTTATTGAATGACCCTCACATATAAATAAATTCCCCTTACTTATTGAATGACCCTCACATATAAATTACCCTTATTGAATGAACCTTACATATAAATTCCCCTTATTGAATAACCCTCATATATAAATAAATTCCCCTTACTTATTGAATGACCCTCACATATAAATTCCCCTTATTGAATGACCCTCATATATGAATAAATTCCCCTTACTTATTGAATGACCCTCACATATAAATTCCCCTTATTGAATGACCCTCACATATAAATTCCCCTTATTGAATAACCCTCATATATAAATAAATTCCCCTTAATTATTGAATGACCCTCACATATAAATTCCCCTTATTGAATAACCCTGATATATAAATAAATTCCCCTTACTTATTGAATGACCCTCACATATAAATAAATTCCCCGTACTTTTTGAATGACCCTCACATATAAATTACCCTTATAGAATGACCCTCACATATAAATTCCCCTTATTGAATGAACCTCACATATAAATTCCCCTTATTGAATAACCCTCATATATAAATAAATTCCCCTTACTTATTGAATGACCCTCACATATAAATTCACCTTATTGAATGACCCTCCTATATAAATAAATTCCCCTTACTTATTGAATGACCCTCACATATAAATTCCCCTTATTGAATGACCCTCACATATAAATTCCCCTTATTGAATAACCCTCATATATAAATAAATTCCCCTTACTTATTGAATGACCCTCACATATAAATAAATTTCCCTTACTTATTGAATGACCCTCACATATAAATTCCCCTTATTGAATGACCCTCACATATAAATTCCCCTTATTGAATGACCCTCACATATAAATTCCCCTTATTGAATAACCCTCATATATAAATAAATTCCCCTTACTTATTGAATGACCCTCACATATAAATTCCCCTTATTGAATAACCCTGATATATAAATAAATTCCCCTTACTTATTGAATGACCCTCACATATAAATAAATTCCCCTTACTTATTGAATGACCCTCACATATAAATTACCCTTATTGAATGACCCTCACATATAAATTCCCCTTATTGAATGAACCTCACATATAAATTCCCCTTATTGAATAACCCTCATATATAAATAAATTCCCCTTACTTATTGAATGACCCTCACATATAAATAAATTTCCCTTACTTATTGAATGACCCTCACATATAAATTACCCTTATTGAATGAACCTCACATATAAATTCCCCTTATTGAATGACCCTCATATATAAATAAATTCCTCTTACTTATTGAATGACCCTCACATATAAATTCCCCTTATTGAATGACCCACATATATGAATAAATTCCCCTTACTTATTGAATGACCCTCACATATTAATTCCCCTTATTGAATGACCCTCACATATAAATTCCCCTTATTGAATGATCCTCACATATAAATTCCCCTTATTGAATGACCCTCACATATAAATTCCCCTTATTGAATGAACCTCACACATAAATTCCCCTTATTGAATGACACTCATATATAAATAAATTCCCCTTACTTATTGAATGACCCTTATATATAAATTCCCCTTATTGAATGACCCACATATATGAATAAATTCCCCTTACTTATTGAATGACCCTCACATATTAATTCCCCTTATTGAATGACCCTCACATATAAATTCCCCTTATTGAATGATCCTCACATATAAATTCCCCTTATTGAATGACCCTCACATATAAATTCCCCTTATTGAATGAACCTCACACATAAATTCCCCTTATTGAATGACCCTCATATATAAATAAATTCCTCTTACTTATTGAATGACCCTCACATATAAATTCCCCTTATTGAATGACCCACATATATGAATAAATTCCCCTTACTTATTGAATGACCCTCACATATTAATTCCCCTTATTGAATGACCCTCACATATAAATACCCCTTATTGAATGACCCTCACATATAAATTCATCTTATTGAATGATCCTCACATATAAATTACCCTTATTGAATGACCCTCACATATAAATTCCCCTTATTGAATGAACCTCACATATAAATTCCCCTTATTGAATGATCCTCATATATAAATAAATTCTCCTTACTTATTGAATGACCCTCACATATTAATTCCCCTTATTGAATGACCCTCACATATAAATTCCCCTTATTGAATGACCCTCACATATAAATTCCCCTTATTGAATGATCCTCATATATAAATAAATTCTCCTTACTTATTGAATGACCCTCACATATTAATTCCCCTTATTGAATGACCCTCACATATAAATTCCCCTTATTGAATGACCCTCACATATAAATTACCCTTATTGAATGACCCTCACATATAAATTCCCCTTATTGAATGAACTTCACATATAAATTCCCCTTATTGAATAACCCTCATATATAAATAAATTCCCCTTACTTATTGAATGACCCTCACATATAAATTCCCCTTATTGAATGAACTTCACATATAAATTCCCCTTATTGAATAACCCTCATATATAAATAAATTCCCCTTACTTATTGAATGACCCTCACATATAAATTCCCCTTATTGAATAACCCTGATATATAAATAAATTCCCCTTACTTATTGAATGACCCTCACATATAAATAAATTCCCCTTACTCATTGAATGACCCTCACATATAAATTACTTTTATTGAATGACCCTCACATATAAATTCCCCTTATTGAATGAACCTCACATATAAATTCCCCTTATTGAATAACCCTCATATATAAATAAATTCCCCTTACTTATTGAATGACCCTCACATATAAATTCATCTTATTGAATGACCCTCATATATAAACAAATTCCCCTTACTTATTGAATGACCCTCACATATAAATTCCCCTTATTGAATGACCCTCACATATAAATTCCCCTTATTGAATAACCCTCATATATAAATAAATTCCCCTTACTTATTGAATGACCCTCACATATAAATTCCCCTTATTGAATGAACCTCACATATAAATTCCCCTTATTGAATAACCCTCATATATAAATAAATTCCCCTTACTTATTGAATGACCCTCACATATAAATTCCCCTTATTGAATAACCCTGATATATAAATAAATTCCCCTTACTTATTGAATGACCCTCACATATAAATAAATTCCCCTTACTCATTGAATGACCCTCACATATAAATTACTTTTATTGAATGACCCTCACATATAAATTCCCCTTATTGAATGAACCTCACATATAAATTCCCCTTATTGAATAACCCTCATATATAAATAAATTCCCCTTACTTATTGAATGACCCTCACATATAAATTCACCTTATTGAATGACCCTCATATATAAATAAATTCCCCTTACTTATTGAATGACCCTCACATATAAATTCCCCTTATTGAATGACCCTCACATATAAATTCCCCTTATTGAATAACCCTCATATATAAATAAATTCCCCTTACTTATTGAATGACCCTCACATATAAATAAATTTCCCTTACTTATTGAATGACCCTCACATATAAATTCCCCTTATTGAATGACCCTCACATATAAATTCCCCTTATTGAATAACCCTGATATATAAATAAATTCCCCTTACTTTTTGAATAACCCTCACATATAAATTCCCCTTATTGAATAACCCTGATATATAAATAAATTCCCCTTACTTATTGAATGACCCTCACATATAAATTACCCTTATTGAATGACCCTCACATATAAATTCCCCTTATTGAATGAACCTCACATATAAATTCGCCTTATTGAATAACCCTCATATATAAATAAATTTCCCTTACTTATTGAATGACCCTCACATATAAATTCACCTTATTGAATGACCCTCACATATAAATTCCCCTTATTGAATAACCCTCATATATAAATAAATTCCCCTTACTTATTGAATGACCCTCACATATAAATAATTTTCCCTTACTTATTGAATGACCCTCACATATAAATTACCCTTATTGAATGAACCTCACATATAAATTCCCCTTATTGAATGACCCTCATATATAAATAAATTCCTCTTACTTATTGAATGACCCTCACATATAAATTCCCCTTATTGAATGACCCTCACATATAAATTCCCCTTATTGAATGACCCACATATATGAATAAATTCCCCTTACTTATTGAATGACCCTCACATATTAATTCCCCTTATTGAATGACCCTCACATATAAATTCCCCTTATTGAATGACCCTCACATATAAATTCCCCTTATTGAATGAACCTCACATATAAATTCCCCTTATTGAATGACACTCATATATAAATAAATTCCCCTTACTTATTGAATGACCCTCACATATAAATTACCCTTATTGAATGACCCTCACATATAAATTCACCTTATTGAATGACCCTCATATATAACTCAATTCCCCTTACTTATTGAACGACCCTCACATATAAATTCCCCTTATTGAATGACCCTCACATATAAATAAATTCCCCTTACTTATTGAATGACCCTCACATATAAAATCCCCTTATTGAATGACACTCATATATAAATAAATTCCCCTTACTTATTGAATGACAGTCATGTATTTTATAAAGAATGGGCTAAAAAAAACATTGCACTTATAAATTTCAGAATATTCTTGATTATTTGATTCCTGTGTCTCTGAATTTGATATTTGTTTTGTTTCGTTCTGTTTATTCATCTCATTTTGGCTTCAATGAATTTACAAGCATTTTAAAGATAATTCTTAGGAGAAATAAATTCTGTTTCCCTTTTTTCAAAAAATACCTGTTCATTGTACTAATTTGAATAGGAGTAGTATTGGTTGGATATTGGCCAATGGCCAGCTTAGGTTTTAGGTAAGACAAGCATATAATATTGAGATTTCCTTGGTTAGGGCAAAGTGTTGCTGATCTACTACGTATTGTATGAAAGAGTGTTGGATATTCAGATTCAAGGATTAGTACTACTGACATTTCTTTTTATCATTACTTTGTTTTTGCCACAAAATCTGAATTTGGAATTTTTTAAAATGGAAAATAAATGAAAAATATTGCTCTCCATTATTTTGTTTTATATGCTTTGTTGTCAAGTTAAACTGATAAGATGGATTCTCCTGTCTCTTTTTTGCCATCCATCTCTGTTGGCCATCACCTAAGGTAGGTCTTCTAGATAGTATCTAGTGTCAGCACAGAGCTTTATGTATGTATGTAAATCTTCGTTAATCGGTCAACACTGGTGTTCTCTATGTGTCAGAATCCACTGGAGAATGTCGCTTATAAGTTTGTACCTGCTTCACCAGCAGTGTCCAGCATGTCTTACTTGGATGGTTTGTGAGATGTGAGGTAAGTGGCCATATTGCTGCTATTTTGGGAGGTGTCACTTCCGGGATTTGTTCAAAACAGCAAGCAGCGTTCTTGTGTAGTTCCCAATTAGCTTTTCCATGAGGCATTTTGTTAATGTCCAAATGGTGCAACTGCACAGTTGTACTGACACAGCTTCAGCTTGGAAGATTCCCATTTTATTTTATTTGAGAGATCTGATTTCCATATGATCGATAATCTGTCAGTAGGAGTCAATATCTTTCCTAAGCATATGTTGACATTGCTTTCAGTAGATGAGATATTGCTACCAATGTATGTGAACTGGTCAACTAATTTTAGAGGCTTACCATTTAATGTAGAGATGGCACCGTTTTGATTTAAACACATGAACTCAGTTCCAGGCTATGCAGTTGGTGTTCAGCTTAAGCGAGTGTATTAGCAAGAAGTGCTAGATCATTTATGTAATCTGCATCCGTGATAGTTTTTACAGGACATTTTCTGCTTTTTGCCTTTTAATATGAGTCCATTATATCTATTGATGTTCATGGAACATAATATCAGCAGATTATCAATAGGTACAGTGTTAATGTACCTCCTTGCAAGACTCCAGTGTCAGTATCACTGTCAGGTGGATGAACCATTGCTCTTATGTTTTTTATTGAACATCATTATAGTGGTAATAGTTTCTTTGGCAAGATCATCTACTAGAAGTATTGGCTCCCTCTTTTACCTGTGTGTATGGAATCAAATGCTTTGAAGGAGAATCTACAAACAATAGTGTTGCCTTGAGATTCAGACATCTATTTTGATGATTCAATGAATAGTTAGAATCTTAGAAGTTGTTGATTAATTTCTCTGAAAACCATTTAAATTTATCCTAAGAATTTTCATAATCACCAAAAATGACAGAGGCAAAACTCTTTGTGCTGCTAAAATTGATAATGATCTGTTTTTTTTTAATTGTATTCATCTTGAAGATAAGAAAATTCTGAGAAGCACATTATTATAAACTTTTTAACAACACTGAGAATTTTAGCTTTGTAATTCTAAGGTCACCTTTCTTCAGGATAAGAATGATGCAGCTTTTTGTCTACTTCTCTTTTGTGTGTCAATGTTACATAATTAAAGAAGTATGTCATCAAATTTTCTTGTCTTCCATACTTCTCTTGCTATTTCCTCAAGGCCTGCTACTTTTTTGCTTTGAATTTTTTCCACAATTGCATCAGCTTCTTCTATAAACTTCTTCAGTATGTTTTCAGGAGAGTTTCTAATCAGATTCTTAAAATGCTTTTTCCACTTCTGAGGTCTTTCTTCTTGGTTGGTAGCTTTTAGTTTTGCTCTCAAAGTGCTTTTTCTTCTGTTAACTTCTTTTACTGTCTACTATGCTGATTATTATTATCTTCTAGAGAATTTCTGATTTTATTGATTTGCCTTTGTATTTTATCATAGTTGTTCTTTTTGGTTCATTCTCTCTGGTTTTTCCTAAGTTTCTGTTTATTGGCATTGTGTTTCTTTGAATAAGGATGTTTTTTCATGTTATCTCTTTTTTTCCTCACTACTGTTGACTCCCAGGAAACTCTACATTTGCTTTTTGATTTGGTTAGTATTTACTCGATTACTGTTTCTAAGTGGGCAGTAATAAAGTTTTCATATTCATTATTTTGAGTGTCTTTCACACGTCTTTCATGTGTCTCCTATAGAGTCTCAAACTTTCTTGCACTTTCCTAATAATGGTTGAATATATCATTTTTGGTGAGTGAGAACATGCTATATTGGTTGTTCCTGCATAGACTCAAGCGAATCTTTGCTGAGATGATTCTGTGACAGGAAGAGACGCTCCGTCAGAAGAGAAGTATGCTTCACAGTTCAACATGCTGATTGTTCACTTTTTGTTTATGATAATCTAGTTTTGCTTTTGAGTCATTTGGTAAATTGTACGTCCATAGTTTTCTCTTCCTTTTTTTTAAAATTTAGTGTTTAGCCATATGAGTCTGTTCTTGCAAGAAACATCTGCTAGATATTCTCCATTTCATTTTTTTAAATTTGTGTTTACAGAATTTATTATTTTCATATCTACCTATATGAGCATTTACATCTCCACTGATGATCAGAAGGTAGTGTTTGGGAATGTGTCAGACATGGGAAGATGGCTCATTAGAGAAGGTGATTATGTCCCTTCCATAACAGACATTACTGGGACTGTAGCATGAGATGATTGTTGTGAAGAGGTTGCCATTAAGTATAACACGCATCATATTTGGTTGGATTTTCTTACTGCTATTTTGTGATTTTTATGTACCTGAACAGAGAAGAATTTCTTCAACTCCAATGGCAGCATTGATGGAATTTTTCTATGTAGATGTCGACACAAATGTGCATCCATAGCTGGATTTATGGTATTTTAGTTCTAATTTACTATGATATCTATATTCCTATATGCATATTATGTTTGTTCTTTTCTACGGCAGACACAGTAACCTTAGGTCACTGGTTCATTGTGTTTAATGTTCTAACATTGTAGTTGATTTTTTGACCACTACCTTAGCAGAATGCACACCTCTTTGACTTGTGTGGGCTTCATAATTTGGATGTCTGGTTTGAATTTGAGTCATGGTAAAATCTTTTGGTAGCTTTTTTTGTTCATCTATAGATGCCACTCTTGTAGATGAGTAGCAGGAGTTTTCTACCTGAACTATTTGATCGTAGCCATTGACCTATAAGGCTCCTCTGCCCAGCATCAGGTGAAGCATATCATTGACCCATTATTGGGCTCATCTGCTTTGCTTCACATCCACCATTCTGCATCCCATAGTTTCCTCTGCTATACATTTGTTATAAATCATATAACATCCTTTCCTCCTGAACCTGATATCCAATGACAGGTTGAAACAAGATGACTGAATAATTATGTTGGCTGTGTGTTTGTCCTTGGGTTATACATCTACAGTGTTACACTTAAAGGATTTTGATAATGTGAGTTTTCCTTCTTAAAAAAATTAAATTTTTGTTTTGTAATTTTTCTAAGTTCATGCTTCATTATTCTTTACTTCTTATGATGTGTAAAAAGAATAAATATTCACATGAGACTTTTTTAAAGTCATTTAAAATATTTTAAAGATTCTTTTAAATTGAATATTACAATTTAATTGATAACTATTATTGATTTTTTACAAATATCTGTAATTGCAATTTACTCAAGTTGTTATCTTTATGACAATGAGGAACAGTGCATATCCGAACTTTCGAGGCTAAGTGCTCGCTTAGATTCAAACACACTTTCTTTTTTTGTCTTTGGCAAAGGCTGATTTTTAATGCCAGCTATCTTTACCACAAAAAGGAGATGAGTTCAAATCTCACCTAGAGCTTATCCTTTAACATTGTTTCGAAGATAATGTAGAGATAAAAACCTGTGATTAAAAAGCAACAAAAATCAAAGTGAAGAAAAATACAAGTTAGAATAATAATAATGATTTATGAATTTTTAAATAAAATAAAAACTGTTATTAAATCTTTTTGTGAGTCAAAATAATAACAAAGATGGTACAGACAAATCAGAAACAATGGCTTTATAATTTGGACAATTGTAATACCATTACTCTCATAAGTTGTAATTGTATTTTCAATATTTTTTTAATACTGAACATAAATTATATATGTTGTTGTAAAAGTCATTTGAGTTATCAATGCTTGTCTCTCTTGTTTTCTCTTCTGATATTTCTTCTTTATTCACAGATATCAATTGGAAAAGGAGAACCAAATTTTTCAGACTGATGTTGTCACCGACACCACATCTTGGCACTCTGAATAGTGGATGTATCAAATATTTGCAGTGGTGTAATTGACAGGTTAAAGATCATAATTGCCAAAGGAGGTCAGGGACTTGTGTGGGTGTTCATTCATGGGCTGGAGACAGTCACATGGGATTTGAGAGATTTAGTTAAATTCAATAAAGTCAGTTGAGACCCTGACTTGAAAAGTAAAGTTAAACCTCAAGGGAAACTGCCCCAATTGGAGAGGGCACAGCTTATGTCTGTCTCCTTTCCTGCATCAACTGAAAAAAGCCCCCATCTTCCTTTTGAAACAGGTCAGAAGAATAAAATGTGACGACTGGAAATAAATGTGAGTGGTTTTTGTGACCAATGTGTCTGTCATTCCTTTCTGCTATTGGGAACAAGTGACAACACTTTCTTTGAGACACCCAAGAATATTACAAGACACATGCAATCACATGGAAAAATGAAAATGCATTCTTGTTTGTCAAATTGCACATAGACAGATTTTATATTTAAATATTATCATCAGAATACACAAAGGAGACAATTGTTATTCTTGCAAAGTGTATGAGAAGTTTTCCTTTACATTTCAAATTATTTAGCAAGCCTCGTAGCAGATAGAAACCCTATTCTAGTCAAGTGTGTAGATCAGCTTTTTCATAAATGAAAATTGAACATACATCTGTGAACACACAAAGGAAAATAAACAAAACCATATTCTCAAAGTCTGTAGATTAAGATTTTCACATATTCTACATTTGAAACTCCACATTAAAACACACATAGAAGAGAAACTTGTGAAGCATGTAGGTTAGCATTTCAGAGAGTTCTCCATTAGATAATCATATAATGGAGAGAAACCATATTCTTGCAAAGTTTGTAGATCAATATATTCATTCTGTTCTCAAATGAAAGACAATATGAAAACATATACTGGAGAGAAAGCATTTACATCTGATGTGTGTCAATCTGCATTTTCATTTCAGTTTTTAAAAAACATATGTGAATGCACACTGGAGATAAACCATTTTCCTGTGAAGTGTGTGGATAAGTATTTTCAGTTTATTCTAATTTTAAGGATATATGCAAACACCCAATGTGGAGAAACCATTCTCTGGTGAAGTGTTTGGATTTTCAATGGATTACAGTTAAAAAGAATGGAGATAAACCTTATTCCTGTGAAGTATGTTGATCAGAGTTTTCAATTCACATTTGAATAGTCATATGAAAACATTTTGGATAATTCCATATACCTCTGAAGTTTCTGGATTAGGATTTTCAATTAGTTCACATCTGAAAAGCCACAGGAAAATACTAAGAAACCATTTTCTTGCAGTGTGTGGATTAGCATTTTCAAAGAAAAATCACTTAAAAAACACATATTTGAAAGAAACAATATTGTGAAATCTGTGAATCCTGAATTTTATTGTGTTCATACTTGAAAAGACACATTCAAACACACATGAATTAACATTTTTTTATCTTTGTCCTGTATGTCAGTCAACATTTTTAATGAGTTTCAGTTCAAATAGGTACATGCAATACACACTGAAGGTCATATAATGAGAATGGAAAATTTTTACTAAGTTTTTTAGTTTAAAAATCCACGTGGAAGCACAAAAAGATCTGAAATAACCTTGAAATAATCTATTCAGTTAATATAATTTATCATTAATAAATTTATTAGAGATTTAAGAGAATAAAATTAGTTTTCAACAGAGGACTCACAGACATACATTTAATTTAAATCAACTTTCTTGAATGTTAAAATTGTATTGTGATTTGAAAGCTTGTCTCACTTTCATGTTAGTGCCGTCCAAAATGACATTTTTTAAAATGATCAATTAGCTTTATAGAATTTCATCATCAACTCATGTCAACAGCACAAATTTCTTTAACTCTCTTTCACTATCCATCACTAACAGTCATTACCCTTGGTAGGTCCTCCAGACTGCACCCAGTGTCCATATAGAGCTGGTTAATATAAGTCTGTGCTGTTCACTGGTGTGTCCATGTATAGTAGTCTATAGGAAAATGCCATATGATTTTGTCTTTCTCCAGCATGTCTTACTCATCTTATTTGGATTGTTTCTATGATGCAAATTATTTCTTTTTAAATTTATTCATCAGAATTAAAAACTTGACAAAGAAAACAGATGTAGGATTAGTCATAAAAAGCGATGGAAAATCAAGTTGAAATTGTTTTTTCATATTTCTCAAATTGTTTTCTTTAAAGGAATATTTAGCTAAGACAAACAGAACAAAGAAAAAAATATGCATATATTAAAACAAACTGGACTGAATGATTTTTATATTTTGGGAAATGTATTAGAAGAATTGATAATTGTACTTGATCATCCCTAAAAAAGTCGAATACTTTTGCATAGACAAATAATTTCTCAAGATGTTCACAGAATTGATCTGTATTTTCGATGAGTTGAACATTCATCAAAAATATTGATCAGTGCACTCGAAAAGTGAAAGGGATTCTTTTACTGTGTATTTCTATATGGATTTTAAAACAAGAATTCTATGAAAGATTAGAATAATTGCTCTTCAGTGTGATTTACATGTGTTTTTTAAAGGGAAATTTATTTCAAATGCTGATGGACAGACGGAGCAAAAATGTCTTTTTGAAATGTGAATCCAATAAAAGTGAAGATCTAAATATTTCATAAAAATGTGGATTATCTCTGTGTGTTCATACATTTCTTTTTAAAATGGATTTCTGTAAACATGCAGATCCACATACTTTACATAAAACTGGTTTCTCCCCATGTGCACATGCATTTGGCTGCACAGTTGAGGGCTATGTGAATATGCCAATCCACACACTTGACAAAAAAATGATTTCTATCCAGTGTGTTTGTATGTTGCTCTCTAAAAGAGAATTCTATGAAAAAGATGATCCACAGACTTTACAAGAACATGGTTTCTCATGAGTGTGCATTCGCATGTGTTTTTTTAAATCACAATTCTGTGAAAATACAGATTCACACATTTCAGAGGAAAACAATTTCTCCACAGTATTCACATGTGTCTTTTTAAAGTAGAAGTATGTGAAAATGTAGATCCACAAATTTGGCAAGAAAATGGTTTCTATCCAGTGTGTTCTTATGTCTTCTTAAAATGGCATTCTAAGAAAATGCCGATCCATAGACTTCACATTGAAAATGGTGTCACTCCAGGGAGTGTATACACAAGGGTTTTCAATTGAATATTACGTGAATATGCTGATCCACATACTTAACAAGAAAATGTTTTCTATCCAGTGTGTATATGTTAGAGAATTCATTAAAAATACTGATCCATACACTTTACAAGAATATGGTTTCTTCCAAGTGTGTGTTCACATGTGTGTTTTTAAAGTGGAATTCTGTGAAAATTCAGATCCACAGACTTTACATGAAAATTGTTTCTCTCCTGTCTATGTTCGCATGTGTGTTTTTAAAATAGAATTGTTTGAAAATGTTGATCAACAGACTTTGCAAGGTTTTTTTTATCCAGTTTACATTAACAAATGTTTTTAAAGTGGGATTTTGATCCAAAAATCTGAGTCAATTGAAAGATTTTTTGAATAATTGACATTAATATTTTATTTCATTTTACAAAGGTATTAAGTATATAGAATTTTTTTGTCTTAGTTTGTAAAAATACTTTTTTTAAAAAATTACATATAAGAATTTAAAATAAAAATTAATATTCAATATTGTTTTTTTCTATCTTTATGCATTTGATTTTCCTCTAAATCTTTCGAATACACATCATATATTTTTTGTTACCCTGATATTTCACACAAATATAAATCCAGTTCTGTAAAGCCTACAAAAATGATTGAGATATCAGAATTTATTTTAATATTTCTTTTTATTTATGACAATGAAATTGTTATGTTAGTTGACTTTTTCTCTAAATTATCCCACTTTAAGAACATTGACAGCTATAAAAAAAGTAAATACAAATTATTTTTAACACTTTTTATACCTACCTAATTTTGGTATTTGTGTGTGGCCAGGGATCTAATGTAAAAGACCCCTGAAACTGGCCGACACCTGATGGAAAATCTAGATTTTCCATCTACTCATTAAGTAATTTTGTAATTAATACTAATTCGACATAGTTCTATACAAAATTGGACCCCTCAAAATTATAGACTACTTATTAGAAATTTAAAGCAGAAAACTTGATTTTGTAGTTAGATATCAGGATTCTCAAAAGAAAAAAACCTAATTCAAGCTCAATATTAATTTATACAAGATATGAGAATTTTATTAGGTGATTTATAATATGGAAAACAAATTTGTTCAAAATATTTAAACATCAATGGCTCCCATAAATGTCAAAATATATAATTTAATCATTTAGTTTTATGATAAATATTTTAAAGCAAGTATTTTCAGTTACAGAAATTTTTCCTTTTTTGTAGCCTAAAAAATATTGAAGCCCAGAATTAATACTGATTAGATTTCACTTGTAGATTTTTTTATTTGAAAACAAAGAAGCTGTAAAAGAAAAAAATAGATTTGTCCACTAAATCCATAATGTTCACTGAGTTGTCAACTGACAGCAAATAAAACAATTGGTTTACTATAAAATTTATAATATTCTCATAAAGATTTACAATAAAGTACAATTGAAACAGATTTAAAATAAAGTACAAATGAAAGAGATTTACAATCAAGTACAATTGAAACAGATCTACAATAAAATATGATTCCATTGATTAAGAAACTTACATCCTGTTGGTCAAAAAAGTCTTCAACAGCAAATATGATATCATTAGTGCAATACTTGTTCCAAGCCCCCTGTGCTTTTTCATGTTAGAGAACATATAATAGTCAAATGGGGCCAAATCAGGAGAATAGGGAGCAGGATGAAATAATTCAAAGCCATATATTGATTCTTCAGATGAAAGAGTTTTCTTTTTTTTTATATATATATATATATGTAACAACAATTTCACAAAAATGTCTCCAGTTTTATAGACTGTATAAATAAATAATTTACATATTAGAATTTTCTTTGTCTTTATTTTTGCTAAGAGCACAAAGATTATGATGATGCAGTTAAATTTTATAGATACTTTCCAATTTTTCCCCTGATTATGAACATGTCTACTTGTTGACAACAAAAAACAAAAGACTGACAAATATTTTACTATTTGGCATTGGACCAAAAGGATCAGACTGACACAGAAAAATATCATTAGATCTTTCAGGGAGAGTTCCCATAGCATTGTGTGGCTGATGTGGTAGACTGCGACACTATATTAAGCAAGTTCAAACTTCAGTGATGCATGCTCACTTATAAACTCACACCCTTGAGAAAGATAGCAATTCTCTCCTCCCATAACTATTGGTTCAATAGTACCACTGCTGTTCTTCTAAAAGGATGGCTTTGGAATTCAATAACCCACAACATTAAACAAAGAAAGCCAAAAAGATCTTCTCTGATTTGGGTGTTCCATACTCTGATATATCAAATTTTTGTTAGGTTAGTTGGGTCCTTACAAAGTTACAAATAAAACAAAGAGTTTATCATATAAAAGTTTGTAAGTGATTAAAGTTATAATTAAGTTGACATGTGTTATTATTGAGGAAAACAAACACACACAAAGTTGACAGATCAAACTTCGTATTGAACCAACAGGCAATACAAGACATCACCAGAAAAAAAAAATTTTAAGAAACAAAAAAAAGATAGTCACAACCAACTGTAGCCACAAGAAATTCCATCCGAATGGTCCAACTGATATACCTAAAACTACTTTCAGTTCCAAGTCTTTAAAATGTAACAACAATTTCTTTTTTATCCCATTAACACCCCAAAAGATTTTAATTCTTACCTTCATTCATCTATTTTAATCTAAAATGTTATTCTATTTATCAAAAGCAAACATATACATTTAATACATCAACTCCCAAGAGAAAGAACTTATAAAATGTATTTGACATTAATACTTTTTCCATACTGTTTTTTTTAACTTGTTCATTTCACCACATTACTGATCTGTAAATTTATCCTGTCTTGATAATTATCATCTAAGAGCCACTAGAATTTGGACAGGTGAAGCAGAAGAGCTCTTCTCCTTCTTTTCTCTCTCCACTTAATGTGTCGTGTATTTACCCAAATCATTCACTATGAAAAGAACGTGACAAAATGTCAATTTTTAAGCAAACTAGTTTTCCTTCTCCTAGACTGGTTGCTTAACCAAGACTAAAGAACCCAGTCTGTCCTTCTATTTACCCATAGTTGGCAGTGGGGAGAACAAATGGATTCCTGCTTTTCCCAAGAGCCTGAGTGTGAAGTAAAATGCGAACAGCCACATCTAGGATTTGAATTGCAATCACCAATTCCATGTTCTGCAATGATAACATATGTTAAGTATACCTCCTTTTCTCTCTTTACTTGGTGTGATGTGTGTATTTAAACTAAACATATATTTGTAGATGGGTGTCATGTTTATGTGTCAGGTATTCTTCCTTTAGATGAATGATCCTTGCAAATGAACTGATAGCATGAAATTTAAGCAGAAAACTATACTCAACAGATAATCGATGTTTTTTTACAAAACAAACATATTTAACATGATTTTTTCACAGAAAATTCTTATCCAAAACCTTTATTTAACTTTGATATCAAGTACGGAAATAAAATGTCCAGTGATAGTACATCTTTTTAAGTTTCATTGAACCAACTCTTACAGCTATATATTGTAGTTTATGATCAGAGAAAACAAACCCTCACTGCTACAGAACAAAAGAGAAAATCTGCAGTTCGGAAAATACCATTATCTAATCAAATAAAATAAATTTCACTGTGATTCATGCGTAACAAATATCAATACAAGAAGCAGATATGGCAAACCAAGTTCAAATCCTGGGTGAGGCTGTTTGCATTTTATATAGTCTAATACCCTTGGCAAAGGCATGAATCCAACTATTCTCCCTCCAGCTGCGAGTAAATAGTGGGGCAAACTGGGCTCTTTAACCTTGACATGAACAGAAAGGAATCTTGAGTGAAGACAACCAAAAGCTTGATGTCTTTTTCCATTGACGAGCTAGGAAGAAATACCTACCCTCACTGTCGCAGGACTAAAGAAAGTTTAAAGTTTCATTGAAGTGCAGATTTTCACTTGAAAATTCTCTAAACTTCCACATTAAAGGAGAAAAAAATCCACAAAGCAGATGGAAACTTTGTGTGCATGTCAACAGGTTGGAATTTTAATCAGTTTTCATCAATCCAACAAAGGGAATAATTTGCTAAAAGATTGATCAATGAATAATCCCATCATTTATAGTTATGATAGAAAGTGCTTTGGTTTTATACTCAGATTTCTGGGTTGGTGGATGGCTGACTTTCTTTTTCTTTTTAATTTCAAAATTAAATGAAGTTTAGGTTTTTATCATTAAGGGTTTTCGGACTATTGTCTTCATCTTTATTGTTATTTCCACAACATTTCAGCCAATATGTCCTCCAGCCTGCTTTAGATGTTTGTCAAACTACGTCCTTTACTGAGTCCACGGGGGTCGCCTGTTCTGATTCTGTTAATCATAACCAGGTACAAGTGTTAAGAATTCTTGTATTGTTGCTCGCCTGCATTCAGGATTGAACCTGCAACCTCCAGACCATTGTCTCCTTATAAGCTTAGGGAACCAATGCCTATACACTTAGGAAAGCTTCTAAAGAGACAATCATCTGGAGGTTGCAGGTTCAATCCTGACTGCAGATGAGTAACAATACAGGAATACTTAGCACTTATACCTGGTTATGGTTAACGGAATCAGAATGAGTGACCCCTATGGATTCAATAAAGGATCTAGTTTGAAGTTCCATGTTCAACAAACACTTGAAGAAGGCCGGAAACTTTAAGTGATAAAAATCGTCTCAGAAAATCAGTAGTTTAGATTATCTAAAACTTACAGTTTCTTTTTTTTATCAAATTTTTAATGCAGAAGACATGAGCATTCCATTAAATTCATTTTCTTGTTATAAAAGTTTTTAATTTCATCTTTTCATTTGCAACTGAAAACCAAATGAGATGAGGATTGATGGACTATACAGGGTGGAACAATAAAATTGTCGTCCTAAAGAAAATAACACTACAGCTTTATTTTAAAACTTTTATTGAAAAAAATCAATTCAGGTAACTTGATTATGTAGTAGAGCTGACATCTATTCAATGTAGCCACTTTCAGCCTCAATCACCACCTCGATACAGATCCAGAACTGGGAGCATGCCTTTTCCACAAGCGCCGGCGGATGGTGGCAATCAGGCTGGCTTTGGCGTTGTGGGAGGTCATGTTGGTGACGTTCTCGATGTATGACCAAATGAAGTAGTCCAGCAGGGGAGGAGGGATGCCAGTGAGAGAAGGGTACAAAGTCGTAGCACTCCTTCAGAATCCAAGCCTGAGTCTCTTTGAACATGTGGGCCAGCGCCGAGTCCTGCTGCCTCACCCATGGTCTACCACCGGCCACCTGATTGCACCAGGGGATCACCACACTCTTCAGCAAATCCAGGTACACTTTGGTGTTGACTTTCAAGCCAACTTCGAAGATGTGAGGTAGCATGATGTGGCCCTCATTTGAAACCACATCAAAGACCATAACCATAGCTGGAAAGTTTGTTTTCATCACCCTGGACACGTCCCTGTTATTCGTGGCAATCCAGATTTGCATTTTGAGGGTGCTGGCAATGGTCCTGTCATCATAACTTGGATCAGTAGAGAGCACGAGTTGTACAGTGGCGAATCTCCGATCTTGCTCGTTGAACATTGTGTCACTTTCAGACATGATAGAAGGCTTCTATCGCTCTTGGGATTTGTACACAACTGGCCAACTAGTAGATGGTCTGCAACAAAAAAAAAAAACGTTTTTTATTAAACAGAAATGGAATCATGTCGTCTTTTCTAGGGCGACAATTTTATCATTCCACCCTGTAGAATATTACAAAATGTTCTTGCATGAAACTAAAACCTCACTAGTTCTTACTTACAAAATTAACTATTTCTCCATAAAATCTGTGTAATAAAATATCAATGACAGGCAGATCTCAAGTCAAAAAGTCCAATTCAAAATGGCAAAATTCTTCCTTGATACTCACTCCTCTACAGGCCAATTTCCTAACTTCAAATTGAAAGCAGATTTTGATTGGTTGTGACTGTCAGGAAAAGATGAGAATAAACATATTTGAATGTCTATATTCAACTTCGTCCCTGCTTCTAGGAACGAACTCATAAGTGATGTACTCTTATGGACCCCCACACATGGCCGTGCAAAAGCAGCACGAACATACATTCAGCAACTATGTGAGGATACAGGATGTTGTCCAGAAGACCTGCCTGAGGCGATGAACGATAGGGAAAAGTGGCGAGAGAGGGTCAGGGATATCCGTGCTACCAGCACGACATGATGATGATGATATTCAACTTGTTTACTTCTTAATGGAGCTTTCCTTTCTTGACAGCATAGAAAACTGAATAAGAAATCTGGCTATTTTTTTTCAAAATAATTAGATTTAATAAAAGAAAACATTTTCTCAATTTTTTTGATACTATTAAATTTATTAAATAAATGAACTTTAAATGAAAATATGAAATATTTTTTTGACAAAATATTAACTGTATAGAAAAAAACTTTAGCAAATTTTAACTCTTTTCATTTAGCAAAAGATGCTAAAGTGTAAGAAACATTTTTTTCTACATTTGCAAAGAAATCTGCACAAAATAAAATTATGGATGACTCTAAAGGAATAAAATTACAATTTTCATACGCAAGTATAATGCTAGCCCAATTTTTAACCAGAATGTTATATTATATTTCTTGCATTATGTTATGTATTAATAATGGACTCAAACCTAATAAATACAAGTGAACCTTCATTACATCTCAATTCATATATTTTATTACTTCAGAAAGACAAAATCAGACAATTATAAAACTGAAGTGATTGTTAATATGACTCAACCTGAAAGCAGTAGATGGTGGCAGTGGCGGAGGTGGGGGGGAGATTTACTTTGAGGTTACAACATCCTTATGTTTACTCCTCCATAAAGACATTTATTTTATCTTCCTTCGATGCTAATGGCAAAACTGAAAAAGATGATTACTACTTCACTTATATTGTAATTTTATGGAGCAAAAAATATCAAAAGACGATGCGGAAAGACTTGTTTCTTGTATCCTCTAACTGACCAAGCCAAATGGAACTTGTTTTCCTTCTTGACGTTGAAATCTGGGTTTTTCAATGACAATGTTCATGTTTCACTTTCACACACAAAGGTCTGCTCTAGGTGCTCCAAGTGTTGATCACATTTGTTTGAAACAATCATTGACTCAAGATGGCTATTTGTCATTTCGGAGTCTTTATAGACTTGTGCGTGTTGATAAGCAATAGTAACATCAAGGACCTGCACATGTGCACAAATCATATTACAAACAGTTGCTTACATGAAAAATGCACAAAGCAATACAACATTTTTACTTCTGATGAGTGAAAATTATTTTATTACTCAAATCATCTTAATAAGATAACAAATTATTCAAGAGGAACTGGTGCTAAAATATGAAGATGATAAGTGGGGATTAGTTTGATTCGGATACAAAAGTCTTTCATTCTTCATTTTGTTCAATTTTACTCTTTCATTTTCATTGTTAATGTTATTTTAGCAAAACCAAACATATTTACACACACTATAACAAGAAATCAATTTTTAAAAAGGCAAGTTATGCTACTCAATAAGTAAAAATCTTCCTTGTTTATAGAAAATATCATTCATTGAACCCTTCGGGTCTAATCTAAGTGGCTGACGTTAAAGAAAACTCTTATTTAACATAAAAGCATAGATAACATGAAATTCAGCTCAGTTGGATTTGATCAACTAGAATTGACATTAAAGAAAACTCTTATTTAACATAAAAGCATAGATAACATGAAATTCAGCTCAGTTGGATTTGATCAACTGGAATTGACATTAAGGAAAACTCTTATTTAACATAAAAGCATAGATAACATGAAATTCAGCTCAGTTGGATTTGATCAACTAGAATTGACATTAAAGAAAACTCTTATTTAACATAAAAGCATAGATAACATGAAATTCAGCTCAGTTGGATTTGATCAACTAGAATTGACATTAAAGAAAACTCTTATTTAACATAAAAGCAAAGCATAGATAACATGAAATTCAGCTCAGTTGGATTTGATCAACTGGAATTGACATTAAGGAAAACTCTTATTTAACATAAAAGCACAGTATAAAATATAACATTGGTGTTTTTGTTTCATATTTTAAAAGCTAAATTGGTTTGCCGTAATCAGTAGTTGGAGACTCATCTGGTATTTCTTATTTATTTCCAAGATATAAAAATTCCTGATATGATGTCAACTTCTTTCACCTTTGGAGATGGTAACATTTTGGCGTCAGTGAAATGTTTGTTTGGGAGCATCAATGTAAGTATTTCTACTGAATATTAAATTCCTATTTTTTTAAAGTTCTAAGTCAATGAAAACAACAAAACTGATAATTATACTGTCCAATTGGCCACTCGTTGAATTTCACACTAAAATCAACATCTTGTAGTTGGTTTCAGAAGTCTTGTTGAAGAAGAATCAACTAATTAGATGCTAGTCAACTCACTTAAGTTGCAAAATGAACTGATGGATGTTCACCAATCAGACATCAGCAAAATGCTGCCCTCTTCCACTTCAAACTAAGTCTCTTTTATGTTCATCAAATCTCGCCACTTCCCGTAGGCTTCTCTCATTCTCCTCCATAAAACATGTCACACCTCTTGCGTCCTTTTCTACTTCTGATTTTCGCATGCCGGTAGCAGAGAGAGCACACCTTCTGTTTCTTTGAGGTAAGATTGTTCGCGGCATTACACGACTACAAACAAAGCACTGCACAGACAAACCGTAACTGTTCAAACATAAAACCTCCAGGCTGTGTTTCCGTCACACCCACCAGCACATCAATCAAAGCAGCTTTGAAAGTTGTTTTGCCAATTCTGACAGTGCTGCTTTCACAGCAGGTATCACTCTAGTCAGGATGATCACCTACACATCCAGCTTCAACTAAACTCGACAGAACTTTGCACTCAGGATGGAGTGTGAGCATCCAGAGTCTAGGAGAGCCGAGCATATCTATGGCTCATTCTGTTCACCTCCATTGCATGTCACTCTCCCACCGCATTTTGGCATGCAAATCAGCACTACCTAGAAGAAAGCCGAAAACTGTACACACGCACCCCAAATGAATGGCAGCTTGAAAAGTAAAAGAGTGTTGACATTTTTAATCAAGTGAGTGCAAGTATTTCTCATCACATTTTGGGATTCAGGACATTTTTCAAAATTATTTCTCTGCATTGAAAGAAATTTTTCAACAAGACATTTTCAAAAAGACAATGCCGCAACACAAAAATTTCTGCACTATGAATTCAGTAAGAAAATAAAATGTACACAAAAATAATATTCAAAGTACTTCTGTTAAAACTTTGACAAATAGCACTGAACAGTAATACAAAAGTAATGATAGTAATGTATGAGACAGTGATTGATGGTGATTGATTGATGTGGCAATAAATTAATCTTAGTTCAGTATTTTAATGAACAGTAAAACAATTCTTCTAAACCCACATAAAGAATGCTGATGATGATGAAGACAGGAATAAAAAAAAATAGTGTTAAAAGGAAAATTGAAAAATTAAAACAGCAAAAACTTTTCCTTAAAAAAACAAAACAAAAAAACCAGTGAGGATTTTAAAAATTGTATTATGATCTGGAAGTCAGTCTCACCTATTGGTGAATAAACTCTTCCTATAGGACGGTTTAAATCAGCTGAATTTTTCTATTTCAGTCTCTCTTGCTATTTTGCTAAGGAATGTATGTCAGTCAGAGTCAAGAAGTATTTTCTTGTTTGTCCATAGTTCTTATTGTCCATTTAATTTGAGCACTGAATGTTTTAAACTTATTAATCAATATTTTATAATTGAATTTATTATAACCAAATTATCAGAATTTTAAACTTGACAAACAAAAGAACAACAGTGATATGTAGGGTTAGTCAGAAAAACTCAATTTCCTTTAACAGATGATGAAAAATTCATCTGAAATTTTTTTTAAAAACATTTCTCGAGTTGTTTTTATTTTTTCGTAGAGAGATACCTGCTTAAGACAAACATAGAATAGACAAACAAATATGGACATATTAAAACTGAATGACTTTAATGTTGATGAATGAAGTCCAAAATCTTTTCGAAATTATGTTAGATCTGATGAATGTACTTGATCATTTAAAATACTGACAGACTGAGAGCTAAAATAAATGTTCTATTCCGCGTGTGTTTTAATTTGATTTTTCAAAAGTGAACAAACTAAAAATTATAATTTGCAGACTTCATAAGATTATGGTTTCTCTCCAGTGTGTGTTTGTAAGTGTCTTTTTAAACTGGAATTATGTAAAAATGTGGATCCACACACTTCACAAGAAAATGGTTTGTCTCCAGTGTGTGTATGCATATGCGTTTTTAAACTAAAATTCTGTGAAAATGAACATCCACACAATTCACAAGAATATGGTTTCTCTCCCGTGTGTATTCGCATGTGTATTTTTAATGTGGTATTTCCTGAAAATGCTGATCCACATACTTTACAAGCATATGGTTTTTCTCCAGTGTGTGTTCGCATGTGTGCTTTTAAAGTGGAACTCTGTGAAAATGTTGATTCACATACTTCACAAGAAAAAGGTTTCTCTTGAGTGTGTGTTCGCATGTGTGTTTTTAAATTGGACTTCTGTGAAAACGCAGTTCCACACACCTCACAAGAAAATGGCTTTTCACCAGTGTGTGTTCGCATGTGGATTTCCAAAAGAGAGTTCCGTGAAAATCCTAATGAACAAACTTCACAAGAATATGGTTTTCCTCCACTGTGTGTGCGCATGTGCTTTTTAAAAGTAGAATTATGTGAAAATGCTGATCCACAAACTTCACAAGTGAATGGTTTTTCTCGAGTGTGTGTTCGTATGTGAGTTTTTAAATCAGAATTACGAGAAAATGCTGCTCCACACATTTCACAAGAAAATGGTTTCTCGCCAGTGTGTATTCGTATATGGCTTTCCAAATGAGAATTCCGTGAAAATGCTGATCCACACACTTCACAAGAAAATGGTTTGTTTTGAGTGTGTGTTTGCATGTGTGTTTTTAAAAGAGAATCGTCTGAATAGGCTGATCCACAAACTTTACAAGAATATGGTTTTTCTACAGAGTGTATTTCTGTCTTTCTTTTTAGTTTGAAATTCTCAGAAAATGTGCCACAAGAAAGTGATTTCTCTTCAGCATGTATTTTCATGTGACTTTTCAAATGTGAACTCATTGAAAAGTGTTCACCACACACTTCGCAAGAATATGGTTTCCCTCCAGTATGTGTTCGCATATGTTTTTTTAAAATGGAATGCTGTGAAAATGCTGATCCACAGTATTCACAAGAATATGGTTTCTCTCCACTGTGGGTCCGCATGTGAGTTTTTAAATTGAAATTATGTGAAAATGTACACTCACACAATTCACAGGAAAATGGTTTTTCTCCAGTGTGTATTCGCATGTGTCTTTTTAGCTTGGAGTTTTCTGAAAATGCTGATCCACACACTCCACAAGAATATGGTTTTTCTCCTGTGTGTGTTCGCATGTGTCTTTTTAAATGTGAATCCTGTGAAAATGCTGATCCACAAATATCACAAGAAAAAGGTTTCTCTCCAGTGTGTATTCGCATGTGAATTTCCAAAAGAGTATTCCGTGAAAATCTTGATTCACACACTTCACAAGTAAATGGTTTCTCCCAAGTGTTTGCTTGCATGTGCTGTTTCAAATCTGAATTCTGTGAAAATACTGGATCACACATTTTATAAGGATATGTTTCCTTTCCAGTGGGAGTTCACATGTACTTATAAATTCAAAGTTTGCATAATTATTCATCCACACACTTTACAATAAAACTGGAGTTTCTCTCCTTTGTGTATCTGTGTGTATCTTTCCAGCATTAAACAAGAAAAAATGTGATTCTCTCTTGATGAAAGTAGTGTTTCTCCTAAAACTGTTTTTCTGTGAAATTTGAAATAGGAAAAAAAAATGTATTCATAGACTTAGCAGGAATAACAATTGTCTTCTTTGTGTGCTTGGATGTACACATTTAAGTAGGAATTAGCCAAATGTAGATTCAGATTTTGTCTTGTATTTTTCTACTTCCATACAATTGATATCTGTGAATGAAGAAGAAATATTAAAAACATGCATTATTTTCAATTACGAATTACAACAATTCAAATCGGCTTTCAATGAATTCTACGTAATTCACGTTCAGTCAAAATTTTTATATTCTTATTTAAAAAACATGGAACATAATTACAATTATATCAAAATGAATGAAACACATTTATTTAGTCGAAAACTAATAATTACTCAAAATAGTTTCAAAATAAATAATGCAGTGATTATGATCATCAGTTCATTAGAAAATAAATGATATAGATATTTGAGTAATTGGTTGAACAATAAAATAAAACTGCTTCCAGTCATGAGAAAAAATGCTTTAATATTACCGATTCTAATTGGGATAAAGTGGGTCAAGCCACACAAGGAATTTGTTGACAACACAAATATTAAGAGACAAAAAATTTATTCTTAAATAAATTTTCATGTAATGTAGAATGAAGAGAAGAGAACCATGCTGTCATTAAAAGCTGAAATCTTAAACTCATTTAAATTTGACAAAACTAAAATTATCAGATGATTCGATGAAAAACAGTTTTATTGCGAAATAGTTTCAAAAGCTAAAAAATTGTTATGAACAATAAATTAACATTTTTTCTCTTTTCAGATTTTTTTTCCAACTAAATAAACTACAAGTACATTTTGAGATCAAGAAAATTCATTTATCCAGGAAATTCAATGAAGTTGGAAATATTTTTTGTTACAGTACAATCATTTTGCATAAATATCTCCACTTCTATAGCAGGAATTAAAAGAAATAATCAAACCAAAGACAAGATATAAGAATTTTATTGCTAGACTTCTACATTGGAAAATATCAAAAATTTAGGATTATAGAAAATGTTTCAACATATTAAGGACTCTTCATGATTCCTTAGACTTTTTCTCTCACCATTGGCCATTGAAATTGGTAAGTCTTTTAAATGGCACCAAGAGTCAACACAGAAATAAAAAAATATACAACTCACCCATTTATTTTTATTATAAATATTTTAAGCAAGTATTTGGAGTTGCAGAAATTCTTCCTTTTTATGGCCTGAAAAATATTGAAGTCAGGTATTAGGGCTAATTAAAGTTCATTCAGAGATTTTTTGTTTGAAAAGAAGGAAGTAGTTAAAGAAAAGGATAGATTTGCCCAATAAATCCATAATGTTCACCGAGCTGTTGACTGACAGCAAATAAAGCAGTGGTTTACTATAAAATTCATAATTAGTTGTCTAAATTTCTGAGATGAAGTTTGATGATTTTATCATTAAGGATTTCCGATATGTCCTCCGACCTTCTTCAAGTGTTTGTCAAATTCAGAAACCTTCACAGAACTTTGAACTATATCCTTTATTGAATCCACGAGGGTCGCGTGTTCTGATTCCGTTAACCATAACCGGGTTAAGTATTCCTGTATTGTTACTCGTCTGCAGTCAAGATTGAAACAGCAACCTCCAGATGATTGTCTCCTTAGAAGCTTAGGGAACCAACGCCTATAACCGTTATGCTATTGTTATGGTTATAGGCGTTGGATTTTGGTGAAGATACTACAATAATGCTCTGAAGTTGAACCTTGTAAATCTCATATTTGGCAGCAATCAGATTCCAAGCCTTATGTAATATCATCTGTTGGTGTCCCAGTGCATTTGTGCACAATATTCTGTACAGAGCCCTGCTTTCTATCAGTCATTCTTTTGGCACTATTCCATTATCTTGTTCCTTGCCAGGATCAGAAATGTAGGTTGATAATTCTTTGCAGGAGTCCTGAATTCTCAACTGCAGAAACTTGGTTGGTAAGCTTCTCACATGGAATACGGTTGCTGGGTCTAGGTGAATAAGGTACCATCAAAACAAAAACCTCTGGAGCCATTGCCTATAAAGGTTAAGTAATGTTGATTTCTGCAGTGGGTGATGCTCAGCCTGTACCAGAGGTCACCCACTTCTAATTTCCCCTTGCACCAATGCCAGGTCCTTTAATTCATATTCTGCACATTTCAAAACAATTAACAGCTGCTGATTCTCCTGACAAAATAAGTAGCTTTGGTGTTTACTCTCATTTTGTCCATTGAAAATGCAATGATACATGTATAGAGTATCAGTCATTAAGTGTGGACGTCTTTTAGAATAGTGTTATACTTAACTAGGTTAATGTGCTATGCAGCATGCACTGGATGCAACTAGCATGCATCTTCAATTACAAACTCACATTCTGCAAGGAGGCATTCATGGTGTAATGGTTATCTCACTGTAGGAAATGAAACTGGCAACTCAAGTTCAAAACCCAGATAAGGCTGTTTCTATTTCATATAGTTCTACCTTTAGGAAAAGTATTCTCTGCCCTCATGACTAAGTAATAGGGCAGACTGGGCTCTTTAACCATAGTATAGTAACTGGTCAAAGGAAAACTGAATTCAAACCTGTTATACTCTGCTTAAAAATTGACCATGTGTCATATCCTGTACTTGAAGTAGAGAGGTTGGGTAAATATATACTCACATCCAGCAAGTCCCCAGTTATGAGCAGACTTGCATCAATTCATATTTGTTTATTTGACCTTCCAATTTCTAGTGAGAAATTGCCTTGTTGTACCCTAATGTCTGTTTCTTGAGGAAGGTATCATCTATTCAGCCATCCTAGCCCTTTGTAACAGTATTTGCTTAGTGTTCAATGAAGACGGTCACTATTTGGAAGTATGTGTACATGCTGTGAGCGTTGCCCCACACTAGATATTTTATCACGTGATGATGCCCGGCACGTTAACTTCCAACAGAGTATTATGATCCTTCTTGACTTTCAAATACAACATGTGCTATCATCGAATTGAAGGGTCATTGCTGATTAGGCCAAAATCTGACATGCGATTTCTCTTGTTACATGTAAAATGTTCCCTCATAAATGAATAGATAATTAATGCATATCACACTTACTTTCTGCATCAACGTATTACATGACAACACAAAATAATCAACAGTACCACATTCTGACAAAACTGGAGTCGCATAAACTGTACCGTTTGAAAGGGACACAATGACTCATGGATGTAAATTCATAAATATGTTTTCCTAGGATCTAACATGAATGCATTTTAGCTTTGCTGCTACTATTCCCTCAGATTTTCAAATGTTGATTTTCAAGGCCCCAGGAAAAAACTAATTACATAGAAAATTGTGCCAAAGTGAGCTAGTTTTTTTTTATATATTGGGGAGGATTTAAAATATATTCTTCAGTATCATCAGATAATGTTAAAACAGTGTAGTGGACATGGCCTCTTCCCCTAATGAAGAGACACAAAATAACCTGCATCATACACGGGTATATAAATTATCTGGTGCCTAAGAAGTAATTAAATGCCATAATTTTGGGGTATGAAGAAAATCTGCAACACTGAGAGACAAATAAAAATCAGATTTCCTTTCTTGGCAGAACCAGAATTTCTAGAGTTGGAGCATATAATGGAGAATTATGGATGGTGGGGAATCAGAGTGACAACTAGAATACATTGCAACAAGGTATTTTGGCATCTTGACAGATTTGATGGAATTTAAAGAAATAATTATGTATTCAATATATATGTTCACATTTTCCGTGTTTCTTATTTCATTATTCCTGTCTTTGCATCATTTTTAAGAGTCATTTGCAAGAATCCCACTTGATCATGGAAACAGCACACATTGATAGCAGAGACTCAGCCTCTGTCATCAAGTCAAATTACTTCTGAAGCACTTGGTTTAATCTGTTAACTAAGTTTTGGTCTGATATGACATTAGTCAGACCAAGAGATCCGACTAATGTATTCTTAAATTAGCTTCTTTTAAATTAGTTTTTTGCTTGTGACCTTGCTGCTGCATAAGGGTTATATGACACCAAGACAATTTATATAACATTATGGGCTTCAGTAGAGTCTCTCATCAGTTTTTTGTGCTGATGAAAAGAGTGACTGAACACTCATTGTATTGATTAGACTTGCAAAAAAAGGCTTAAATTGTTTTGCAATTACAAAGTCAAAGTCAATATTTATAAAAAAATAAATGATTTTTTTTCTCATCATTGATTCTTTTACAAACATTTCTATAGTGAAAGAGAGAAAATTCAGATTTGATCAGAGAGGGAATAAAAAAAAAAAAAACTTTCATTGTCATAATGGAAAAGCAAAAGCTCAAAATTTGTTGAAAAAAAAGATTTTCAAAAAATCTTCAAACATTAAATTTATTAATCTAAGTAAATAATTGAAATGAATCTTTTAAAAATAATTTTACAGACGAAATTTTATCCAATTCATCGACTGCCACAAAAGCTTTTGACTTTTCACTAATCTAATCTCTCATTTCTATATATTATTATTTTTTAAATTTTATCTCTTTAAACAATGATGAAAAGAAAGTATTGTTTTTGGTGACTTATAAGACCTACAAAAATGTCTAAGAAAATCACCATGTGACTTATAAGATCAAAGGTCATCTTTGGCTTACTGATTCGTGAAATTCTAGTGCTGCAATGGCCCTTAAATTAAACCGTAAAAATCACTGCAAATGTAAACAAAGGCGCCTCGAATAGGGCGTCTCGCGTTGTCTAATGGTTGACGAATTAGGCCGGCAGATTGTGAATTCAAGTCTCACTGGGTGCCCCATTCTTCTGGCCTTGTGTCACAACTACGCAAAACTTAGTAAATAACTAAACAAGTTCAGAATACAGAAACTTTTAAAATGAACAAATAGTGTGTGTGTGTGTGGGGGGGGGCTACGGATGTCGGACAAAAATCTTTCATCTGATATTCGTAATTTTACCCCATTTATTTATCTATTTTAAATTGCTTACACAAATTGAAGTGCCTTTTATAAGCTGTCAAATACGGTAATCATTGAGAATCGAGTTAGGAACATACGTCGCATACCAAACAATGATTTATCACCTTTATTCTAAAAATATCAAAAATTCCGAATCTACGAAGAAATGAAACTTATTAAGTTATTGACATGAAAAGGAAAAATCAGAATGACAAAATTAAATTTGATGATTCTTTTTTTTTTTTTTTTTTTTCAAAATCTTTACGACTGATATTCAAGCGAAATTAGCTCACAGAAACATGATTGAAAATACATTTTTTTAAGCTCTCGGAACATTTCCACATCAATCCCTTTTTCCTTCAGAAACAAATTCTGTCAGGTGTCACTTGGTTCCTTATCTTTTCAACAGATATTCAAGATTTTATGTGTTTATATTTCCATCATTTGAATCTTCGAAACATCACTGATTAATGACTTGCTTATATATAATTCCTACAGTCCATTACGGAAGCTATAACGGTTCGAAAAGCCATCCATCGGAAATTAGTTTCCAGATCAATATATTACTGAATGAGGGGTTCTAGAATTTTCTCTTGGATTTCATGGACAAAACATTATTTGTCATTTCTTCGTAAATTTTTCTTTGGGTGGTGGGGATAAGGGAGATAACTCCCTATTGGTATGCGAGTAACGTTCCTTACTCGAATCTTCATTAACCTGTGTTGTTGTTTTTAAGCATTTTTTGTATATTAATATCATTAAGTGATATAACGTGTGTTGTTTACTGGTACCCTTCTTTTTTTTTTTTTACTAATCTCTTATAACTAATATTAAGACTTTAAAAAAAAATGAAAATAAAACTGATTAAGGTGTATTTAATTTTTAATAAGTAAATGTTAGTATTATGCTTGAATACAGTTATTTAAAAAGAATTTAAAAAAGCGTATTTTAACGTATTAAACCTTAATCCACCCCTTGCCCGACCTAACGCTAATCTTTCGTCTTCTTCAAAGAGAAATAAGTGGAAGAAACAGAAATTGTTGAAATTTTAGCCTTTTTTTCCTAATGAAAGAAATTTCCCCACAATCTATATTCTAAATTATATCATTTTTTGGCATGATTTGAATAAAGTCACTCGTTTCAGTCGTTAAAA
Organism: Sepioteuthis lessoniana; assembly: GCA_963585895.1. Taxonomy (NCBI): domain Eukaryota; kingdom Metazoa; phylum Mollusca; class Cephalopoda; order Myopsida; family Loliginidae; genus Sepioteuthis; species Sepioteuthis lessoniana. The sequence continues at coordinate 19,200 of OY757908.1, read as the reverse complement.
ACTCAATATTTTTAGCCATAAACAGAAAACTCATTTTAATTTCTTTAAAAAGATGCAAATTTGTAACTTATCGAATAAAAATACATAACAAAATTTGCTGGTAAAATGTTTTGTTTTTTGGAGGAGGGTGAAATTCTGACAATTTTCAAAATAGTATTTTGTTAGACAAAAATTGATATGAAAAATTAAATGAATCTAGGTGAAAAAAAAAAAAAAAAAAAAGAGGGAATTTTAAACCAAAATATGTTTAAATTCTTTACATCTAATTCAAATTAAAAACATATTTCTCAATAAAACTTAATCCTAACCAAATAGCATAAATCATTTTAAACATTTTTTTCGGAGACTTTATTACCGGTCACGAATTAAATAGCCCTCACCCATTTTGATATTTTCCCTTTTTACTGATTATATATATAAGAAAATTTAGCTATAAACGCTTTTCGAAAATTAGATAAAACGTAAACATGAATTTATGTTAATCAGAGTTTTCTTTTAATTTTAAAAACATTAGTTATAAAAAGTAAAAGAAATCAGAAAACACTGAACAACTAACGATATATTTATTGTAAAAGATTTGTAGAAAAAAAGTTTTTAGAATATTTGATACAGAAAACAACATAATTGATGTACATGAAACGTTTTATATCGATTGTAAAATGAGTTGTTTTTTTTATATGAAAATTTCCTTCACTTTTTCTAACGGAACAAAAATTAAACAAAACATTTTTCCTATTTGGAGGGAAGAATATTGATTTCCCGCGAAAAAAAAAAAAATGTCCACACTCATATGAACAATGAATTTCAACACTCAATTCAGAAATGTAAATTAGAATTAAAACAAATACTACACGAGTTGTCTGTTAGTTTTGTTAAAAAAAAAAAAATAATAGCCCAAATTTTTATCTTAAAAACGAAAACAAAATCTTAGATGAGTATCAAAAATAGTCGAAAAAGAAAGAATGGCAGATAAATGATTCACAAACAGAAAATAAAACAGAAAATTACAACTGCATTAAAATAAAAATATAATGTAGGAGGAAAAGGCAGAAATCATTGTTGTTGTAGTAAATAATTTTAAAAAATCAATTCAGGTTGTTTTATTCGTAATTTTTTAAAAAATCTACGTGAAAGTGATACTTACTTTTTTTAAAAAAAAAAAAAAACAAACAAACTTTCTTTTGTCTGATTCCTTTTCGTTGAAGCACTGCAACATTTAAGAAAGGGGATAAACCGTAAAATTTTGATAAACTCTTTTTTTCTGGTTAAATTAAAATCAAAAAATTCTTTCCTCTTTTACAAACCTCGTCAACATTTTTCTCGAGAGCGAAATTCAAGGGAGATAATTCACAGTTATTTACTAATCAGTTGTGGCACAAAACTCTACATATATGGCTGTATTGCTAGAATAACAGACCATTGTTAGTGATTTTCTCACTGTGTGCCTCATTCTTCTGATTGTTATAGACAAGCGTATGGTTGCACGAAACAACAGACGAGAGGAATGGATTTAATTTCGTTTATTTTTAAATGAATAAAGGTCAGTATATTAGAAGAGATACTGCTCTTTTCTTCTACCAGATAAAGGTCAGGAGGTGAGTGGGTGTAAGTTTGTTGTTTGCAGCATGATGGTGTGACATGGGTTGGTAAGCTATGGTCTAGTGTTGGAAATGCAGGATTTGTATGTGATGTAGATTGGTATGCTATCAGTGAGTCTTTGATTTTGTCTGAAATGCAATGCATGACGGTTCTCTCTGCTCACAACCTCCAGAGTCAAATGACCTTTTGTTGTCCGTTTTATAGCAACGTTTGGTATCAAATTGGCTCTGAAAAACTTTTGGGGGAAAGTTCATGATGGGTTGAAAAAAGGACCTTTTTAATTGTAAATTTATTTTTACATTTAAACCAGATGGATGCATGGAGTGTATAAATATGCTTGTCATGGAGGCGCCCGTGGTGTTAATGGTTATCGTCGTAGGAAATGGAAACGGCGATACGAGTTCAAATCCTAACCGAGACTGATTGCATTTCACGTAGCACTAATACTCTTGGGAAAGGTATGAATCCAATTATTCTCCCTCCAGCTATGGGTAAATAGTAGGACAGACTTGGTTCTTCAGCCTTGGTGAGGCAACTAGTCTAGGAGAAGGAAAACTCTGAATTCAAACCTGTTAAACTTCACTTAAAAATTGACCTTGTGTCATATCCTGCCCAAGCGGAGGGGTTAGGTAAATATGAATATGCTTGTCATGGTTACTGATATCGATACGAGTGCCAAATGTAATACTATGGCTGGTAATGGTACTTTATTATGGCCTTGGCTCTGTGACTACCACATGTGTTTCTAGCTTGTTTGTTTATCAACCCCCTCTGGGCCCATGTGTTTGTAAGATGCACAGATGAGAGATGACACAGTCCATCCAGAACTTCTTCTGGTGGTTGGGGTGATTTGTTGGAACAAAGTTACCTGGGTGTTGGCAATTCAAAGACAACAACAACTCTTCATCAACAATAAACAATCATTTATTGGAATGTGTTGGTGTAACAGTAATATGTCCAATATATTTATAGAAATTGTCGCTTTATTATCCTGATATAGTGTTCAATTTTCAGACTGCATAGAGTAGCGAGAGAGAGAGAGAAAGAAAGAATCTATAAGGGTCAATGAATAGAGACACAAAAAAACAGCCCTCACCCCCAATCCAACCAAGGTCTAACTCCAACTGACCACTTCAACTTCCTGAAGCATTCAAAATTCGCTAATTTTTATATATCTAAATTCAGGATACCGTTAGTGTGATGTCATCTCACTAAGTTATTGTGTCATTTCATGCGTCCCCAAATTGTACTGTGTTTTTCTTTTCCTCAATCAAACTTGTGATAAGACATGAATCTATTTTGTTTACATTTGGTCTTCCTGTGTAGAAATGACTGGTGCCCTATTCTGGTTATTGGTGGATTTATTTGAATTTTCCAATTTCACTTCCATTTCCACTCCAAGATTTTAGCTAACTTAACAGATAACTGAAAAACTTGCGGCCCATCCAAGCCAGATAATGAAATAATTAATACAATGAACCATCCCAGCAATTAGATTATTGGAGTCTACCTGTGCAGCAATTATGTTACATTCACTTTGGTCAAAGCCCTCATCCAGACAACCAAATAACCAAATATCATTTCATTATTTCTAAATGAGTTTAACATATTGTAAGATCCATTGATTTGTACTGAATAGAATTGTAAACATTTCTGCTGAAGAAATAATTTTTTCACTAATTAATCTAAATGTCCACATTTTGAGCATCCCTTTTACATTTCATCATAAATTGACTGCAAGATCCATTAGGTTGGAGGTAGTAAATTTCAAGTTGTTTGAAATAAGAAAAAATATTTAAACAGTAATAATTAATTTCTGTGTTTTCATCGACTGCAAACTTCTTTTATGAATACATTAAAAAAGAAAAATTATCAAAAATTTATTCATGTTGACATTTCTATTTCATTGAATAAGGGTCAATTTTACAATAGATATAATTTGCTCTGCAAAGGAGCCATTTTTATATCTACATTTGGTATATAATTAAAATTTTAAATATAAACAGATAATTTTCCTAAAATATTTAATTTTGAATAATTTTTATAGTTAATTTGATCTAATAAAAACAATTTAGTTTGTTTGTTTTGTTTTATGGCATATCAACCTCATCGGTTATTTAATGCTGAATTGAGTTAAGGAAAATAAGTCTGAAAAGAAATTCAAAGAAGAGGTCTTAGGAATTAATGATAAACTTTAGATAATGAATTGGTTATTTGTTTGTTTTTTTTTGTAAATAGGAGTTTATTTGTAGGGAATCATAAAAAAAACCCTGTGAAACAGTTTGGGAAAGGGATCAGTTTGTTAGAATATATCTTGTAAAGGGTTTATAGAAGTAATTTGGACTTATTGTAAATTTCTTTTGTGTATAACTTCACTGTTTTTAGAAATGATATCATATTATTTATTTCAGTGTTTTTTTAGTTTTGCATCTTTCTCAAAAATTAAAGACTTAAAATTGATTTTATGGATTTTATTAGAATCTCTTAAAAATGATTCTTTATATCAACAACCCAACTTTGTATCGGGGTATAAGTCTGAAAATAATAAAAAAGCTGAGTGGCTCTTAACGTAAATATTTGAACTTTGTTTCTGTCAAAAAGAAATAAAATTACGTGTCAACTCTAAATTTGCAAAATGAAATTGCATGATGACTTTAATTTTTGTATCACTGGATTTTAATGTCTAAGAATAATAGGAACCTAAGTGGCACAAGCAGTAATATTTCATTTTTGCTTTTGTTCATAAAGAAATTACTTAATGACCTTAATTTTGGTTTGGGACCATTGTTTAATGGCATTCAATCCTTCCTGAGTTATCTAATACCAAAGCCATCTTTGTTGAAGAACAGTAGTGATAGTATTTAACTGATATGGTGAGGATTAAGAGCTTTTATATATTTCCCAAAGACATTGGTCTGAGAGTGAATAGAGTAGAACTACTGGAATTTGACATTGCTTACTATTATGTTACAGAATTTAGAACGTAAGCCACTATGCTAATGACTCATATCTTTCCCAAGAGGATTATTTTGAAAGTGAATGTAATAGCTCAACTGAAATTCAAACTCACTTACTTTAAGGCTGTAGTTCCGTACGATAGCCTTTATGTCACGCGGACTTCCCCACTTAAATTTTGTATCGTTATATTTCAATGTCTAAAAATAACAGGAAGCTTTGTGACTTTTGCGGGTTTTTTGGGCAGAAAGTTTAACTTAAAGTCATGTAAACGATTATGTCTTTTGAGTAAAGAGTTTTGACAATTAATTCACACTGGATAAATGTTTATGTAGAGCTAAGAAATGTGTTTATTTGTCCAGGTTAACATCAGAGAAAAATTAGTCAATCACTGTTCTAGATGCAATTAAGTCATCAACAATCAGCTGGACAAATGCATTCTCATAATTTCAGTTTTATCATGGAAAAAAAAGTGGGGACAGACATTTTTCACATTACAAATATTTTCTTTTTATAGACTATACTACAAAGTATTTTGACTTACACCAAATACCTACAGTCCTTACATTGGAAAAGCATAAGAACTCAATATGGGATGCCCGAAATTGTTGTGAATTTAAATCAAATAAATTCAAATCATTTACAAAGCAGCAGGACTTTGAGCAGACAAAATCTAAATACAAATGGGATGATAGGACAAGTTATTCAGACGGTTGAAAGAACTTTCAAGTGAGCTATGATAGACAATGACTATCATCACTTTTCTGGATTTACTGAACTCCTTAGGCACAAACAGAATGTGACACAAGGTCAAATTTTTAAATGAAGTAAAGCTGGTTTGAATGCAAAATTTTCCTTCTCCTAGACTGAAAAAGTCTAAAGAAGTCAATCTGCCCAACTATTTACCTATAACTGGAAGGAGAACAGATAGGTTCATGCCTTTCCAGAGGGCATCAACACAAAGCAAAATACACATTAGCTTTGTCCAGGATTTGAACCCGGTTTGCCACTTCCTATGACAATAAGCAATACACTAAGTATCGTCATTTGCAATTCAAATTACGAGACTGTCGTAACTTATCATCATGGTTCATCACAAAAAATCAATAATACAGCAAACATCAGTAATTCTGTGGATTGACAAACGTTAAATCATGTGATTGTGAGTGCATAAAGTTTTACAAAATTTAGATTAAAAAGAAGTCTACTAAAACTAAAATATTCAGTTCAATTTAGTCCTTACTGAGGAATGATAGACCAATAGAATTAATGCTCCGTTTCAAAACTGAGGAATGATAGACCAACAGAATTGATGCTCCTTTTCAAAACTGGGGTATATATTGACAAACACCCAATATTGATTATAAGCATCAATTTGAAACAGAAGTTAAAATTTCTTTATGAATCAAAATATTTTTTGCATTTTGTGCAGCTGAAAATTTCATTAAAATAAGTTCAAGTCTTTCATATCGCAAAAAATAAACAAAAACAAAAGTAGAGAAACATTTTAAACAAAATAAACTAAAAGTTATATTTTTACATTTTGGCTAAAAATAAAACAAATGAATAACAAACACAAAGTAGATAAATAAAGAAATGAAAATAAAGATATAAATCTGATGTCAACCTTTATACAAAAAGTGAAAAGAATGATTACATGAAAGTCTCTCATAATATTTGAATTTCAAAAACCAAATATAGCTGTATATATAAATTGAAAATCAACACTAAAGATTATATAGAGATGATTTTTATAAGTTAAACTCATCTGTTTGAGCCAATCAAAATCAAGCTTCTATTTTAAGAACATTAGTGTGTTTGGATTATTTTGAGTCTAAAAATCTTCCTGTTTTTTTTAATCTACAGTCAATGAATTTTATAATTGGGTTTTACAGTTAAACTGATTTTATAGCACAACACACTTTCAGGTTGTCATGCCCACCATCAATGTTTGGTATTCAAAAACCCCACTGAGAGAAAGTTTTCCAAAGATTTAAACAAATTAAGAAAATGTCCCACAAGATGTCTAGAGCAATAGAGAATTCTGATCACAGTGAGATGTGACCACAATTTATTTCATTCCATCAACACACCACAAAAGACTGATTCTATCCTTTGTTTAAAATGAATATTTCATATTTACACTGTTAATTCTATACTATTAAAACCAAATAACCTCATACATCAGAACACAAATAAATCCCCCACTAAAAAAAATGCCATTCAACTCAATATGCAAATTTTTTGTTTATACAAAATATTACACATTAAAACTTTTTCTATTCAGTCTGTTGACTTAAAGAAAAAAAAATGATCACCAATAATAGACATTAAAGAAAACCCTTATTTAAAATAAAAGCATAGATAACATGAAATTCAGCTCAGTCGGATTTGATCAACTAGAAGTGACATTAAAGAAAACTCTTATTTAACATAAAAGCATAGATAACATGAAATTCAGCTCAGTTGGATTTGATCAACTAGAATTGACATTAAAGAAAACTCTTATTTAACATAAAAGCAAAGCATAGATAACATGAAATTCAGCTCAGTTGGATTTGATCAACTAGAATTGACATTAAAGAAAACTCTTATTTAACATGAAAGCAAAGCATAGATAACATGAAATTCAGCTCAGTTGGATTTGATCAACTAGAATTGACATTAAAGAAAACTCTTATTTAACATAAAAGCATAGATAACATGAAATTCAGCTCAGTTGGATTTGATCAACTAGAATTGACATTAAAGAAAACTCTTATTTAACATAAAAGCATAAATAACATGAAATTCAGCTCAGTTGGATTTGATCAACTAGAGTTGACATAAGTACAAATGAAATTAGTCCCTCTTAATGCTGACAATGGCAGTAAGTTTTCGTGTTGCAATTGCTTAGGTAAGGAACATATTAAAAATTTTAAATTAGAATACAGCCAATAATATTGCTGTGTTAAAATAAACAAAATGTGTCATAGATTGAAAATAGAATTTACTGAAACAATCTTTATCGATTTAAAAAGATGGATGAGTTGTACATTTTAATCATTGTTGATTTGGCTAGCAGATTTTTTTTTATGGCTGCTGTGATTCATGATAATCACCTAGAATTTCAATTATTCTTCTTCCATAGGGAATTGATCTTTGGCGTTTTCAAGAAATTCTTATTAGGCAATGGTGGTAAATTTAAAAACACTGAAATAAATCAATTGAGTGAGACAGTTAATATAAAAATAAAGACTATGGCAACTGAAAGTCCTCAGAACAATGGTGTTTGTGTATGAATGAATGTGGTGATTGATTGGTAAAATCATTGGTCATACGTCAAGTGATGTTGATATTGCATTTTCTTTGGCTGTACCAGCACGTAGGCCTTTATCAAATTTTTCTAGACGTTCACCTAACCAGTTAAGTTTTTGGAATCAATCCAGCAGTTTCAGACATTTTTCGAAGTCATTTCTCTGTAATGAAATTAATTTTACTAAAAATCATGGTTAAAGATAATTTAAATAACCAGCCATATATATTAAAAAGTTCCTCTTTTTCCTTCTGTCAGCTGGGCTCAGAAAATGCTGACTGAATTATCCCCTGCAGAAGCGGTGTCCTGGGTATCACATTAAATTACATCTGGTAGTAAGGCTCAAGTTTGGGAGGTCTGAAGAGTGTAGAGTAGCCCTTCATTGTCATTACTTCCAGGTCCACTCTGACCTGAAGTGGTATTAACCTTTGGGTCCCATCTAGGGATCAAATAGATCTTTTTGAAAATCATGCATATTTAATAGAAATGTGATTCCCTAACCTCTAGGGCTAAAATAATCCCATTTGACATGCCATTAAAATTAATCCTCTTCCTTTTCTAATGAAGTCAAATTTTACTAGCACGTCTATCCTGAAAAACTCTTACCCCAAGTCTAGCTTTACAATATTGTCTGCCATTAAAACTTTTACAAATATAAATTGATCAAATGGATATCTTGTGTTGACTATTTGCCAGTCATTATAAATTCTATTTTCAACTCAGCTGTGAAGTTCTTTTTTCCTTGCTTTTTCCAGGCCATCACTTGAAGAGGAAATCATTTTCCCCATCACAAATAGTCTGTTCAATATGCTTATTTCCACTTGTTTATCAACCAGATATTCTATGTTCAAAGTCCAAAAAAAAATGGTTCACACTGTTCTATGAACACATTCATTAAATATTTTTCCTTGCCAGCAGTTTTGCCAGTTCAGCTTATGACTTTTAATTTTCTTTATTCTTAATAGTAATCACAGGTAAGTTTACATTTAATGATTTGTCTTGGATGGCAAAGCCCAATTGTCTTTGGATTGGTGTTTTTAACAGCAATTTATTTCTTATTCTCACAAGATGATGCTACTAATTTTTCTCGTCATCTTTTAAAGATTTTCAATGTTTAAAGAACTTTAATGTTCCCCAACCGGGACATCCACTCTATTCTTTTTGTGATGGAGATCTTATTTTTCCTTTTCTTTGTGTTTGTAGTTCTGCTGGTTCTTTTGAATTGCATCTTTCATAACACTGTAGTCTTTCTAACATCTTTGTGGAATTTCTTTTGTTCATTGAGGTCATTTAATTTTAATTGAAGTTTCTCAATGGTTGATTGTAAAATTAATCACATTTCATTCTCTTCAGAGATGAACATCTCAATCTGCTAATGATATTGTTCCTTTTCTGTGTTTTTAGTTGTTGTTTATAAAACTTAATTGTATTTTTTTCTGATAATTGACTAGAGATTTTTTTAGATTGCTATTAATTTGGGCCCTAATTTTCTTTTCTTGATTAGAGTATAATTCTAATAAGAACCTGATGATGGGTCTAAGTTTACTCTTATTGTATTGTAAAATACATTGACCATTTATTTTGCAGGAATTAGGAAGTTCTTGTAAAATTTTCATAAATTAAACATCTTTCATTCCAGCTTCCTTTAACTTGACTAAGCAATTTAACTGCCTAACCAATTTTCTTGTAATTTTAATATTTTTGATTTGCTTTTTGTGCTAATATCTTTAATGAAAAGAATTTGATTTAACTTCATGGTAGAGTTAGGTAATGAAAATCTAATAATGATCAGAGAAGTCCACCTCATCAAAACTTTTCTGCCTAACATTGCAAAACTGTCATTTTCAAACTTGTGATATGTTTTATATCTTTACATGGCATCTTTACTGAGCAGCAGTGGGATTTCTGTTGCTGTTAACAATATAAACTTTAATACCTGCAATGACAGAGGGTAGAGTGACAGCATAGAGTGATTTTCATTTGTTCTTCATTGCCAAACTGGGACGTTCTCATTCCTAACCAGATGTTTATCTTCTCTTTTGTTTTGGTAATTTCCCAAAAAAACACTCATGGCATTTTGTTTCACCAACAGTTCCAGAAGAGTTAAAATGTCCAGGACTGTTGAGTATTTCACCCTAAAGTGAGAGACCATTATGGTTTCATTTTTGTTGACTTATTAACACTATGTTGGCAACAGATATAATCATTACTTTGACTATTTTGTTTAGTTCTGGTGTCATCAGAGTAGGGACAGTTGTAAGACCAGAGGAAGTTGCAGTCAAATATGAAGTATTTGATAATTTTGCCATCAGGTCTTATTAGGCTTAACTTTTTGTAAGAAGAACATGTTAGGTTTTTGTTGATTAGAAAAACATAAAAAACTTTTGTCTGACCAGCAACCATTATAGACCTCATCAAAGCCATCATTGTTTTTATTTTAGGCAAAGTCGAAATCTTTCAAACAATTGGCAGGAGAGAGTGTGTTGACTGACAAAATTTCAGAAAAATATGTGCACATGATTTTACTTAGTTGTTTGCAGATGGCAGATAAAATTAATTTCAACCTTCGTGAGTTATTTAAAGCCAAAGCCATCCTTGTAGAACTGCAGTGATATTATTTAACCCATAGTTGAGGGGATAAGGGGTTTCATGCCTTTAACCTCTAGAGTATTAGTCTGACAGTGAATGTAATCGTACAAAATGAGTTCAAACTCACTTATTTAGAGGTTATAGTCCAGCACTTAAGCAAAATCACCACGGGTAATCCTCCACCCCCGGTAAGGAAACTATCATTCACATAAGAGTTGACTGTTCAGGTGACAACTAGCTCCTGAACTGAATAAAGAATCCCTGGGTTATATTTGTATATGGTAATGAAGGAGGAGAGGAAGAATGAAAGAGGGGCAACTGAGCTGACTAGGAATATCATACTAACTGCTAGATTGTAACAAACAACAACAAAATCAACAAATTGGATAAAATTTATATACAGAAATGTACAAGAAGATTCCTTTTTCTTTATCTAAGTTCAGAGGGCTAATGAAGAAGTTAAGTTGTTAAATGTCTGTTCTATGATAGCGGAGTTCAAGGAAAATTTTCATGGATAACTTGTTTTGGGTTATTCTTCATTCTTATAAGAAAGGTTGCTTGGTGCCAAAAGAACATATTCTGAGTGCTCTACATGCCTGGCTGTTGAGATAAACAAAAGAACTATTGTTTATAGAGAGATGTAGGGGCTTCAAGAATGAAAACTGCCCATTGTAAAATGTAGGGTATTATTTATATTCTTTTGATAGGATCATGAAAAGCCAGAGCTAACCCAATGATGAAGCTACCAAAAAAACACAATATATCAGAATACAGCAAACAGGGCCCAAAACACTTTGAGAATACTGGATCTTCAGATATGACCTCATACTGGAAGATGGTTTAGTCTTCAAGAAAGATAGGATTGTAGACCCAGAAACACCCAGATATCCAATCCGACAAATAATATACAAAGGCTACCAAGGAGAAACAAAATGCATCTTTCTGGCAAGAAAATCAATATTCTGGGCAGTTGAGGTCAATTCCAGCTGAGATATGAGTAATCTGCCATAGAGATGACATTCCTGTCCATGCTGAAAACCATATTTTGTATGACCAATGGCTTTATATCAAGACAACTGCTGGATGCCAGCCTCACTCTCAATGAGAAATGCAAGTTTTCCAAGCACTCCATGTCATTGACAGCACTGACATCCAACCAGATCCAGTGAAAATGGAAACAATGACAATTTCCGAGCATCTAACATCATGAAACTTCAACATTTGATGGGCACAACTTATTTTGAAACCTGTGCATATGTGTTGATCTTGAACTGTGATTACTGCAATCCAACTGATTGAGGAAATTGAAGCACAAATTCAGGTTGCAGTTTTATTTTACATTAAGATTTACCCAGCTGGACTGCCAAAAGCAAGATGATACAAAGTCAACTTTTAAGTGGAGTAAAGATAATTTGAATTAAAACTTTACCTTCTAATATTGCATGACTAACCAATGCTAAAAAACAGTTTGCCCAACTATATCCCAATAGCTAAGTGAGAATAAATGGATTCATGCCTTTTTTAAGGGTATCTAGCACCAAGTGAAATGCAAACAGCCAACGACAATAACTATTATTCATCAGTGTGAGTATATATATATATATATAGACTCTCTTCTGGGGAAGGAAGAATAGTATCAAAGTCAATAGGCAAAGAAAATTACAAAATTTGGAGTGTTGTATTATATTATGTGATATTTTGTAAAAAAAAAAAACTAAATGGATGATGAATAATCAAAAGAAATATTTCACCAAATAAAAATATGGTATCCAATTGAATGGCAAGTCAAGGTGCAACCTTTCCACAAAGTCAATCACAAATCTGCGTTTAATCTTGGCACCTATTACTACTCGATACCTTCTGATTTCTTTGCATTGTTCATAAGAGTCATGTTAGCATAGGCAAAATACCTAGCAGAGTTATAGGCACAAATTTTTATGGTTTCATGTAGGACTGGATTCCCCCTTAACCAATGAAGGAAAGGTTCCAAGTCGAGGGTGTATAGCAGGGATAACAGTGGACACAACCCTGACAAAGTGAAAAGCTCCAATTATACACCCATTAACTTACAACATAGCTCTGTGGGATATAAAGATAGAGAATGGATCCAGCGGCAGGGTATCCAGTTTCCAAGAAGTGATGGTCAAACCTATTGAAGGCTTTCGACTGTCAGATTGCAACAGATCAAGGAACTAGAGAAAATAAATACTGAAAAAGTGAAAGTTATAGAATACTGTTCCTCTGAATCGTCAACTTACATGATGGAATCATCACACCTCAAACAATATTGAATGAAGAAAGTACATTTAATCATTGTTAAGAACTTACTAATGTTCAATCACAGAGTCGTAATTCCACCAGAGTTGAGGATTGAATCTATGAGACTCACTTTGGAATTATGAAAGGCCAAACTCATCCTTCATTTTCAATCTCGGGATCTTACATCTTTTAAAAAAAAAAATTGTATTACCTGGACCAAATGTGAAAAGTCTCTACTTCCTTCCAGCTTTTTGTCTGAATGACAAACCTTTTATTTCTTCACAGAGACTCTTACTTTTGTGGAGCAGAAATATGTCAGTGTGATAACCAAACTGAAAAGAACCTTTGCTGTTCATGGCATTCACAATGTTGTCATTTCAGACAAAAGTCCCCAGTTTGCCAGTACAAAGTTCTGAAACTTTGATGCTGATTTTACTCACACCGCAACCATGGACATCTTTGAAGCAAGATAAAAAAAAATCCTTAAAGTGCACTCTTCCGGTACAGGGTAAGTCCATTCTAAAATGGTATGTCCTGCTGTAAATTCTTGATCAGGAGGAAATTAAAAACTTAAATCTATCATTTCTTCACATTTAGTAATTGAAAGAACACATGAAATTGGAACTTTGTAATAATTTCAGAGTTCATCATTCAATCAGGGAAGCAAAACCTCTAAACCCCAGTGATATAAGTAAAGTTAGCGACCATAGTCGAGGGTGACCCGAAGGCTCCCTTTTCGATAGCTACTACACCAAGGTGTAGGGGAGGGCGCTACTCCATTCCCTGGATTGCTCCACTTTACCCTTGAACCGTACCTTATAATGCTGAGTGTTAAGCAAGGTGGTATCAAGTTCCATTTTTAAAGTCTTTGGTATGACTCGACCTGGGATTGAACCCAGGTCTCCCGGGCCATTGGCGAACACTCTAACCGCTGGCCCAAAGTCTTGGATACTACAATAATTGCTACATTATAGTTTTGACAGAAAATGGTCCCATCAAATGTAACAAAAACACCTTGTCGCAATGCCAAATGAAATTTTTGCAAACACGAATGTTCACAACTGCTTTCCCCCAGTGTGATACTACAACTTAAAAGGTCCTGTGTTTCATTGTCGAAGCAAGATTTAAACACTCCTAGCTCCCTATATTCCAGAAATGCTTTACATGGCCCACAGAACAATCAAGAAAGATTTGATTTATAGTCTCAATCAACTTTTGAGTCTCATAAACAGTAGAGTACCTGTTTACCTAAAAAACTTTAAATAAACTGAATTTTTCTGTTTCAGTTACCATTGCCTGTCTCACCTCTCGATAAATGAACTCTTCAAATAGGATGGTTTAAATCAGCTGAATTTTTCTATTTAAGTCAATCTTTTGAGGAATATGTCAGTCAGAGCCAGGAACTATTTTCTTGTTTGTTTAACTTGAGCACTGAATGACATGTTTTAAACTTATTAATCAATATTTTATAATTGAATTTATTATAACCAAATTATCAGAATTTTAAACTTGACAAACAAAAGAACAACAGTGATATGTAGGGTTAGTCAGAAAAACTCAATTTCCTTTAACAGATGATGAAAAATTCATCTGAAATTTTTTTTAAAAACATTTCTCGAGTTGTTTTTATTTTTTCGTAGAGAGATACCTGCTTAAGACAAACATAGAATAGACAAACAAATATGGACATATTAAAACTGAATGACTTTAATGTTGATGAATGAAGTCCAAAATCTTTTCGAAATTATGTTAGATCTGATGAATGTACTTGATCATTTAAAATACTGACAGACTGAGAGCTAAAATAAATGTTCTATTCCGCGTGTGTTTTAATTTGATTTTTCAAAAGTGAACAAACTAAAAATTATAATTTGCAGACTTCATAAGATTATGGTTTCTCTCCAGTGTGTGTTTGTAAGTGTCTTTTTAAACTGGAATTATGTAAAAATGTGGATCCACACACTTCACAAGAAAATGGTTTGTCTCCAGTGTGTGTATGCATATGCGTTTTTAAACTAAAATTCTGTGAAAATGAACATCCACACAATTCACAAGAATATGGTTTCTCTCCCGTGTGTATTCGCATGTGTATTTTTAATGTGGTATTTCCTGAAAATGCTGATCCACATACTTTACAAGCATATGGTTTTTCTCCAGTGTGTGTTCGCATGTGTGCTTTTAAAGTGGAACTCTGTGAAAATGTTGATTCACATACTTCACAAGAAAAAGGTTTCTCTTGAGTGTGTGTTCGCATGTGTGTTTTTAAATTGGACTTCTGTGAAAATGCAGTTCCACACACCTCACAAGAAAATGGCTTTTCACCAGTGTGTGTTCGCATGTGAATTTCCAAAAGAGAGTTCCGTGAAAATCCTAATGCACAAACTTCACAAGAATATGGTTTTCCTCCACTGTGTGTGCGCATGTGCTTTTTTAAAATAGAATTATGTGAAAATGCTGATCCACAAACTTCACAAGAAAATGGTTTCTCTCGAGTGTGTATTTGCATGTGTGTTTTTAAATAAGAACTACGTGAAAATGCAGATCCACACACTTCACAAGAATATGGTTTCTCTCCAGTGTGTATTCGCATGTGTGCTTTTAAAGTTGAACTCTGTGAAAATGCTGAGTCACACACCTCACAAGAAAAAGGTTTCTCTTGAGTGTGTATTCTCATGTGTGTATTCAGATTGGACTTTTGGGAAAATGCAGTTCCACATACTTCACAAGAAAACGGTTTCTCTCCAGTGTGTATTCGCATGTGGATTTCCAAAAGAGATTCCCGAAAAAATCCTAATGAACAAACTTCACAAGAAAATGGTTTCTTACCAGTGGGTGTTTTTAAATCAGTATTTCTTAAATATGTTGATCCAGAGACTTTAGGAGAATATGATTTCTCTACAGTGTGTGTTCGTATGTTTCTTTTTAATTTTGAAATCTCAGAAAATTCAGATTTATACATTTCACAAGAAACTGATTTTTCTCCAGCATGTGTTTTCATGTGACTTTTCAAATGTGAACTCATTGAAAAGTGTTCACCACACACTTCACAAGAATATGGTTTCCCTCCAGTATGTGTTCGCATATGTTTTTTTAAAATGGAATGCTGTGAAAATGCTGATCCACAGTATTCGCAAGAATATGGTTTCTCTCCAGTATGTGTTCGCATGTGAGTTTTTAAATTGAAATTCTGTGAAAATGAACATCCACAGAATTCACAAGAAAATGGTTTTTCTCCACTGTGTATCCGCATATGTCTTTTTAGTTTGGAGTTTTCTGAAAATGCTGATCCACATACTCCACAAGAATATGGTTTTTCTCCTGTGTGTGTTCGCATGTGAGTTTTCAAATGGGAATCTTGTGAAAATCCTGATCCACAAATATCACAAGAAAAAGGTTTCTCTCCAGTGTGTATTCGCATGTGGATTTCCAAATGAGAATTTCGTGAAAATTTTGATTCACACACTTCACAAGTAAATGGTTTTTCCAAAAAGTTTGTTTGCATGTGCTGTTTCAAATCTGAATTCTGTGAAAATGCTGGTTCACACATTTTAGACAAATAAAGTTTGAGAAGGTGTTGATGTGTGCTTTTAAATTTGAAGTCAGAAAAAAAAATATTGATCCATAAACTTGACAATAATATAGTTTGAGTTTGTGGGTGTGTGTGTTTTTAAAATGAGAAAACACTAATCCACTTCGTGGTGTAAAGTTTCTTTCAAAAGAATCTTGAAGAGTTTTTACTTTGTTATGTAAGCAAAAATGATCATGAACAGATGTTGCAAAAATAACAATTGTTTCCTTTGTGTCATTAAATGAAACAATTTAATATTGAACTCTTGTTAAAAACCAGGTTCACAAACTTTCCACAAATAAGTTTTCTCTTTGGTATTTTTGTTCTTCCATACAATTGTCATCTGTAAATGAAGTAAAAAAAATTATTAAAAAAAAAAAGAAAGATGAATTTTCAATTATGAAATTATAACAAATCAAACAGTTGCTCAATAATTCTAAATGATTCACATTCAGTCATAAATAATTTTCATACTTCTATTTAAGAAACAGAGAACATTATTATGATTTCAATGAATGAAACACATTTACTGGAGTCTAAAATTAATAATTACTCCAAATAGTTTCAAAATAAATAATACAGCAATTATGATCATCAATTCATTAAACAATAAATGATTATGGCAGTTAGCATAATTGGTCAAACAATAAAATTTGATTGCTTCTATTTTTTAATCCTCATAAAGTGGGCAAATTGATCTGGCTAATTGATAGCAAATAGGAAAATGCCTTACATTGAGCTACTGCAAAACATGTCTCTCTGCTTGTGTACTGTAGGCAACATAAATATTGCTCTGCTTGCAAAAAGGTTAAAATCAGGGATTCTAATTGAGATAAAACTAGTTTATGCTGTACAGGAAATAATTTCAGAACTGAGGTCACATCTTCCAAAAGGAACTTGTGACACTATTATATGGGCTTAGCTCTATGTATGTGTGTGTGTGTGTGTGTATGGTTGTAGGTTGGCCATGGGTATGGTTATGTGTATGTGAGTGCATGTATCCATATATGGGTACGAAAATAAGAGTGTTTGCCTCTCCATTCATACAGGCCAACCAGGGGTCAGTTGGTCACTAGAAGCAGTAAGAGAAAGAGACACAGGTAAACCAGAGGACAGTGAAAAATAGGGAATCTGCCACAGGAAATGGGTGGGGGAGATCGATGCAAAGAAGAGACGCAGAGAGCCAGTCAGAGAAGGGACTTGAATTGTTAGAAGAGGCATGCCAGCCAGAAGACGAGAAGAAGTCAGGTGGCTACAAGATACACAGATGGACTAAGAGACAGAAGTGATGTGCGGTAGGGAACCAGAGAAGGAAAGATCAGAGACAGACAAACATCCAGAAAAGTTTATATTTTTAGGATTTCATTTAAAAAAAAAAAAAAAGAAAAAAAAAGGAAAATTGTAACACAAGTTTCACCTCTCCAAAAACATTTATTCAACCTTTTACACCTTGTTTCTTTTTTTTGTGGAATCATCCCTGACATGCATTTCAACTTAATTTAAAGAGAAAGCTAACACAACATAGGGGTCAGACAATTGTGCAGCAGGAAGTGCATGCCCCAGACATATTTGAACTACCATAATATTCCAAGACACATCAGGATCATGTCAATTCAACCAATGTAACTGCCCTCCACAAAAAAAATTGATTTCATTCATATGATGTATCTTATAGTCATTAGAAAATACTGAAAATCTTAAGTGAAAATTCCAAGCCATTTTCAAGATATCAGAAATTTTGGCCAACAGACATTTCCAAATTCAATATCAAGAAAACCCTTCTGATTTACAAGCTAGAAATTAATGAAATTTGATACTCTTATAGATTTTTCTACATAGAGGAGGATAGGATTCACTCATCTCTTGTCCAGTTGTGGCCACTTGGCTTCCCTTATTCTTGGCGTCACCATTGTCATCTTCAGAATTTGTTTCATCTGGTTCTGCTGAGGAATCGTCCGGCCCTGCACTGAAAAACAGCAGCCTGTTTGACTCACTTTCAGATATCTAATTACTGTCATCTTCTAGTGAAGCAAACCTCTGTAATGGGTAAAGGTCTCTAATGTGGCGCTCCATTGATGAGAACAAACTTTAGGGTAAAGACCCTTATTAACATTCCCTTTTTTAATTGTGTAGAGCAACAAATATGCAGGGTCTTTACCCACACCACATCTCCTGCTATGTAAATCCTAGATCTGTGCAATCTAAACTGGTGCAATATCGATGCCCTTTATGCAGGCTTGGTACTTGTGTATCAAGTTGGCTGGTGCTGTTGAAGTAGTTATATCATCTTTTGGAGTCACGTTGTACCAATATATTGCCTCTGTGATTGAGCATTGTGTAATACTCCTCTTTTTAGGTGATATTGACAATTTGTGTTTGTGGATGTTTACTCTGGCCGTTTCATCTCCACGTTGATAAAAAAGAAAGTTCAAGATTTTTTTTTAATCTGAATGTTCTTTTATTTCTCTCAGTTAAACTTGAGAGTGGCAACATGACATATCTTTTCTCTTTCTGTCAACACATGCAAAGACTCATGGTACATGTGGGGCCGACTGCTATCACAACTACCTCTAAGCACGTGCAAAGACAACTGCCCTTTCTCTCAAAAAGCTACCGCTATTCATTAGAAAATCCGGAACTAAATTTCCCGCCAATTGAAGAAACATAAATTTTTTTCAGGCTGAAAATCTAAAATTTATTGGTACTAAAAAATCTACCGTTTGATCTCTCTGAGGCATGAAGTCAAAACCAGACTTAGTGGTGGCCAGGGCCTTTCACCCAGTAATCTGTATCTCAAGAGAAAGAAAAACTTTTCTTTCTCTTTTTTTTTTAATTCACTCAGGTAGGCCCACCTACATTCAAATCTGGACACATACACACATACTCCTAGTTCAATTTCATTTTCAATATGATATGAAAAATGTTCACTTTTACA